>OX453273.1:24780749-25020749 GCA_949710005.1 Ricordea florida | reverse complement strand
TATTCTTCAATAAATCTATCTATCTATCTGGTCTAAACTTTTTGTTTGGATGGGTTTGTAGTAAAGGAAATGCAACGGTTTTGAAGAAAACTATTTTTTTTTTCTTTGTTATTTCGGTCTTGCACATCTAGGTTTTTCTCGATCGCGTTACACTGGTAGGTGGAAAATTATTTAAGACACTCCACCTATTTGGAGTGTTAGTGACTTAGCAATGCTCTCATACATTAAAGTTCTCCTTCCCCCCCTTATCAATGTTGCCACTAATGCAAAACCATGCTGAAAGGTAATACATGCAACATTAAAAGTGGGATAGGTAGGGGGAAGCTGGAAATTAAATCAACAAACTTTGTGCTGGTAGTCGTTCAAAGGTACCAATAGTATCTCAACACCTTTGCAAACCATTGTAGCATAATTTTTGGTATAAATTAGCGACCCGAGCATAATTTTTGGTATACATTAGCGACCCGAGCATAATTTTTGGTATACATTAGCGTCCCGAGCATAACTTCTAGCTCTCATCCAAATTTAGAACTGCCAGCATAATATGGATTTTTTGACTTTCAATACATAAATTAGTAACGTAATTTTTTTTTCACTTATTCTCAAAAACTCTTGTAAATTCACGGTTAGCCCCCAGTTGCCTGTGGCAGGTTTGTATGGAATGCCATTTGTTTCAAAAAAACTTTCTTCATTAAAATAATACTTCATGTGTGTCATTATTCAATGAGCGTATGCCTAAGGCCTCCACTAGCGACAAACTAAATCAGTGCAGTTAAACTTGCTATTTGCTTTTTGAACACAAACAGCCTTTCATGTTTAACTAGACGCATGGCTGCGTGAACTCGGGCTTTCTTTCAACATCTTGCTATGTAGAAGTCGAACGCTACAGAAGTCGTCTTTAAGCAACGTGAAAATCTCAAAGTTATTTGAAACCAGATTTGTTGGCCCTGTACCAGGTGACGTCAGAAACATATATAATATATATAACAACCAGGAGCCCATTACCATGGTAATGGGCTCCTGTAACAACATAAATAATATGGCCCTTCCTTTATTTTCTTCTTAAACATTTCAATACATGATTCCACATTTTTATTCTTATTGCTATAGTATTTTTGTTTGCGTTTCTTAAGCATTTCTTGTTTTTTAGCTGCAGATCCATTGTGTTGTATTTTTCTGCATGTTTGTGTAATAAATCTTGTTTTTTTTAGCTGCATCCATTGTTTTGTATTTTTCTGCATGTTTGTCAAACAAATCTTGTTTTTTAGCTGCATCCATTGTTTTGTATTTTTCTGCATGTTTATTTTTAATAAATCTTGTTTTTTAGCTGTATCCATTGTTTTATATTTTTCTGCATGTTTGTCTAACAGCCTTTGTTTCTTAAATGCATCCATTTGTTTTGTTCTTTTTTATTTGTAGAATCTTTTGCTTGTTTTCTTTCCAATAATATTCTCTTCCTTGATGGTTCCATGCCTTTATAATTCTGTTTCTGCCTTTCATTTTTCATTATCTTTTTTCGTTCATTCTTGTCAGCAGATTTGGTTGAACATGACACAAACTGTATTTGGTAATGCTCTGCTGGATGATGTTTTTTGAACATTTCTAAAAGCCTTAACTAGACAAGCAATAGCATTTATGTCTTTAGTATATTGGATGGGAGTCATTTGACTTTCATCATAGACCAAGATTGAATATACATATTTTGATTTTTGTATGGATTTTGAAATACAGCGAACACAAAAAGATGCGAACCATATCAAAAACCCTGTGCGTTCACTATTATTCTTTGTAATATTTTGGAGACCAGATTTGCTTTGCACTGACTCAAACAATACTCCTGGCTTCAATGATATCCCTTTTAGGTCAAAAATTACTTCAACTCCACAAAAATCAACACTTTTGGGCAAATTTTTATTGGATGGTGAATTCATATCTAAAGATAAACTAGCTATCACATAATCTTTTGCCATTATCGACAATAGAAGATAATGTTTTTGAAGTCCAATAAGCACAGGATTTCATTACAGAATAGCAAAGTGAATAAATAGCCACAGTAGTACTTAACTTAAACTTCATGGTTTCACAACACAAGTCTGAACAAGTATGTCATTTTCAGCTTCATTAATTATTAGTCCTTTCACCTCAAACATAACAACAACAACAACAATACTTTCTTTAACCACGCGACACCTAGGAGCGCAAGCACTCGTTAAAATGTGTGCGTGAACGCAAAGTTGTATAAAGAAAGAAAAAATTATATAATTATCTCTGTATGTAAATATGTATTATATAATAGGCACCTAAAAAGAGTTAAAAAATATCAAAACCTAGAATATTTACCTAGTAATCGTTTAAAAGTTAAAAGATCGTTAGCGTTCCTTACAAATGGTGGTATTGAGTTCCAGATCCTGGCGGCGATGAAAGAAAAGGACTTATGCCGCCATTCCAAATTGCATCTAGGCATCTCTAAAATTGTACCAGACCCCCTTAGGTTATATGAGCACACTTTAAAATTAAAGAGATCTTGAATATAGCTTGGAGCTTGATTATGTAAGCATTTATACACAAGGACTAATGCCTGAAATTTCCTGCGCTGTTCTAGCGAGCTAATTCCTACAGTCTTCAAAAGAAACTCATAAGGGGTTTGCCTGTAAAAGCCTAAAATTGATCTAAGAATATAATAGTTTGTGTCCTCTAGTTTATTAGCTTGAGTGTTACCCACACCAAGCAGTAAGGGCCCACAATACTCTAGATGTGGTAAAATAAACGCTTTATAGAGACGGCCCATAACATCTATTGGTATGAATTTACGTATTCTTCGCAAGGCAGATGCTTTAGCGCATGCTTTTTTCACTTGCTCCTTTACATTATACATGAAATTAAGCTTGCGATCTAATGTAACACCGAGAATCTTTAGTGTCTCTGTAGTGTCTACAGACCTATTATCTACAAGAAAATCATAATGATAAAGCTTAGGACCGATGGCCATTGCCTGAGTTTTGGCACTGTTTATCTCCAGATAATTCTGTCCGAACCACGATGATAATAATTATGTTAAGATCACAGTTAATAACATATTCCAGGACTAAAGGAGAGGCATCAGATGCATACTCCGTGGTGTCATCCGCATAGAGCCGTAAAGACGTGTTGGTGATTTCGTAATTCAGATCATTAATGTAGATGTTGAACAGAAGAGGGCCTAGGAGTGACCCCTGCGGGACCCCAGCCCTCACAATTCTCCAGTCAGAATAAACAGAATAAACATTGTTGTGTATACTCTGAAAATAATGCACTAAGTCATTAAGAGACAATACTTCAAGCAGCACACATGTACCATGGGCATGGCTTCTACCATATGAATCCTTTGCATGAGAATCAAATATTTTAAACCCCACCTTACCATTACAATAGATAGCAACAGCAGTACACCCTACTGTCAATACAAAATTAGTGTAGTTTTCAGCCAAAAGTGATTCAAAGGCTCTTAGCAAAGAAGTACAGTATTGACAATGGAACTAAAATTAACTACAAGCTTGACACAGGCAGTCAAGTTAATGTCCTTCCTAAGAAGGAATACACGAAACTCATCCACAAGCCCAAGCTGCACCCAGCCAAAATGAAGCTTACTGCCTACAATGGCACGGACATACCAGTCGTTGGTAAGTGCATCGTCAGTCTGAGGAATCGAAATCAAGAATACAAAGTTCTCTTCATAGTGGCAGAAATGGATTCTGTACCGCTCTTAGGACTGAACACTTGTAAGAAACTGAGCGTCATTAACCGTGTAATGACTGTAGATTGTGAATACTCTAACTTAATTAATGAGTACACCGATTTCTTTGGTGAGATAGGTAGTTTATCTTAAGTCCACCACCTAACAATAGATGGGAGTTCTTCCCCTGTTATACAGGCGCCTAGGAAAGTTCCCGGGGGGGGGGGTACTCCCTTATAAGGGCTTAATGGGGACGTGCGGCCAGCCAGGGTATGTTTTTCGGGATTTTTGTCTTAAACAGGGTATCGAATTTATCATTTTTTGTCTTAATCAGGGCATCGATTTATCAATTTTTGTCTTAAACAGGATATCTTTTCTTGGACGACAAACAGCAAAATTTTTACAAGCTGTAAATAGTTTTGTGATTGCCAATGGATTAAATGAGAAAGAGTTTCGATATCTATTATTGTCTTACACAGGGTATGGTTTCGGGTTAAGTGTCTTAAACAGGGTATCAAAAATCAGAAATTCTGTCTTAAACAGGGTAGGAAAATCAGCGATATTTGTCTTAAACAGGGTCAGGGTATGAGGGGGCGCCCCGCACCTCCCCACCCAGGGATATATCGAGTACCCTCCCCGGGGAAAGTTCCTTTCGCCTTGCCCACGGATTGGGTGTCTAATCTTGTGATCGTAGAGAAACCGAATGGAAAATTGCGTGTGTGCCTTGACCCTCGAGACCTCAATCAAGCGATGAAAAGCAACATTATCAGTTACCTACAGCCGAAGATATTCTCTCCAAAATGTCCGGCGCGAAATATCTCTCTAAACTAGATGCGTCCTCACGATATTGGCAGCTAAAACTCGACGAGGAAAGTTCACAATTGTTAGCTTTCCACACGCCGTTTGGTCGGTATAAATTCAAGCGCCTCCCGTTTGGAATTAATTGCCCATCGGAAATTTTTCAAGCCGAAGTGAACGAAATTTTACAAGGTTTAGAAGGCTGTTGTGCTAATGCACAAGTTGAATCGATCTAAGTGTATCTTTGGATCTAACCAAATCACATATCTTGGTCAACTTTTGACCTCCGAAGGCGTTAAGGCTGATCCACGGAAAGTATCAACGATTGTTGACATGCCTGCTCCGGAAAACAAATCTGACCTTCAAAGGTTTCTTGGCATGGTCACATACCTCGGAAAATTCGTGCCGAATCTTTGGGAAGTCTCTGCTCCGCTCAGGGAGTTATTGGAAAAAGACGTAGCGTGGTCTTTCGATACTCCACAGCCACAGGCATTTCAAGAATTGAAGTTGATAATGACGAACAGCCCCGTTCTCAAGTATTTCGGGACGTATACAAAACATGGACCCGGGTCCATGGACCACCCCTGTGGACCTGGTCCATGGACCACCCCATGGACCCTGTCCATGGACCACCTCTGTGGACCCGGTCCATGGAACTTAGAATGAACTTAGATGACTATTCATACATTCAGAGGCTGCTATAGAATAGCTTCAAGGGCTCTAGGGAATGTGAATGAGCTGCAACGAACAATGCCCGAAACCCACCCCGTCCCCCAAACCCCCAAAACTCGCAGACAAGAACTGCAATTGGCGAGTATCTCAAGATAGCACCTAAAAACAAAAACAGAACCAACCTTCTCGTTGTTGCAATACATATCAGTACGGTGGCCAGTGCTTGTTTACACTCTGCTAGGCTTTTTTATCAGTATTTCTTGACTACACGTATTTGAAAGCTTAACTTCGTTTACAACGAAGGCAAATAGAAAAGCAATCGATATTCTGCATCCCATAATACAATATTAGTTTGTGACTTTGCCCAGTCCTTCCCTTTGTACTTGCGAACGAAATAAATCCGCGAGTAGAACACTAAACCGTGCCGGCTCATCACTACCGGAGAAAGCCGTGAATATCGAACGCAACCGTGAGTCATTTTATACCCTGTCCCCATTCTTATCTATACTTCGATTTGCTTTGGACCGGGTCCACAGAGGTGGCCCATGGACCGGGTCCATGGGGTGGTCCATGGACCGCGCATCCTCATTCCCAGGGCTTTTCCCCAGTAGGAAAAATGGGAAAAGCCCTGGGAACGAGGTTGTGGACCGCGTCCACAGGGGTGGTCCATGGACCCGAGTCCATGTTTTGTATACGTCCAGTATTTCGACCCAAAACTGCCAATCAGGGTTTCTTCCGACGCGAGCAAAAGCGGTCTCGGAGGCGTCGGATCTACGTTAGAACAAAAACATGGCGAAAATTGGTTTCCAGTAGCATTCGCTAGTCGGTCAATGACCCCAGCGGAAACAAACTATGCCCAAATTGAAAACGAAATTCTAAGTATTGTCTTCTTAGATTTTCTCTACGGCCAGCGTTTCACGGTCGAAAACGACAACAAGCCTTTGAAAGACATCTCAAAAACCAGTGCTCAAATCTCCGCCTCGAATTCAACGATTCCTACTACGCCTACAGAAGTACCACTTTTCGATGAATTACACTCCCGGAAAGGACATGGTTGTCGCAGACTCGCTGAGTCGTGCATATCACACTGGCACGTCCGCTCCTGAAATTGATCCTTCTGACATGACCCGCTATGTTCATTTCGTAATTTCGAGTCTTCCGATTAGTGATACCAAAGTTCGGAAATTTCAGCGCGAAACATCTGTAGCGTAGGGCCGATCAGCGTACGGATAGCCCGGAACTGGGGCTAGCTTGCACTTATGACGACAGTAACTACACCAACTGGACTATATGCATCTATCTGACTTTATTAAAATAACTACGAGTATTTATATGTTACAAAGCATTCCGCCCCGGTGTACGATTGCCATGTAAGGAAATAGAACAGAAAAGGAGTTTATATATTGAGCACCACGTTGAGCAATCTCACGTACAGCAGATTTTACGTGAGGTTATGCCGATTACACTGCATTCTTATTACGCAAGTGTTGTTATCACGCTATGTCACGATAAGTCACGCTTGTAACACTTTGCTACACATCAAGCGATTCTACATTACAAAACGTCAAGGAGAATGTGCAACAGGGATGGCCCCGTAACAAGAAAGATCTAGACCCTCATGTTCAACCGTACTATCAATACCGCGGTGAAATCACTATTGCCAATGACCTTCTGTTAAGAAACGAGCGCATCATCGTTCCTAATACCACGCGCCCAGAAATGCGTACAAAAATCCATGCTGGTCACCTGGGCATAGAACGATCAAAAGCGAGAGCGCGCGAGGCACTCTTCTGGCCACGCATGACAAGTGAAATTGCAGAGGGAGGTAAAGGGGGGGAGGGGGGGGGGGGGTCCCAAGCACATTTCACGGACATTAAGATGTAGAAATAACGCATCACGTTTAATCGGACAAACGATTTTTAAGGTTTACGTATCACGACAGGTAAAACATTCACAGTTCACGGATTTTAATTTCGCGTTTTCACCGGTCACGACAATTGAAAACACTTAATCACGTATCACGCAATAACCCTTTTACCCCCCTCATTGCAGATATGATAGGCAACTGTAGCATATGCCTAGAGCATAGAAACAAACAACGGAAGGAATATTTAATTCCTCACGAAATTCCAGACCAGCCCTGGGTTAAGGTGGGCACTGATCTGTTTAACTTGAAAAATAAGAACTATCTCTGAGTCGTTGACTACCACTCTAGATAAGTTCTTCGAGATTTGTTTGTTACCAGGTGTTACCAGAAATTGCAATCAATCATTCCTTTATATCAAGTTACTGATTTGTACTTTAAAGCTTCTGACGTGAGAGAATAAATTCATTCTTATGTCCAAACTCACTGTTTGATCATAACATCGTGTATCGGATTACAAGTCTATATATGAGCCGCATAAGTTTTAGAAATATTCCACTGCTTCATAAGCACGAGTCAAGTTTTATCTAGAATGTTACAAGTCTTATAATATTACGTTAGTGTACTATCTAAACGAGGAAGGTTTATAAAGTTCACATGAAGTATTATTCAAATGAAAGAAAGTTTTAAGTTTGTACAGGAAGTATTTCTGAAACAAAGGGCATTCCATAGGTTCGGTCGGGTAATGTACGAGTGCAGCTCTTTCAACCGTAAACCACAGACACATATAACGCTCACTCGCCGAAATCATTGTAAATGGTCTAGGCTAAATCTGGTAGACAACATGAAATACCACTAAGGAACAAAACATCATTTTTCTTTTTGAACAATTTTTTTTTCCGCCTGGACAATACCACTGCATTTCCCATGAAAACCATGAGAATATGAGCTAAGAGACAATTGAAGAGAGCGAATCGTCTCTTGTGCATATCCATTGATATCCAGAGATATCCACTGATATCTACAAAACAAGACTGTTTCAAAAAGTAAGCTACTTAAATGCCGATTCAATAAAACTCATGTTGTTGAGACTTCACCAGGGTCAGGTCGAGACGCTCCATTGTTTGAATAATTCAATATATGCCTACGTGTTGCTATTTGGTTTCATGAAAATAAACTAACATAAACAATAATTTGTGGGACAACTGATATGTCACGTGATTCTCGTCTAGACCTCCATACTTATTCGCAGAGCAGAGGGCAGTCCACCATTTAAGTTCGCAGCGTTGAGGGGAGAAATAATTTCGTGCTTTAATTTCTGCTGGTCGAATACCATCACCAGTACTCGGTAAGTTACATCTTTTTTGGTTACACTGTCTTGAATATTAGTCAATTTTCGCTTTTTCTTCAGTACCAAAAGAACTTGAACTGTTATAATCAGGTTAAGCCTAATTTTCATTACTGTAACTTGCTTTCGCCACAAAGCTATTGCAATATCAATTTTTGCCAACCATAAAAATCCCACGGATTATCCTTGCCATAAATTACTAAAAACAACGCTTCTCTTAAGGAAAACGCCAGGGTCAGTCGTATAAGTTTATCTACAGCACTACCTTGTTATTGAAAGTTTCACTGAATGCCACTGATCTATGAACAATGTTGGTACTGAACCGAGCCGTGGGAATACGATTACATCGATTACAATGAACTTTACTTCGAATTTCTGGTTCCTCACGCAGACTAGCGTTTATTTTTAAAAAGAGGTCTTCCTGAATTTTCTAGCCGGCAACAGGAGCCCATTACCAGGAGCGTGATTGTACGGTACATCCTGCCATCAGCACAGTCACAAAAGTGTCTATTTTTGGATCCCGATTTCCCGCGAAAAGCAATTACCATGATGACTGCGAAAAACAGAAGCGAAAAATATGGCGGAAAAACTATTGGCACAGTCCGTTTTCCGTAGTTACGTGGTCCAAGATTGCTTAAACCATGCCTACCTTTACGATAAAAAAGCCGATCGTGCAATAAAAGCAAATTTAATTAAAGTAATTACTAAGCCACAAACCGTGTTTGAATTTCTGGCATCGTATTAAATACATACATACAGCGTTTTCTTGCACGTTACTTTGTCAGTGACGTAAAAAATCTCACATTGTGATTGGTCAGAAAAGACACCCTTTGTTTGTTTCGCGGAAAAAGGAAATCTAAAAATAGACACTTTTGCGACTGTGCTGATGGCCAGACCCAGTATGGGAGAATCACGCTCCTGGTAATGGGCTCCTGCCGGCAATTAATCGTAATTAACTATGTTGCAAGAAGTGCAATAAGAAACTAAGATCATTTAAACTTAATATCGATAAATTTTCAGAGTGGATGCGTGACCCTATATTCAACAGAATTTAGTAAGCGATTTAAACCCTACATTAAGCCGCTGTTTAAAGAAACTTTCTAAATCAGTTCTGTAGTTGGTGGGAAATGTGTTTTCATCCCAGGTATTGTAAGAGCAGTTAAAACGTTCGGGGTGAGAATGGGGTTCAAACTCGATTTAGACCACAGTTTTGTTCGCCCAGACTAATATTTATATGAATTGTCGCCGTTCGAGTCACAAAAATCGCCGACTGATATGTGTAACTATAGAGTGAAATTTCCACCCCAATTTTGGAATGTGAATTAAAAGACTTCAAATAAATAAACCCTGCTGATAATGCTTAGTCAAGGTCAACAGAACGACGTCAGTCGAATTTTACCAGGGAAAGACAGTGCTTGCCGTGTAAACAAAGTTCGCTAACTAGAGAAAATATGTTCTGAGATACTTCTGTAGCGTTAGCTGAGAAATTGGATTTGAAAAATCTGACAAGGATGGAAAACTGTAGAAATACACAAAAGAGAAGAGGTAGTGGAGAAACAGATAGAGAACGGTGGTTTGACGTTTATTCGAGGAGTGTAAACGTAAAAAGCAGCTGTCTAAAATGTTTTAGTGTTCTGCAGAAAAACAGTGCGGGAAGGTATTGGCGAAAAATTTTCGAGTTCGAGCTATCAGAATACATCGAATGTCTTTGACATCGTCGTCAATTATTCTGGATAATTTTGAAATCAAATACCTCACTAAATGACTCATTTGTCAAGAATCGAAACACAAACATTAAGTTAGTTGTTTGCATAGCAAAGTTCGGCTTACAAGAAACTGAAGGCGTCTACCATTTTAATTCTATTCAATGTTGCGGCTTAACACTTCAGAAAATAATAATAATAATAATAATAAAATGGAATTTGTTTTCTGCCTTGCGTGGTTTTTGGTGTTCGCAATACTACTAGGTCTGACTGATTCTCAGTGGGAATCTTAAGTGATCAGTTTGTAGCACTAGAGATCGGAAGCAGTCGGTCTTTTTGCCTCAGACCTTCATGGTCATTCTTAAAATTGTTTAACGTGGTCAATCTTTGCTTGCACGGACGCTCAAAGTGGTAATTTTAGTACTTTTGTGTAACTTTGGAGCAGCTCAGAGTTTTTGGCTCCAACTGCAGAAGTTGCTTCGAGGTAATTTTGTTAGCCGACTCCACTGAGTTTTATTAGCATTAGCATCAGTCACGTACTGTTATTGCATATGGCGTGCTTTGTGACTGCAGAGCAGAAGTGTCAGTTTCACCGCAGTTTTGTTACCTGATACTGTAAAGGGTTTGTGTCTAGTGTCAAATGTCTAATTTCCTTATATTTTGTGCCAAGATGGTCTTGTTTATGGTGTGTCTTGTGACATCAGAGCAGACTGAAGCTGTCTCGCGTCTTTTAGTGTCAGGGCCTTACTTTTCGCTTCTTTGCACCCTAAACTTATCCGTTATGTGTTTTGTGGCTCCAGAGCAAACGTCTTTTCGCCACCGTTTCTTAAATGTCTTGTAAAAAACTGTCAACTCCTCGCCCGCCAAAGGTTCTATCGGTGCTAGATGTTACAGTCTGCAAGGATTTAAGATGACAGGATAGCTTTTGTGAGAGACCTAAACGTGCAAATCACGCATGTCCCCACTGGCCATGTTTAAAGAGGAACCACTGATCGTCGATTCCTAAAAAGTGTACGTAATACGGTGTCATGTTTACACTTTTTTCAGATCTATTTCGCTCTAAAAATGCTGTCTCATAAAACGGCGTCCTTGTGCAACGGCTTTTCTGCTTATTGATTGGTTGAAATGACTTAGGTTTGGTATAGGGATCAATATGGTATAGGGATCAATAAACTATGGGAGCAAATGTCATGTTATATATATTTCATATATTATATATATATTGTAGACACATAATATATAATTATTCGTATTCCATATACATTATTTAATACAACGGCTTTCCTTCCTCCTAATTGGCTGTATTGTTTCAGGTGTGGTACAGAGCAAAAATACTATTTTAAATTGAACTTAACTGAGTCATGTCATTCGCTAGAAAACCAAAGATAAAATGTCTCAAATGACCGTGTTAAGGAACCTTGCAAAGCAATGGCGACCAACCTCCCTTGGAAGGCGATTCCAGTCCGAGTTTTCAAAACCGAAGCCAGGCACAACTCGTCCTAGGCCCACTGGAACCCGCCCCAGGCCCGGAGAGAAGTTGAACACACTGTTCTTTGTCAACAAGCACAACAGTCTCAGCCAAAGAGTGGCCCTGGAACTAAAGAAAAGACAGCACAAGGTCACAGTTCATGAGATAACTGATCCCAGAACAATGACTGATTTGGCCTTTAATACACATGCCCAAGTGGACTTGATCCTTTGTCCATACCTGACCAAGCGAATCCCCAAGGAAGTCTGTACCAATCTCGACATCCCTTGCTGGATTGTACATCCTGGTATAGAGGGTGACAGAGGTATGACGTCCATAGACTGGGCACTGTATGATATGGAAGATGAATGGGGAGTGAGCGTCCTACAGGCCGCAGTAGAAATGGACAGAGGGGACATCTGGAGTTCAATTAACTTTCCTGTAAAACGGGAAGATGTAAATACGCTCACTAAGTCAAGCTTGTATTTGAATGAGGTTACACAGACGGCTGTGAAAGCGGTTTTAGAGGCAGTGGACCGCTTTCAGCAGGGAGAGGCGCCTAGACCTTTGGACTATAGCAGCCCGTACGTGCGAGGAGTGGGCCGACCTAACATGACCAAATGCGACCGTACCATCACCTGGGAAATGTCAGCTGACGAAGTCGCATGTCAGATCCGCATGTCCGACTCTGCACCAGGAGCTGTCGGTTACTTCCGGATAAACGATGGTACAGATGACTGGAAATGGACGAAGGAATTCAGGGTGTTTGGGGCGCACCTGGAGAAGGGAAAGCTGAAGCATTTGCAGGGAAAACCCGGGGAAATACTGGGACAGCGCCATGGAGCTGTGCTTGTCAAATGCGGACGAGGCGCCGTCTGGGTCTCGCACCTTAAGAAAGACCAACTGAAACTTCCTGCTACGATGTGGTTGCAACCCAACACACCGACTCTGCCAGATTCCATGTTACCGATACCGTATGGTTCCCATCCTATCACTGGTCAGGATATCTGGTCCACCATGACTTCAGATGGAGTCTGCTTCGTGCACTTTGAGTTTTACAACGGGGCCATGAGCACCACCCAGTGTCGTCGACTAGAGAAGGTGTTGCGAGAACTCGAAGATGATGCTTTTTGCAAAGTGATAGTGCTCATGGGTGGTCGGGACATGTTTAGTAATGGCATCCATTTAAATGTAATCGAGGGCGCAGCAGACCAAGTCAGCGAGTCATGGAACAACATCAACGCCATCAACGATGTGGTACGCAGCATATTCACCAGCAAGAAAGTGACGATCTCTGCTCTCCGTGGAAATGCCGGAGCTGGAGGTGTGATGATGGCGCTGGCAAGTGATTTTGCATTTGCACGTGTAGGTGTGGTGTTGAATCCTCACTACAAACAGATGAAGCTGTTTGGATCAGAGTATCACACCTACTTCCTCCCCAAACGTGTCGGCGTCGACAAAGGGCAGCAGCTCCTGAACAATGCCGAAGCTGTTCTGGCCTCAGAAGCCGTCGACTTCGGACTTCTGGACGGTTGCATGGGAGAGAGTGCTGAAGAGTTTGAGCATATTGTACTGGAGCATGCATCATATCTTGCACGCCCAACAGTCCAGAAGCATTTCACTCGGGAAAAGAATCATAAAGCTAGCAAAGAAATTATGGAGAGTATAGAAAAATGCCGCACTAATGAGCTGGATATGATGTCCAAGAATTTCCAGGATCCGGCGTACCACCAAGCGCGGAAGAACTTTGTGTACCACTGAGGTATATTTCTGCGAATGTGGTTGCTTTCTTAATGTTAGCGTGAGAACAGTAAAATTAAAGATTTAAGCGGTGATTTGTTTGCAGAAAAGAAACAGTGGCAAAGTAGGATGAACGGTTTTCGGGGCTTATTGTTTTATCAATTCCGACCTCTTTACAGAGCCAATTTCCGAAACCAAGTAAATGACATTAACCATACCAAAGGAAATATTAGACTAAAAGGCGTTTAAACCCCAGAGCCGTAGATTCAGCATTTCGTCTCTTATTGTCCACCACCTTATGACTTCTTTTCTCTCTCCCTCACAGGGAGACATCAATCATTATACAGTCGAAGCTCTCCTTGCGATCACTCTCGTAAGCGACCAGCTCTAGTTACGACCAACGTTGTGAAATCCCGTTTGAATTGTCACTCAAACTCTGTAATTAAAAGCTCTCGTAAGCGACCGCTCCCGGCCCGTAGACGACCGCGACCACTTTTGGGAATTACCAACTGGTCTTTTCCGTTGTTTTTAAGCTTTCATAAGCGACCACTCAAAGAGTCTAATTCGTATTAGTGAACACTATAATAAGATTACACTTCTCGAACAAATTGATCTTCCGTTGAAGACTCCAGAGGTCAATTCTGTCAAGGGAGCTCTCGGTCTTGTTAATAAGTTGACGGAGTTTTCTGATTGGCAAGGCAACAAAGAACTGTGTAAAGCCGTTATTCCCGTTTAAGATGTCTTGGTGGATTCACAACTCCGCTCATTTAAACAATCATCGATCAAGAACTTCTTTATTAAGTCTTATAAGACTTAGATTAGAGACTCAAAATACTGTTCTCTGAACCGTTGCTGTTTTACTTTTCTATATATAGAACTGATATATGATGTCATAACTGCGCCTTAGTGCTGTAGCAGTTCATTTGCACTTTGTGGCTGTTGTTGTGCTACGCACTGTGATCATCTAAACAAGAAATTAGAAGTTTTTAATCTCTCTGGATGCGTGAACTATACCTTCGCAAACCCCTTCTACGATAGGCAATAACTAAATAATATCTACAATACTATACTACACTATTAATACTTATTTACATATCCAAAGAGCAACTCTTTATGCTAAAAGCTCTCGTAAGCGAGCAGCCTCTATTGTTTTAGGGCGCGGTCGCTTACGAGAGCCCATTCTCGTAAGCGACCAGCTCTAGTTACGACCACTTTTTCAAATTCCCGAGGTGGTCGCTTACGAG
The DNA here is from genome assembly GCA_949710005.1 of Ricordea florida. Taxonomy (NCBI): domain Eukaryota; kingdom Metazoa; phylum Cnidaria; class Anthozoa; order Corallimorpharia; family Ricordeidae; genus Ricordea; species Ricordea florida. Next base: position 25,006,200 of record OX453273.1, on the reverse strand, counting down.
AGCTTCGACTGTATATATTGGAAAGGGGCGGGGAGCAACTCAACTGTATATTCAACAAAATATAAAGGGTGCGTTCCTTTGGTATGAGCATGCATCATATCTTGCACGCCCAACAGTCCAGAAGCATTTCACTCGGGAAAAGAATCATAAAGGTAGCAAAGACGTTATGATGAATCTTTGTCCATGGTGGATTCATCGGTTTCTTTGATGCGCTATGATCCGCGTGATCTCGGATCACAAATCCAGATCATGATAATACCACTGAAGGAACGCACCCAAAACTTGTCATCAACAGCTAAAGGTAAAAGCAACTGAAATAGCTCGAGTGCAATCTTCTAATTAACAAATTGACGGCAGTTTTTTATGCGTCTGTCCTCTTATTGATGATAAATTGCGTCATAACATTGTCAAAGTGTTGTAGATCCACTCGCCTATCGGCGCGTGGATCTACAACAAACTTGATATCCAGTAATTAAAAAGGGTGCAGGATCTCTTGCTATTACGTATTGATATTACAAAGATGCTGAAAGAACTCCACAGCTCCCACAAAGGGACACATTGGTGGTTTACCCAAATTAACAAAACGTTTCTGGCAGTTCCCGTGGGAAAGGAAATGTAACTCGAGTTCGATCGTTTGTCGTTCCGATGAAAAGTTGCCGGCAGCAACAAATCGTCTGAAAAGGTAGTCTTGTTTTTCCGATCGGAATGTCTCAAACGGAATTTCGTGTTCAATTCTCTTTAAAGTCACCCATATTACCTTTTGATTCCAGTTCTAGATTCTCCTTGTAAACAAAAGTGGGTTAATTTACAAGTGCAAATGGTAAACGACAATCGCTACCATAATTTCCCAATTTGCTGAAACCGCACACAGACCGGTTTTCGCCTGTAAATGGAAAACAAGCTTAAGCACCTTTTGGTAGGAGATTCCTCGCCCTGTTAATCATACATGTGACTGAGAAAAAAGGGCATATTGCAACCAGGCTAACAATCAGACAAAGTTTGATGCTACACTGGTTTAAAATAATGTCACTTTTTGGCATTGAGAAGTTAAACTCGCTGATAGCAAATACTATACAGTACTTTAAAAGTAAAAGGTCTCGAGACTTATTGGATAAAAGGGTTAAATATATTTTCCTCACATGTTTGTTTGGAGAGTTTGGTTTTGAATCGTTTGGCTTGATAAAGTATTAAAATGTAATAAGAAATTACACAATGGCTATTATTTGAAGAGAAAGCGTTTAATCTGTTTGCAAATACTCCATCACTAAATTGAATGAAGACAGTTACATATCTCAACTCCTATAATATTCCTTATTGATAACAGAAATAACACAACAATGATAGAAACTAGTTGCAGTCATAGTTTTGTTGAGAATAAATTCCTTAACCTACATACATGTGGCAGAACGCAATATCCCAATCCTTACTCTACCATGGTAAGTACATAATCACGAATTACAAGGCAAAGAGAAAGGAGATGGGGTGGCAAAGGTTTGCACCAAGGCCCTATGAGGCAAAACATTGAAATTTTACAGCAAAACCTGAAAGTAGAGAAGAAACAATACACTGAACTAACAATGAGGTCTACAATAGGTCTAAAACTGAGTGCAAGCAACCGCACGTGATGAAAATTCAACGCTGCTTTACTCAGGTCAACTAAAGGTTTTCTTTTTCACTAGCCAGCTATAAACAAATCTTTATCTCTATAGTTACAACTGTGCATGTTGGTAAGTTCTATTTTAAATAAATTTAAGGGTGACTTAACTCTTTCTAAAAATCCTATATGCTCAAACACCATGCCCTTTCTATGACTTTTACACCCTTGAAAGTGAACTACATGAAGTAAGGCATTTTGCTACATCACAATTCAAAAACGTAACTGCAACTATATGCATGATTCAACCTTTACCCTTCCACTACCAATATCTCCAACTGTACAAGTTGCTACATTATCAAGCCCAGCACATCAAACAATGAAAACTTTTCCTCCATCACAAATTTCAAACCAACAATTCCCCTCACAAGAGATGGTTAATGGAGAGGTGGAATAGAGCAAACAAGTTGGATCCATTTTCCAAGGAGTAACACTTAGCCAGGAAATATTTCTTCATCTTCATTAACCCAGGTTAATATGCACTCCGTATTCCCCTCTTGACTCATGGATACTGGTATTCATATTACACTGAAAAAATTGATTTACCACTCATTTAATAGCCCTTCATAATTATTACTGAAGTATGTTCCTCAGTTTTACCTACATGTACATATCTAAGTGTAGCAAAGTATCACAAACAAAATGTCAGTGGTGCTTGCCTATAGACAAAAATTTTACATCTCTACAAGCAATGCCTCAGAAATACATAATTGTACAAAAAAATGCCTTCAACCTTAATTAGCAAGATACTAGGACAAACTTGTCTTACGTACTGGATTTTACTTTGAGACAATTTCTTCAAACCCTTAATTCAAGTGTAAACAACCTTGCCTATGCATAAACTCAACAGCTCCATGCAGCTTTGCTATTTACTGCAAGAGAGTTAGCCTGGACCTAAGCATGGGGCAATCCAAACAATTTTGCACAAACAAGATCTGGTTAGAAGTTCTCTACAATGGCAATCAGAAATATTTTTTTTGGTGGATGAAACTGAAACTGTGTTGAGGCCACACACAATGGCAAAAGAGTGTACGTAAGCCATATGTACCCAACTCAGGTTGGAATTAATCCAAGTCCATATAGCATGAAAAAGACTTACATACGGAGAGTCCCTGGAAAAACATAATGATAAACTGCCTATGCCCTTAAATACTACATTGCATTTGGTTGACTAAGGAAAGGTGAATAATCAGGGCAGAGTTACTTTCCAGACGGCTGTTGGCTGACAAGTTTGCTTTTTATGGCTAATTACAGATGTGCAGTGACCCTCCCAGCATGATAATAAATCTACATCTCATTGCTTAGAGAGGTTTTTTTTTTTCTAGCTTCCAACTATTCTATCCCTAAAGGTGGTCAATGTTGTCTTCCTCTTCAAAATGATTGCCGATCTATAAAACAAAGATAAACAATAAGTAAGACAAACTGCAAATTGTGAAAATTGCCTATAGACATCAATAAGGTATATAATGATATATGAAAAAATTTCAACATGTCCACTGGCTGAGAGTACTTCAGTTGATACCAAACAGTGCAGAAAGTTGAAATTGAGTGCAAAGATTGGAAGTTAAATTTTTGCATGTATATATCATTCACTAGTAATCAAATGATTTTGAGTGCAATTTAGTATAAATAAGCACTCGAACATTTTTCAAAGAAAACAAATTGCACTTGCCCAACAAGCTCATGCAATTTTTCAGTCTATGAATAATGTATTGCACTAGAAACCATTTGATCATCGATCCAAATACATGTATAGCAGGTGGATTTAGTTATTAGGCATACATATAAAAGCAAGAATGACTCAGGGCATACAAGTTCTTAACACTGACCTGGGAGTTTCAGAGAAATTACATGTAACATGATTGAAACTTATTTAATGCATACATAAAAAAATCACAAACATGTCACACAGACCTGCAGGATTCTGAGTGAATTTATATGGAAATGACAAAATATTGCTATCTGGTACTGGTAATAACAATACTGATATTAATACAGTGATACTACTCTAATAATTAACACTAATAATAATAACACTAATAATAATTCTAATAATAATACTACTAATAATAATAATAATACTAATAATAATACTAATTACTGCTACTACTACTAGTACTAGTAGTAGTAGTAGTACTACTAGTAGTAGTACTAGTACTAGTACTAGTACTACTACTACTACTACTACTACTACTACTACTGCTGCTGCTGCTGCTGCTGCTGCTGCTGCTGCTGCTGCTAATAATAATAACAACAACTAGAGTAACTGCAAGTTGGAAATGCGTTCGTACTTGTTTCTCTCATCCTCGTGGATATTTTTTATGGATACTACCATGTTTTCCCTTAAATGATCTATTTTAACCCTTGGTGTACTATTCCCGAAGAATTTTTTATGGATACTACCATGCTTTCCCTTAAATGATCTATTTTAACCCTTGGTGTACTATTCCTGAAGAATTTTTTATGGATACTACCATGCTTTCCCTTAAATGATCTATTTTAACCCTTGGTGTACTATTCCTGAAGAATTTCCTGAATCAAATGGCATTCGGCCAATTAAAGACAATTTTATTAGACATGACTTTCCAACTGTTAACATGTTCATTATCTTTTAGACTTTTTGAATTCATTCTACAACGCAAAGAGAAGTTGCTTTTAGTTGAAGCCATGTCCTTATGACCAAAGGAGGTCATGACCTTACTGTTGCTTCTAGTATTTCTCGGTGTTGTTTTCTTAAGAAAGTAAACAAACTTACTATAAGAACAATTGTTGCGTTTTTTGGATGTTTCCCAGTAATCAAAGATCTTTGAGGTACCAGGAAAATTCATGCTGCAATATTTTTGGAACAGCATATGGGTTAAATATTTCATGTGTATGGCTTTGGGGCGATACCCGATTCTTGATGGTTCTCGATCTTGCTGCCTGCATGCGCTAATAAACATTCCATTGTTGTTAACCTGGACCCGTTTGTAAGAATTTTGCAGACTACAATAGTGGCTTCTACCAAGCCGTTTTGTGGTTGCATTTTTCAAACCCTGTGTTTCTTGAACTGTTTCGGAGCCGCCTTTTGATGAAAAATCAATGTGGTCCGTACCCAGTTTATTTGGCAGCACAATGCCTGAATCTCTGGTAGCCAGCATCGCTGTGCAAACCTCAACATCCACACTTGTGGTTCATAATTGCTCACTGCAACAGCTTTGGTAGAGTTGCAAAGCAGCACGCTGGCTGTACTAAAAGCATAGGTTGGAAAGTCGTTCATGACAGTGCTGCAAGCTAAGTTTTTTTTTTAGCTGCCTTTTGGCGACCTTAACTTCTAAAAAGGTCGCCAGGGATACAATTTTGGTCGCCAATGGTTTTCATTTTTGATACACACTGTACTATATTAAATGATAGGGAAACTGCTGACCACATAGCCATATATTCCATCTAAATATTTTTCTGCTTGCATAACCTATTAAATTTACAAAATGAGGGGTGGTCCACAGGGGTAGTCCATGGACCGGGTCCATGAAAGAATCCCCCATGGATTTGGTCCACAGGAGTGGTGGTCCATGTTTTGTGTACGTCCGTGGTAACACGTTGAACTCATACCCACCCAACACACGATTAATAAAATTTGTAGTCTGCTGGTCCCAGTGTCCCCTTTTCATTTGTATCAAAATGGCCGCTGTGCGAGCGAATAGCTTGGCGAAAAACGATATGTTTTTAAGGTCTTTAACCCTTTCACTCCCAAGAGTGACTTTATAGATTTTACTCTGTCTAACGCCAGACGATTTTACTCGTCAAATGGAGACCCCTTGGGAGTGAAAGGGTTAAAAACTATCTCCCTTAACCCTTTCACTCCCAAGAGTGACTTTATAGATTTTACTCTGTCTAACGCCAGACGATTTTACTCGTCAAATGGAGACCCCTTGGGAGTGAAAGGGTTAAAGAGCCAGAAATGATGAAAGAAGAACTGATGAGTTTTGTGGTCGTACCTTTTTCTTATGTCTGAATATCAAAACAAATCAATTAATGGCCAGGAAAGAGGCTGTCAAATTGGCGACCTTCCAGACAGTTTTGGTAGCCAATTTTTTTTTTCTGCTCGCCATGGCGACCAAAACGGTTGCAGCTTGGAGCACTGCATGAGCAGCCTGCTGGCTGAGCAGCCTGCTGCATGAGCAGCCTGCTGGCTGAGCAGCCTGCTGGCTGAGCAGCCTGCTGGCTGAGCAGCCTGCTGGCTGAGCAGCCTGCTGCATGAGCAGCCTGCTGGCTGAGCAGCCTGCTGCATGAGCAGCCTGCTGGCTGAGCAGCCTGCTGGCTGAGCAGCCTGCTGGCTGAGCAGCCTGCTGCATGAGCAGCCTGCTGGCTGAGCAGCCTGCTGGCTGAGCAGCCTGCTGCATGAGCAGCCTGCTGGCTGAGCAGCCTGCTGGCTGAGCAGCCTGCTGGCTGAGCAGCCTGCTGCATGAGCAGCCTGCTGGCTGAGCAGCCTGCTGCATGAGCAGCCTGCTGGCTGAGCAGCCTGCTGGCTGAGCAGCCTGCTGGCTGAGTTATGTCGTTGCGAATAGCCGTTCCAGAACATTAAAACGAGGCTTTTGGCACATCGGTACTTTTGAACTCTTGAACGGATACAGCATTATTATGCCATGGGCGATAGGACACGGTACTACATGGGCAACTTGGGCAATAGGACATGATTAGATTTGCAATTAGATTTGGGATTAGATTTGCATTGATGATGACAAGGATAATGATCACAAAAACAATATTAATGATGGTGGTACATGTATAAGTGGTAATGGTAATGGTAGACTGATGGATTGATTGGCACTGCAAAACAAATTACAAGGACTTACCACTTGGTCTCTGAGCCCAACAGGAAACCTAGCTTTCACAAAAGGATTCCTCTCTGACTGGTCTTGGCTTTTAAAGTGTGCATTTCCAGGTAGAAATTGCTTGTCTTTATACTCCAATTCTCTGGCTGGCTGATGCATTCCTTCATCTAACTCATCACGTTTGTCACCAACATTACTGGTCACTTTCTCTCTATTATCATCATCATCATCATCATCATCATCATCACTGTTTACTTCCCTTTTGCTTTCAGTTTCTCTATCCTTACCATCCTCATTTTCTTCCTTGTCATTCTCATTGTAATTGTGCTCCACTGCTCTTTCCTTAGTCGTAATTACTTTTCCAAGACTTTCATTGTTTGATGGCTCAGCTTCAGTCTCTTCTATCACAGATTTTGAAGCATTCACATCACTTTTAGAAGGAATTTGGAGGCCTTTATCCTCTGCCTTGTCTACCATGAACTCATTCTTTGCTACTTGCTCTTCCCTGCCTTGGTCACTGTCATGAGCAGGATCCATGTCAAGCGACTTGCTGGGCTCTAGAAGTTTTGAACGTTCATCCCTACCTTCGTTTTCATCTTCCTTATTTTCTCCAACAGAATTCTTGGAACTGTTGCTACTGACAACAGCTTTAGAGGGGACTTTGACTGAAGGCTCATTGACAACTGGAGGTTCTTGTTTTGCTACAAACAAGAAGACCACAAAGAAATAGAGGATATTACATCATAACATGGGTGCTTTGAGAAACTAAATTTTTCTTTGAGTGTTGAACTATATTTAATGAGTGAGAACAGTGAACAAGTGAAATATTCAACACAAGAAGAGAAATTTTGTACCTCCCAGTGGCCATGTTATGGTATATTTTTTTAAATACCAAACCATTCCTTTTAAATACTTTTGGTAGTTCTACAGTAAAGCACAATTTATTGGGTAACCATAGCAACAGTGTTATCCTCATGTGCAAAATAACATTAATTTTTCTAGCAAAAGCTTAACTGTTATTTCACTGGTTTTTATATAATACAGCGTTGCATCCAGAGGGCATCATTGCATCCTGGGACAAAATATTTTGCATTTGAACCCCCTAAAATACTAAGAAGGGGTCCCTATGGACACACAAATAATTATCATACTTGAAATATACACTCATTTCTAAATTGAAAGCATATGAACCACACGCTCATTATATTTATCTGAACAATGCCATCATTTCCATATACTCAACAATGATTGATCCATCCAGAAAATGCATAACAAAGAGAGAATTCTGGTTGGTGTATGTTTAGCATCACTATAACTTGAAAGAAAAATGTTTTTGCATAATTTTCAAATCCTGATGATGACGGAGTCAACGTTGTTCAGTAAACAAACCAGCATAAAGCGAAATGCCAATGAAGTAAGTTTCGAATTGATCCCTGAAATCAAAGTCTGCAAGTCATTTTGCAGCCAATGGCTCAGTGATTTCAAATGGCTCGAGTTCAAAGAGAGTAAAATGTTTTGTTTCACTTGTATTGACACAAAGAAAGACAATCCGCTTGCCACATGCGGAACAATGAACTTCCAAAGATGAACACTGGAGCGTCATGCCTTCTGATGCTCAATTGCTACTGACAACAGCTTTTCACATTCATTCGCTCTGTCTTTTTTGAGCTCGGACTTCTTATAACAAAAGCTTTTTAGTTTGAGGGAGCCATAGCATCACGCAGAGGTGAACGAAGGAACATTTACTTGGCCCAGTAATTGCAGTTTCCAAAATGCAGGACACTGACAATGAGATTTTTCTCCCTTGCCTTCATCATCAAATTAAGAGGTGATTGAAATCAACATTTATGATAGGATCCCCAAGATTCTGGTCTGGACCCCCAAATATTTGTCCAAGGGGCCCAGAGGACCCCTACCCCTACCTGGATGCGACACTCAATAGGAATAATTAAAGGTATTTCTATTCATAAATAATTAAAATAACAATACCAGAATTATGTTTAGACCACTGTACTGAATCTGGATCTTGGAATGACAAACACCTCCCTTAGAAGCAGCCAACTACTGCACTCTCAAGAACAGCACAGTAATTCTCCTTACAAAAAGAAGAGCATACACTCCCTTATTATGTAAGGTAGGAGAATTTGGAGTTAGATCAATTCACTATCTATCTATAATAAAGAATATTTAACATGGAAGGATGGTAACACTACACAGAACATGTACGTAAGTATGCTCAAATACCTGATGCGTCTAATTTGGCCTTTTCAAGTTCCAACTTAGCCTTTTGAAGCTGTTCCTCAAACATTTTCCTTCAATAAAAAAAGTTCATCATTGAGACACAGTTTTTCTACCTTCATCAAATGATGTCGACAACAATTTAATTAATGAAAGCAATTTATAGGGTAAAGACACAAGCAGGGTACATGTAGATCCCAACATGCATGTTCTTAAACCATACTGTTTGGGATTAAACAGTCTGGTTGCTTTTTTACAGCCAACAGCAAAAAAGTTGTTAAATGGTTGTCTTCCCTCTTCAAGATGAATGCAATCAACAATTCTGTACATGCAGAAGTTCAGAGATATAATTTGCTACAAAGGCAAAAGGCATAATTCAAGAGACTGGAAAATAAAAAGTAAAGAGACCCATTCTAAAGATACCCAAAGGCCATGCAGGTACATGTACTTGCCTGCTTAAACAGTCCTCTACTAACATACTAAAAATGTTATTAGTGGAAATAATTTTTGCACTGGATCTGATACATGAAGTTTAACAACAGCCAGTACCAACCAATGCAGTGATCATTAAAAATGCTTAGCTGTAAATAATTTCAGCACCACTAGCTGCCTCTATTGTATTCGGATAAAAGTTAAATATGGCTGAATTTTGTAAAGTACTGTAGGCAAAAAAATCATCTAAAAGACTATATATGTTTAATTACACTTTCCTCCCAAAGCGGAAATTAAAACATGGTATTACAATAATTGCTTCTATTATATGTCTTTTTCCCCTTTTTTTGTTCTTCTTAACTCTTTTGAGGTCTATTTTCTTGCAAGTTTCATGCACTAGTTTTCTATATCCTTGTCGGGCATACTATAGCATTCCAGGTATTGAGTACTTCTTCACACTGGAGAGCACCTTACAAGTGTCTTTGAATCTAAGAATGGAGTGTCCAACTGGTCAGGTGCCATTTACTAGTTCACCATATAGCAGGGTCTTGATAGGTCTTGTGCCATCCATTCTTACTACACATCCAAAATAAAAGACTAGTACCCTGTTAACCAAAGGACTTACTTCTCCTTTACCAGTTCAACTATCTTTTTCTGGAACCCAGTTTGATTGTATTTGAACGCATGAAATTTGCTGATCAATGCATCTGCTTTTCCTACAAAAATAGAAATGAAAAAGCTATGTAAGTACAGGTGAAGAATGGTAGCAAAGTTTGATAAAATTGGAAGAATAACTTACTGAATTATTGCCACATGAAGAGGAAAAACCATCAATTAATAAACTACAATGTTTTACAGGAATTTCTGCCACTGAGAAATATATCTAGACATGTAAATATACATGTATAATAATTTTAGAAAACCTAATTTTTCATGTCTACCCCCTCTGCCTCTAACTCCCTCCCTCTGAGTTGGATTTACACCGTACAACTGTAAATATAAGTATGGGAAAACAACAGGGTATGTTTACAAGTCAGGGTCCCTCACTTTAGAGGAAAATTATTATTATCTCAAAAAGAGGTGAAAAGTGGCAGAATATGTGACCTCATGTGAAAATGTACGCCAATGGTTTCCTGTTGGGGACCTGCTGAAAGCATTTACTAAAGCATTGGAGCCACTGGGAAAGCTGCTTGGGTTTCTCCTCTATCCGCTGAAGGCATTGAGAAAAGCTGTTGGAAGAATCTCTTCCAAACCACTGGAAGCATTGGAAAAAGCTGTTAGGTTTTTCTCCTATCACCACTGAAGGCCTTAGAAAAGCAGCTGGGAAAAAAATTAATAATTTTGTTGTTCTAAATCATTGGAAACTTTGGAAAACGCCGTTGTGAAAGTTCATCCTAGCCTCAAGTAGTGTCTAAAGCTGTTTGCTTGCCTAAACCATTTGCATTTGTTGACGGATTGACCACGAGTAGCTAAACATAGTTTTCTCTCATCTTTGACTTATAGATGTAAATTTTTGCATCTCAGAAAATTATTTTCCTTCCACAGCAAGACTCCCAAATGAAAAATGATTGGTTTTTTCTTTTTACAATTTTTTTTTATTTTTGACACAGTACATGTACATCAAAACACCATTTGTAATGCTGCACTGAGTGTTGACATAAGCATTCTTATTTTATTTGTTCATAGATCAACGTATTTCACAACCAGTTAGCGCAACCATTCAAAGCATTAAGAAAGCCATTCAAGCTGTTACAGATGCTGTTAGCTGCCAGTTGGTTTATAGCCATTTAATGGAAAACTGTTGGTGCACATTTTCACGTGAAGTCACAGATTTACTGAGCTTCAAAAAAGCGACGTAAATATTCTTAAGCCAATAATTCATTGAGACTGAAGAGAATAATGTCTTCCATAAATACCAATGAAACAGTCTCAGTCACATCTTGCAGAAACAGCTACTAAACAGGAATTGACACTGCCCATATTTTTTTCTTTGACAAAGACTCACTCACACAATAACTTCCCAGAATCCATGGCACTATTTATCTCATAGGAGGTGAATAGTGATGAGTATCCCAAGATACATTGCCAAACAGATTACTAAAAATCCCAAGGTTGGTGAGTTGGTTATGTACTAATGCTGTACATCCTGGTACCTCACCTTTTAAAGCAGACATATTGCTTAATGTTTGATCCTGCTGACTTCTGAGTTTCTCCAATTCTGCCTGGTACGTTTTCTGTCATTGAAATGAATTCATAAACTTGGATTGATCTCTTTTGGTTTCCATAATTAAAAAATTAATAAGAAACAAAACCTTTGTTCTAATTTTGGTACATCATTCATACTACATAGAGTATCATTGACAGGTATTACAAAATTGAAAACAACACATTAACACAAAAAACAGAACAGGCTTCAATTGCTATGCATAACAGCTTTAAATCATAACTTTGTAAGCCCTTATATCAATATTCATTTTCTCCTAACCGTCTTTATATCTTTGTTATGGTACTAGAGAGGAGAATTTGTTTAAATATCAATACAACTCTTTTTTGGTGATTATTTTTGTTATTCTCATAACTTGAAAGGTTGATGAACAGTGAATATTGAAATGAGAAACTGGATGGGACTTAAAAGGTTAAATAAACAAGTAAATAAATTGAACATGATGAAGCACCATGCTTAATTAAAAAAAAACACAAACAAACAACAACAACAACAACAACAACAACAAATACAGTAATTTAAAATATTAAATCACTATCAAGATAATTAGAAAAGTTACAAATGCTTATCATCAGCTGTAGAAAGTTCCCATCTTATGCTTTTGAATGTCATACGTTTTACAGTCTCCTCCGCAGCCATTATTAGGATCGTCAAGCAACGCTTCTCCCCCACTAACTAGAATCGTCAAGCAACGCTTCTCCCCCACTAAGTTAGTGGGGGAGATGCGTTGAGTGACGATCCTAATAACGGCTGCCGATGAGACTATATAAATCTGGGCTATGTACATGACCTTAAGCCGTCTGAACACTGAAAATTAAATATTACCGCTAGATTTATGTATAGTATAATCCCATCCCTCATTATGCATGCCGTAGCTATTTTGTCTAGGGTAATACACGAACAAACATTTCTAGTTTTCAAAGAACCAAAGCATAATTAGGTATGTGGTGATATGGAAATCAAGGGTAAGATTTCCACAAAGGTCCCTACTTCATTATGCATTCTGTAACTATATTATTTCGTTCTTCGAACACAAGAAATATTTGCACGTGCATTACACCAAACAAGAGAGCTTCAGCATGAATAATGAAGTAGGGACCTGTGCGAAAATCATTCCAAATATAGCCATTATTACCCGTAAACATTAAACCAACAATACGTTTGGAAACGCCGTCACGGTTTTATAAATTTAGGAATGTTCCAATCTAGAATTCATTACCTCAAACACTTTATACATGACACGTCAACCAAGACATAAATTACCAAACAAAAGCATTCGAATCACGAGCGCATATTAATGAAGAGAAGTACAGATATGTCGTTTAGCATCTAGATATGAAATGTTTCAACAAAGACCTCAGTTACTACGACAACTTGACTTTTCGGTCCTTGGTACAGGAAACCAACTATTGAAAGCCGTCATGTAATGAGGAAAAGTGTGGAGAGTTGAACAGAAGATTTCAAAACACTTACGCTTACTGCTTCAGTGAACACGAAGCCAACAATGAAATGACTGTAAATTAAAACTTTCAATATTCAGAAATAAACGGTGCGACTGCAACAAACCTCTTGATTTTGCAGTGATAATAATTCCTCATCCTTGCTTTTCAAGTTCTGCATCACGTGCAAAATCTCCGAATCCTTTTCATTCAATAATTTTCCATTTTCATCTTGCATTTGGGTGATTTGTGTTAGCAAAGCGGAACCTTTTTTATCCGCAGTCAGTTTGCGCTCAGCTAACACGCGTAATCTGTCTTGCAGTATGCTAACGTCTTTTAGGAGCTTGCTGTTCTTAGACGAAACTCCCCAGTAGCTGTAGAAGAGTATGATTACGATGACTACAAGCCCGATAAGTATGAAAGATGGTCCTCGACCGGCTCTGAAAGAAACCACTCCGTTGGAAGCCATGTCTGAGTCTCTCAAGCGAACATCTATCCCAGAAACCTTTGAGGGGAAGTGACTAATTCACAGGCCATCACGGAAAAAAATATAGAGGCAGGCCTACATTAAGTTTCCGGAAAGTCTGGCTGGAAGGTAAATGGGGTAGTTTACCATTCACAAGGGAAAACCGGCGAGAGCGCGGTTTCTGCAAATGGAAAACTAAATTTAAAATTGGGAAATTTTGTTAGGGGCTGGCGTTTACCATTTGCAACACCCCAGTAGTGTTCGTACGGAGAATCTAGAACTGAACTACAAAAAGATTTTGTGGCTCGTGGACCACCCAAATTTCCTGGTTATTCCTGTGTTTTTATCAACTCAGACTGTTTCGGTCGATAAGAACGCAAAGAGCTTGGACATTATCCAGCCATCTTGACTGAACAAGCTTTGTCAAAAACGCATGTATATTTCGAGCCGATTTTAATAGTTACAACACTTTGATCAGAAGCCGAACGATCCTTACAGGAGTAAAAACGATAACACAAAAAACTCAAAAACAGTGAAGCTAATGCTTCTCTTCCCACGGGGAGCGTGGCGTGACTAGCCAGACAAGGGTTGTAGGGAAACTATAGCTGAACCAGCTCGTGTCCCCATTCGTTGATCTCCGAGTGTTATTAACTGACGAAGATCACCGAAGCAAGAACGAACGCTCCCGAGTTAACGATAACCAATCGAATTGATTTTGGAATATTTCATACTTTTCGGTCCTGTTAAGTTGCTAGGGCGACGGAAATTACCTACCTAGAACCTACCTTCTCTGTCTGTGTTTCATTCAGAAGAACAATTTTCGCAAGCAGCTTGTCTTTCAAGTTGTTTATAGTATCTCCAGTCTCTTTCTTCAGCCCCTGACTTTTGTTTCTCTCCTTCTGCAAGATTTCTTCTAAGAATTCCTGATCGTCGGCCATAACTGACACCTCTTCTTGTAGTCGATTTTTGCTACTTTCCGTGACGGTCTTCTGACCTCGTAAAATGCTTAAACTCCTAACAAGCTTGCTGTTTAACCTGCATACGCTCCAGTAATTATAACCTAGGAATGCAATTAGGAATGCAGAAAGACAGACCACGAAAAGCAACGTTCGAGATCTTAGCGAAGAGGTTTTTACACGTGGTTCTGACGCCATTTTAGCGGTCACAATGCAAGGGAATTATGGAGATATCCCAGCATTTTTAGCGGGTGTAAAGGTCAGGGGGACTAGACACACATTCTGTTTGTTTCCTTGGTAAAGTGATGCACAATTTAATTCTCCTTACAATGTAACTGCATCATCGCATTGCTAAGAAGTCAGATCTAGATAAAAAATATTTGGAAAAATTTTCGGCTCAGAAATATACAGCTTATTGACCATGATGAAGGCCTAAATGTATTAAATAACCGGCCTTAAATGTAATAAAGTCATAAATGTAATAACTTAAAGTCCTAAATGTAATAACTTTTGGCCTTAAATGTAATAACCCCTTAGTGCGTTAACAGTAATGGACTTAAGCATAAATACTCAGGTGATTATACAAAATCGCGCGCTCTGATTGGTTCGCTATCTCGGATTATCAGCCGATAATCACCTCGAAGAACAAAATGGCTGCCAGTCGTTCGCGCGCTTTTGATGAAATGTAAAATGCTTTTCTTTTCTTTTTTGATATAATCACCTGTGTATTTATACTAAGGGACGGACTATTAGAAAAGTGATGGGGGGGGGGTGGTGGGGAATTTCCAGCTTGCACGAATTTTTCAGGTGAACCCCTCTGCACGAATTTTTTTACTACGTGTGAAAAAGTCACAATTGGACCTTCCTTCTGCATGGATTTTTTTGTTTTACCTTTTTTACCTTCTTCTTTGCATGAATTTTTTTCTTGGCATTTTCCCTTGCATGAATGTTTTTTTGTTTTGTTTTTTCCCACCCCCCCTCACTTTTCTAATTGTCCGTCCCTAAAACAATTATTCTCCTCAGGCTTAGTGATTCTCGATGAATATTCACCTCGACTTCGTCTCGTTGAATATTCACCGAGAATCACTTCGGCTTCGGCGAATAATTGTTAATTAATGTAGAAACATTATGCTAAGGTCATAAATCACAAATGACGTAACTAATACATCATTAGCCATCTGACTGGTTGTAACAATAGACACATGATCCGTCACGCCACATGTCACGCTATTAGTCACTGTAGCTGTTGCTGAGTGGTCACGGAATAACAGAGTCCAACTATATTCATACAAATGTAAAGAGCTCAGGATTTCATTTGCAAATTAATAAAGTTGATGGGAAAGATCTAGAGATTGTACCAAGAACAAAGTTATTAGGTGTAACCATCTCAAGTGATTTATCGTGGAACGATCATACATAAGAAGTAATAAAGAAAGCATCAAAAAGGCCGTTTGTTGATTTTATTAAAGAGGGCCAAGGTATGTTGCGATGATTTAAAGCTGTTCTACACTACATGAAGAAGATCTGTGTTGGACTATGCCGAGCCTGTGTTCTACTACTCCCTGCCAAGATCTACCAAAGTACTTGACTCATGAGATGGCACATATACAGAAGACTGAGGACTGTAGCCATCATGTGCCCCATTCTTACTATGAGGAGGTGCTAACTCATACAAATTTTATCTTGCTAAACGAGCATCATTGAAACTTGTGTAATTCACTCTTTAATGACATTCTTACCGATGAGAGCCACAGATTGCATTATTTACTTCAGCCATTACATAAATCAACAGGATATGATACTCTCAGATATTCAAGAACTTTTGATGTACCTAACGTAAAGGCCAATAGAGCTAAGAACACTTTTATTCTATCTTCAAACGTTAATGTGAATAAATCTTAGTCAATGTTATCTTTTAATATTGTAAATAATTTTCATATCTTAGATTTTACTAATTAATCTTTTATTTAAAGTTTTAATTGTATATATCTATATTTTGAAATTGTAACTTATATCATTTTGTACTAAATACGCAATTCAGCCTCTTGGCTGCAATGTATTTCCAATAAGGCATCTATCTATCTATCTATCTATCTATCTATCTATCTATCTATCTACATCAGGCATCCTTAACAACATGACCAACACCCACGTGACAACTAAAAACATAAACGAATCACGTGACTAAATTAAACGTAATATAATCGACAATTTTGTCTTGGTTAATGATTTCATTAACCCTTCAACTGTTCAAGTGGATATACGGGGTCAGGTGTGTGTATAACGTAACGTAACTACCTTTTCATTTTTCTCAAAGATGACCTTGTATCTTAGTCTATCACAGATAAGGTGGACATAGTACGATTATTGTCATTATTATTGCAATTACGATTTGTACTATTATTGTTAACAAATCTAGGTTGACGCAAAATTCTTCACAATTAACCCTAAAGGAGGTAAGACTTCAGTCTTGAAAGCTGTGGTAATAACGTAACATAAGGATTCAAACATAAACAGTTCTATTCATTTCTTTACGGCAAGGTTTGTTATTTTAGTTGCATGTTTTTATTTTTCTTTGCTCTTTTCATGTTGTTCTGTTTATTTTTTTTTTATTTTTCATCTTTCATTTTTCATCTATCATTTCATTTTTCAGCCTCTTCAAAAGATCACTATTGATGCTACTTTTTGCCAAAAATAACAAACATTAAATAAGGTACAATTTTTCTTGAAAACCATTTCACAAAGTATATAACATTAGCCTACGTGTAGCCGCACCCTCCCCCCCGAAGGAAAAAACGGGAGGAGGGAACGTCTACGAAAACCTGACACAAATCGTGTTATGTGACGTCACTCTAATTTATGCAAACTTATGTCTCGGCACTTTCCCCGATTGTGTAAACAAAGGTATCACGTTCCTATTCTTTCGAACACATTTGCAATTTAATGGCCGTTTACAATTGTGCTCTTTGTTTTAAAGAGATCGTCAAGGATTATGAGAGATATTTGGTTAAGAGCAGAAGAAAAACTATGTTTGATGTAAGTCTAGCGCTTGAGAATTTAGCAAGTTAATTCTAAAGCTATATAGAAAAGCCCTCGTCGACTTCGGTGATATCAGACAAAGAAACCATTTTCTTGGATACTTGCGTTTACAAGGGCGATAGATTTAGAAAAAGATCTATCCTGGACTTGCAAACTCACTACATGCCGACAGAAACATTTCAGTACACACATTTCGCTTCATGCCACCCACCAGGGGTCAGTAAAGGCTTCATCAAAGGCGAAGCACTTAGAATGCTTCGAACTAACTTTTCAAAAAATACTTTTGAAGAGAATATTGTGGCATTCAGATCACGCCTTTACAGGTTATCCTGATATTCTGGTAAATAAAGTCCTCTCAGAAGTGAAATTCGAAGAGAGAAAGTCGGCTCTTCAACAAAATAAACGAACCCACAATATAATTCTTCCTTTTGTCACACAATACCACCCAGCGGTGCCTATTTAAAAAAAAAATCTCATTGAAAAATGGCATTTAATACAGGATCAACCTTTAGTAAGTGAGATATACAAAGAGCCTCACATCATCTCGTACAAAAGAGGAAAATCGCTCAAGGACATACTCGTGAGACCCAAACTCTAAAGGCAAAGAAACTACACTTGCGAACAGCAGGAGTCGTGTTAGTCTCCTTCGCAGCCGTTATTAGGGTCGTCACGCAACACTCCTCCACTTAGTGGGGAGGAGCGTTGCGTGACGATCCTAATAACGGCTGCGAAGGAGACTAGAGTCGTGTAGGCCTGACACAACTTTTCTTAAACCAAAGAGCAGAGGCGATCAACGGTATCGCTTGAAATATTATCGACTTCCCGGAACCGGTTGGTAGACAAACGAAGATATCCTTCCCTTCAAAAAACAAATCGATGGCTTTCTGCTGTTCTCCATAAAATTTCTCTATTCCGAGAGCCGCTCAAGAAAAATTCAAAGCCGCGATATAGCTCGTTGTTGTGCGAGAACATGGTTAGCCCGGCACTTTCTTTTATGGTTCTCACGAGACTATAACAGACTTAAGCCAATCAGAGTTCATGTAAGTATTGAGAAAATGGCTCGCCAATGAAAAAGTACTACACATTTTCTTGCTAAAGGGTGACGTCACATAACACGATTTGTGTCAGGTTTTCGTAGACGTTCCCTCCTCCCGTTTTTTCCTTCGGGGGGGAGGGTGCGGCTACACGTAGGCTAATATAACATTAACATTTAACCACGATCAGTTCTGCAGGAAGGGGTGCTTCTTAGCCGTTAGTTCCCTTTTACTTGTTTTTCATTTTCCGTCTCATCAAAAGATCACTCGCCAGTTACTTTTTTCTTCCAAAAATGTCTTTTGCTTGTATACCATTTGCCATTTTGGGTTAGAATTAACCGTTTGTAGCTCGATAACCAGACCGTTTGAGGGAGTCATATTCCTTCTTTAACCTGCGAATACTGATCACTTGATCATCCACTTCACTGGAGATATAGACCTTCGGCAATATTCCAGTTAGACTCAGTCTCGTCACCGCCTTAAACCTTGTATAGACGCCACATAACGTCTGGTATGCATTGCAAGCGACTGACGACAACAAAACCATTTTGAAGACTTTTTCTAACAATTCATTTGGCAGCTTTTCGATGTCAATTCATATTGTACGCGCCAATCAGTAAACCCACTTCATCCAGAACATACTGAGCTGTTATTTGTTCCTCCCCACCATCAGTTATCTCATTGTAGTTATATAATTTGTTCTGTTCCGTCCACGTTACCGCCACCTTAACATCAACTTCAACATCCCCCAAGTCATCCGCACCAATTCTGATTTCAACAACGTTGTGTTGTTTATTTTCTCCAGTCATCAACATTAAAAAATAGTTTTTTTTTCGTAAGTTGAGACGCACGAGTCTTCAATCTAACGCCTTGTTACTTATTTTATGTCTTTAAGTGTCTTTGGCTTATTTAAATTCCATGTCAAATTTATGGCCTAACATTTTCATTACAGCAGTACACATATAGCCGCCGCAGTTACCATTGTTATTAGTCAGCAAGGGGGCAAAGGTGACGACAGAATTTGCTGCAGTTTGCACTACATGTGATGTAGCTTCTCTGATTCATTGCACAAAAAGAAAGTTTTAAGGTTACACAATACCTTCAGAGGGCGACTTTTGTCGAAATTTTTTTTTTCAACCAAACAAACGGGTCCGCTAAAAATCTATCATTTCGCCAAAAATCAAAGCAAAATCTCAAAACGCAAGCGAGTTATTCCCGAAAATAGGTTTTTTAATAAAAGTTAATATAACAGCGAGGTGTCATAATCCTCTTAGCGCATTGACTCCCTGGCGAACTTTTCCCGCGAAACGGCCTCATCCAGGAGCTCTTATTACGTTTCCTCATTAGCATTTTTTTGTTTACATGTGATTTCGCTTGTCTCCTTGTTGGTCCTTGTTGAAGTGTGTTTCTCGCCACGTTTTGATTATGAAACGCGTTAAAAAAGCACAGAAAAGTCCATGGACGGTGAAAAAATCAAAGCCAGGCCCCAAGAAGAAGAGCAAAGCCGGAAGGAAAAGTTGGCCGAGAGTGACAAGGGTTCATGGTTCGATCAACCAAAGGATGAGACGAATAAAACTCGAGCGGGCGCCAGTAGAGTAAAAATTGCCGGACTCAGTGGACAAAACTGGAATGTCCAGGGCTGAACAGAAGTCTTGCAATGTGACTTTGAAAGCATCCTGTTGAAATGAAAACAACATTAGTAGTATATTGGAGGATTTATTCCCGGATTTTCTTTTTTTCAAGAATTTATCAAGAAATTTATCAAGGATTTTTGTTCTGATTCTTCAAATTTTGGATTTTTCATCATTATTTTATCAGAAATTTATCAAGGATTTTATTGGAGATTTTTAAATTCTAAGTCTAATTTTATCAGAGATTTATCAGAGAATTTATTAGAAATTTCATACGGCACAAATTTTAAATTGATTTAAAGAGTAAAATAAAAATCATTAAAATAGATGGAAAATCTAAAAAGAGAACAACTGTATCAACTTGCTCGAGAGCATAATATTAAAGGAAGATCTAAAATGAGTAAAGCAGAATTAATCGAAGCGTTGGTAAAAACAGGGAACAAATTTGAAACAGTAATACCACAAGTCTCTAACATAAATAAATATAAGTGTATTCATGGAAAGTTTAAATATGTCTGTAAAGATTGTGGAGGGTCTCAAATATGTGAACATAAAAGATATAGGTCGATCTGTAGGGATTGTGGAGGGTCTCAAATATGTGAACACAACAAACAGAAGGCGCATTGTAGGGATTGTAGAGGATCCCAAATATGTGAACACAACAAATTTAAGTCACACTGTAGGGATTGTAGAGGATCTCAAATATGTATTCATGGAAAACAAAGAAGTTTTTGTAAGTTATGTGGGGGATCTCAAATATGTGAACACAACAAACAGAAGGCACATTGTAAAGAATGTCGCACAACAAAAGACCCACAACAAAAACATTAAGTTATATAACGCAAGTCAGTGTTACATAACAAAAATTTATCTAAATCTTAAACTTAAAGTTATGTGAGAACCCTTCAGATCAAGTTTTTTCCATTCAATGTCTAAGATGCTTAAATCGAAGTGGTTTATTAGGCTCTCATATTTTTGAACTGGAATTGATGGATATTCCTGTGAGGGTATGTTAGCAAGTAGGTGTGATGGTGAGAGTTTCACAAGTTCTCCATATTGAGTGTTATTCATATATGACGACTTATTATCCACTATACTACACATAAGTCTCAGTGGTTCCTTAATCTGTATATTTATAGGGTATAATTTACCAGGATTTATGACTTCAGGCACCCCTAAACCAACTTGTAACCCTCTCGTAAGTTTAATGTTGGAGATTTTATTGGAATATAGATAGTCAACAGTATCAGTCTCAATTATTGTTATCTTTGCCCTATCAGTATCATTAAGAAAGAACGATTGAATATTACGCAGTGAATATGTACCGGGCTGAATTATTATGAGGGGCTGATTCTTATCATTGAACAATATCTGTTGATCCTTGAAATTAATCAATCTTTTGGTTTTTATATTACAATCCAGGAGTTGTATCTCCCGAAGATTTTCCAGTGGAGGATCCAAATACACCCTAGTTTCAGACTCATACATGGTGATGCTCAACATTTTTGTTTGATTACTCCATATTCACCTTTTTAAATTTCTATAATAGAGACTTAACAAAAACAAAATTTGCATTGACGTAATCACATTCCTGAGCGACGTTAGAAACCAGCCTTTTTTAAGTAAACATAAAATCTACTTTTCAACTTCAAATCCACTTTTCAACTTGCTTGTTGCTATGTCGTAAAAGTATGTAATCTATTGTTCTACACGTGAACACTAACTTACAAACAATGATAATCACGTGAAAAACTCATGAACTACCGAAATAGATACCACGCTAATCCACCAGCGACAACTATGAATGCTAATATATTCTTTTCATGCTGCGTTGAGTCAATATTATTTTCGTGTTTCGTTGAGTATGTTTGCGTTGAGTCTGTTTTCGTTGAGGGTTTTGGTTTCGTTTCAGTTATATGCGGTAACTTTACCTTTGAAGATCTCATGTTATGACTTATTCCAACCTGTTTTGCTTCAGTGTTTAGGGAATTATTTACTCCAAAATTCATATCATTGCTCGCTTTCATAAGTTTATTATTAAAACCAGTCACGCTTTCAGTGTTGATTATCATATTACTTGGCATTAGCCATACACCAGGAGCAATAGCTAAATCAAGCCGTAATTTCGCTTCCTGTACAGCTAATTGATACCTTTGGATAGAACTAGAAATGTCATTCTCGATTACACTACTCTCAAATAAAGATAAGAATTCTTGTTGAGTCTCGATCGCTCCACCACCATTACCATAAATTGAGTTTCTAGTGTTGACTTGCGCCCCTAATATACAGTAAACAAAAGCTTCAGCAGATCGATTCAATCTACCAAGTCCAGCTTTAGTGAGTCCATGACCACTTGTTGGGATAAACCAAGCATATTTGAAATCAGCAAAGTCATCATTACGGATAAATGAGATGAGATTACCCTTTTCTTTCTTACCAACTTCATCAGCAAATTTACCACCTTCACCAGGCCATTGATCAGCTTCAACATCGTAATTCCTTACCATATGTACATTTTGATATCCACCACCCGATCCATGATATCCAGCACCATAATTAATAAATATATCTCCTAAACCTCCATTTCGACCGCCTTTCCATCTAAAGTCAGAATTATTAGCAATTCCAAATTCTGCACACAATCGTTGATATGCGACTTTATTATAGGGATTATTATTTATTACAAAAGGTTGCTCATCAGGTAAGGGAAGACTCAATTCATATAATATCCTCCTTATTGTGAAATATACATGAAACTTGATAAAGCTACTCACTACTTTGGGATAGTTTAGACTTTCAAAAGGACTTATACCACAACCAGAGGTCGCACACCAAACTGCAAAGTTAAGTTGTTGAGGCCAATAATTCATATTGGGTGCGTTCAACCATTTTCTACTTTGTTTACTAAATTTGAAAGTCACAACTTGGGATGTAAATATGTTTCTCATCTTTGCTGTGAATTTCTTCGTATTTGAAACGTATATATCCAGTGAGGTTAGCATTTTTGTTATGTCACTTGTAAAGTCATCAAAATCAATTGCAGGTATTGGATAAGATCGATTAGTCATAGTTAAACTCTTTGGGAATGAACTCAATGCATCATCATCCAATCCTAAATCTTTCCATAAAAGTCTTTTCAAACGGGGTGATAGGTCTTCAGTCCATGTTTTTCCAGTGGGGTCATCATGAGACATGATTGTTGTTCCATTAACTTTCCACCTAATGTATCCTCCATACGGATCAGCTACAACTTCGAATTGACCTGTATCAGCCTTTGGATATTTATTTCTGAAATCATTAAATAAGCCCATCTTATTATTTACGTTGATAATAGGATGCTTTTAAATCAAAACCGTTCTTTTCTAATACCAGCATAACAATTCCATCCTACTGGAGTTCTCTCAAATGACATTTTCAACGTACGGGAGCTGTTAACTCCTTTAATATTTCCGCTCGAACCTCTGTTCTTATCTGATTCATATTTAAGTTTTTTTCTGTATCTTTCCAAGTTTTTTGACGGATTTCGAGTTTTAGTTTTTCAAACTTGTCCACCTCTGATAAAATTAACGAAAATTCTTGGTCAGAGATAGCGTTATCTTTTAGTGCCTTTGAAACCAAGTCGTGAATGGTATTTACTTTTGCTTTTGCTAGAGAAACTGTCTGTTCATGTTTACTAACTTTATGGGAAAGTCGTTTAGAAGCAGCACCGAATCCAACCGATATTCCCCCACAAATACCTCCCACCGCTCCTAATGGGATACCAACAGCAGCACCAAAACCAGTAAGGGAGGTTCCAAGTCCACTTGCAGATAAAATAACTGAAAACACCCCACTGCCAACACTTATTTTTGTAAATATCCCCCTCGCTCTATTGTATTTTTTCCTAACATCCTCGTAATGTTTAATTTCCTTCTCAAGATTTTGTAGTACTTCGCATGACTTTTGTAGTCTGAAATTATTTGGATCACCATTCATAGGTAATTGTGGATAAATTCTATTGTAGTCTTCCATATTTTACTGATCAACACGATATCTTTAAATCGATACGAATACATGCGTTACTAAAGTTGAACTTTCTTCCAGTTTCATCTAAAATTAATAAAGTAAAGTAGTTGATTGGATTTTTGTTTTTTGAAACTCTTAAACAAGTATTATTTTGAGATGGAATAACAGATAGTAGTTGTGAGGGTTTAAGTTCTATATTTTCACCGCTGGGGATTATATTCGAATATGAAGAATTTGACTCTATAAGATCACACATTATGTAAAAAGACTTATCAGACAACTCTTTAGGAATGTTACTATCCAGCATTTGTATCTTTTTTACATTGCTTAAGGGTGGATCTAGGTAAATTCTTGTTTCAGGAGTTAGCATAGTGATATATAGAAACGTTGTATCATTCTTCATTATTTTTTTTTACTTATCGTCTCTTCTTTTTAAATTGTTCCACAAAATATAGAACCACAGCCATTATCAAAAGCCAAGCGTTCTTACCTAAAAATCCAATAACCTCACCTGCTGTTTTGAATAGAAAGCTTACGATAGCCCCAACCATTCCAGGTAATATTTCACCAAGTTTCTTACCAATAGTTTTCAAACCATTACCAACACCTTTACCCAATTTGGTTAGACCTTTTGAAAGATTAGAAACTATAACACCAATGACCACACCAACGGCACTTACAACAGCAAAGACTGTAAAACCATACTTTTTGAAGATAGCCTTTACCCGCTCTCTTAATGACATTCCTTCCTGTATTCTATCTCTCTCACGCTCCCGGTTAGATATCTCATTCTCATCCTCAGGAATTTCTCTCTTTAGAGTCTCTATTCGGGTTCTTTCCTCTGGAGTCTTCAGCGGTTTATCCTCAAGGAATTTTAGTTCCTCCTTCTTTTTGTTTAGTGATTCTTTTTTCTTAGTGTTCTCAAGATCAATATCTTCCACAACTTTTTCTGCTCTAGGTCCTAAAATTTTTTTCAATTGATCGGGAAGTTTTTACTTTTAGTTTTTAATGATTGTAATTCACCATCTATAAGACCATAATCAGCTGCATTTTTTCTTCCTAAATTAACAACTGGTACTTTTATTCCACTCCCAATATCTTTAAAGAATGTTATGATTTTTTCAAGTTTTGCATATGGATATTTCTTTTTGATTTCTTTTTCAGCATCATCTTTATCTTTCAACCCAGCATCTAACAAGGGCTGTTTTTCATTAATACCACCAAATGAGGTACCCCACTCCTCATAATCATCATTTGGATTAGAGGTGGATGAAAATGTGTTTAATGGAGTTCCATAATTTGTTGTATCACCATCACCACCATCATTATATGGATCATTTAGTTTAGTTGGATCTAAATCCGGTATATCTCCACCTTCTGCCATGATTTTTTACTCATCAGTAAGAAATCTTTAAACTGGTCACACATTTATCTAAAATAATTTACTAACCATATAACCCAACGCCAACATACCACCACCTACATATGCCATTTCACCCATCTTTTGATTGTCGCTAGGTCTATAATAATCAGAGAATTTTGGTTCATGTGTCTTACTATAAAATTTCAAAGCTTCATCTGTATTAGAAATATTTTGTGAAGCCTGGTATTTAGCATCCTTCTGTTGAGAGTACCAATCAATGAGATTCTGTCTCTTTTCCTGGTATGATTCATAATCTTTTTGATATTTTTCTATTGCCTTATCGTGTCTTATTCGTTCTGCATCTGTTTTATCACCAGAGAGATATTTTGCAAGATATGATCCACCAACAAAGGTAGTAGCATTCAAAATAGCTCCACCAACCATCATTGCTATTGCTGCCATAAATCTTTAATTTGGTAAAATCTTTTCATCCTCTAAATATGTTTTTAGGTACATACTACCAGACAGGACAGCTACCCATTTAGCATAGTTTGTAATACTTGAGGAGGGATCGTTCATAAATGATTCTTTCATAGCCTTTTTAGCTACATATCCAACTCCAGCTGCTAATCCGATAAGGACTGCTGAATCTGTAACAGTTTTCACAAGTTTGTTTTCAGTTGACATAATTTTTATTGATGATATAGAAAACCTTTAAACTACTTTCCTCATATCATTGCTATTTTCGGAGTTGGTTGAGGTGGTGGTTGGGAGGGTTGGGTGGGAATATTTGATGCCGGAACTTTGGTTGGAACGTGAGATAAATCAACTATTCTATTTTTGTAATATCTCATAAACATGTCAACTGCAGTAAACCCTATTCCAACAATAGATAATACAGTAGTAAAAGATAGCTCTGGAATCCATGCTTTTGTGGTTTCTTCTTCATTTGAATTTTCCTAATTTTTAGTCTCCGCTTGTTCCTTTTCACGTTTCATTTCCCTAGCTAACGCTTCTCTAGCTTTTCTGTTATTTTCTGCTAGTTTCTTACCAGCTGCAACCTTTTTAGGATCTTTTTCTTTCTTTTTAGGATCTTTATTTTTAGTAGTAGGTGGATCCATTGTAATTTGTTCAACAACTTCTTCAGACATTATTATTTTATTTCACAAAGTAAAGAATCTTTAAATCAGTTGTGCTCAGTAACCTGCTAAGTTGTGCTCAGTAACCTGCTCAGTTGTGCTTAGTAACCTGCTAAGTTGTGCTCAGTGACCTGCTAAGTTGTGCTCAGTGACCTGCTCAGTTTTGTTGGAATAATCAGTATTTATGCTTGAAACTTCTTGTATTTTGTTGATTTTAATGTGCTTAGCAACCTGAAATAGTCCGCTAGCAAGTGCTACCAATCTTCCACCTTTTAATGCTAAGAGACCTGCAAGGTTTGTCAGTTCACGATTAACCAACGCATCATTCTTCAAGTCTTTACAAAGCGCATCAATATCATCTACAGGAACCATGTAAGAAATGACTTGAGAAACTAATTGAAGAGATGAATCTACTATTCCACCATTAATTTTCTTACCCAATACTGCTTGGTATCGATTAAAATATTTTTCAACATCTTTTACCGTGAGTTTCTTTATATCACCAAGACTCATCTCAACACCTAAATATTCCTTTGTAGTACCAAGAACTGCGATAACAGCTAGTGATTCTTGTTTTATTTCAATATCATCATCTTTTACATCATCTTTTACTTCATTATTTTCTTCTATATAATCTTCAACTTCTGTCATATTGCAATTTTTAATAATAAATAGATTCTTTTAAATCACCGCGGAAATCTCCAAATAACATTGGAATGGATAACGTAAACACAAACAGAGTCTAGAATATTTTTCAGTTTTCAGTAGTTCTACAAACTTTTTAATAGTTTCAGAATCTAAATCACCTCCATAATCTTCGAAAAGCATCTTCATACCTTTCTGTGATGGATTATGGAATGTAACAACACAAGCTACATTTTCACGGAATGGTTTTGCTATAGATGTTAATTGCTGAGTGAGAACCCATACTGATAATCCATGATGTCTTCCAGAGAATGCTAGATCTATAAACTTGTTTGATCGTTTCTTCAGATCATTCGAAACAGCACAATCATCTAAAATTATTAGTGTATTAGTACCAGAGAACAAAGTTTGACAATCAGTTAACAATTTATTAATCTCATCAATGTTACTGGCATCTGGTGATAATACATAGAAATGTTTATCTTTGTTAGCAAAATTATGATAGGTTTTATTTTTAGAAAAAGTTGGACATATTAGAACAATGTATTCAAAAACTTTTCGGAATGGTCCTCGGAGCTGATCTATGATGTACTTTGTCTTTCCACAATTTGTTGGTCCAGTTATAATACAATGAAAAGGAATTTTATCTCGTAATTCTTCCATCTTTTTAACTAATACATGATTGATCTTAAGTTTGAATTCATGAGCTCCATCAACGCATCAGCTACCACAAACATGTAACAGGTCATAATACCAGATCCACTAAGATTTCTTTTAATTTCTATTTTTACACCATCTCCTATATTGTTTAAGGCCAGACCTCCTCCATGAATACCATTATCTGGGTGAGTTCTC
Organism: Ricordea florida; assembly: GCA_949710005.1. Lineage (NCBI taxonomy): Eukaryota > Metazoa > Cnidaria > Anthozoa > Corallimorpharia > Ricordeidae > Ricordea > Ricordea florida. The sequence continues at coordinate 24,978,266 of OX453273.1, read as the reverse complement.
AAATCAATCCACAGAGCAAACTTATTAGCATAAAAATCCTTTTCCTTTACACCCTCTCTTCCGAAACGTTTCTTTACCGACTCCCAGAGGTCTGACGGCACCATTCCCTTAGAGTAGATACGGTTTGGTACACCATCAACATCGATATTTATTGAGGTGATACCTGGATTAAAAAAATTTTCAGAGTCTCGTGCTCCTCCACCGTATGGTATTGTAAACAAACATAATATCCCAGTCATTGACCTTCTAGGTAGATTAATATGCTGGTTTATAACACTGTCAGAAGGTCTGGATATTGTGAAAGTTTTGTGTAGAGTGACATTCTCGTAAAAGAATCCTTTACCAACCTGATAAGCTGACTGTGCCTCACGAGCTAAGTATTCGCTTGATATGCAAGAATATTCCAACTCAAGGTTTGTGATTTTGTAAGTTGGGGGCTTGGTCGTATCAGAATAAACAACAATATCGTAAACTGGAGCCAGTGTAATCTCAAAGATTAGTTGATGATCTAACGCCTTTGGATAGAAAACCCCATGATCATTTAGAATAGGATGGTTTAGTGGGATATGATACTTAGTGTTGTGTACTACTGCAAGAGCCACTTCCTTAGCATCTGTGTCTACCTTATCACCCGCATTTGTCCTAAGCTTCCTCATGTTTTCAGAAGAAATACCTTGTTTTAATCTATCCTCACGATCTTCATCTTTTAAGAATAAGTCATGGTATGTTTGAAATAGATCGTATCTTTGAGTATCCTGTAGTGTTTCACCACCAAAAAGAACCCTGAGCCTGGATACAAGGTTACTACCTACATTATTTACGAGGGTGTTATCAGCATGACCATCAACAGTCAAGTTAAATAGCAGAGATAAACTTCCAGGTACAAGAACTAAATTCTCGGTAAGTTTTGGAATATTTATATATAGTGTTTCTCCAGGATTGGCTGATGATGGATTTAGTGTAATTCTATTCAATGTTGATTCCGCTTTCAAACCTAGTGGCTCTCTTGGAATCCTGTTTGGATTAATTTCTTCGGATATAGCTTGTGACATATTTTATTTTAAGGATGGGTGGAGTATTCTTTAAGTGAGTAACGAAAAAATATTATCAAAAATATATTATTCAACTTATGGATATTGGAAAGGATATTCTGCAATTTCAAAATTATCTGAGAAAGCAAAAGTTAGTGAAGATGAAGCTAAAAGATGGCTTGAGAAACAGGCTATGTGGCAAATCTATCTACCAGCTCCAAAATATATCCCTAGGCCTCACTGGACAGTGGATAAACCTAATCAGATTCACCAAGCAGATTTATTATTTTTACCACATGATAGAGTTGGAAGAAAGACTTATCGATATGCTCTGGTTGTGATTGATGTAGCTAGTCGATACAAAGATGCTGAACCATTAACATCAAAAGAAAGTCATGAGATATCAAAAGCCTTCAGTAATATTTACTCTAGAAAGTTAAAATATCCAAAAACATTAATTGTTGATCCAGGAAGAGAATTTATGGGTGATGTGACAAAACTTATGAACATACATAATGTAAACATACAACGGTCTGAAGCTGGAAACCATAGAGCTCAAGCATTTGTTGAAAGAGCAAATAGAACATTATCAGAAAAACTATTTAGTCATCAATATGCACAAGAAATGATTAGTGATGAAAGGTCTAGAGTATGGGTGAAACGATTACCAGATATTTTGAAAACTTTGAATAATGTACCAACGAGAATAACTGGGAAAGAACCTGTAAAAGCTATAAGAATGAAAGAGGTTAATATTGATCCTCCAAAATATAAGAGAGTTGTTGGACATGACGAAGTGAGACTACCGTTCGGTGTTAAAGTTAGATACTTACTTGCTCCTGGCGAACTTGAGGGTGGTGAACGAAGAAGAGCTACTGATCCTATATGGAGTATTCAGGTTTTCAATCTTTCTAGAAGTGTTGTTTCACCCAATCAGCCAGTTTTGTATTATTTACTAGATGGACCCCGGCGTGGTTTTGTGAGGGAAGAACTTCAGGTTGTACCATATGATACCGAACTCCCACCTGATTCTGTTTTGAAATGAGCTAATACAAAGGTACTGTGTGAATTCTATCGTCTAAAACCCTACGTTTATCGAAATATGCGCTCAATCCTAATTTACTTTGTTTGTATGTTACAATTTGATTATTGTTAACTCTAAAGCCTGTATTTTGTGCTTTATCTATCGCCCCGTTCAATGCTTCTTGGTATCGATTCCATGTCATATCATTTTGCTTATTGTTGGTCCCTTTACAACTAAACTTTGTTTTTCCGTTCTCGTCTTCTGCGAAATAGCATTTTGGTGAAAGAGCAATCATTCGAGTTGCTTCAAACTCCAACTTGAACAGTCCCGGAGTCCTGTCGTGGTATTTTGAGGTTGATAGGAATTTTTCTTTCCCTCCACTAAAGTATTCTTTTTGTAGTTCAGGTTTTATAATATTATCTAAGTTTTCATCCGACAGTCCGTAGTAGAAGCTATCGGTGTCCGTTTGAAGTAGTTCAAAATCTCTTCGATCGATATATTTATCAAGGAAGTCGTAGTAATATTCCAACATTCTAAGTTTAGCCAATTGGTATACAGCTATACCACACTGAAAAGGTCGAGTTATGTTTACCTGTCGTTTTCGTTCTGTTAATTCATATGTTTCATTTATCACTTCTAAATCCTCAAAGTAAGGACTTCTAAAAGCTATATCAACCTCCTTCTCGTCTTTAGTATATCTTATTTTTTTGTGTTTTTCAACGTTTTCAATCATTTTTCCATAGAACGAATTTCCTTTTAGTTTGTAAGTGTCAGCCAGTTCTTTACAACCTTCATACTTGGAAGTTAGTTTTTCAATCAACACTTGAATGTCTTTGTTCTCTTCAATCAATGGGACTACATCAGGGAATTGCTTCAAATAATTCATAATAGTGTCAATATCATCTATCTTGTTTTTATCAACAGCTTCGAGTAACATTGTAGTCAGAACCTCAATATCTCCATCCCTTCGAGCGTTACTAACTTCTTCTGGAAACCATTCAAAAGGTCTTCCTGGTACATATTTTAAACTCTCGTATACTGCTGTTACCACTAATCCATGATTAAGATACCATTTCAATACAGGTGTATATAGTAAGATCTTCTTAGTAAGATCTTCTTTTTTAGAGTCTTTTAGAGTTTTTCTGCCCGTAGCTTTTTGGTATTCTTTCATATGTTCGGGGACTAGCTCTTCAGGAATAGTAGCTACAATGAATAAGGGTGAAAACTCTTCAAATTTTTCTTTTAGATTTTCGGGGACATGGATATCCACTTGACAAAAACCAAAAAATTTGTCTGTAAGAATATCGTCACACATCTTCTTAACATATTCAGGATCTGTTGGGTTTTCAGCTTCAATGTATTTCTCTTTACCACAAGGCATTTCTTGACCTGACTGGAATAGATATAAACTATTTGCATCGTCACCACGGATAGACTTGCAGGTTTTTGGGTTTTTGTATTTATGGGGGCGAATCTTTGTCTTATCTTTTTCTGCATACCGCTTAAACACAGTGCTAAACCCTCCAACCATACCTGTGTCCAAGAGTTTTTTGGCCTTGTTTTTAGGGCAAACGGTACATTCTTTTCTTACATTGGAGCACTCTTTACAAGCCTTTTTTCTACAAGTATTATTATACATTTGTGATGGCAAGGATCACCCGGAGCAAATAATTCAGGCTCACCTCTCTTTCTCATTTTTATGGCTTTATTAAGTACATATGTCATTGATATACCGGGGATAGATACAGCATCTTTTAAAATATCAATTTCATCTGGGTAATATTGCTCCCGTGTCTTTTCTAAAGCTTCTTTAAAAGGTACAACGTCAGCTATGTTATACTCACGCAACCAATCCATCATTGTTACACAACCCCGTTTTTGAAATTCCATCTTAAATTTTTCATATTCTTGAGGAGACACTGTTATTTTCTGGTGGAGGGTTGAGTAAAAGTCTTCATATTTCACAGGACCTACGTGAGAAAGTTTTTCATAACTATCCAACCACTCGTATGGAAAGACAAGTTTTTGTACTGCACAGTTGTTTGCTTTACACCACTTATCAAAAGATAGTCCGGGGGCTAAGTAGGACATTACATCTAAAAATTTAAAATGACCAGTTGTCAGGAACATATACCTATTATCTTTCTTTGCTACAAAAATATCTCCTTCTTGCTCGGTAGTGGAATTTACAAAATATTCTTTAGTCATATTGATATCATACTTACCACTATTAAAACCTAAAACAGGGACTTGATTACACCTTTTTTCATACTGTTCCAGTACGTTCTTGGGAATAGAATCTTCATCAGGCATAGGGTATTCTTTTCTAATTTTTTCGACAATGGCTTTTTGGCGGTGTTCTAAATCTGAAATAAAGTCTTTGACAAGCTCTTCTGGTTTCGAGTTTACAAGAAAGGTGGGTTTGTTTGTAAAATTATCGTTGATAGCCACACTAACTGGAATATGTTTGTTGACGAAAGTTAGGTCGTCAGTCCTCTGTTGCGAAAGATTGAGTAGTAATGCTTCAGAATCCCAAACAACAAAATATGGGTATGGGATAAATTTCTTTTCAAGTACCATATCACTTAATTTTGGTTTTTCATGCTCCCAAACCGAGACAACATTATACCCCAAGTCTTTAATCATCTTTTCTATTTTGAGAGTTTCATTGTATCTAGTTTTATCGTTACTTGAACAGGGGCAGCCGTGCCATTTACACCCATAGAATTGAAAAACAGTCTTAGTCTCTGGCTCGTATCCATCAACCAAAATCTCCTTTTTACCGTTCTTCACACACCGCTCACCCCCATGACCACAGAGAGCATGATGAATGTGTTTAGCAATATTCTTTGACTGTGCTTCGATCCATCGGCACCCATCATAACTAAATTGAGTATTACCTCCATAAAACACCTTTTCTGAACTGTTCATGATGTGTTTGAACTTTTCCCCTTTGCATATCAATTGTGTCTTTCCTCCTGAACATCTTTTTTCTGTAACGTGTCTATTATAATTATCATGTCTGTTAAATCTTTGTTGACATCCAGAACATTCCCATAGTTTAGTTAACAGCTCTATATCCTTGATGTAAAAACAGTGACCTTCATAAAGTCCGATATCTACACATGGTAAATTCGTTTTGAACTGGTCTTTTCCAAAAACTAGTTTCCAAACATTTTGATCTTTTGGTTCGTACAGGCGGATGTTAACAGAAAACCTTTTAGCATTACCCTCAAAATCAACAAGTTTAGTCGCCCTAACGTCTGAAGATTTCAATTCTTGGTTATCATAAAAATCTCGGGCTAGTTTTAGTGCCTTTCTGGTAGTGTCCTCGGCAGGTCTAGATTTCTTATCGCGATACCCCATGTAAATTGTGAGACACCTCCAGACACATAGATTGTCTTTCTTATCATCTACGGCGTGAATACATTTCTTGTTACGTAACCAATCTGGTAAAGGCCCACATCCCATTAAAGGCTCATTGCTGTGAATAACTTTTACCTGTATCCCAGTAAACTCAACTCTTCCTTGGTATACACCGGGGGTTTCAACGACCTCTGTTGCTGGTAGGTATGCTCTGTTCCACGCTTCAACATCCTCCAAATCTAACCTTTTGGTCTCACACCTTTCGATATAACCCTCTATTTCAGATAAACTTGTAAAAGTTCCCTCCCCACGAAGTGTTTTTGGAGGGTAATCAGATATTTCTCCACTCCCACGATGAATTCTAGCCGAAAAACTGTAAACAATCCTTGAACGCATTTCTATGTACGGTTTTAGTTTGTTAAAAATCATGTTTGATAAGTCATTATTTAGATCAGCATTAACCACATGGGTATTTTGGTTTGGTGGGGTTTGTGCTTCTTTTTCGTTCAATTCAGCTCTCACACTCTCAGATATACTTACCTTTCTTCTAGGTTGGGGTGGTATGTTATTAGTAAGTTCGGAGACATTTTTATTGATGAGATCCGCAAGCGCTTCATCAACAGACTTAACTCGGTCCACCACATTCAATGTATGATTCTTTATCCAATTAAACTTGTTGTTCGTTGTTTGGGGGATGGCGTTCGCTAACCGCTTACCACTATCCAAAAAACTAGATACAATATTTTTTCTAGGGGCTGGGATGGGTCTTTGCGGCTGGTTTGGGATATTTTTTCTAGGGGCTGGGACGGGTCTTTGCGGGTGGTTGGGGATATTTTTTCTAGGGGCTGGGATGGGTCTTTGCGGCTGGTTGGGGATATTTTTTCTAGGGGCTGGGATGGGTCTTTGCGGCTGGTTGGGGATATTTTTTCTAGGAATAGTAACTGGCGGTTTTAGCGGTCTGACTATAAGGGTTGTTGGTGGTCTGCGTTTGGTTGGTGGTGTTGAAATCGAATCATCAGAGAATATCAGCCTGGGTTCTTGTGCCTGGTTGTAAATCTCTTCAGGTAAGGTGTTTGGTGGTGTAGTGATGCCTATTTCACGCAACGCTTCGATTATTTCTGCTTTACGCATTTTAGATCTTCCTTTAATATTATGCTCTCGAGCAATAGCTTTCAATTCTTCAAATTTTAGATTTTCCATCTATTTTAATGATTTTTATTTTACTCTTTAAATCAATTTAAAATTTGTGCCGTATGAAATTTCTAATAAATTCTCTGATAAATCTCTGATAAAAATTAGACTTAGAATTTAAAAATCTCCAATAAAATCCTTGATAAATTTCTGATAAAATAATGATGAAAAATCCAAAATTTGAAGAATCAGAACAAAAATCCTTGATAAATTTCTTGATAAATTCTTGAAAAAAAAAAAATCCGGGAATAAATCCTCCACTATACTACTACATTATTTATGAATTATGAGTGATTTTCAATTCTTTTATGTACACTTTGTTTTATAAATAAGGTTTGGGAATGACTCCTACAAATAAATGTGATTATCAATATCTAGTAGGAAAACCATGTGGCAACATGGTCAACAATATCTCTCTCAACTCTCCTTTCACATTCCCCGGGACAATTTCTCGAATGAAATTCAAAACTTCCCTTGGATATGCATATTAGGACATTCTTTTAATTTCCTTAATCAAAATAGCCGCGAGAAACGGCGAAAACAAGTCGCGCGCAGCGACGAGAAAAATGTGGTTGGCATGCGGCGCAATAAATGATCCTTACCATTAGCGCGACTGCCCAGGAACAGTAATGAAGCCATCGAGTTCGACGTGGGCCTTGTCCTCGTCTAAGTCGTCGCTCACAACTTTGTTCGAGATTACGAACAAAGAAATCACCGTCGAATCTGAACCAAATGGGGATACAACATTGTAAGTGAAATTGTTATTGAACACCGTTCACTCGAAATCTAATAACAACTTACCCAAGGGATTTCATGCTTGAAATTAGTGCCTCGCGATGTTTTGGTCTTTTTTGCCCGCTTATGTCTCTTTGTTTTCCCCATTTCGACGGCACGCTGAACTTTAACACGGAGAACGTGACTGAAATTCCCGCGAAGATGAGCGAAGATCGTATTGCTCGCTGTGCGGGGTCAGGAAGCCATCATTTCATTGGCTGGCGGTATATCCCGTTGACATACATCTCTGGTAAAGGCGTGACATGTTTATAAATCTTCAAATGGCGATAACTCGCAATCTTTTTTCACCAGAATACCTTGTCTTTAAATGAATTAATAGGGTATGTAGAATGGACGGATAATTATGAAATTTGGCCAGAACATTCATTAAGCATCGAGGAACAAAAGGGTGTCGGGGATTAGCTTTAATTTAGATATTTCTCATTTTACGGCCGCGAACGCAACGGGGTCGGCAAACTATTCGCTACTACAACTTTACGGGTCTATAAAAAGATAACCAATAAGAATTACGAAAAAGCCTGACACCCTTTTAGAGATTGATGCTTGCTGATTTACATTGTGCAGTTCTTTTGCAGTAGTGGCTGCGCTTGATACCCGATTAATTCGGCGGAATGACACTCGGTCGTTTTCGGTTTATTGGCTTCTTTCTTCTCAATAATGGCTCTGCCAAACAACGGATATTTTTTTTCGAATTCTACAGTTCTTTACCTTTCTATTGATATATAGTTTGTGGTAGTTTACTTTAAAACAACGCGCGTACGAATTTTTTTCCGATGGACACCCGCGAAGGTATTGTGTAACCTTAATTAAGTACGAAAAATCTCGTAAGATGTTTTCGTCACGTTTGATTGAGTCACATGATTTACGTCTTTCATCTGTCACGTGGGTGTTGGTCATGCCGTCAAGGAGGATGTTACTAATGGCGTGACAGGTGACGTGACGGATCACGTCTCTGTTGTCATCTATGGCGTTAGCATAATTTTATTACGTTTAAGTCCATTAGTGTTATCGCACTGAAGGTGTTCTTACATTTAAGGCAGGAGCCTAATTTATTACATTTAACGCTGGTTATTGCATTTTCAAACCAAAGTATTCTTGGTGGCCGAGTTGATGCAAGAGAAAATGAGGTAAGAGAACGCATCTTCCATACCGGGTTCTCTTGCTATGATAAGGGGACAGAATCTATTTTTAGATCCGGAAATTATTTTAACTGACCAATGGCTGATGTCCTTCTCATCAAGTGGTTGTAATTTCAATGCGCCATGGGGAAACCTCGCAGCCATGGAACGAGATATATAAAATAGGTTAAGCGCTAAGAATAGATTCTGTCCCCTTATCATATCAGACGGTGTTATGTTCTCTTTCCTCATTTTCTCTTGGTTGACGCCTTTTATCACTTTTACAATACGCTAACTGCACTTGTCAGCAAACACGCTCCATTGAACACTGTCTCGAATCGTATGCTTAAGAGGCCAAGATAAAGAGCGGATCAGGAAGTCCATCAAGGTGAAAAATTCTCTCTTACAATTGGGGGATTTTGTCAGTTTAATATGTTTTACAGAAATAAAATTTCTACTCTTTCTCGGTTAAGTAAAAAGAATTATTACCTTGCCTTCTTTTTTTAAATAACATGAAAAATACTTGGAACGGGATTAATAAGAAAAAGAGATCAAGGGTTGTTTCTACGCTTAAATGTCATAAGGACAACAGCATAACAAATGATCCCCTCGAGATCTGCAATATTTTCAACAAGTTACTTCGGTTGGTGTAAAATTAGCTTCTCACGTGCCATGATCTTTACGTCTATTTACTGAATAATTGTCAGCACTTTTAATAGTAATCCAAATTCGTTCTATTTTACTCCAGTTTCTCCACATGAAATTTGGGATATTACCAGGCCCAATACCGGGAAAATATTGGGGCAAGCGGGATCAGAAATAGACATCTGATTGGCTGACTTAAGCTATTGGCCCTGGAACCAGTTTAGTCGCGAAATAAGCTTCAGTATTACCAGACAGTGTAGACATACTCATCTTTGGTGTTGGTCGAGACTAATAATTTTACAATTCGTTTTTTTATTAATTTCTTAGCTTGCGTAGATGGCGGGATTTGCGTGAGACTGATGTATTGTTTTTGCGACGGAGCCGCGAGAGGAGTGGGTACAACTCAATTTCTTCTGTGCAGAAATTGTCGTGTTTTATCTAGGGAATTGCAACGAGTTGGAAAAAAATCGGATATGGTAAGTACAGTAAATATCATGTACAACTAAAGAACTATGGGAAATGAGTGTGAACAATTATTACCCCTCCCCCTCCCCCGCTATTATTTGTTAACATAATCTTTAATAAGTGCCAGTAAAAAAGCTAGGTCTTTACAATAGTTTCATCGTTATATCTTAGAGTGCTGTGGATTGATGGAACAGGATGGAAAGATTTTGTACAGTACCTAAAAAAGGTTGACGTTCAACCTTTCACTCCCAAACTGGTAACGTCTCATAATTAACAATTTGAATACACTATCAAGAAAACAGATAATTAGAAGTGAGGGACCTATTATCTTATGGCCATTGGAGCTATCTGACAACCAATTTTCCAAACAGGCACATGAGCAAGTGTAACAACTAGATTATGAAATTCGAGATTTCTATGGGATGATTAGCTGATGAGGCAGAAGGCCGAATCAACTACCACCTCATAAAAATCCAGAGCGAATAATCTAATTGTTTTAGTAAAAATAGCAATAAGAGAACCAGGGGTCGGTGAAAAAAAATACCAAAATACTAAATCTTCCTGCGAAACTTCGCTAAAGCGCGAAGACGTCGCCATTTTAGGCCTTCAACCAAGTGCTGCACTCTAATGGCTGATAGTATGCAGTAGCTCAGCCAATCAGATTGCGGTATTTTCATTAGTATACTAGTAGATTATTACTAATACCTATTAGTATATGCCAACTCAGCAGCAACCTTAGAATTTTTGGTAATCTTATTTGCCCACTCTGGGGCTTCTGGGAGATCCAGCGAGTGGTTGGCGTCAATTCTCGCTTTGCGGCTGTTGCCGAGACGTTCAGTGAGGTTGCTTCATCGGCGTGTACTAGAACAAAGTCTCTTCAACCTCGGTGAATAGTGATTTTAGAATCTTCCACTATTCACTTAGATTTAAGAGAACTGTAATTGTTAACTTGAAGGACAAAAACCTATTGGGAGTGCAAAGGACAAGACAATGCAAAAAAATGTACAACCTTTTGTATCCAACATAAAGATAAATTATACCACAAAAATATAATACACTTTAGGATTTAAGATCATCGTTACGACTTTATACCGAACATTTTATCCCAATAAAACCAATAAACTACATTAACCTGCTTGTTTCTATGATTACCCCAATTTTTTTACAAAGATTTTCTACAAGTCGCCACGTTTAATTCACTGTGCGACGTCAGCGTTGTCATGACAACAGAAGTAGAAGTCCGGAAAAATGTTTATGGATATAACGGTGAGTATTTTTACGCGAGCCAAGCATTATAAAATGCGGTGGCATAGGTCGCATACACCAATGACCATCACCCTAATTTAACAAAATGTATACCGTAAATTATAAAAGGCTAACTGTCATGGTTGGCACTACAACATATTATTTAGAATCGGATAATCGCTGCAGTGTCGTGAGTATCCATCAATCCCATGATGCCTCACGATACGGTACGCAGCTTACTTTAAGTACCACCCATAATCCTTAGAGACCTAGAAGCAGACGTTCGGCTCCAGGACCTCGACGGAAAAGGTAACGTTAAGCGCTTATTAATCAATTAAGCAGAGATGAGTTGCCAGAACTCAGGATTTACAAATTCAATACCAGAATTAACTGGAACCATTTTAAAAATAGTTTTTGATACGTTGTGGGCATCTTAATGTTAGGCCAAACGCTGGGCCAAGCAGAGACTCACTAAATTCAGTGACCTCTCGTTTGAAGCAATAGACGGAGAATTCGAAGTCGAGCGCGGCTTTCGCAATCCCTTACTGCGCATGCTCTTTTGAAAAAAAAAAACCCACACGTGTGGCAGAACGGACCCGCATACCCCAATACTCTAGGTAAAAACTCCATGGAAGCACTAAGCTGCACCCTGTGCTCTTATAAAACATGTACTTACTCTACGGTGTTCTGCAATCCAAGTATATTATGCTTCCATATTAGGAAAGGTTCTCTGGTGAGCGTACATGGAGTAGCTAAACCTTCACCGAGGAAGACCGCACCTTCAACTACATCCAGTGGAGGTTCTCAGAGTTATAAACTTCTCAGGACATAGTTTTCTCTTGAAGCACGCAAATGCGTTCAGTTACATTCACTTACTCCCTTCTTTCGCGAACAGGGAGCTTTAAACAGCATTTCCCTCAACCACTACAAAATGATACCACAGCCAAAATTCTAAAGCTTTTTTTAACTCAAGCGTATTGCTTTACTATTTCCAAATGCAGTTTTGTATAACGGGAAAGAGCATCACATTTTTGTATGCTGGCGCTCAACTTCGGAGTCTCTATCATAGCTTTATCTCTATCATGAAGAAATTACAAGTAAGACTTGTAATACAGATAGAACATAAATGGCAGGTATAGCACTATTCCGAGTGCAACTTTTCAAAAGAAGCTACTCAGTTGATTGAAACCTATGGCCCAGAACGCTATTGTTTCCTGAGAAATGTTGCTGGGGACATGCAATCTTTCCAAATCCTTCTTGGTGCGAGAAAGCATAGCTAGAGCGTTGCGAACTCCGCCGTCGAACCAGTCGAGGCGTAAACTCTTTAAGCGGGGGATCTGTCCGCGGTTTGCCGGTTTCTTGGCGTCTGACTACATCGCTGAGCGAAGGATACAGCTCGTTTTCAATAAAGTAATACGACAAACGCGGCGTCACTGTGATGGCGAGTATAAGAATCAAACACAGCCAGAACTTTCCACTGCCATAAACTTCAAACTGCATGCCGTGGTAGTGACGTTGGGGGAAAAGGTCGAAGACGAACTCCGCATAGAAGGCAAAGTAGAATGCAAAGTAGAAAGCAATGCTGCCCCAAACAAAGAAATGATTAATCCACGTCCAATACTGAGTTAGGAAGGATATCTGTAAATAAATAAATAAATAAATAAATAAATAGCTAAGACCAAAGCCTTCTTAACAACAATGACCAAGAGTGTTGCAAGGAGTATTCTCAATCTCTCTAAAGGCGTGATAACTTACATATACCCTACTTCATAAATAGTTGTATGTATCGTGCCCCGGTGGGTTACACATCCTTTTTAAGCGCTCAGGTGCTGTAATCTCGTCTTTTTTCAAGTTACGCTGGCGTGGTCTCGGATAAGGACGATAAACCGTAGGACCCGTCTCACAACCCTTGTTTGTAATAACTTCGTGGGACGTTAAAGAATCCACACACTGTTCGCGAAGAGTAGGGGATGTAGAACCCGGTGTTGTGGTCAGGCCCTTGTAGTTGCAGTTGTAATTTATATATGTCGAGCGTTTCTTATATGAGCCACTGGCTGGGGAGATTGGCTGGGAGACCTCCTCCCCTTCAGCAACGACGGCCATTCTCGCTACCCTCTCACACTCTATGACTTATGCAAATATTATTCTGCCCATACCTCAACTACTTAACAATTAGACCCGTAGCCCGCAAGGGCTACGGGTCAATAGCCCATGAGGCGAAGCCGAATGGGCTATTGACCTGTAGCCCTTGAGGGCGAAGGGTCTAATTGTTTTAGTATCACCCAACTAGTCGGACAGAAGAAGCAATAACAACGTTAGCAAATGCAAGTTGAAGAAAGATTTATTTGGGAATAAAACAAAAGAAAGCGCCACGAATTTCGCTACTCGAGGACTATTACTAATAGACCACTAGTAGCGTAGCCAATCAGATTGCAGCATTTGCATTAGTCCACTAGTTGGGTGATACTAAAATAAGTTATACAACGCCTTTTGAGCGAAAAGTGAACGTACAGAGGATATCAAATAGAAGCGCGATACGAGTATACAAAGATTTTGTGCCAACCAGTGAACTACTTTTAACAAACAGAAGAAAATTTTGGTATCACCAAACGACCATCTAATTTTCTTTTTCATTACATAAAATTAAGCGGTGTACCGAGTGGTAGCAACTTGCCAGTAATATCACACATGTTGATATCATTTATATTCACGTGCGATATTATTTACAGTGATTTGCAGCCACTAGGTATAGCACTAAAGTATATGTTGAAAATCACACCTCAATATTGTGAAGGTTTTACTTTTCAGTACTCTCACAGGTCGGTAGAAACTCGGTAGAAACTCCGTAAAAATTCGACTTCTCCCAGAACCTACTACTTGATCCAAACGCTACCCTCCAGGCTCAAATAATACTGTCTTCATTACTTCACATACCTCAAGATTCACGACTACAACCAAAATGGCGGCTACTACAGTGCCAAAGAAGTTAAGAGACGAAGTATCCTTTCCATCGCTCGCGATACTCGAGCGAAAGACGCCATAAGATACAAAGAATATAGCCAAAGATGTTAATGTGCCGTACAGAAGGCTCAGAAAGAAGATCTTCTTGTTGAACAAAATGTTCTTTTGACCAGGAATGTAAAGACGCGGATATTTCAAACAGCTCTTGTCGGAAACGTCCTGAAAATTGACAAGCAAGGGTAAAGTTTGGTGAGCAGAAAGGAAAAAAAAGTACTGTTTGAACTATCCTACTGTGAACCACCCCCTTGGAAAACTACTGAACGGTGGTTTTCATCTGTGGATCAAACCATGCAGTGTGATCATTCTTTGGAAAGCTACGGAACACTACTGTACTGTAGTACTGTTTGTTTTACTACACAGTGTGGTTCTATCTTTTTCATCTGTGGATCAAACCATGCAGTGTGATCATTCTTTGTAAAGCTACTGAACAGTACTGTACTGTGGTACTGTTTGTTTTACTACACAGCGTGGTTCTAAAACCATGCAGCGTGACTATTCTTTGAAAGCTGGGCTACTAAACAGTTCTACTCCGGGGTAAACAAAATGAATAAATAAAAATTAAAAAGGGAAAAAAAAAATAGACCCAGACACAGGCTAAATATCGCTACACACTTGATAAATTTTAAATACTAAAGAAATTTTGCGGCAGACCAACTCTGACCTGATCGAGAACAGCTAGAAACACGATAGGCGCTGACGTGAAAAATACGTTATAAAAGGAGATGAACCAAGCGTCGTACAGGGTCTGAAAAGGAACATAGAAGGTTATGAGTACATCAGACATGAAGAAAAAAAAAACAAAACAAACATCTAGATGTACTAACATGCAACTAACAGGTCGGTTATCTGTATTTTTTCTAATGGGCTACGTACGTTGTAATTTTGCTGTAAAAATGGCTGTGTATATTAAGTGTTTCTTATGATGTCAATTAAGTGCTTACTATCTAAAAAAAAGACATGAGAAAAAAAAAAGTATACCAACCATGCATGTAGTATGGAACTAAATCGTACGATAACAGTCGCACAGCACAATACTGTTCAGTAGCTGTCTAAATAATGGTCACACAGTATGGTTTGACCACAGATGAAGAAGTTAGAACCACACCGGACAAACAAACAAACAGTACCACAGGACAGTGTTGTAAAATAGCACTGCCATAGAATGGTCACAATGCATGGCTTTGTCACTAAAACAGATAACTCATGATACGACAATAGTAACTGAAGTGAAAGATTAGTTAGGATCTATTGTTGATACCAACTATACCTGGGCAGAAAAGCCAGAGTAAAATGCGTACCACAGTTGGCACAAGGTGAAGGCAAAATTCTTATAGAAAAAGTAGTTCAAAAATTTACTCATCCGAAAATATGACCATCGACCATGGACAAGAAGGAGTCGCTCGAGATATGTGAATATCATTAAGGAAAAGAAGCATATGTGACATTTGTTAACACAAAAAGCACGCGGCAAAACAATGCATTATGGAGAACTAACACTTGGTATTGTCTCGAATGCAGGGCTTGAAAAATCTGAGGAACTTGGGACAGCTACGCTGTTTCCTCGGCAACAATGCAGACCAAACATATTGGGCACTTTCTGCACCCCGCCCCAACTCAAACCAATGTTGATAAAGTGCACTGAAGCGATGAAAAATGTTGAGGGGTGGCGGAAGATACTGCAGCTGCGCGTAATAACATACTGTTACAACGACTATCTGTTATACAAAGTCTTAAAACGCACAGCCTTAGATAAATAGAACAAAATGATGTACAGTTTAATCAAAGCGCAGAAGGGCTTCATCAGATTTGAAACAAGACGCGTAGCCGAGTATTTTATACTGATAAAGCACGAAGGGCGAGTTTATTGAAGAGCCTCAAAAACTTTTTATGTAGACCTATTCATTATTACACTAAACGTTTGATTTTGATGTATTTTGACCAAGAAAATTGAACGCTAATGTTAGCCGTGTCTATATCAGATATAAAGATTCTCATTAAACATAAATTTCCTTTGTATTTCCCTTATAAATTATTAATGAGTTTTTTGAAGTAGTTGCAAAGGATATCTAAATTGTCCAAATGAGTAGTCACTAGCTAACACAGCTTGCATTCCTTCTTGTCCACTTATTCCAACTCCAATATGAGCAGCTGTGAATACAACAAATGTATTAAAAACGTACGAATCGTGGACCTCCACATGAGGTAACAAGACGGAAGCATTAGAAATGACGGAAGAACAGGGGTCAAGCGTTATAAAACGCAACTAAGTATTATGTATCACCTTTAATCATGCTGACGTCATTCGCGCCGTCTCCAATGGCAAGTGTTACCGCTTTTAAATTGTCTTTGACGAGCTGGACAACTAATGCCTGGAAAAACACAAAATTGAATACAAATTCGACTTTACTAACGCGCCGACACCGCAAGTGAATAAATCAGCGGCCCATTTCTCGAAAGGCCCTGTAACGTACCGGGCCCCGGAAGGTTATTTTGTGATGGTAGAGTTTACAACGCGGATCACAACTTTGTTGGTATTAAAGGTTAAGCAATACAATTCGGCTGGTTTGTTCTCTGAGAATTGCAAATACATTTGGTAAACTCCTACCAAAAAATGGAACTCCGGGCCCGCAAAGTTACAGGCCCCTGGTAACAAGTTGGTCAAACTGCCGCCTACTCGCGGAATTGGTCACTTTAAAAAAGGCGTAGGCAGTATCTATCTCTCTTAAGAAACAACTCCCACATACATCTCACGAGCTGGTAGCAATAATACGAGGACCAAAACGAATATTAGGCACACAAGAACCTTAAGGCCCAGACGGCCGGACCTTATCCCGGTTTCAATAGCATGAAGCACCTGAGACTATTATTACTCCCCCCTGGATGGGATGCTAGTCCAACGCAAGATTACCCACAGTATTGTATCACCGGTACCCATTTATACACCTGGGTGGAGAGAGGCAGTGTGGAGTAAAGTTTCTTGTCTAAGGAAACAACACAGAGCCAGCACCAGGGCTCGAACTCCAAACCTCCTACTCGGAAGTTCGACACGCTAACCACTACACTACTGTGTCTCCACAAAACGAATATTAATAAACAAACTAATATTAATAATATAATAATAATAATGTACCTTCAGTTAGCTGGACACAAAGGACACAGTGTAAGGATTGATCACTGTTCCAAAGGATTTAATCGGGGGGGTGGAGAGAGATCAGGAACCGAGACCAGGAGAGTTAGTGGGTAAACTGGGAGCAAGACTTTACCTTTTGAAGGGGCGTCACACGACAGCATATAACAGCTTTACACAGACACGCTAACTCTAAAAACTCCTCCTTTACACTTTCATGGAGTGCATGTGCCTGCAAGAACAAAACAATACGCTAACAAAGAGTGTCCAGTCTGACATAATCTTGAAAAATGAAATTTCAATTGGATATACATTATTCTTACTAATATTCACGTGCACTTAATTTCGCGAATAATCAGGAGCCGAATTTCGCGATTTTGTCTTTGTTTAATTTTCGTAATTCCTGAGCAGAGGGCACTTCTCACAAATCAATAAAATATAAAGATTTAAAAGAAAAATGGCAAACTTACAACTGCCCTACAAAGAACCTTATGAACAAGGGGAAACATAACTACTTGTTGCGAATGCTGTCCATGCAAAGTATATTATAGAGCTCAGCGCTTGAAACACAACTTAAGATGTTCAGTAAATACGCACAGTACACAATCAGAAGATGACCAGAAAGGCGACGAAACTGCATTACTGGGTGACAGGGATACCATCCTTGGAGGGATCCTCTGGAGAGAGTAGCATTTTCCCGTTGGCCACTGATGCAATGCTAGCTTTCTCCCAACCTTTCGCGCTATGGCGCTTCCCTCGCAGCTGGTGAGGTGGTTACACAAACTTAGGAGCCAGGTTGCATGTAACGGATTGATAACGGAGTGCCTCAAATCAACTTCAATCTCTTCACTGGTAACTCCCGACTGCAACTGAGTTGGAATTTCGTTGGCATACCACCTAGTGAACTGATCCTTCACGACTCGCTTTGCTTCCTTGTTCCCCGTGAGATTCAAAAGCGGGAAGAAGTGGGTCATGTTCGCCGGAAAAGAGACAGCCTCCACATGCAAAGAGGCCCGCTTTGACTTTACTTTGTCCATTTTCTGTCCGTTGAACACGTTTTAAACAAGCAGCCTTATAAGGAGCCTTTAAATAGAAAGTTCGATGACTGCACTCAACCCAGCATAGTCAATCGAACAAAACCGAACCAAAATTCAATCGAACTCAATCGTTCGATTGGAGGTTGGAGGTCATCGAACATAATCAAACTGGAACTTTTCGGCGAGTTCGAGTAAGTTCGATTGCCGAATCCAATCGAACTTAATCGAATGATTGGCTACGCTGGGACTTAAGAGGTTCTGGCTGAATTATAAGCAGAAGAAAGCAGTGAATCAGAAGATCCTAGATGAAAATAAGACCGGAAAGACGTTTTCCAAAAAAGCACATGGACTTTTAACATTTTTAAAAATCTTATTATTTTGTTTTCTAAAATGATATTAAATTTCGCGTGCCATTTCGCGTAATCTTTTGTTCGCGCGTATTAAATTTCGCGAATTTGGAAAAATCGCGAAATTTAATACAAGTGAAAATTAGGAAGGATAAGGTACGAGTACGAGTTAAGGAGATATTATTGCCATTTTATGCGCTATTTCCATTAGTATATACCGACTCAGTAACCTTGGCATTCTAAGCAATGTGATTGGCTCTCCACTTCGGGATATTCAACACTATCCACCTCCTAGGAGATGAATAAGGCCGGGGCTTCTGGGTAATTCTTGTGTAAGTGAGTTTTCGTAAACGAAATAAAAATGGTAGCGAAGTAAAAAAAAAAATGTTGCTAGCGTCAATTCTCGCTTTACAGCTGTTTCCGGGAGGTGTCACTAGGGAGGTTTAGCAAAACATCACGACCAGGAAGACAACAAACAATAACGCTAATGAACTACGCCATGAAACTGCGAATATTGCATTTCATCTCGGTTAATCAGCTCATATACTGTACATCGTTTTGACTTTATGGAAAATGATTACGCCAAGTGATGCCAAGATAGAAATTTTGGCTAAAATTCAGGAAGAAAAGCAGGTTTTATGAGTTTTTTACCAAAGAAATGCAGGAATGAACGGAAAGCTAGCAAACTTCGATTTTTAAGTTATTTCGGACTACGTATCTCAAGTTTTCTTCCAAATAAAGAGAGGAATTCTAATTGTTCCGTAGGTCAAAATGTCCGAATAACATTACTCAACAGAAACGACAATAAAGTTTACCTTTAAAATTCTGTGAAGAATTAACTTTTTAAGAGGCTCAAGAATATTTAGTTATCGGCAAGGAAAAGCAATGAAATTTCAGCAAGAGTACTCAAAAAATCAATAGGAGCTGTATCAAGTCCGTAAACATCCGGGTCCAAGTCCAAATACCAAGATAGCAGTTGCACCAAAATATACTGAGAAAGGTCTTGTAGAAAATGACCTTCGTTCACCGTCTGTGTCACATGGCGATCAAAGTTTTCCGCAATATTTTTACAATGGCAATATAGGAGCACAATTATAACACTCCAAGATGTCTTAAAGTTTGAACATATTTCAAAAATCCCTCACCAAGGATTTAGTTTCTTCATTTGGTCGGCAAGATGAATGCAATTCTGTGCAGCAGCATTACTTGCTTCAATTTTTTGTTTCATTCGGCAAATTTTGCAAACGGCGCGCGGCGCAGGTCATGTGATTTCTTGCGGCCTTGTTGCTGTTTTTGTAACATCGACTTCAGGTTGTTATGTAAAATTAAAACAGAATCCATTGAAGTTTAGCTCAATTTTCAAGGATCCAAGCATTTAGAATTCAATAAAATTTAAAATAATTATTCCACTCGCGCTTGTTGGATCCGAGATTGGTAATAACCAACTCATATCCAACGCGCGCTTATGGAATAATTGTTGCTGCGAAGCCGTTAGGCGAGCAGCAACACTAATCATGACAGAACAGTCACTACACGTGGGGTCCCTGTGCATTGTATGAGGAAAAAAATCTCGAATTTGAGCACCACGCCGTCTGTCGTGCCGGATTTTTCGGAGGATAGTGGAAACATGGTCGGACAAAGAACGATCTCGATTGACGAGTCTTCCGTCCACGCTCGGAAAATGATCAACTGCAGTTTATATGGATTGCGGAATTCACGAGAGCAAACGTTTTGACACGTCAAAAGCACGTTTTCGATTGCGGAATTCAGTGAACGAGGTAAGTCTTTCGAATTTCTTTATATATATGCAGTAAAATTATGTCAGATTCCATGTTATGCATTGCTGGAAGCATTCATCAAGGCCATCAAAGCTTCAGTCACATTTCACGGGGAAGGCAATGTTCTTTTATTAGTTTTTCAGCCCTGTTATTTGCTCGGAATTTAGCAATAGAACAGTGGACTGCCGCCACGGTAGATCTGATCCTCGTGGAAGGAGATCGACTCTATCTGAATGCTCTACGAAGCGGGTCCGTCCCTGACGCAGAGGTGTTATCACTCAACTATATAACTATCTGCCTTTAAATGTGGCATGTTGGTCTTTGGAGACGAACAGTAATTATTTGCCTTCAACAGCAAATCAAGACGATTCGCTTAATTGTATGGCAGAATCGCAAACTTATAATCGATATTCGCTTATTTGGGCGGATAATACTGAATCACTTAATTGGGTGACAAGCACTGATCTAACGATGGTGGAAAAAAACACTACCAGTTTTGGTTTATAAAGTACAAGCAATTTTATCAAGGAAATATCATGCATGATGAGCATGACAACGGGGCTCCATATTTGAGTTTAACATGTAAATTTTAGAGCATTTTTTGTAATGCATGCACATCTGTTAGTCAATATATCTTACCACTTATTATCTTTATTTTCTCTGTAGACCATATAAAGAACATGGAGGAGACTAAAATTGTTACAGGTAATTTTTATTGCTTCACATTTCTCATTTAAGGGCCTGGACTTTTATCACTGATGTCACAAGGTGGACAGAAGCTTGTCCTCTGATTTCGAAATGAAGTCCTATTTGTGAACAAAGCTAAAAATGAAATGAAAATATAGCTTCGATGTCCGTTTGTTTCAAGGGCACATAACAATAATTAGTATCAGATCAAAATATTCCCTTTGTTTTACATGTATGCAGTATTATGGGTCTTCCGGATATGGTCTAATATCAATATTATTTGTATTTCAGAGCCAGATCAACTACAGGGGTACATACACTCTGTATCTCCCATGAAGACTGCAAACTCTTCCAAGATGAAGTACTTCAATTATTCGTTACAAAAGAAGGATGAGACAATAAGGGGAGTTTGTTTCTCTCCTCAGAAGTATGCAGAGTTGAAAACTTTGGAAAAAACCAAGAGTCCTGTGAAGTTGCAGAATTATAAAATGTCAGCTACAATTGACATTATCATTGACCAGAAGTCGCATCTGTCACCTCTTGATAACATTCCATTTGCCAGGTCAGATGTTATTACTGCAAATGATGTCACCAGTATTTCAGCAGTGATGAATGTCATGCCAGAACAGATCAACAGCCTTAAGGCACAAGTCACCCACACGTCACCTTTTAAAGTGATGATCACCCTTAGAATCATGGCCCACTGACAAAACAGGAGGTAATGCTCAGAGATCCATCAGGAACAATGAAACTTATTCTGTGGGAACAGTATGTAGATCTTCTTGTTCCTAGTCAAACATACAACCTTGAAAACCTCAAGGTGAAAGTTTACAATGACCAGAGGTATCTGAATACCCCAAGGAATGAAGAGTTTAAATGCACTGAAACAGACCCATTCCAACAACCGTTGCCTGAACATCAGCAAGTTATTGATACACCTTCTATTACTGGTATATTAAGTGGTGTCAAGGATATAACAAACATAAGAGCCTGCACATTATGTGGCAAGAAAACTATACCCTATCAGTCTTCTGAAACCTTGGGCCAATGTCAAGGCTGCAGTCTGATACAAATCCTTACATCCTGTGATATTCAATGGTCCCTTCGTCTTCTCATCAAGGCCTCTGATGGTTCAAAACGGGTCATTTCACTTTATAACCAGCAGCTTCTTCAACTCCTGAACGTCCTGGTGATTGACCTTGAACTTAATTTGGTTACTGCAGAACAACTGACATTTGCATTATTGCAAAATAACACAAAGTTCCACATCTCTTATAATGCCAGCAACAACAAGATGTTGGACGTGCAGATTGCTTAAACTGTGGATGTTTGTCATCCATAAATATTTTGGTTATAGTTTTGAATATAACTTACTATATATAGATCATTGAGAATTCTGATGACATTATCATCCACTGTCTGTTTTTTCTTCTGTTGTACAGTGTAAAATTCTCGTTAAAGTTCCACAAAAACTAATGTCGTTTACACTCTGTTAATGGTTTTTTTACATTCTTACCTATTGATGGTTCTCCAGAATCATACAATTAATTAGTGGCATTTAGCAACAAAGTATTTTTTATGCTGTTATTTGTCCTTGGGTTTCTGATTGAATGTTAGCATGTAAAATATACATGTTACATATATTGTTCAATCTTAAATCTAACATTAGAACAGGCACTGACAATAACTTTCATGATTCACAATGTTTTTGTTATGTTTTTTTTCTTATATCCATATATTTCAGTCTTAAGTAGCAAGGCACATGCAGTTGGTTTCATTCTCATTCAATGAATAAAGTTTTGTTGTGTTAAATTACGTGTTATATTCTCTTTCTCTCACGGTCAAAATTGGCTTAGACCATGAAAATGAATTACCATCAATTACTACTATTCCGTACTGATTACTTTAGTAGTACAAGGTACTATGGTTTCATGGTTTTTGCATGAAGTTTTGAGAGAAATATGTGACAGATGGCTAGTACCACACCACTTCACACCCCCACTAAAGAGGTATCGCAGCACTTCACTTGCTTTTTGCAACTAGTTAAATATCAGTACTTACTAAAGTCTTCCCTGGAATGACAAGACCAAAGGTGTCTTTTTTCTCCTAAAAAGCAAGATGTATTAAGAATGAGTATAATGGGAGATAGCTAACGTTGAACGTTGAATGTGTGGAAGGTATCCCAAAACTGAATGACGAAGGGCAGGGGAGGGAGTACTGAACAAGAAAGGAATTTATTGTGCCAGGATACGTTACTTTGCTTAGATATGTTGCAGATTGCATATGGCCGAGAGATGGCAAGTTTAATTACAACATACTAATTAAAATATGGTAAGGTTTCTGTCTCAGAGAGGAGTCTGTCTCGCTGAGAGAGTCTAGATTTCCAATGTGTTCCCAGTTAAAGTGACAGAAATATTACAGGTGAGTGACCAATACATGGTTTCTGTCTTACAGAGGAGTCTGTCTAGGGAAGAGTCCAGCTTACCAAAAAAATTGCTCAAAAACAGCAGCTGAGGGATGGACACTTGGAGTAAGCTTTACAGAAGCAGCAACAGAAGCACCAACAATGGAGGTTCAACTTTGTTGCACATTGCTCAACATGACAGCGAATTAAACTACACTGTGCCAGACGGCAATACACTACACCATATCACACCATACTACTGACTAAACTACTGTGCACTTCCTTACACGTTACATAGGCACTGCACTATACGTTACACTACACAGCACTTCACTCGCTACTACACGACACTACACTAACTGACAAGAACAACCGAATACGACGGTTGCGTTTGTAGATTTTTAAATGGTACAGACCACAGAAAAAGGTCTTTCCAAAACCGTGTCGGCAATGCGAGACAGATTGTTTCATTACAAATTAGAAAAAAAAGGGGCGAAAACACACCAAGATTTTCATTTCTTCCCCAAAGGAAATGGTTTATAAGGACCAAGACCTCTTGTATTCTTTAAACGGGAAATTAAAGATGAAACGAGGGGCGTTTCAACATATATCCAAACACGTTCTGATGTTGATTTCCTATGCCCTTTTGTCCCTGTACAGCATAAATGCGTTTATAACAAATCGAAGAAGTAATAAACAAGAGTTTTCCTAACCTCCTTTGAGACTTGGACCTCGCCCACATAGTTGTCTTTGTATGATACGACTTCAACTTGAACGTCTTTAAAACTGAAGTCACCACTGGTTAAGGAGGGCACTGGGTTATCAGGCACAATCTTGCTCTTGCAGTCTCGTATGATTTGTTGCACTGTTTCGGTGGAGTCACCCTCGATTGTGAACACTTCCTTCATATTGTCTGTTAATAACTGGCATGAATAGCCAATGTTGATGGCCGTCTCTGTAGAACAAAAATAAAGCATAAATTCACTTTGACATTCAAGTCCTAGCAGTGCGCAGGATGTTTTTCTTATGTACCTAGTTTAATGGCCTTGCTCACACGAGTCTCCTATAGCTCAGTGGTACAGCGCCCGAACTGGAAGATCGTAGGGCCGACACCTATTGGGAAAACTCGGATTTGCTTTCTGCCGAGTTTGCCTGTGCATCTTTCTCAAAACCAGTAAAAGCACTTCATGGAAAACGGATGCGCAAGATTTCAAATTGACTGCGGTCTTGAATTAACTTTCAACTTTGGGAGACAGCGGTCAGCGGTCAGCGTACATGATGGCGGCGTTCTTGAACGTGGTCCAAAAATTTGTAGTTTTTCAATGCCAACTTCTATGTTATCGCGTTCTTTATTGATATTTTTGTATGTATTTATCGTTATGTCAAGCTTAACAGTGGAAACGTTGGAAGAAATTCTCGAAGAGAAGCTACAGAAGGCTATACAACCTCTGAGTAAACAGATCGAAGATGTTTTGCAATCAGTGAATGCCCTTAACACCAAATACGACAAAATTGCTAAGACACTGACAGATGTCGACGAAGGGTATCCGGTCGTTTAGCCCCCAAGTCGATTAGCCCCCAGTCGATTAGCCCCCATTAAGTCGTTTAGCCCCCAAACTAGATGTAATGAAAATCTGTTTTCGACTTACTAGATTACTCTTTCGCTACGGGTTTTCGTTGTTTAAGATCGTTCGTTCGTTCGTTTGTTCGATTAGGCCCCAAACTAGACGTAAAGAAAATCTGTTTTCGACTTACTAGATTACTCTTTCGCTATGGGTTTTTCGTTTACGATCGTTCGTTCGTTCGTTTGTTCGATTAGGCCCCAAACTAGACGTAATGAAAATCTGTTTTCGACTTACTAGATTACTCTTTCGCTATGGGTTTTTCGTTGTTTACGATCGTTCGTTCGTTCGTTTGTTCGATTAGGCCCCAAACTAGACGTAATGAAAATCTGTTTTCGACTTACTAGATTACTCTTTCGCTACGGGTTTTTCGTTGTTTAAGATCGTTCGCTTGTTCGATTGTTCGTACGTTGAGGGTGACCGGGTTTCCTTTCTTTAATCTTTATTTTTTCAAAATAATACCGTAAGCTCGTATTGATCATTGACTTTCGAAGATGTGGTGGCTCCTAAAGGAGCCATTCGTTGATTAGAAGCAGGTTGATTAGAAGCTTGGGCCATTGATGTGCGAGCAGCCCCTCAGGAGTTATCTGGCGTTCCTGTCTCCGCTAGAGAATTCTTCCCATAGGGTGAATATCCTGGCCTGTTGCTTTCTGTACTTTCTCCGTTGTACCCGCTTCAACTTTTTTTCAGATACCAGCCGGATGTGGAGGGACGTCAATCGGGCTTCTCGATGAAGTAGGTCGATTAGCAGGTACAGGGGAAGCTGCGATCGGCTGGAGGCGCGACGGTGAAGTCCGTGGTGCCAGCCCTCTACATCGTTGTTCGTCCTCACTGACTGATAAAAAATGGTCCAGCTTGACGGCTCCCAAGTGCTGCCTTCTATCCAGGTGGATCTCACGTACTCGGTGAACTGTTGAAGGCTTCCTTCCTCGGTAACTCGCGACTCCAGTCGCTCGAACTGCGGTATAATCTCGTCCTCCGGAAGGAAAGGCAACGCCATCATGCGACGGATAAAGTCGTGCGTTCCGCGGTCATCCCTGTATGATTGCTGGAGACCTAACTCCTGGACCTAAAATAGGTAATTAAGGAAAAATAATTAAGAACTTGTTTAAAAAAATACTGATTTGATATTTTAACAATCACTGAATTTGATATACTTGCTAAAATGCTCATCGTACAAATTTCCTCTACTAACCTTCCTCCATAGAGCTTGAGTCCAGTGGAAGACACATCCTTTAATCTCAACCTCTGGCAGCAATCTTTTGTGTTTCTTGATCATGAAAGTTGGTCATTATTCTCAATATATGAGTTTTATACTACGCTTAAATGTTCTTTAGAACGAGATTTTGGTTCTGAATGTTTACGAAGTAAAGAACATTTACAAGATACTGTTCTAATCAATCAGATCAACTGATTTGTCTCGACCGCAACAGGCAACAATTTCATCAACATTAAAATAGTTTGGTTCGTGGACCAACGCTCGTTTGTTAGAATGCCAACGCCAGCATAATGAGTAAATAAGTTAGATAAAACGTGAGTTTGTTCGATAACAGATAAGTTATTTGACAGCTAATCGACTTTTAGTTTGGGGGCTAATCGACTTTTAGTTTGGGGGCTAATCGACTTTTACTTGGGGGCTAATCGACTTTTACTTGGGGGCTAATCGACTTAGTGGGGGCTAATCGACTGGGGGCTAATCGACTTGGGGGCTAAACGACCTACAACCCGACGAAGCTAAGAGAAAACAGATCGTTGAAAATGCAAGCCTCAAAGCAGAGCTACGTAAGTCCACGAACGAACTAAAGCTTCTCATGAAATCTCTGAACGATCTAGAGCAGTATACCAGAAGAGATTGTCTAGAAATTCGAGGAATACCTCTACCCTCAGCATCGACGGGTGTGGACCAAACAGATGATGTTGTATTAAAAATTGGCGAAAAGATTTGTCTACCTATGCAAAAGAGTGCCATATCAATAAGTCACCGAATTCCCAGCAGAAAGCAATTCAATGATGAAGGAAATCCCATACCTCCGGTCATCATCTTCAAATTTGTGAAACGTGAAACAAGAGAAAACTTATACCGAGCAAGGAAGAACCTGAAGTCCATTTCTACAGCTGATCTTGGCTATTCTGTGGCGAACAGGATTTACATAAATGAAAGCCTGACTGAATAGAACAAGCAGCTCTTCAAACTTTGTTTGAAAAGTTAAAGAGACCACAGCTACAAGTTCCTTTGGACCAACGCAGGCAGGATCTTCCCAAGAAAGAAAATGAGCTCTCCTATGATACCTGTCAATGGTGCAGATGATATACCGAAGACCTAAGAGATAAGTACTATTGATTCACACTGTGATAGGTGTCCTGGCCGAGACTCATCCCCTGGTGCCCACAGTGGTGACAGTTATACCTCATTGCCTAGCTTGAATATTTCCTCCACTGTTACTAATATAGGCCAGCTGGCAAATTTAGATGTTGACCTTCATATGCCTTCAGACTCAAATTTTAATTATTTTACTACACATGATTTTCATGTCACTAAGGATATTTCAGCTTGTCTCGCCAGCAATGCTCTTTCTTATCTAAATTGTAATATAAGAAGCATTCAAGCAAACATAGATAACCTAATTAACATGCTGTCTGAATTGTATTTTCCCTTGTCAGTGATAGGTCTCACTGAAACCAAACTAAGTATTACAGATCATTCAGCAACACTTATTGATAATATTTTCTTTAACTCTCTAGAACATTTTACTATTAGTGGTAATCTAATTTAAGATCTTACAGACCATTTGCCAAACTTTCTTATTGTCAGTAAATTATCTTCTTTGCCAGAGATATTAAGATATCCAGAAGAGATTATTCAAAGCTTGATGAACAAGCCTTAATTAATGATATCCAATCAATAGACAGGTATTTACTGTTGAGCTGTATTTCTGATCCAAGCTGAATTTTTGATACTCTTTGTAGTAAAAGATCAGAGTTTATTGATATACACACTACGCTACAGCAAATTTTGTACTGTTTCACCCAGTCCACAGAAAACTACCTAAGTCAGTTACTTTATCGATCAATAATAAATCATTCACTCAGGAAAATTCCATTAGATATTTAGGAATTTACACTGACTCAAATCTAAACTGCAAAAGCCATATTAATTGCGAAAAAGATTAATCGAAGTATAGGAATTCTATCTAAACTTCGCTATTACCTTAACAGCAAAACCTTACTGAAACTATACTATGCTCTTGTATATCCATTTTTAACATACTGTTTAATAGCCTGGGGTAATACTTATCAAACTCCTTTGAAACCTCTTTTTGTATTACAAAAAAAAAGCCATTAGAATCATAACTTTCTCTACCTTTTCTGAACATACAAGTCCACTTTTCGAAGATTTAAACGCTATCAAATTATTTGATGAAGTAACTTTTCACATTGCTGTTCTTATGTACAAATTTAAAAACCAACTTCTTCCTTCTAATTTTGATGTTTTTGTCACCTCTGTAAATGAAACTCACAATTACAATACAAGACTCTCCTCTAGAATGACTTATGCTTTACCCAAAACCAGAACAAACTATGGAATCTTTAATATTAGATATCAGGGCACTAAGATCTGGAATGCTATCAGTGATAACAATAAGCTTCAGTCACTTAAACAATTTAAGAATAAGTTCAAATTAACTCGTTTCCGACGAACGCACGATCATGGGGTCTTGTACGACCCATGATTTAGAAAACTTACCCAAATATTACGTTACTTCCTATTGCTTCCAAATTTGGCAGACAGGAAGTAAATGAACGCACCCAATCACCTGGTGAATTTTAGCTCGTATACTTTAGTGACAGATGCATGACGAATTTTTAAATTCTGATTTGAGAGCGTGAGGAGAGGTTAAGGAGGAGGGCTTTTCCTATCATTTGACATCATACTCTGACGGACATTCCCATATGGATATAGGTCCCCGGAAATTTTGAAAAACAAACTTTTATCGATTTTGTGTTTGTAAAAACGGCTTATAGAAATTAAATTGTAATCAATTCCGTATTTGCTATTTTTCAAGCAGATTTGAAAGAAATAATACCAGATAAAAAAAGAAAACTTTTTTCTTTTAACTTTTTTCAGCAATTGGCTGGCATCCTGGTTTATGGGGATTTATATGCAAATTGTATGCATAGGTTATGTAAATTAGACAAAATGCTAAATTTTTTTGGAAAATATTATTGCCTACTACAATGTGAAATATACATGTTTGGAAAGCCTATTTTGTACCCTTCAAAATGAGGTATATCTTTGATCACTGCTGTAAATATCTGCGGAGATATTAAATAAAAATGAAATGTCCGTCAAATTGCTTGATTTTTGGGCCGTCGGAAATGAGTTAAGCACTATTGCAAGCTATTAACGGAACAATTTGTCTATAACTTTAATTTTTTTTTGCTAGTTGATCTGTCCATACACTTTATTTTCCACTTTTCTTCACTAAATATTTTAATTTAACTTAGATTATGTTTGTGTGTTTGTGTGCTGTTGTATTTGTTATCTAAATCTTAAGTACACCTGACCCTTTCAAAAACTATTGTAATAAACACTAAGGATGGCTGCCCAATCTTATTAGCCAATGGTGGTTATTTTGGGCAGCCATGCACTTTTTTTTCTCAATCTTGTCTGTATTGTACATTTAATATAATTAAGGGTGCAAATAAAGTTGTTGTTGTCTTTCTACAGCCAAAACTAAAGAAATTAAATTGACCAATCACAACAGATGTACACAGTCCAATCATAGTTGAGGGGATTGGCCAAATTCTTCTATCAACCATGGTCCAATGAACCAATCCGAGCTCAAACCAATACATTTCGTCGGAACGAAGCGCGGGAAAAAGCGTGCAACCTTGTCGCAATTGGTGTTAGTTTTACTGCCGATTGGTTCAGAAATTGGGGCGAGATTTTTTAGGCAACCACCTGAAATAAATTTACGTGGAATTACTTTCGTCAGTGCACTGGAAAGCGCTCTAGCATTTGTAGCAAGAACGAACTTGTGAAGAATGCCTGAATCATAATCATTTTTAACTCGTGGATACGCGAAGCGTATTTGCGAGTTTTTGGACCTATTATTGAATTATAAGCAATTCCTATCAAATTGAAAAGAAAATTAAGTCACAAGCACCATTATAAGTTTCAAAGTGTTAGACCAAGAAAGTGTTGAGACCAGTGAACTCTTTTAAAATGAGCATATACTGATACGTCAAGGAGAAGTGGCTGAATAATATGTAAATAGCGCAGCTATAAATTAATACAATGATTTGCAAGAGTTTCTAAACTCCAGGACTAAACAAATAGATGCACCTTATTCCAAGGAATCTATCAAAGAACATGCCAACGAAACTGAGCAATTGAAGCTATTATTACTGATTCTAAAAACGATGATATTGATGATGGATAGTGCGAAGTCGAGGACTGCCATTCAGGTGCCTTAGATACTTTTATTATAAGAACCAGATGTCACTGAAAATGTTGAAAAGATCATTAGTTTTGCTCCAGGTCAAGGAAACAGACCTTTAGTGGTATTTATGGACAAAGAATCTGAATGCGTATCACTTCCTACAGTTTACTGTTGACAAACCAGAGCTGAAAACCGAGAAAGAACAACACCTGTGCATTACAGTACAGTATGCAGATGGAAGAGTTGCCCAGTCATTTCCTAACATCTTGTACAAATTATAAAAAAATTGCAAATTCAGCGAATTCATAAGACTGCAAGTATTTCTTTAAGAAAGTGTAACACCAAAGCGAAGAAATATACCACTGATGACCTAAAATCAGATGATAATGTAAATAAACTAATTCAACTTGATGAAGGATTGAGAGTCTGAAGGATTTTAAGATCATCACGAACATACTTTGCAAAAATGCAAGAAAGACTTGTTTGGTATGATTCGTCAGCTGGGCAATCCTACATGGTTTTGCTCATTATCAGCTGCAGAATCAAGGTGGATATTTCTGTTGAAAACATTGAATAGACTTGGAGACAACAAAAACTATAATGATGATAAAATTGACAATGTCATGGCAACAAAAGTCGGACCTTATTCAGAAGGACCCTGTTACATGTGTTAGAAACTTTGAACACACAGACAGTGAGCAGCAGGATACCAGAACTACATTTGGTTTCGGCTTCATTTAATCCTGTTAAGTTATCCAATTTTTTAACAACTGTATGCTTATAACTGATGCCTAATGTAGTCAAATGATTGGTGTCACTGTCTGCTTATTTCAAAAAGCTACTCAGCTTCCTGGTCACTTTTATGTTGTGATTATAGATTATTAAAATTATCTTCAAAGTTCATTCAATCACAACTATGAAACTTCTCTAATTTGTAAACGTATCCACGAGTTCACCATAGTCCTATTTTGATTGGATAAAATAACGCTAGTGCTTAATTTTCCTTAATTAAAACAATACACCTTCTTATAACAAGTTAGTTTACAGACTTTGGTGTTAGATAAATTTACGATTGAATAAACACGATGGTTTTAGGAGGAAGAAAATCCTCCAAACGTTTACGGAATAAAGACGCGAATTTGTATTCTTGTTTGCTTTTCCTCAAATCAAGTATGTTGGCAATCATTTTGACAGGGCACAATTTTGCTTTCCACCTCAGATTGCAAGATTGTACTTTCGAAGCTGCGAACAGAAACGTAATTGAGTAAACCTAAGCCACACTTGATTAACCTAGAACTAACATTTAGCGTGGATACCGTGTTATTCCATTCCATTACAGTGACATTACAAGGATTTGAGAATAAAATATGATGAGTAATTCAACTTCTCTTACCAACTTTGTCTCCTGTCAGAACCCAGATCTTGATGTCCGCCTGTTAAACAAAAATTACAATGCCAGTCAAAAACAACAACAAACAAACAAACAAACAAACAAAACAAAACAAAACAAACAAACAAAAACTAAAACAAAACACACATCCCGGACTTAAAAAGGTGATAAAACACGCGAGATGTATCCAACCCAATCAAAACATTTACTCAATCGGAAATTCCACTTTAGAGCCCATTTCCTTCCCCACTCGTTTCTTGAGCTTGACAAAGTTTACTCGATCTTTATTGGCCACTATGAATACTACGTCAACAGTCCCTTCTATAGCCAAAATGGCTCTGTTTCGTAAGACAAAAAATCAAGCAATATAACGGAAATCTACCAGAAAATAATCATAACCCGTTACAAAGGCTTCTAGAGAATATGCGGGTAAGCACATGACCGGCGTTATGGCATTTTAAATGTCAATCATCATATTAATGACGCCATCCTCGTTATACTTTGCTAGCGCATGCTCCGGAACTTACCGCTGCTAAGGTCGCAATCGTATCAGGGACACCGTCCTGAAGCTTGTCCTCTATGGCTGTCGCTCCAAGTAGAATCAAGTTTTGCTCAATGTCTTCATAAGCCTATTCATCACAGAAGCATAACAGTTTGATAATCAGTAATCTGGTTCAGCTCACTCCGCACAGTAGTACAAAGATGAAAAATGCTTAACTTTTCCCTCTTAACAAATACCGGTAAACAAACAGTATCCACGGCACAGCAAAGAACTGTCAGTCACTTTCTAACTAATAGTAGTACACGTTGAGATATGTTACCTTTTGAATTAGCTCTTCTCTATCTTCCATGGCTTTGCTACAGGGGAAAATTGAAAAGGGTTTAATCCACTTAAAAACAAGACACAGATACAACATAGATTAGTAGAAGAGTTGTTGGGTTAGATTTTGTCAATGACAGGAGAGGAAATGTGGGGCTTTTTTTAAGCTGCAACAACACAAAACATAAATTACACGAAACAAAACCGCAAGCAGAACGTCAAGTTTCTTCAAAACTGTAACAATTAATTAAATTCGCGCAATGCCTAAACTTTCCGAGAGGACAGGACGGTACAGGGCAGGGCAGGGTATTGCAGTATAGTGCAGTGCAGTGCAGTGCAGTGCAGTACAGTGCAGTTAGGTGCAGTACAATGGAATGCAGTGCAAAGCAGTTACGTTCAGTACAGTTCTGCACAGTTCAGTACAGGTACAATGCAATAGAGAGCAGTACAGGGCAATGAAGTGCAAAGCAGTAAAATATTTTTTTCTCAAGCATCTGAGCGGGCCGGAATCTTAAATCCTTGAATTTGATTGGCTAATCACGTGCACATGACCGGTCAAGCTTTTTACAATTCGGCCCACGGGCCGGATTTTTCCCCGCTGTAGCAATTTCGTATCCTTTCTTACTTTATAAAGGAGACATTCAAAACAATAAATAAGTCATTTACCAGGCTAGGTCGGTCTTGATAGGAAATCAAAGCCTGCTGTGAGGCAACTCATGAATGGTGAGATAGAGAAGCTGTGGTTAAAGTTGTGGATGTAGGTGAGGATAAGTTCATAAAGAATGTTTAGGGGTCTTCAGTTGGTAGGACTTATAGTTGAAGAATGTTGAATGCACACAGGTTTTTGAGCGGTCCAACGCAGTGTTTTGCAATATGTACACAGCAGTTTCAATATAGATTGTCGGTATAAAGAATTAATAAATGTCAAAGTGCACACAACAATCCCGAAAAGGTGTTGTGGGTTGTCTGCTTTCCATTTTCTGAATGATTTTTTGACAATTTCCCTTATGTGTTCTGGCTTCTCTACTTTGCGTTTTCTATTACTTTGCTTATGAATTTTTTTTGTCTGGTCTGGATTTTCAGCATTCCGTTTTCCCTTACATGTTCTGGGTTCTCCCTTCTTCTTTTTCTGGCAGCCCTATTCATTTTCTCTCGAGAATTGTTGCTGTTCTTGTGTCTTCTTAACAAGAGGGCTTTGTTCTCTCTTTTCTTAAATTCTGGATCAGCTCTTCTCTCTTCCATGTATTCTTTCATGTAAGCTCTGTGTTTTTCATTTTTGTCAATTGGTTTGTCTCCAACTAAACTTTGAGTGCATTTCGTACCAGCAAGTACTGCTGAAGAACTTTGTTTTTCTACTGCAGAAACATAACGAATTTCACCTATGTGTCCGAAGTAAATGTTTCTGCATCCACTCATCATATTCACTGGTCGAACAATAGTAATGGGAGAAAAAGTTTAATTTGATTTTGCAATATGTATTAGTAAATTAAAGGAATTGGCCACTGCTTGAATTACAGGATTGCATCAGCCCATGTTCTCTGACATGACATTAATTAATAAATATCCTTGCCAAGAGTAGTCAGTGTTACTTTCTATAAAGTGTTCAGGGTCATGCAGCAAATAATGAACACCACGGCTGCCCACATGTAAAAGATATGGGGATTGCCATAGAGGTCATGTGATACAGCTCGAAAAAAGAAAGCACCACCTCCTCCTACATCAAGTGCAGTTCTATGTAATTCACACAACCTGGTTTCTAGTAGTGAAACTGAACTGGTATCTGCACTGCAATGATCTGATGACCCAGTGTTCTCTTCCAAATCACCACTTAAAGAGACTAGTCTACAAGACACATCATAGGTTTTAGGCCTACAGTGTTTTAATTGCTTGAACAATCTTCCATTTACATACATGCAAAACAATGGTGAATTCTCATGCTTCGACGTTCTTAGTCGCAAACGCCATGCATGCATGTTAATGTGTGAAGTAATTTTTTAAGAAAACAACCTTTCGTCTTCCGCACCTGCTTTCCATAAAATGCGAACGATTGTACTCGAACTGCATAAACTTAAGCTACAATGAATTTGGAATACACTTCTTCAGATATGATTTGGCAGCATCTCGAATTAGTTTTGTCTTTCTAAATAGTTTGGTTATTTTCATGTAGGGAATTCTGGAAGGTTCTCTTTCAAGTCTTCCTCTGGATTGCAAGGTAGAAACATACCTTACCCGTGATCTCCTACACTTCGTTTCATTTGAATGCAACTCATCAGCGCTGGTTAAATTATCAGTTGGTGTGTTACGTGGAGATCCCTGGTCGGTACATTCATTTCCGTTTGTTGCAAGCTGTTCATACACAGAATTATTCTCACTTGTCTGCTCGCGTTCGCCACAGATTTTTTTCCCGATCACTGTATATTTGTTTTGATTTTACCTTTGGGGTTGATTTGTTCGTCTTTAGCGTGGATTTGTCCGTCTCATTCGCATTTCTTTTCACTTGGCGAATAATTGATCATAATTGGAGTTGAGTTGGTCATGCGTGTAAACTCGTTCGTGTTCACACAGTATAAGAAGTACATTTGTTCGTACTTAGCGTGGATTTGTTCGTATTTCACGTGGATTCGTGAAGACTTTCTTACAAGACAAGATGGAAGCCACTCGCCGAGCAGTTTACGACGCCAAACCAGCAAGAGTACTTCCCAAGGTTAAAGAAATGCCGGACATTTGAACAGATCCCTCCAGAATAAAAACCGTCGCCACAAAAAAACCCCGTCGTTTAGAACAACTTCGGTTACAAAACAACATTTCTCCATGTGAAATCAGTAGTTCCGCAGTTCGGCGAGTCTGCAGTCACATTTCCGATCAGCGGACTCACAAAACCTTATCGATCGAGGGACCAAGTGACGGAAGCGGGATTTTTTCCACACTGCTATAACTCGTTCATTGCTTTGCATTCACGAGTTAAAAACGGTGCCCGAGGTCTTGAGTACGGCCGAAGGCCTTGTGCCGTACTCAAGACCTCGGGCACCGTTTTTTCCCATACGAACCTTCCACCCGGTAAATAACATATACACATATATATAGACTTGCTACCTGCAGTTAGATTCTATCCTTTGGTACAGATTTGTAGACCTATAGTTATACATACATATATATATATATATACTGAAGTGCAATACAGTGCGGTACGGCGCAATCCAATGCAGTGTGGTACAATACAGTGCAGTACCATGCGATGCAGTACAATATATAGAGGATATTACACGGTGACGAGAAGATATGAATTTTGTTTTTGAGTGGTAAAATGTTTTTAAAACGAGAAAATAAAATTCATATCTCCAACATCTGGGACATTTGGTATATAACTTTTTCATATCTTCACTGAGTGAAAATATGGAAAATACGAGTGTTTAAGTTTCCGGTAAAACACTATTATCCGTATAATAAAGTGCAATACAGTGCGGTACAGCGTAATTATAGCCGCACCTTGCCTCACTGTACTTTGCCTTCCATTCCTCATAGACATCAGCAGGTATGTCTTTGTAGGCTGTTACAAGTGTGCGAAGACCCTCAGCTGCGAACATCTGTATGACAAATAGTAACTTGATAAAAACGCACGGACATTATAACACTAAAATATCAAACGATGAAGCTCTTACGTTTAGATGCTGCTCTGTCTTCTTCCTTAGTGGCTTACATGACGGGTCAAGCAGCTCATTGACGATGGTGTCTGAGGCAAACACATGAAAAAACACAATAAAAAAAACAACTGTGGTCTAGCAAGAGACGGTGTGCAAAGTGCCTTGGAACGTGGGTGATAAAGATGAAGTTACAGATAATAACACAGAATATTAGCACGGGAGATATTTATTAAATGAATATCCTCGCAGTTATGTAAGCCACATAGTCAGGTGCCAAGGAAAGACCTGAAAAAATCCAGGCTTGAACGGGATTCGAACCCATGACCTTGCGATACCGGTGCAACGCTGTAATCAACTGAGCTATCAAGCCAACTGGAAGCTAGTGTACCCGTGGAGGATGAAGAAATGAATGTAAATCTATGAGAATTTCGTATATGTTATTGGAGATGTTACACAGAAGCTACGAAATGGAGAAAACGGCAACAAACGGAGCAGGGAAGGGTGGCCTGGAAACAGAAAGGGAAAACAGGGATGGAAAAATGGGAGAGAATGGGGGCTGGAAAAGGGATATGAGAAAATCAAGAACAGGGGGAAAGCAGAAGAAGAGGGGAAGGGTAAAAAGAAAGTAAAAGAAAAACGGGGGGAGGGGCAGGGAGGAAAGAGGGGAAGAAGGTGAGATAAAATTAGAGCAAGGAAGGATTGATGGGGTATGCGGGAGATTAGGACAGAATAGGGACAGGTTATAAGAGAAATGAATTGGAAAAACAGGAAACAGGACACAGGAAGCAGAAGTAGGGGAGAGTGACAGTGGCATGAAGATTAAGCGGGATGAAGATTAAGAAAGGGGAAGAGAAGGGTGGAAAAGTGAGCAACGAACTGACGGGGGGAGGAGAGAATGCAACAAAAGCAACAATAAAAAAGAATTTACCAGCGCCCTTGCAGTAGAGTCTTATCTGGTCGTTACGTTGGACAATAACCTGTAAGCGAAAGAGAAACGTATTCAACCTTTCCTATGTAGCAAATTATTCAGCGTTTCTTTTTTTCCTTTAAACATCAACGCACATCAAACCGAGTGACTTGGTCAGATACTTACAGACATTCGTTTCCGCTCATTGTTGAAGTCAAGTATGGCTAATAACTGGTACAACTCCTGAGAGGTAAGGCGAGAAGCTACGCGTTAACCGATCAATCACTCAGAAGCAAAATAATCAAGTAAACTGTAAAAAACGCCCATTGCTTTTACTGTGTTAGAGACCCCACAATTTCCAGCAGTGATCAGGGGCCGGTTGTTCGAAGGCCGATTAGCGCTAACCCAGGGTTAAATCTTAACATGGGTTTCTTTTCCTCTTTTTAAAAAGCGTTTTCTCCGATAACGTTTTCTATTTTATTCAGAGCATACAATCATCAAATAGTATTCAAAAAGAATTATACTGAATGTGCTTTTTAAGCTCTTGTATCTGCATTTAAAATTTCGCACTTACCCTGGGTCACCTTAACCATGCTTCGAACAACCCGGTCAGGAGGACTAGCATATAACTGTCTGCAGGGCAAAAGCAGGCTAGGAGCAATATACGGTAGTTTATCTGGTTTTACTAGTTAGACTGGTCTGTTCCGATAACCGATTTCCGTTTGAACAGGTTTTGGCGTGCGCATCTCGAAAGTCACTCAACTTTTGGTGCCTATATCGGGCACAATAATTCATACTGAAGTTTGAAAACACCATACGTTTCAGTAGGTCTACCTCATTTCCAAGGACATTAATCGTCATTGATGTAGGCGAACGATCCTAATATAAAACAAAAGCAATAAAATTAGGTATGCATGCATACATGAGTGGGTTACAGTACAATGAACCCACCAATAGTCATGAGAATAGGAAATAGAATAAAATGGAATGATCACTGATAATGCACTGTGTTGGTGTCAACAATTTTGATTACATTTGGTTTAACAAGAGCGTCTATCGACCCGAGCTTACGTAGACGGCTTGTTTAGTTCAACTGGTACAGCACTGAACTGGTAATCGCGAGTTCGCGGGTTCGAAACCCGTTTCACCCACTTTGTTTGACAGGCTTAATCACAGTTCCTAAAATACCTAAAGACTGCGGGGGTAAACATTCAATATTAAACTGTGTCAATATTTTAACAAAATCTCCTCAATGGTGCTGTATGGTATGTATGAGGCAACAAAGGAGAACTTGTATTTTGAAATTGGGGCTTAAATAGTCCACTGAAAAGACCGGGGAATTTCCACGCCTTAACCCAATTTCATCAGCGTCAAGGTGGACCTCGGGACGGATGGAACTCTTGCGACTGGAGGACAACACAAGGTACAGGCAATACGCGTAACACGTAGGGAAAATGAACTGTTTATCGCACAATTCTCCTTTTGTTTGCCAGGATGCAAATCTCATCTTTTGGTAAAGCACTCCTCTCCCTTTAAAGAATGAATGGACGCAAAAGTCAGACTCTCAATTTTACACAAAACACCAAATCTGATTACCACAAATGCGAAATAGAAATTCCTAGCGGCCGTGACAAGAGCTGCCTCATCAGGGGACTGGGCTTGATACTCCAAACTCCCTTCGAAGATAATAGAAGGATAATGTATACGGATTATTTTGACCAAGCCTGCGGTCAATAAGACTGAATAGTGGTCAAGTTCTTATCAACTTCGTTTTCTTTATGTACAGAAACGCAACTACTACAAGATGGCATAACATAATGCTATTAAATAATGGGCACACGAGCCAGACTTT
Organism: Ricordea florida; assembly: GCA_949710005.1. Taxonomy (NCBI): domain Eukaryota; kingdom Metazoa; phylum Cnidaria; class Anthozoa; order Corallimorpharia; family Ricordeidae; genus Ricordea; species Ricordea florida. Next base: position 24,939,309 of record OX453273.1, on the reverse strand, counting down.
CGATCTTACATAGGGATTAAAAAACTATCTGCCGGTCGGTCTACATCAACGTAAGGCATTTTTTTTCGTTGATTTCCTAGCGGAAAAATATACCTTAGGGACGGACCATCAGAAAAGTGATGGGGGGGGGGGGGGGGTGGGGAAAAAAACAAAAAAAATTCATGCAAGGGAAAATGCCAAGAAAAAAATTCATGCAAAGAAGAAGTTAAAAAAAAATTAATACAGAAGGAAGGTCCAATTGTGACTTTTTCACACGTAGTAAAAAAAATTCGTGCAGAGGGGCTCACCTGGAAAAAAAATTCCTGCACAAGCAGTGAGCGAAAAAAAAAAAAAATTCGTGCAAGCTGAAAATTCCTCCCCCTCCCCCCCCCCCCCCAATCAATTTTCTAATGGTCCGTCCCTTACGGTAAAAAGTACCGAGAGACCTACAATTACAAATTTAGTTTAAGTTCAGGGAAATAATTTAAAACTTTCCTTGCTTAAGTTTACTTAAGATTTAAGTTTGTTCGTTTGACTGAAAAGAGGGGGGGGGGGGGGGAGTAATTTGGTACCTGCCCACAAACACCCCTGAGCAGGACAACAAGTATTCCTCCACCCCCCACCCCATCGCCAATGCTTTACAAGAGATTCTTCACCCCCCGGCTCCCACTTCAACAATCAAATAAATATATATGATGAATTAGTATCCTCACCGTTGCTTTTTTCCACCATAACAGTATGACAAATAGCCAACAAACGAAAAAACTCGTGACAATCCTGGAAGTAAAAAGAGATCCTAATTACTGTGTATACGTACACGATATAGCTACATAAATACATTCAGAGTACTGATGTTCTGTTGTTTTACTATACAGTGTGGTTCTAACGTTTTCATCTGTGGATCAAACCATGCAGTGTGAACATTCTTTGTAAAGGTACTGAACAGTACTATACTGTGGTACTGTTTGTTTTACTATACAGTGCGGTTCTAACGTTTTCATTTGTGGATCAAACCATGCAGTGGGATCATTCTTTGGAAAGCTACTGAATAGTACAGTACTGTGGTACTGTTTGTTTTACTATACAGTGCGGTTCTAACGTTTTCATCTGTGGATCAACCGATGCAGTGTCATCATCCTGTGGAAAGCTAATGAACAGTACTGTACTGTGGTACTGTTTGTTTTCCTATACAGTGCGGTTCTAACGTTTTCATCTGCGGATCAAACCATGCAGTGTGATCATTCTTTGGAAAGCTACTTAACAGTATTGCACTGTGGTACTGCTTGATTTACTACACCGTGTGGTTTGAACTTTATCATAAGTGGATCAAACCATGTAGTGTTACCTTTCTTTAGAAAGCTACTGAACAGTACTGTTATACTGTAAAACATGTAAACAGACCTTGTTCCCGATGTTGATCTCATCATGCAGCGTTGGGTCGTTGAATTGAAATTTGCCGTCGGCGAAAGGATTTTTAGAAAAGTCAGCGTTTTGAGCCTGTCAATTGGATTAGATGTGAAATTAACAAAAATTCCACGCAAAACCACTTCAGTTTCTGCATCATGAAACTACTGCATAGCGCGCAAGATTAACATTCCCGCTGAAGATTCTCTCTAGTCTGAAGCTGACTGGGAAGAAGCGTAGCCAGTGCCAGAAATCTCTCTAGATCCTAACTGCCCTAATCACTAAGTAAAACGTGTGATCAGGCGCTCTTTTAACAGCTAACATTTGGTGGGCAAAATGAAACACCCAAATAAGTAACATGGATTACATATCATAGACCACAAAACCCAATCATTTTCAGGAAAAAGACGTGTTTGGTTATCTGATGAAAACGGCTCACTTTAGCATTTTTAATTTCTTCTTCTACTTTCAGAAACTAAGCAAAACACTGGATACATGTGTTTCATCACATAACAAACACCTCGCATTTTGCCAAAAATTATCTGCTGCGCATCGTACTTTTACCTTTTTTCTCGGTGTGTTACTGTACCTCGTGTCTCATATATTACTGCTCGGTACTTTTTTAAGCAAGGCCGCTGACGAGGAAAACGCCTTTCGTTCCTTTTTTCGTTACGTCCATCAACATAACCTAGCAACACATTACAGAGTGTTCACAGATCCCCTACATTACCTCTTCCTCTCTTATGGACACAGAGCTGACCAATGTCTCCTCTGGATTGCCGGTACTTTCGCCTTCAATGTGACCTGCAAACAAATTGCAAAATAAAGCAAACAATACACCTTCTTTACTTCGTGAAATAAAATCCTAACTTGAAACATAAGACATGACTAGATTTTACGTTCGACTCTGGGATAAATAACTTCGCGGACCTCAAAACCGGAATGATCAAAAGAAAATGTCAGACCGACTTGAAGACTTTGAACTGGTTTCGTGATGTAACAATTCTAATTCAGTGTTTAAATGTCAGTACCCTTATTGAGCACGACTGGGCCGTGGTATTGTTAGCGCATTAATTCCACGCGGCCACGTGGATTTCCAAATACTTAGCCTGCAAGCGGGTTCAGCTTTCTGAACGCAATACGAGCCAGTAAAGTCGTATTACCCTCCCACTCACAAACGTCGCTTTTTTTTGGCGGGGGAGGGGCAGGAGAGGAATATCACTCCACTTAAAACGGCTACGAGGGAAGCTAGACGCATCCCGACTTTATTTGCAAGTGACACAAAAAAACTGGATTCCCTCAAAAGAGAAACAAATAAGAACAAGAGAAATACACATTTTATGAGCTTGTCCACTTACTAACTATAAAAACGTTGAGAAAAACAGCTCCAAAATCACTCGTTACTGAAAGAGCCGGCTTTCGGTACATTAACAAGGAGTAACAAACATTTCAATCCTATTTAGAACGGTTCAAGTTAACAGACCGGTACATATAGTGAGCAAAACACATTTTATTCATTTAGACCTAGTTTTATCCAGAAAGGTGAGTAAAGGCACAAACTGCTTGTCGGTGGGTTTTTATTATCATGATTAACTACATTATACCACAATTATGAATATTATGATAATTTAGAGTGATACTAGGTCGAAAGTATGAAAGGATGTTATCAAAATATTAATAACTATAAATAATAAATTATTGTTATAACTATTGCTACTATTATCATTATTGTCATTATTATCACTACTGTTTATATTAACACTACTTCGTTAATCAAAAGGAATAATAATTGAAGTCTTAATTAAAAGCGTAACTAAAAGCGTATAGTGTACAGACTAAACCATGCAGTATGACCATTCTTTAAAAAGTACCGTGATACTGTTTGCTTTACCATAAAAAAACGTCATACCTTTTTAATTTGTGGATCAAACCATGCAGTGTGACAATTTTTTGGAAAGCTACTGAACAGTACTGTACTGTGGTACTGTTTGTTTTACTATACAGTGTGGTTCTATCTTTTTCATCTGTGGATCAAACCATGCAGTGTGACCATTCTGTGGAAAGTTACTGAACAGTACTGTACTGTGGTACTGTTTGTTTTACTACACAGTGTGGTTCTATCTTTTTCACTGTGGACCAAACCATGCAGAGTGACCATTCTTTGTAAAGCTACTGAACAGCACTGTACTGTGGTACTGTTTGTCTTATTACACGGTGTTGTGGTGACTTTTTCATATGTGGATCACATCATGCAGTGTAACTTGTAGCGTTTTCACTCGTGTAAACATTATACAGTGTGCAATACTAGTTGTCTTACAATAAAGGATTAAGTCAAGAGCAGTAGGAAGCGTTTAGTAAACAGATACCAAACCACTTTCACTGCTTACAGTTTCTTCAACTAACCTAGTTCAAATTTCTAGTGCAACATAAAAAGAAGTGTGGTTAAAGAATTAGAAGAAAGATCAGCTAAGCATATTAGACATTTAAAAGCCAGCTACTTCAGAAACGCAATAGGGAAGCCCGAGCATGGAACAAATTAAAAAAATCCACAGCACGTCTCTGCAAAATTTGGCTCAGTTTGCAAAATTTTGTATACCATTATTTAAACCGACAACCTCCTCTTTCATCCTTTTTTTAAAAAAGTTATAACATCAGCCAGAGCATGGTCGTCCTGCAAGCTTTTCTCAAGTAGCTACGGTTGACAAGAAAGCAGTTTAAGATCACAATACGTACACGCGTGATGTGGAAGGTGCAGGGGACAGTCAAAGAAGCAGCTATGAAACCGACAATAGTCACGTGAGCCGTGTTTGCAAGGGTGCCGCTGGACAGAAGAGACAACAGGAACGCGGGTGTCGCCTATTGCAAATGAAGGATGTGAAATTGCACTCATTTGTAATTGCTGTGTTTAGAGCATTTAAAATTCTAATGTGATTCACAAGAAACACAACACAAAAGTTATTAAGCTTTACGATGAGTCTAACTCTGCTAGTATTAAATTGCACAAAGAAAAAGAAAAAAAAAAAGGGCACAGATGGTAGGGTCTTCGCGCCCAGTCACATCGGCACACTTAAACGCATTTTTTTTCTATCAACCTTCGTACATGTAATGTTCAGCCTTGCTGAAATCTTTGTATCAAATTTGGCCCTTTCGGGCATTTGCAGGTAATGTTTGTATTAGGATTAGTGATTAAACAGAACTATAGAAAGAACTAAAAACCTTTTGCGTACCTCAAAAAGTTATTGTATTGAACAGGCCAAAACCCAGGGAAGCAGGTTTTAAACAAGTTTTCACTTCCCGTTTCTACGATCAACTAACCCACATGCTTTTTTCCCAAAAACAGGTTGCACGTTCGTCTTTAAACTCGAGAGAGTAAAGTATAATGTTTAAGAATATGAGTACAGGTTCTTAGCCACCATATCAGAGTTTTAAGATTTATTCACCTTATAAGATTTATTAACAGAAAGAAATATTCAACGGATTACGTTTAGAACATCACACAAGTAAGTAAACCAAATCCAATGTTTAATAAAGATTAGTTATTTATAACTATGTCAGCATTTAGTTCTCTTACATAATGGCATTACGGGGTAGAAGAAATATTTTTCTCTTTTGCTTATTTTCGCTCTTATTCAGTATTCAGTGTAGTCAGGAAGCTGTCACGGGTCTCCTGTAAGTGTCCTGTAGGTCGCAAAATACTACCCTTTTACTGTAGATCTTTGAAACGTTACACATTTCAAAGATCTACAGTGTCGGATTAACAAATTGACGGCTCGTGGATCTACAACACTTTGACAATGTTATGACGCAATTTATCATCAATAAGCGGACAGACGCATAAAAAACTGACGTCAATTTGTTTTTTACAATAACAAAACGCGAAAAAGGTCAAATGAAGACTTAAATGAAAAGAAAACGCAAGTAAACAGCAAGTAAACTCGAAAAATGCTGAATTTTATTTAAATTGACGCAATCAGGGCGCAACTATTCTCAATAACTTTTCTTGCCTTCTCATTGGCTTGTGACAACACGTAATACAATTTGATTGGGTAAAAATCTGACTGTTTGACAGCTCACTTATCACGCGAAATACCTTGCATAAATTAAAATTTTATGTGTCTGTACTCTTATTGATGATAAAAATTAGCCAATCAGCGCGCGAGAATTCGCTCAGTTATTGTAAAACATGTTTTGATGCTACGCCGGTTTGAAATAATTAATGTAACTTAAAAAGTTATAATTCACGGACCCGACATTTCGACACTCCCGTCCAGGTCGGACCTGTTACTTATATCAACGTACCAAATAACCTTCCATTGATTGAACATTTCTTGAAGGTCATTACATTCTGAGTTAGTGTTCCAGTCTGCAAAAAGTCATCAAACGATACATATCAGAAGAAGGAACCCACAGAAATCCACTACGGAAGTCGCTTGGATTTCAAAATGTATGTTTATTTTACATGTAACCTTCCTTTCAATTTTGTAACATGAAAATGGCTTATGGATCATGGTGTTAGAGGGCGCTCTGGAGTTTAGAGAGACCTATAGGAGCGACTTGTTAGGACGTGGTATAAAATGACGGGGGGGGGGGGGGGGGGGCTAGGAGCTCAGTCAAGATTTGCCACATGAAACCAAGCCAGCAGAAAAGTTGAAAAAGAAAAATACAATTGCGTTACAATGCGTCGTATATACAAAATCTTTTTTTGTTTAATTTTAGAAAAATTCTTAATCAAATTGCTAAGAAACGAATTAGTTTAGATATCATACATATCAATCACTGTTGGTTGCCTTGGTGATTTAGGCGAATTACCGCTCACACTGTGACAATGCGGGAACATTTTCTCAAAAAATGACTCGTGTGACTTTAAAGACATCGTCGTTGTGTGAAACTACGGGTTCTTCTTGAATTTGTCTTTGGGATTTGACCCTCCCTACAATTAGGAACACAACTGTCAAAAATAATTTCACGAAGTTACTTCGGTTTGACAATGCTAGGAAACGTGATCCAATATAGAATGTTCGTCCATTTTCTCAACCAATCAGAAGTAAAACTAACACCACTCATGACCAGCTTCCACGCTTGTTCACGCGCTTGGTACTGACGACATGTGTATGAGTTCTAATTGGTTAATTGCAACCGTTACTGCAACCGTTATGATTGGTAAAAAAAATTGGTCTTAAACACGGTCGATTGAAAGCCCTGTAGCGGCCACTCACAGCGAACATATCTCTTACCTTATCAGAAAATATATACTGAATTTGACCAAGTTCTTCTGTTAAAGTGGTTGTCCTACAATTGAGAAAGCGACATTAATTTAAGTACATCCAAGTAACAATGTGTTATTCAAACTAAAAGAAAAAATAACAATAAGAGGTAGAACGATAGTCTAGGGCTCGAAATTGCGACTAATACGGTCGTCAATGCGACCACAAGTTTTTTCCTTGGCGATTAAAATTCGGGTTTAGTCGCCACTTTGGCAACTATTTTCGCGAGATAAATAAAAGACTAAAGAAAAAAAACAATTCCCTAAGTTTCACTTTTGCTTTGTCACAAAATAAATCCCTGTACTACGTTTTTGTCATGGTGATCGCGAGCGCACCTTTTGTTTTGAAAGGCCACTGAATATAAAAGCGTTCTGTCGCCGGGACTGGCTTCTAAAGCACGAGCTTTCTTTCATCTGAAATCCATGAATTATTTCGTGGATTTTTGTAATTTGCTGCTGTCCAGTAAATGCCAGGAACAAAGATCGTTGTTGGAGTGCAAAATGATTTTTTTTTTTAATTTCGAGCCCTGGATATGCAACCCCTCCTAACAAGGACCACTCAAATGTTTTGGACAGTCGCTCGTATTTGCTCAGTTTTTTTTTTTCTCATGAAGTTGGATAAAGTCGTTCGTACGGTGTAGACAGTAGTTGAAAGGCCACGGCGACACGATGTGCAATTAATGGACACATCACACCTGGCGCATGACTCACAAAAGCTGGTTTTTAGACCACTGCTAGTGATAACTGGGTTCCGATTCCCCCTACGAATCTGTTGCTTATGTTCTATTGTAAACTACATTGTCGGAGTCGGAAGCAGAAGCGGAAGAATAAACCAATCACAATGGCAGAAAAGCAGGATAACGATTTGTTCATGCTTCCGCTTCTTCTCCGACTGCGATAAACCTGTTTTCATTGTGATCGGAGGCTGACGAAGCCGATTCCGTCGAGGTTCTGATTCTGCTCATGATTCCGGTAAGTTTAACTTTCACTAGTAGGTCGTAAGCACTCTTACAACTCCGCTCCCTACTCGGATTCCGATTCCGTCAAGAAACCAGCCTTTAAACTTTGAAATTCCTTGATATTGATACAATACATAAGCATTTCATTGAGAAATGGTAACACAACCTGGAATATACAGGAGAGCTCAATGAATCCGTTCAAACGGAGGAACTTTTGACCTCAGGCTCTCAATTCGAATGCGATGCACATTGAACTTACTATAAAAATGATTACAAACAGATACCTGACAGAGGCTGGGGTATCTTTGGTTTCATAGTACATGGTTACATCCCAGTTGATCCATAAACTTTGCCCAAGTCGAATCACTTCCACACTGTAAAGAAAGGAATTTCATAAGGTTCAGGGTCAACTTTGCAATAACACTGGATTTAAATGTCTAAGTCAGACACTACTAACGGGCAGTTTCCTTGCAGCCGGCTAGGTGAGTGAGTGAGCGAGTTTCACCGGAATGACCGCCCAGCCTAAACATTTAGTTTTGAAGTTACACTTTGAGCAACTGGGTGCACAGTGTGATAGTTTATTCGTGTGTGAATGTGTTAAAATTGTCAAGTTACAAGTTATAAGGGCTGTTGCTACACAATATTTACCTGTTGACATCCCTCGGTCCGTCTTTTGTACGTAAACATACCATCCCCTCCTAATCCCCAAGAAGAAAAAATACCTTTACCAGGGAAGAGCGGTTAGGTTTAACTACTGATTGGGACGGTTAGTAGTAACCTGTTATCAGGTAGACATGCGACGCGTCTAACCGATTCAATACACTTGTACCTAAAGATCGGTTTTACATTTTTCTCTAACTTCCCTCTAGCGGTTGCATCGGCCAAGAGAAAATGAGGCAAGAGAACGTATCTTCCATACTGGGTTCTCTTACTATGATAAGGGGACAGAATCTATTTTTAGATCCGGAAACTATTTTAACTGACCAATGGCTGATGTCCTTCTCATCACGTGGCTGTAATTTCAGTGCGCCATGTGGAAACCGCGCAGCCATGGAACGAGATATAAATAGATTCCGGGCTAAAAATAGATTCTGTCCCCTTATCATATCAGATGGGGATATGTTCTCTTGCCTCATTTTCTCTTGCATTAGCTTAATAGGTACACACACGCACTATTTCAGTTTTCTTCAGTCTTACGCTCAACTCCTTTCATGTCACGCTAGTAGATAAGTAATTTATTCACCTGATATACAGCGAAATGGGAATCAGCGTGTTGAGGACCATGACAAAGGACGGCCAGTGGCTCATACCAATGATGACCACACTGTTCTGGTAGAAGTCCTCCCATGGGAGATATTCCTGAAAGTGCTAGGATAGTACCAAATTGAAAATTAACCTTATGATTGGTAGGTTCGTGAGAAGAAAGGAATAATCAAAAAAGGCAAAATCTTAATGCATTTCCTCGGGAGATATTCCTGGAAGTTTTATCACGTGAAAGAATCCAGGCTTTAACGGGATTCGAACCCACGACCACACTATAACGGTGCAATGCTCTAACCAACTAAGCCATCTGGGAGCTGTCTGCGATTGTTCGAAGGCCGATTAGCGCTAACCCTGGGTTAAATTTTAACATGGGTTTCTTTTCCTCTTGTTAAAAAGCGTTTTCTCCGATAACTTTCTCTATTTTATTCAGAGCATACAATCATCAAATTTTATTCAAAAAGAAATATACTGAATGTGGTTTTTAAGCTCTCCTATCTCCATTTAAATTTCGCACTAAACCTGGGTTACCTTAACTCTACTTCGAACAACCCAGCCCTGGTCATTTGCGAGTTCGTAATATACCCGTAGAGGATGAAGATACTAATGTGAATACATGGAAATTCATACATGAAGAAGAAAGATTTCACAAGTGAAAGATCATCACAGTTATGCATACGAAACTACTAAGCCAGTTCAAAATTTACAATAAACCTAGGAGTTGATAAGTTATAATAAACCGGAGTTGATAAGTTACAAGAAACCTAGGAGTTGATAAGTTATAATAAACCTAGGAGTTGATACGTTATAATAAACCGGAGTTGATAAGTTACAAGAAACCTAGGAGTTGATAAGTTATAATAAACCGGAGTTGATAAGTTATAATAAACCTAGGAGTTGATACGTTCATGGGACGTGAGGTATAGTTGAAACAATGCAAACGTTCTGAAAAACGCATACTACATATAAAATTTCCCGATGCTTTTTAGAACTAAAAGAAAGACCTCTCACGAAACACGTACGTTTTCAAAGCTCTTTTAAAACCATCAACAGAGTTACTTTGTCTAATGGCAAGCGGTAGCTGATTCCATAACTTCGGAACAATTTCCGCAAAAGATCTATCTCCGTAAGTAATTGTAGTAGTCTTCGGGATAACTAGGAAGTTGGAATCACTGGAACGAAGAGAGCGACAGGGAGAGTAATGACGCAACAGGTCATTAACATGCACCGGGGCAAGGCCATTAAGAGACTTGTACGTGAGCAACAGTAGCTTAAAAAGTATTTTGTCATTAACAGGAAGCCAGTGTAACTTTTTTACAATAGGAGTAATGTCTTCTTTGTGCACACAGTTAACTGATCTTGCGGCGGTATTCTGCAATCTCTGAAGTTTCTCAATTTCACGAGAGGGAATTCCATAGAGCAAACTATTACAATAATCCAATTTCGATAAAACGAAGGCATGGACAATGCGCTCAGTATCCGCTTGCGAAAGATATTTCTGATTCTGCCAATAGAATGAAACGAACGTGAAAGAGCGCGACACTGGTGCTGTTGACATGAGGAATAAAGGTGAGGTGTGAATCAAGCGTGACTCCAAGGTCTTTGATAACACTAGTAAGCTGAACGTTATGATCACCGACTTTAACCAAAGCAATCGGTTCAGCGGGTGAAAAACGCCAAGAGAAATGGATAATTTTAGTCGCCGACGGATTACATTTTAAGCATATTGCATAAATTCCAACTCACTGTGTCATCTAGACACAAACAGAGACCTTCTAAAGCAACGACGCTGTTCCCTCTACGCGTAAAAATGTAGAGCTGAGTGTCATAGAACATACTTATTTTTCTTGGACAATTCTGTCCAAGGGGGAAAGGCGCAACGAGGTTATCCCTATGTGAAGCGCCAACCCAAAGGCCATACTAAACACCGGGGGGGTTCGTCCCCTACTCTTTACGATCAGTGTGTGGGTTCTTTTAACGTTCCACTTGGTTATCATGAACAAGGGTTGTGAGACGGGACCTCCGGTTTATCGTCCTTATCCAAGAAGACAAGAAAGTCTAACCGTATGCAGATGGTCATTGCAAAGGCAGCAATTTCTCCTCAGTTATTTTAAGACCCTGAGTGTTGGTCCGGCCGAGGTTTGAACCCGCGACCTCCCGCACGGTTGTCCGGTGCTCTACCAGCTGAGCTAACCGGTAGGTGTCATCAGCATACATCATTGCATCGGGACCGTGTGCAGAGATGATATCTTTAAGGGGGGCGATATACAGTGGTCCAAGAACGGACCCTTGAGGGACACCACAAGACAAATATCTTGGTCGACAAAAAATCTTATCGAGGACAATGCATTGAGGACGATCCTTAAGGTATGATTCAATCCAACGAAGAACCATTCCAGAAAAGCCACGGCGATACCGAAGCCTATAGAGAAGAATAGCCTGGTCTATTGTGTCAAAAGCCGCGAACAGATCTAACAACACTAGAACAGCTTCGCATTTATTGTCGATGGCCTGATGTATATCACTAACAACTCATAGAAGGGCAGTTTCAGTACTGTGACGCGTTCTATATGCTGATAGTTGGCAAAGACATAGCATCAAGGTTATCCTTTTTTACCAGAAGGCGAATTAGTGACTTCTTGAAGATAGAGGGGAAAATGCCCTGATCCAAAGACGCTAATATTGAACAGTTCATGATTATACTTAACCTAGCTATATTCATGAGCAGTATTGAATAGTAAGAAGAACGAAAAAGAAAATTATGCATTCTTTGTTTTAGTTTGTAGAAACATTGCCGACGAAAACATTCCTGAAACATTCCTGGCTCTTACGTTTTTATCTATGAATCAAACCATGCAGTGTGACCATTCTTTGGAAAGCAACTGAACAGTACTGTACTGTGGTACTGTTTGTTTTGCTATACAGTCTGGTTCTCAGTTACTTTTTCATCTCTGGATCAACCGACGCAGTGTCACCATTCTATGGAAAGCGACTGAATAGTACTGTACTGTGGTACTGTTTGTTTTGCTATACAGTGTGGTTCTAACGTTACCATTTCTGGATCAAGCCATGCAGTGTGACCATTCTTGGGAAAGCTACTGAACAGTACTATACTGTGGTAATATATTTTTTTAATATAGGGTAGTTGTAACGTTTTTATCGGTGAATCAAACCGAGCTAGAACTGTTCACAATTACATCAAAACTTGGAGTTGCTGGGTTTTTTTTTGACCAAACAGTGTGCCTCTAGCGTTTTCGTCTCCGGATTAAGCCATGCACTGTGACCAATTTTTCAATACTGGTCGTCTTACAATAAAGGATTCAGTAAGGGAAGTAGTTGACGTTCTGTAAACTGATACCAAATCACTTTCAATATTTACAGTTTCTTCAACTAACCTAGTTCAAATAACTAGTGCAAAATGAAAAGAACACCTGAAACGTGGTACTATTTGTTTTACTAAACAGTCTTTGTTTCCATGCAGCAATTTAACTTAGTTCTTTTTGTGAATTTTGCATCTAAAGACATAAAAAAATAAAAGGAACTGGAAAGCTCGATCCCACTTTAGCTACTTATTAGCTGTAATACCTTTCCCACCATTTCCTCCCAGATAGTTGTTGAGATGGCACACACTGTACAGATGATCGCTAACAATACTCCTATCTGAAAAAAAAAATAGCACGATGTTAAATCGACCTGACTGATTTCAGCTACAATGTCCGACCTTGAAAAAAACAAATACCTTACACATTGGTTACGAATACTACGATCTAATTGGTCATTAGCGCGGTCCGGATTTTCAAAGCTCTTTCCACGGTCGCGATAACGTTTTTTCTGACACAATTTTCTATACACATGAATTTAGGCTGGTAAAGGCTGACTATTCGTATGAGAAAGTGAGAAACATTATTTAAATAAATACATTCCCCTCTGACATCATTTTATTCCCATTTTCGAGCCATCCTGGGGGGTATTAGGGAACGAGGGAAAAGAAGCACTTATTTTCAGGGAACAGGGAATATTCTTGAAGCTACACATTGAAACTGAGGATCATGAGAACATGGCCTCTCTGGTATACCACTGGTGTTAGGGAAAACTTAGATCACGGAACAGAGTATCGGTCGACTGTCGACCGACAACTGACCGACGGGCTACCGACATATAACCGACAAGCTACGGAGGGCCGACTGTCGGTTGCACGACGTTTGCTTCATAAGTAACGGTTCTTGTAATAATTATGTTCAATGAAGTTTGCTTAATTTCCTTACCCATAAGATGAGCTTATTGACCAGTTTATCAAGACCAGTTCTCTTAAATTTGCTTACACCTGTGAAAAAAAGAAATTTGAACATTACATGTACTACACAAAATTATTTCTGGTCACTTTAGATGCCCGCTATCTCCTCAACAGAATTATGCAGCATACCAGTATTCATCATAAGCTTGGTGTCGCTACCAGCATAGATCACTACACCATAAACCCATTTGGTGTTACGCATCACACAGCCCTGAAACATAAAAACTGTGATAAACATAACAACCATAAACATTACTAGATGTTCAAACTACACCAACATAAACAAGGCAGCTTTCTGTGAAAGCTTAACTAAATTGTACAGGTGCATTAGAGGTGGCCTACACAGTTTGGATCAAAAGCTTTGGCTGGAGAGTCTCTTGCAAGTTTTCACTAACAGTACAATATACATGTGCATGGCCATGACTTCCCATTGATGGGCACAGATCCTGAGCACTGCCTATAGTGATTGGGACTGCAATTATCAGAACTAAAATATTGCAATCTGGCCACTGGGTCACATTATTATGCAAAGGGAGACTAAACGTAGTTACTGCAGTACAAAGTCAATTTACACTAGCTGTAATAATGTAATCTTGAAACTCCCATATAAATGCAATGCAGTATTTCACACTTTCAAGACAATGTGACTTGCTAGAAAGACTTGAAGTCATGGCTGCGTGAATACCAGCAGTGCATTGGGGTAAATAGAGCAAAGGTTGAATCTTTGACAATGACTGTTTCCAAGCACAGAATTTAAGCAATAAACCACAGTTTCTATGGGTTTACCAGGGTAATAAAGCACGTAGGATGTTGGGAGAACACGAACCGCAGGCGAGCGATTCACAAGCCCTTCGAGTGTTCTCGCAACATCCCAAGTGGTTTATTGTACCAGTGAACCCATAGAAACTGCGGTTTATTGCTTTTATAAACTACCTTTAAAAACAGAAAATGTGTCTCTTTTCTACAGTAGAGAAATATAAATTAGAAAATCGTTGACCTTACCCTTAGAATGACATTTTCATTATCCAGAGCATACTCATCATCCTTCCAACCCAGCTTGCCTTTGAATTTGTCCAGTCTGTTATTTGGTGGCTCACAAATAATATCCACTAAAGATTTTATTAAGAAAATGTTAACAGCAAGACAGTACAGGTAAGTATCCAATAAGAGGAAGATTGTGACTATAATGATAGAAAAAGTTGGACACGATTTTATCCATTGTTTCACTATTTACAGTAAATAGCTGTTACTACAGTTGAGCCCACATTCCAGAGGTGTTTGTTTAAGAGAGTGCGAACGCGAGGCTTTCGGGTCAAAACAAGAACGTCTTATCGAAGGACTGTGTGATTTCTTGATTACTGACTGTTCTCTTCTCTTCCTTCCTGGCCTGCCTCGAATAGCCTCGCTAAGTGCAGGCCAGTCCCAATGTATTTTTTGTTACATTTCCAAATTTAAATAAAGTTGTAGTTGTTTTTCAGTTCGAGGAAAAAGGTTTGTCTAAGCTCATTTTGACTTGTAAAGTATGGTAAGGCACTATATAGCACACGGATGTGTTACCCAAAGTAACAACCCCATGTGGATCCGTTCCCACAAGGTTTAGTTTTACACAGAAGGCAAAGCCAAAACGGAAAGCAGCGGAAAGCTCCTGTTGATCGCTCATCACCGGTCGACACCAGCCGAGTCACAAATCAACAGAAGACCCAATCTGACTCTGTTGAAATCTCACCTGAAGAAGCAGTTATTTTTCCGTCTCCTGAATATGAATTGCCGAGTAGAAAACAGAGGACGTTTTGAATGTCAGAAAAGCAAACTTTCAATACACCACAAGCCCAAGGAAAATGATGTTTCGCCTTGATCTCACGCCTACCTCTGCATTAGTTCGCGAACGTTGAGCAGTGCGATAAGTGCTAAATCGGAAAATAGTATAACCGATTTAGATTCTCCGATTTAGCACAACAGATTTCTTCGAATATTACTTTGACCTTAACTCTCCGCCGATTCTACAATTTTACAACTGAGTCTGCTATTCTATTTTTGAGTTCTGGCGCCTGTCTTGAAACCCCTGGAGTTTTGGCACTTTGGAGCTGGAACCCCCCCAGTTTCCCACTACTGGAACGTTTCTTTGCTGGCTAAGAAGAAACTATACACGTAGTGCAGTAAATATACGTGGCAAACACAAAATCACAGTATTAACAGTGAGAAAAGGTCTTACTTTTAACTTGTGCGAGTTGTATCTCGTCTTCGCCAAGCTCAGTTGTTTCAGTGAGCGGTTGCCGGCACTTTAGATTTGTTTCCCTGATAATAAATAGGAGTTTGAATATTCTCATCAGTTACTGGGCAAAAATGATCACTGAATACTTAAGCACAGTGTTATCAATACAACAGATAGCCTGCTCAAGCAGATGGTGAAAGCTAATTAAAGGGTTATGAGAAAAAAGAATTTTCTCTTAACCTCTTAGAACCCCCTTATGTAACCACCTTGTAATTAGTACTCTTCTGCTTCTCAGTCAAATAATATTTTAAAAACTTTCTTTTAAGTAATCACTTGCCAAATTTCACAAACAACTACAACCACTTTTAAAGCCTGGCAATTGACAAATTCCTCTGTTTTGTGTTTCTGGTAATCGATCACCCTCAAAGACTGCTATGAAATCGTTGCATTAACATATTTTACACGACTGAAAGAATAGAATGATGCAGGTTTCGCTCCCAACCGAGTTCGCACCCACCGAGTTCGCACCTTACACTTACCGCGTTCGCACCCAATAAGACCGAGTTCGCTCCCAACTGTACCGTTCGCAAGTTCATTCCTAAGTATGAATAAAGTTAATCGAGGTTTCTTGTTCACTTAAAGCGTGCGTTCACAAGTTCACTGACAAGTATGAATAAGGTTTCATGACATCTAGTCAGCGGCTGACCAATAACTTCACATGATCGGTTGGGCTTCTGTTGTAGTGGAATCGTGACAAACTAAGTAACAAGCATTCATTAATATCTTGTGATATTTTTAAAAGAAGTTATATAGTACGTGGGAGCGAACACAATCTAAGTGGGAGCGAACTCGGTACAGTTGGGAGCGAACTCGATCTTACTGGGTGCGAACGCGGTAAGTGTAAGGTGCGAACACGGTGGGTGCGAACTCGATTGGGAGCGAAACCTCCTGCTACCAAAGAATACACCCAGACCATGGTCACAGGGTTGTCACTAAGGGCGGGGGGCCGGGGATTTCCCCCAGCTACTCGGAGCCTAACCCCCGGCTACTTTCGTCCTTAAATTAAACCAAAACGTGTTGTGTGTGTGTGTGTGTGTGGGGGGGGGGGGGGGGGACATGATCGCTTGCGACTTCCCCGGCTACTAACAACAATTACCTGGCAACTTGAAATCTTAGTGACAACCCTGTGGTCACAATTCCGAATCCATGTGAAATACCTCAGTGCTTTTAATAACTATTGTTGTTTTCATAGAAAATTACAGTTTCCAGAATTAGTAAGTTACATTTGGTTCTTCAAGGCAGCTGTGTATATTTGCCTCACTTTATTTAATGAGACAAAATATTAGTATAATAATCAGTAAAGTAGTTTTTGGCTTGCCTTGACTTTTCTCTTAAGTTACCACCTCTATTAAGCTATCACTTGCACCAAGGGTAGTTACTTTAGAGGGAGCTCACTGCATTTCAAAAAGTTCAGTACCTGGGCCACTGTTCACCCCTATTATTATGTTTAACTCACCCATCCAGTTCTGCTGTGTCAATGTAACACAAACCATTTTCTTCACTTGTAGTCAGAACTACAACATCTGCCTGTACAATACAATAACCAGAAGTTTGCATGATAATCACAATTTCATCACCCAGCCTTATAATGGGAGTTATGTTTTTATTACCTCCACACTATACAGATATAACAGTAACAATTGGTATAACCAGCATTTCAACATTTACAACAATTACATGCTTTAATCTTATAATAACAAACTGCAGGATGACAGCAGCACAATAAATGGTAAACTGTAAATGTTTTTAAAATTATAAGTGAACAACAGCACAATAAAGAGAATCATGGCATTGGGTCAACAGAGACCAGTTGAAACTTACAGGAACTTGTTCATTGTTTTCTATTCTAAGGACATCACCAACTTGAAGATCCATCCATTTTTCTACTGTTTGTCTGCAAAAAAAAAAAAATTACGTCATATAATTTAATACCAGTAAAATATATTCTCTAACTTACAAGCCTTGCAATACACTATGTTATGTAGTTCATGTTTTGACAAAATGAGAAAATAAGGAAAATGTACATGCATTTGTCATAGATAATAACTATGCAAAGTTATGGGGGAGCAGGGTTGGTGCAGTGGTGAGAGTGCTCGCCTTCCACCAATGTGGCCCGGGTTCGATTCCTGGCCCCAGGGTCATATGTGGGCTGAGTTTGTTGGTTCTCTACTCTTCTCCAAGAGGTTTTTCTACGGGTACTCCAGTTTTCCCCTCTTCACTAAAAGCGACATTTGATTTAATTTGATTTGGTTTAATTCAATATGATTTGATTCTGTTTCGTTTGTGCTTTACAATCTTCCCAATTAGTACGTCAGTGCTAGATACAACTGACACTCAAATAAAGTTCATTATAAAAAAATTATGTTGCTAATAATCCTTGGACCACGAAATCCTTAGTAATTATAGGCCTATCTCAAATCTCAAGGTCATTTCAAAAATCATCGAAAAAGTTGTTGCAGTACGTCTTCAGGACTACTTGGAATCCAACCAACTTAATGAACCGCTACAATCAGCCTACAAGCGCTTTCATAGCTGTGAAACAGCTCTTGTACGTGTACATAATGATATTTTGTGTGCCATTGACGATCGTCACTGTGTTATACTCCTGTTACTTGATCTATCTGCTGCTTTTGACACTGTTGATCACGACATTCTTTTAACAAGACTGAAATCCAAGTTTTCAATCTGTGGCACTGCCCTTGAATGATTTCGTTCCTATCTTACAAACCGCACACAATTTACCTTAATCGATGGAAAAAAATCACAGTTTCGTGAGCTTAAATGTGGAGTCCCCCAAGGTTCGGCCCTAGGGCCTATCCTGTACTTACTTTATACTGCACCACTGGCTGACATTCTACGGTACCACGAAATGCAATTTCACTTCTACGCTGACGATACGCAGTTATATACCTCTTTTTCAACAAACAACGACGTCGAATTAACTAATGCAGTTGGAAAAATTGAGGAATGTTTGTCTGATCTTGACAAGTGGATGTCTCTTAACAAGCTAAAACTGAATAAGGACAAGACGGAACTTCTTTATCTATACTCGAAACACAACCCGCAGCAGTCTCTACCACCAATCCGTTTTGGTCAAGACATAATTCAGCCATCTCAATTTGCTAGAAACATTGGTGTGATATTTGATAGTACCATGACTATGCTACCGCATATCAGTTCTATTTGAAAATCGGCCTCTTATCATCTGCGCAACATCTCCCGGATAAGGAAATTCTTATCTACGAAAACCACTGAGATCCTGGTCCATGCTTTTGTGTCCTCCAAACTCGACCACTGCAACTCTCTTTTGTACAATGTACCAAAGTGTGCTTTAAAAAAGATCCAGTCTGTTCAGAACGCCGCTGCCCGACTTATCCCCTGCTCCCGAAAGTACGACCACATCACTCCAATACTGAAAGAATTACACTGGCTTCCTGTTTCTGAACGCATTAAATTCAAGATTATGTTACCGTATTTTCCAGTGTATAAGTCGACCTTTTAAGTCTTGAAAATCAGTCCAAAAAATCGACCTTGACTTATACACCGGCCAAAAATCGCTGGGTGAAAAACATAACACTTCATCAGCATAACAATAGACTCCAAAGTGAAAACACGTAAAAGCAACTACATAAATAACATGGAGAAGAACATTTAATAGTAAATAGCACGATAATGAATAAAGGAAATGTTTAAAAATGTGTGGTTTCCTCCCTGATTTGTCTCATTTGTAACCTTGCTACTTTAATACGTGTACGCTACATTCGGTCTTTCCAACTGACATCACACTTAACCTCTTCGTTCCATCACATACCGTCCCTTAAGCTTGATATCTTCGCAGAAATCATCGCTTTTCCTTGAAGTCCATTGGGTCTACTTTGTGATGTTATAAGTGAGAGACATTTGTAAATAAACTTGATCAAATCCACAGTGAACATTGAATTCTTCGATCGAACAGAAACGGGTCCATGCTTGCTTGGTAACCTCTCAGCGACGAAGTGGTTACATCGTGACACGAAATCTGATCAGGATAAAGGCCAAAGCGATGGCGAGCGACCGGAAAATAACGGACTTCCAAGCTACAAACAGCTGGTGCACAAGATTCCTTCAAAGAAAGAACTTTGTGCTGCGGCAGAAAACCAAGATCGCACACACAAACAAGATTCATTTTTCAACATTATCTTAAACAATTTTTTACTCCATTTGTACTCCTGAAATCAAGAAAATCTTAATTTTAAGACTCAAAAAGTAGGGTCGACTTATACACCGGTTCGACTTATAAGGCTCTTCATCAACAATCTCCTGTCTACATTCAAGATCTAGTAGCGTACTACCAACCTTCCAGAATCCTCTGATCATCATACTTATTACTTCTTAACCCCACGAATTTTCACCTGAAGACGTATGGTTCTCGAGCTTTTGCTGTTTCCGCTCCTAAACTCTGGAACAGTCTACCTGTTTCTATCCGCTCATGTGACAATCTAAGTTCTTTTAAATCTAAACTCAAAACTCATCTTTTTAAGAAAATTTATTATTCTTAGCGATTTTTACTTTCTCTTACTTTCTTAAATGCACATTTTTAATTATTAAGATTAGTACAGCTCGTTTTAGCGAAAAGTACAGCGCCTAGAGCAGTCATGGATAGGTGCTATATAAATATTTATTTATTTATTTATTATTATAATAAAACATTGCCTGAAAGCCTTACCTGTTTAATGAAAGAACCTTTGCTTTTCTATTATTCACTTCATTGTCACTCCTATGTCTTCTCTAAAGCAAAATGAAAGAAATCCAAGACAATTAATATAATTATAAGAACTCTTTGCATAATCATTACATTCAAGAATTACATGATTTTGGCCCATCTATATTACTTGTTAAATGTATTGTTGTTGTTATTCAAATCTCCCACTAATGTTAACTTTGCATTTATCATATGTACTGTACTTACACAAAGAAGCCACTTTCAATTTTTTCCATTTTATAATATAAAAAATAAAAGGGCAAGAAGTTGGGTTTGATGTTGTATAGCGTCACTGTAGCCATGTGCAGGGATGACGAAGGCCATACACCATGCGCGTATGGCGCATAAAGCTACAAAATGGCGCATTAAAAAAGAACTTGCCACGCCTGTGATGGGCCCAAGCCATGAAACAGCTAGTACAATATACACTACTTTGTGAAAAGGATTTTTATTTGTAAAATTTTCAGTTTAATGATGAATAAACGAGCGAAAACATATGACACCTTCACTCTTTGATTCGTGTTTGCTTTAGTTTTTGTCCCAAGATTCTCGGCTTGGAATTTACTTGCAAACAAGGCTCTTGCTCAGAGTTCCATGTGCTTTCAGTGTTTTCGCATGCTTTGAATATATTTGCATCTTTTATTAGCCTCATTGTTTAAAGTTAACACCAAAAAATACAAGCAATAAAGAATTACATAACCTATGTTGAAATTTTTCCTGGCCCACTTAATTACCCTAATGGCTCAAACTTCTTATACATTAAATGGCCCATAACTTTGCAATGACAGGGGCTATAGACTCATTTGCCTGTTTTTCTTCCTAATCCTTGCATGTGTAAGGAAAAACAAAAGTACTTGTTATGTACACAAGCTGTTCCTGTACTTTATACAGAACAATGACTTGTGCTACCACTGTCAGTATGCCATATCAAACTGTGTGTGATGTGTGACCATGTACATGAATAATGCCCACTACAAATTTTTACCATAATTTGGATTACACAAGCAAAGTCAATCTGTGTTACATATAGATTGTAAAATAATTTACATGCATGAAATTATGTAGTCTACATCACCAGCTTAATACAAAACTATCTAAAAAGGAACTATACATGTATGCTAAAATGTCTAAAAACAAGAACAACAGACTTTAGAAGTGCTGCCATTGACTGCATTCCTTCAATAGCATTTTTCAACTCACAATGTCATCGGCAGCATCCTTAATTCCTGTTGCTGCCAACACACAAACAAGAGGAACTGCTGTAGCTTCAGGACTTAGAGCTGTGATTTTGGGAATTGACTGAGGAAAGACAAATCAATAACCATTGATGATAAAATATACTGCAACAGCTCCTTAGCCTGGAAAAGTGCAGCAACCCTTATGGAATGAACAAAGCACTGTGTGAACACCAACTTCACTGTAACTCTATCAAGGTCGAGTAGACACTCATGTACATGTAATCTGTGTTTAACTTTCAAATCCTCTGAATAATAAATAATGCAACAGAATTCAAACAAGTGTTTTTGGTAAAATGTAACTTCTTCACACAATGTTTCTTTTACAAATGACTATTAAGTTTTAAACAGCTGTTTAACAAACAGTACTGTGAAAAAGTAATGAGATTGAAATTTGTTGAATTACATTGCTTTTCGGTACTTTTCAATGACAATTTAAACAAATTTTCGAACAAAACGATATGTCAACAAAATATTCGCAAAATATCGTGGCTACTATTGTTCTTACCCAGAGTGAATTTTCAGACCGTGTTATGAAAAGTTATGAAAATCAGAAACATATATAATTATAATAAAAAATTAACATTACTTAATAAGGAAATTCCCTCAGAAAGGAAACGTCCCCAATAATAAAAACACTGAGAAGTGAATGTTTGGAGTCAGTCTAGTATGAAGTCATCAATTGAACTTTCCTTACCATAATAATAATCTGCATCAAGAAGTATATGTTCGCAACTCTTTGGAATTGTTCAAACAGATTCAGAGGCAGGAAGGTCAGGAATGTGTACTTTGAAGTTCTGATATAGTTACTGGCATATTGATATGCTGAGTTGTGCTCACGATCATTTGTTCTCAGGTCTCTTACATTACCTGAAATAAAATTGCAAACTCAAGATAAGCAAATACATTGTAAAAGAAAATCTAGAGTCAAAATATTTTGTTACATGTACTCCACGATGCAACTAGTCTACAACTAGATTTTTACTAATTACTGTCCCTTTATTGAAGATACTGGCATCACAATATTCATAAATAAGAGTCCTCAAAGTACATTTAAACTTTAACAAGATGCCTGGGGGCATTTATGCAGGAAGGGCCATGTGTAGAAAATGGTACAAAATGATTCTTCCCAAAGGAATTTTTCTTACATGAAATAAATTGAGAAACTGATCAGGTCCCAAAGGGAAACCTGTAAGAATATTTAAGCTGGATATGTAAGTTGAATACAACTGGGATACGAAATCATCTGAGAATTCAATATCCAGCCACTACTTGAGAAGTGAACAAATTGGTTCGACTAGAGAACTTCTTTCTCCACATAGGTTGAACATTCCGGTAGTGTGGTGATTGTGAGCAGCGCTTGTGTTTATCCACATTGATCAACCCCTGACCTCGAGTGTGATTCCAATGTGGACTGAAGCCAATGAAATCGCACATACTAAAAAAAGACGGGTATATGTGACTACGATAAAAAAAGAAGAAACAAGGCAAATGAATCCAAGAATTCAATATAAACAATTCAATCGATTCAATCAACGAGGTGCCCAGTTGTCATTGGAAGTGTACTAGTCTAGCTGTGCAAGTATTCACCTTTTCAGTACACACAAAAACAGGGTAGAAGAAGATCGATTCACGTGCCTGGCCACGTTATACTTTTGCTCCGAGTTCCATGCCGTAGGTTGGAAAGGATGCTTTTCCTTACCTCCTAAAACAAGCTTGAACATTGCTTCTTGGCGTTGAGTCTGCACTCTGAAAAGGCAGCTTGGAATCGCACAAATCATTTAAAACTGAATTTGCAACGTGTGAATTTTAGATGCCTTGGTGGTGCCATGGTATCGCACTTACCCTTCAATCTGAAGTTTCACTAGGGCTCGAGTTCAAACCTCGAAAAATGATGTCTTATGCTCTTGTTGTAAATACACGAACACGTCTTGCGTGATGCGAGAAACATTGAAAACGTGCCAATTTGTGACTACAATGGAAAAACAAGGAAAAAAACAAGATGTCCGGGGCTGTTTATGCGGGATGGATCATGTGTAGAAAACAGTACAAAATCATTCTTCCCAAAGGAATTTTCTTTGGTATCCCACGTAACTAACAACCAACATAAGAAGTATTGCTGACTCGAGTTAACCAAAGGCTGGTTGCAGGAATTCTTTATTAAAAATCTAATTGAATGTAAATGTATGAAAATTTCATATCTGTGAACTGCAAAAGAAAGATTTAAAAAGTGAAAGATCATTGCAGTTATGTCTGCCACTTAAGCAGTTGCAAAGACAAGACCTGAAAACATTCTGGCAAGAATGGGAATTGAATGTGTGAAATTGTGATACCGGTTCAATTGCTGTAGCCAACTAAGCTATCAAGCCTACTGGGATCTAACCATTTGTGAGTTTGTAATATACCAGTGGAGGATGACAATGTGACAGAGTGAATATATGGAAATTTTGTATCCGTGAACTGTGGAAGAAAGATTTAATAAGTGCAAGATTGTCATAGTTTTGTACATCTATGCAACTCAAGCAGTTGTGAAAATAAGACCTAAAAAAATATATAGAAAGTATGATAAATGAAGATAACAGTCAATGAGCTAGGAAGTTCCAGATGACCATGAATTTATTATTAACATCACAGAACTGTGGAATGGGCAGAAATTTTTATATTGCTGCCGCAACCACTTTTTGTTGGTACCTGCCATTTTTTGTCAATGAATTCCAATGATTTGACCACAGTCACTGTTTGCACAATGGGGCACATACATATTGATGCTTTAACCAATCAAAGAAAGTGGGTGTGACTGTCAAACAAAGTGGAAGGGGTAGCAATATGAAAATTTATGCCCATTCCCATGGTTCAGTGATTTTTATAGTATCTTATCAGCCCTTCTGACAGGGTGCACGGGTGCACAATTCAATCAAAGCCACACAATCCCACGTAATTTCTGAAAATCCGCGAAATCCCGCACAATATGGACAGATTTGGTCAAAAATCTAATTATATCGGTATTCCCATCTATCAAGGTTAAAAGAAGCTTTTTAGGCTATATTTAGGCTATTTATCTTGCAAGACAATCGAGAAATCCGCCGCTTTCCGCGATTGAACAGTTCGAGCGGATCTTCATAGCTCTGTGCCGACCTGGGCACTGGTCTCAGTCTAATCTTATTTTTCATTGCAATTTACAGCAATATTGTTTTGCAAATGACGAATCAGATATTCTGTTAAATAGTTTCTGTGGGGCCTATGTCCCAATGCAAACCTGATGGGATGCAAGGGGATCCCAGAGTTACCCTCTTTTACATGTTTTTTTCACATGTTAAGAGGTACAATGTGATGCAAAGTTTTTGGCTAACGGGATGTCACAGAGCTCCAGTATCACTTGCAGTGAACCTGAATCAAAGAGTTGGTGATTCCTAAGTCCAACATGCATAGTTTATTTATTACAATTTAATGGCAAAGATCACTACAATAAAATAAAGATGGTACTCTAGAAATAAGTTATAAGAATTAAGAGGAGGCAAGAGGAGATAAGTGGAAAGGAAAAAAAAACAGGAGAGAAAGAAAGGCAAAGAGAAAGACTGAGATGAGAGATAAAAGAAAGTGAAACAGAGCCATTAGGATAGTCCACAAAAGAGTCGACGACCCCATACAAGGCGGACCACCTGAGAAACCCCTCCTAAGAACCATTTACAAACATAAAGAAATAAATAAAATAACTAATGAAATATTAGATTCGTTACTTAATTCTAGAAGATAAGAAATCCCTTACACCCTTTTTAAAGCTAGAGATACTAGAGGTGAGACGCACAGATGGTGGTAATGCATTCCACATATCAACTATTCTATTAAAAAAACTAAACTTAAAAGTATTAGTCCTTGCATAGTTCTTCTTCAAGGTAAGTTCATCCCTTCCCCTTAGAGAGTACCTTTCAGAGTCTGAATAAAATTCAATATACGAAGAGATATCTATGTTGATATACCCATTTAAAATTTTATAAAAAAACAAAACATCAAACAAAAAGCGTCTGTCCTTCAAGGATAACAAGTTCAGTCTTTCTCTTCTAGTATCATACTCATCATCAGTCTTCAGTACAAGGTTCTTAAGGTGACTACGTCATTCAGACCCCTACATGTTCTTTTGATGAGGCCTAGAATTTTGTTTGCCTTGCTTGATAATAGTATCGGTGGTTTGTAGTTTTGGATCTTTTTTTTTCACCTTTTTTAGCTTGAACTTGCATTAGAAGGCTATTAAAATACACTACATTAACTATTATTATCATCGACTGTGAAAATAATTCCATAAGCTGAAAAACACCGGACGAAGTGACGTGCTAGTGTTTTATTCAGGTCACTTAACAACAATATATCAAAACATGATTAACGTTCATGATTCAACGTTTAACTTGTTTCTGAATTTACAAAGTGCAATACTCTGCCACCTAAACGACGAAATTACATTCTGCCAAGCAGAAGGGCGCAGCCATAAGCACTCAAGCGAAAGAACACAAAATTTGCTTTCAACAAATAGTGATCCCAAAGGAATTGCCTTACAGCTTTTATCATACAGAATCACAAATTGTCAACAAGCGAAAATTTGCATACGCGCAGGATGAGTAACAAAGACTGGCCAACCTTTCACGAAAATATCTGTTCTCAACAGACTGTAATTTGAAGAGAAGCAATCTTAAGAACTGGGGGTTTCCTAGGCGAATCAATTGCTGCGGTTAAATTCATGTGATGGAGGAAATTCGAGATAATTCATTCAAACCAAAACATAAACTAGTTGTATCTCGAAAGCAAATGCGGCTAAAATAAAAGCTGTTCGAAAATTATTACCCGAAACAATACCACTTTTCTCAGTTGCCTGACTTAAAGTAATTCGAACAGTCAATCTGAACTAAATATCGCTTCGCTAAGTTTGTAATAACGAAAATATCGTAGACTTCAATTTAGTACAGAAGAAGAACGCCATCGGTTTAGCTTATTTGCACTTTAAAATTAATTAAAAGGCCTCCGAAGAGACGATTGAATCGAAGAATCAGTATGAACGATAGCTGAGACAAGCAGGACAAATAGAATGGAGGATTAATGTCGCTAAATTTCAACTAGTTGATAGATCGACCACAACACTACTGCACATTGCTTATGACCTAGTCTTTCAACTTGCGGGTAAACTCGTTGTTAGGGAAACACTTTAACAACAGCAGCTGTTGTAAGTTAGGGCTTCCTCAACCTTACACAGCTTAAAAAACAATAGCTCCTGTACAATACCTTCTCCTACATCCGTCCGACTGCATAAATGCATTTTGCGGGCGGTACTCTACTCTTGGCACAATAACGGCACGGGTTTTGATGATCTCCGCTTGGCGGCGTTTAATTAGAAGACTGCAGACAGTGCGATGACAAGCCTAGAGCGCTGCTGCTGGTGCCTTCTTTAACTGTCTAATCACAGACTAACAACTTCAGCGTTAGGTTGTGCCAGTTAACAAGGCATACCGACGAACGAGGAAGATACTAGTGCATTTAGCATCTATTATACTGAAAGAATTGTTAACAACTTCACTGTGGTTTAGGTTTCTCGCATTTGAAAACATCCGATAAGTCAAAGAAGTCCTGGGACCGGCGACGATTGTTTTCGATTCCTGAAACGATATCGGAGACCTTCCAAAACCGACCAAAATAAGTTGGATAAAATCCGGCAACGGACCTTCAAGGGATTTGCTCGCCTCAGCTGGACGCAGGTTTAGATAAAATGGTCTTCAGATGCAAATCAAACTTACTGCTCCTCGCGTTTCCTAATACAAGGACAATTCACGACGTGCTGTCATAGTGTTTTCTCTTAAAACTGACTAGAGGAAAAAGTGTTATTGAAGTCTGAGCAAAGTTACGCTTTAAAAGATAATGAAGAAGCCGATAATGTGACAAAGAAATGATTACGGACATCATGCTCGAGCATGGGTTGTTAAAACTTGATAAGGAATAAATTTTTAAAATTCATTTGAGTTCATCTTGAACTGGGTCACTTTATCTGGATGTTTTGCAAAACGCTAAACCGATGTTTTGTAAAACGCTGCAGACTTCTAAATTTAGGACCAAACAGTCAGTCTACATGACCTCTTGCATTTCTCGGAGATCGCGTTAACAGAAGAGACTTGGCAAAGTTTGAACATCAAGTTTCTGTCCGGAAACGTGCTTTTTTCCCTAACCACAGTGTAAATCAGTTACGAAATTATTACTTGGGCTACCTGTGGTAGCACGAGTCTAGGTTTCGGTTTCCTATAAGTCTATCGACAACGTCGAGAATGAGCAAGCCTGCGCTGCTCACGGTCTGCGGTGTCCCTGAAGGCATGAAAGCGAGGCGCCTTATTCGCAGACATCCTCGTGCTGCGAAGAGTTTATGCGATGACTATGAAGAATTATTTTACTTCTGTGACGCTCACCACTCTCACAAACGCACACGCCGTTCGCGGTAGACCCTCACTAAAAGGTGTCGAGCATATTGGAATCTTTCAAGATGATACATGTGGTTCCAGAATCAAGAGCCTGAATCAAGAGCCATCTGCTAAGTTTTTTTATTTATTCTTTTGTTTACAATTTTGAACAGTTTCTTTTGCAGTCTATCGTTCGTTCAGCTATCAGTAGATAGCTTGTTGATCGCTGCCCTGTACATGGTTCTGGTTGTACTACATTTCACAATTGTGTCGGCAAAGACTTTGATAGACTCTCTACAAAATGACTGTGATGTATTGGAAAAAGCTGTTCAATTATCTGTATTTGTTCATCCCAATAAAGAGTCCCATTTATTAGAGGAATGCAGGTCTCGTTATGCTAAGTTCCGTATTCATCAATTTGAGCACAAGTCTCGTCTTATTCAAACTCAAATTTTTCTACCTGCGTGGTCGTGTGGAAAGACTTCTTCGCCGTCGATAACTTGGAATCACGATGAATGGCATCAGGTTTCACAATCGTTTT
Organism: Ricordea florida; assembly: GCA_949710005.1. Taxonomy (NCBI): domain Eukaryota; kingdom Metazoa; phylum Cnidaria; class Anthozoa; order Corallimorpharia; family Ricordeidae; genus Ricordea; species Ricordea florida. The sequence goes on along the minus strand of OX453273.1, from coordinate 24,910,933 downwards.
TCTACCGTGGGAACCAAAGAAGCTGATTGGTAAACAAACCCAATTATCACTGAAATTTCTGTAAAACCTTAGAAATCTTTCTGATAAAATCACTCAGCAACACGACGTCGACAAAAATTGCGGTGCGATATCTAGTCTGGTAGGTTTTTTGCGGTCGTGGAATCAGCCATATAGAATACAAAATATATAAACCCAGGAGCTCCTGATAAACCTTAAGCGTAAACTGACATTCACGTTTGTTCGAAGCGGTATTATAAAGTGTAGCCCGAGTGAACGCTCCCGAGAGCGTCTAGTCTTTACCGAAATCAGCGATCGGGTGGCCCCGGGTCGGATGGTCGTTTTTAACTCGTGGATACGCGAAGCGTATTTGCGAGTTTTTGTGGGGACTCCGATATGCAAATTGTCACTCACTCACTCACTCACTCACTCCACTGTAGACACTCTTCGTAATTAGTCGGATAGAACTCGGGGGCACCGATATGAAGACGACAATTGTCGTGACCGAAGTCACGGAAGTCTGTTGATGAAAGTTCACGCTGAAAGTGTATCGTACCGTTGCCAGAGTTTGTAATGATTTTGTAGCTTAAGAGGACGATTAGCGAGGCCCTGTTAGGGGTAAATTTCGAAAAGCGACATGGTCTTGAAACGGCGACATAAAGGAGCTGAAATGGCGACGAAAGACGAGCCGCTCACGGGAAATTACGACAGCGACCTTCGACCTTCCGAAATCATTGCGACGTGAAAAGGTTTGAAACTCAGACGCGCGACATAAAAAACCTCACTAACAGGGCCTCAATAGCGGTCTTACTAAAATCAAAAGGAGTTTAAATGTTTCCAGTTAGGACAGTAACCAACTTGGAGACTGAATTTCATGAGCCTTTTACTCGGCCAGGCGCTAAACGTGAACAGATGATAACTATTCGCTTTTCCGACATCGACCGCCATCGACCGCCCCAAAGATTACAAGCAGTATATGAATTTCAGTTGGCTCGAAAGTGATCTGAAGATGAGAAAATCTCTTGCTAATGTAGTAAGCTTTGATGAGAACTCATAGAGCGAAATTAGCACTTGAATGAGAACTTATATGAGCGAAATGAGTACTCGTTATTAAACGAAACTACTACTGAAAACAGAATAAATTGACGAATCCATGACTGTGAAACCGAAGAACTTCTGTGGCCAACCTGGATAAGAAACATCGCATGGAGGACGTTTCTACTGATTTAAGTGTTAGTACGAACAGGAATGGAGTTGGAGAAGTATTGGGACGGTCAAGAAGTATGTCAACGCTTACCATTTAATATGGAGGCGCATGCCATGGCGGAGAACCATGAAGATTACAATGTAAGAAAGTCATTAAAGGGTTCGAAAAGAGTAAGTCATGTAGAAAATGTATTAAGCGTTATATTATATACAATACACCACAAGCCGTTACAATGAGAAGTTTTCTGTCTATTGATTTCCGAATTTACCTTGAAGTGAACTAGATTGTGTTGAAGTAGACATGTTGGAAAAATAGGCTTACCTGTTTTGCTTACTGTTGTGTGACTCATCATATTTACATTGTAAAAACAAGAAGGTATAAGGATAAAAACAAAGATGTATTGCTGTGTTAATGATGGAAAGTGTGATTTTTTTTAAGTGCAACCCTGAATATATATACCACTGATAACCTAAAATGAGATGGTAATGTAAATAAACTAATTCAACTTGATAAAGGATTGAGAGTCTTAAGGATTTTAAGATCATCACTAACATACTTTGCAAAAATGCAAGAAAGACTTGTTTGGTATGATTCGTCAGCTGGGCTGTCCTACATGGTTTTGTTCATTATCAGCTGCAGAATCAAGGTGGATATTTCTGTTGAATACATTGAATAGACTTGTAGACAACAAAAACTATAATGATGATAAAATTGACAATGTCATGGCAACAAAATTCAGACCTTATTCAGAAGGACCCTGCCGGTTACATGTGTTAGAAACTTCGAACTCACAGACAGTGAGCAGCAGGATACCAGAACTACATTTGGTTTCGGTGCCATTTAATCCTGTACCCTTATGTTAAGTTATCAAATTTTTTAACAACTGTATGCTTGCCACCTGCTTTATAACTGATGCCTAGTGTAGTCAAATGATTGGCGTCATGTACTCACTGTATGTTTATTTCAAAAAGCTACTCAGCTCCCTGGTCACTTTTATGTTATGATTATAGATTATTAAAATTATCTTCAAGTTCATTCAATCACAACTCTGAAAAAACACCTCGGTAATTTTTAAATTATTTCTTTTTTCTCTGTTTTGTAAACATATCCACGAGTTCACCATAGTCCTACTTTGATTATACTAGGGGACGCATTATCCGTCTGGGCAAACATTCGTACTTCGTCTGCGGGTTATGCGTCTGTAGAAAAAGACGGGCACACAACGCACTATGCGTCCAGACTAACAACCTTTAGTAATGCGTCGTTCAAGACGCAATACGAAGGGCATGCAGTTCGTCTAGACCCACAATAGGTCGTCATATTATTCGTCTTATAATACGTCTTCGAGTCTTACGAGGAAAGTACGACGAGTCCTGATTACGAGAACTTAAAGTTTGTCTCTCTTCAAACAACTTTATTTTAATGGAGAACAACGAGCATTTTAATTCGTATAGTTTCAGTTGAACTTAGCAAATCACTGAAAAGAGAGCTCTACACAATGAAGAAGGGATGGTCGAATTCTTGTAAAATTGAAATTGTTATAAACCGTGATTCAGCGTACAAAGGGGTTCCACCAATGCGATGAAGCAAACTCGATCAAGTAGAATTGTAACTACAGTAGATAGCTATTGAAATTTGCACGAAGGTTGGTCATTCTGTAACTGAAAAAACCTTTGCTTTTGATACGGAAAATATAAATTTGTTCGAAAGCAACGCTAGCTGTAGAGCAATATACAGTGAAAAATGAAAGACAGAACTAAACAGCGGGTTTCTCAAACGAGTGGATAATGTCAGTTGTACTGGCCACCGTAAGGTTGGAGGGAACCCATAAAGTTTCGAGTGTAAGTCCTTCGTCATTCGCCCTCACAAAGGGCTTACAACAACTCGTTCGGTAAACTCATTTCTTTTGTGTGTTCCAATTTCCCAACGACGCAATACCAGTTTCAGGCTGTAGAAACTAAACCCTTAATAAAGAACATGCCTGCCGCAGTTCTTCAACAAAAACGGGGCTTTACTCACTGAACCATGCACCTGTTTGAGGTACACTTTGCGAACGGTAGAATAAAGACACAGAACAATGAACGAACTCCTTAGCTTTTTGAATAATAATTCAAATATCTCGATCCGCTTAACACTGAAAAACACGGCTGTAAGAGTTTGTGTTTCTCACAGTCGTCCAAGCGACCAGTGAGAGATCAGTTATTACCGAAGCCGAGGCTCGCATCGATATGTCAACCATTGTTGCAATTTTCGCCAAGGTTTCCCATAGTTACAACATTTAAAAACATAAGAGAATGACCCAAATAAAGGAAAACGTTAATTGAGATAGGAGGCACTATTCACGAAGCTTGAAATAAAACACCTGAAAAGAAATCGCTACAACTGAATTCAATGAAATGTATTTGACATCACCATAGTCTAAATAGTATTTATCTATCTTGCTTTCAATGTATATGCTTCCTTTGAGCGGTTGAAAATCTCTTTCGTTGCAATTGTGTTCGAAGTATTTCTAGTTAAATGAGTCAGTATTTTAAACTGACTCAGTTAAAACGGTTAAAGTGCCGAGAATGAGTTTATCAGTTCTCGGAGGAACTTGGTAGACTGTCATCACGAGTCAGGCCGGTAAACGTTAATTGTCAAAGCGACTGAACACTCATGTCAAGTCTTGAACAGTAATGCTGAATTTCTCTCAGACTGAATACAAAGCGTGGTTTAGAAAACGTTTGGCAAAACACGCTTTGTGCAATAAACCGGCCAACGACAGTAATATATTAAGCTCAATTGCATGTTTAACGCCATTACTAGCCAGCGAAGTCTCAACGTAAGTAAATACACCGCACGTAAGTTATTTAAGCCATGTATTTGTACGTTTCTCATATAACTTGCCGAACGCTTCTGAAGGTTCAGTGGATAGTACTTACGGTTGGTAAGTTATAAAAAAGGACAAGACTAATCCAGATTCTGTGAGTTAATTCAGGGAAAAGTTTATCTGTGTGTTACATTTACCTCGTCTATCGGAGACGCGAGCTTTTCTAGACTTCATTTGGCGTAAAATCCTTCCTCTTAGATTCAAGCCATGGGTTTAGTTGCTGTCTTTGGCTGGTACATTATACACTATTGAGGCTCAGTTTTCGTGTGAACGGCTGCGCATTCTTGTAGGAGACCTTGTAATTGTTGCGGTCACTCTGAAATAGGAATGGTGTACATTGATTAGATGGGCTCCAGTCGTTGAAAAGATTCAGCAATCTCCGAGGTGTTTTGCGAATTAAATTGTTGCTTTCAACGTGCCTAGTTTTGTTATTAGGAATTGAACCATTGCAGTTAACAACAAAAGATCTTCCCGAGAACACTGATATTGACCGGCGATATTTTCGATATTCGTGGTAGTAAGCACGATTTACAAGGCGTCAAGCGTTTACAATATTAAGGTTAAATGCGTTTAGTACGTATCGGCAGGGCCATAGTTTAGAAGATGTCGGCCAGATGAAAGGCCGATCAACCCAGGAATATGTTTTCACTAGATAACTTAATAAACAGCTCCTGCCATCTAAGTATGACATGGAGTTGAGGGATAAAGCGACCACTCTTGAACCGATTTATGGTTGAATTAAACATGTTAAACAAAAGACAAATTAACTGCCAATATGTACCACAAAAAGGAAGAAAAACCGCAAAAAGACGTGAAAGCTGAAAATGTTTTATTGGATAAACTTCTCTGCAGGATCTCTCCATGAGAAATTTCCTTATCGTAAAAAAAAGTGTTTGATTGTTTCATACAATAGAAGCTATTGTCTTATGACAGAGAAAAGAGATGAATAAGTGAACGAAAAAACCGATTATACGTGTTATGATATACGTTATTATTTTACCCAATGTGACAAATCTACTACGCGCACAGCGATTGGTCGTTACTCAAAGGAAATGCCGTCATAGCAATCATAGAAAAATTATCTTTTTAGATAGCGCACCGTTTTGGAGTTTGTTTTTTCCAAATTATTTCGGCTTGTGTGAGTGAGAACCTCAAAATGGTAAATACGAGATTCCTGTGTGTAAAAAGATGAAAGCATTCTTGATGACTGGAACCGCATTCGAGCTCTTTGAAACAGATCTCTGGTTTCTCTTTGTTTGGGACTGGGGCGCCTTTTTAGTTGCTTATTACCGAAGACGTCATTATTTTGTAAGAAGCTCGTTTACAAACTGCGGCACGTCCTTAACGCAGTTTGACGTCACCTGTGCTGATCTATGGTAATGTGTTTAATGCGATCATTTTGATTCGCTTTCTTTGCCTGACTGCCTTATTTTCCACTCCATCTCAATTTTTAGGTCCAGTTATGTGAAAGTATAGGGATATCATTAACCTTACCCTTTCATCTCCAAAGGTGACCAATCAGAGAGACCTCACTCGGTCAAACGCTAGATTCTCATTACTAACGACATGCACTATCGAGATCTTTATAACAATTAAGAGTGAAAGCATTGACTTAATGAAAGAGTAGGATGGTACATAGACTATCATTGAGGTGTTTCATTAGGGCCTTCAATTGAAATGTTTCAGGGTTAAATACACTATATTCATTATCAATTTTATGTTAAGGGTCATGATGATGATCTTGATTTGGCGTTGGACATCTTCTAATTGCCTCGTGAAGCCGACTGATGATAAATGCTATCAAAGCAGTTTTCAAATGATTGCAGCAAAGCCAGAACCAACGAGATTATTCTGGCCAATCACAACGGATGTACAGAGTCTCATGAACCCAGCGCTGGACGACTGCTAGCTTATCACGATTGGGTTTAGTTGTATTCCTGACTGGTTAACGAAATGATGCGAGGTATTTTAGCCAAATCAGTGCAATCACTTGATCGTAGCGATGCAATACAAAAAGCAATCGCTGATAATCTACATTAAAAGTAAACACATTCTACTTTCTATATTTACCCTTTCGCATTCACTTTTTAAACTGTTAAACTATGAGCAGTTGAAACTCAGTTTGAGACTATCAGACAAGCGTATGTCATGCCATAGATATCATTAATCTGAATCAGTAATTTTTCCATGGCAAGTCTTGTAAAATTATTGAGATCCTAAAATAAACGCCAACTCGTGTAACTATCTTGTTTGCTGCTGTTGCTATGGAGACACGATTAGTTACCTGTGCGCCAAAATAAACATCCGTATACTTCCATCGAGTTTATTTTGATATACTGAATGCTGAGACTCACGATAGGAGTTGGATGTTTTCAAGTGCTATACTGAAGCATTATTCTAAGAGTTTCCTTACTTCACAAGTTATTAAAGTAGAAAAGCGGATAGGAAAATAAGTACCAAATTTTGTTTATAGCTTTAGACTCGATTCCTCGAAACAGTATTAATTAAATTAAGTATTAGTGTAGGCTAGGAAAATTTAAACTTTGTGACAAGATCGAGGCTGAGTGCTCTTGGCTTGACAACAGGTCAACACAATCGCTCACGAGAAGGTCTTTTATTTTATTTCGTTCTGCAATTCTCCTTGCTCCATTTAGCGATCTTCATATAGATAAACTGACTCACTAACTCAGTTTCCCTAGTTATCTAGTGCTCAATGGAGCGCTTCTGCGTTCGTTCGTACGTTGGAGAATAAACTTGTAAACGGCTTCAGGACTTAGAGCAATCGTTTTGTTGTTACCCGGCCGTTAAATTAGCTATCCTTATGTATATCAGTTTTCAAATGTTATGAAAAGTAATATAATTTCCAGTCGCGTTTTCTCCAGTTCATCGTCAAGGATTTTTTTGTTGAAATAAATCTTCTTCGTGAAATTGTTTTTTTTTAAAGTTCTCATGCGACTGAACAATTTTGTTGAATAACGTTAACAGTAATTAAGAATGGACAACACTGTCAACAACTATTGGTTTGAAATTACTCCGCATAATACCTTGGCGACGAACCGAGGAAAACTGAGGAATTTCAAAGACTTGCCTAAGACTTGGAGAACCGAAAGTTCAGTTGGCGCGTAGAATTTGACATCGACAAAGATATAGCGATAAGAAAGAATTACCAAGCGAATAGAGACTGACCAATATTCAAGGTGAGTTCCTAATCAATCATCGTTCAGAACTAAGCAAAGAGGAGTTTTGTCAGCTGAAAAACAATAAAAAATCGGGCGTACCTTTTACAAAAATCCGCTTGAACAGAAATTCCCCTTCGTTGATACTTTCTACGACTGTTAAACCACTTAACAAGCTGGCAGTATTTTCGCGGCTAAGCAACATGTGGAGCCTTTTGAATAGTTCATCTGATAAAACCCAGCAATAGAATATGTAGCAATTGTTGAGACTTGCAGGTGGCCAAGAGCCGATCTATTAATTTGCGGCACGTTGACTCTGTTATACCAACATGTCCGACTGGTTAGCTCGCTCACCTAGCGCGCTGGTTCAAACACCTCAAGTGATATTTCAGCTTTTAAAATTTTTCCGCCGGCGCATACAATTCACGTCGTGCAGTCTATTTTACCTACACATCGTTAGCTGCATCACTCTCAGGTTTAACAACTTTCAACGACGTTGGCTTTTGAAAGTCGGCATTGATCACAGTCCAACATTCGACAAAATTTCCCCCAATTGCAACTGGAATTTCGTCGTTTCCATGTAGTGTTTTAGTGTATTTGGCTTAAATATAACCCTCTTTTTCTCCAGCTGATTTCAAAATTTTGTTAAACGACCTATGAGACTCCAAAGCTCGATATTAAGACCCCCTTATTTATCGCGAGCAAACGAATATTTTGGAAAGTTAATTATTTTTTTGCTTACTACTCGACGCACAACATTTGCAATTTCCTATTAAACGAAAGCAAATATTTCGTCCGTGACATATGCATTCAGGGGTTCTTCATTAGCATACTGACAAATTTTGACAGAGAGGAAAAACTGAAGGGATGGCCAGCCTCCATTACAAATATTTTATTAGCTAATTTTAAGATTTATGAATAAAGCTTACAAGGAAACGATAAGACATGAAAAATGTCATGGTAAATAAACAAACGCAAACGGTAAAGAATTTTAGAAACCGAGTTATTGCCGGATAATGGCTCAACCAGCCTGAAATAACTTCAGTTAGCTGGGAGGAAAATGTAAATCTTCTGAACTACTCACTTAAAGCCATATGCATAGGCAATGTGACGTCAGACAAGGTATTTAACAGTTGCTTACTAATTCCTTTGACTCATTCCCAGCAGGCTCAGGCCGCCCGGTCTAACTTTTCCCCAGATTTAGAAAATTCGCCAAAAAATTGCGTTTCTTCTGATTGCTTCCAAATTTGGCACACAGGAAGTAAATGAACGCACCCAATCACTTCGTGAATTTCAGCTTTTATACCTTAGTGACGGATATATAACGAACTTTGGAGTTCTGGCTTGAAACGTGAGCAGGGGTTGAAGAGGAGGGTTTTTTCTATCATTTGACATCATTTTCTGATGGATATAGCTCCCTGAAATTTTAAAATACAAACTTTTATCGATTTTTTGTTTGTAAAAATGGCATATAGAAATTAAATTGTATCAATTTCTGTATTTGTTATTTTTCAAGCAGATTTACAAGAAATGATACCTGATAAATTATGCCTGCTGTAGTTGAATTGTCTTGTGAAGTGCGCATGCAAACATTTCTTGTTCTCTGAGAACGAAACCGTACGGCTACGGCATGCACAATGAAGTAGGGACCTGTGCGGAAATCATTCCACGTTCATTCCGAATCACGTTTTGTGCACTCTTGCTACGACTGATCGATTACTCTTCGTCCAAATTGGAGACATCGTCACTTTTAAGACTTTAAAACCCATCGAGCATTCCTGAACACATTTCCTGTTCCTTCGCGAGAACTTCAAAAGTGTATTTTGATCAAAGATGGAGCGAAAAGAACGAAAACCCGCCTTGACAATCTTTGCGTCGGGCTGGACACAACAGACGCCATTTTGTAAACAGGTGCTTCCGCTTTGTCTCCCCCCTCCCCCCACAATTACACGACTTTGTGGACAAAACCAAACCTAGTAGGGGAGACAGGAGAGAACCAGTTTAATTCACATTTAATGCAGATTTAATGCATAAATTAATTGTCTAACGGGAATGGAGTGACCAATCCAACCATCACTATACCTCATGGTAAAAATGAGGTAAAAATGTTGCTTTTAACTTTTGTCAGCTGCCTTCTTGGTTTCTGGGGGTTTATATGCAAATTATATGCATGAAGAATGTAAATTAGTAAAAATTCTAATTGTTTGGGAAACATTAAGGGCTACTAAAATGTGAAATATACTTGTTTGGAAAGCCTATTTTGCACCCTTTAAAATGAGGTGTGTCTTTGATCACTGCTGTAAATATCTCAGTGTGGAGATATTAAATGTCATCGCTTTTCAATTTTTTTGCTAAAGCTAATATCCTTATTTGCTGAATAAATAGAGAGGACTTAATTGAATGAAGGAAACGTTTTAACGCATTCCGGTTGTAAGTGGGAAACGATAGCCAATAAAATTCCTAGACGTTTTTCCGACAAATGTTCCGTTGAATTCTGATACAATACCGGGAAATATAAACAAAAAGAAATATTCTTGCGGAGGTAAATGCGGACCAGCGAAATGGCCCTAAAACGGTGGAAATGGAGAAAATGATATAATAACAAAGGACAAAGTTACGTTTCAGAGCTCAAGAGCTTAGTCTTTACGAAAATGTGACAATGACTTTCTTGTCAGTGGTTGAAATTTTGACAGCGACTTTTGCCGGCCTACCGAAATTGCGAGATGTTAAGATTTGAAATTTAAAAAGAAAGACCCTCGCAAAAAGTATCGAAGAAAAGCGTTCCCACAGAGTTCCTACGACACGTTTTCCGACCTTGATCCCAGCAGTCTGTGCCAGGCTCCCGGATCGTGGGCACGATCGAAAAGCGGGAGAGCGAGAGAACAAATCGGTGGGAGTCTGGTAAGCATTTTTCTACCTCCCAGACTCCCGCTGCTCACCCGCTGTTTCGATCGTGCCCACGAACCGAGAGCTTGACACAGGCTATGATCCCAGGGTCTCTCTTCTTCTTCACTTAACGTGGGAAAGTGGTTGACAGGCTTTCTTGAAGGTCTAGTTTTCTTGACACTGGCCAGGAGGAAAGCTAGCTCGCTCAGAAAACCGGATTGGAGATTTAGTTCTCTGTATACAACTCAGTTAGCAATTTTTTTTGTTTTTTTTTTTAACCCAAGTCTTGAGCGCACAAAATTGACGCAAGGTGCCCCTGCAGATGATCGAAACAACAACGCAGTGAGGACATTCAAAGGCAGTCACATGTTTCAAGTCTGATGGGTTTCTGATGATACTTATATTTATACCTATACCACTTAACGCCATCGTTCCACGCATGTGCCTTAGCTAGACACTCTGCATTGTAAACACTGGCCAAAGCAGGCCGAAATCTCCTGCCGAAAACAACTTTGTCCAACAAGAGCAATGCAAACTGATTATTTGGTGTTTTTGTAAATAAAAGAGTGAAGGAGTTGAACGGTTTTGCAGAAAAATGTACACAATAACCTGAGTGGCAGGCGTTCGATGGTATCAAATAAAATCCGCTCAAATGGGATTCAACACTGTGCAATCAGCAATTATCACTGTTTATCACGTGACACGTGTGGCCCACCCGCATTTGCCCTACGCCTTGGGCGCGAACAGGGCATTAAAAATCCACCTTGCCCTGCTTACGGCCCCACGAGATGCAGCCGCTGGAGACCCCCTCTAAGTATGGTTTGGGTCATCACCATGGCAAGCGTAACTTAGGCTTAATAATCAGAGTTCTTGTTATATCAACTCCAAACGAGTTCTACTTGACACGAGAGTGGAGTAATAAATTTATTAGAAAGTTCTTTTTCGTTGAACTGAGATTGACCTGATTATTTTCCACTTTACGGTGTATCCGGGTGTTCCTCAGTGTGCATACAATGGAACTGTCTTTATCTTGTCGTGAAAAGGCAGAATAGCTATTGAAGTCAAAATTTCTTTTGCTTATTCTAAAACAAATGTTTCTTTTATTCTATATGACAACTGATATGAGGCAAACTTTACTTTGAACTGGGCTGTCATTTGCACGTAACGAAATGGTCGTATGTAGTATGAGAGAAGGAGCTTGCATTACATGATGGTTCTGTCACGCAAACGTCACATGCTGTACTAATTTTTAGCTGTTGTCCTAGGTCCCAACGTTTTGGTTGTTGTCCTCTAAGGCCCAAGGTACTCTCCTAAAAAAAAAAATAATAATAATAAATAAAAATAAAATAAAAAAAATTAGCTAAAACCAGGAGCTTGCTAAAACATAAATCTCGCACTACAACACATCAATTTTTTGTTTCTTGAAATCATCAGGCCATGGTCTAGAAGTTCAGATACTAGAATCCTTCTCGCACTTTTAGTTAAATCTATTGTTTTTTAAGGTTTCTTGAATAACAATTTCTAGGGCCTCATTGGCTGTTAAATACGCACAATTGAAGAACATATCTAGCTTCAGTTTTCACACCACAAATCTTCACCCGAAACGCACACGCCAAGTGAATACGGAAACACCACAGCGTGCAAACTGCAAGCGTTCAGCACGGGACGTTTATTACTGCAGGTAACAGTTGACGCTGAGACAGTACGTATTCATGACCGCACATAAACTCCTCCGTGCTATGGATCAGGAGGAACCTTTCTGTACCACACAGCACTGTCATTTGAGTTGTTATAAGCAGTGATTTACCACACGCGCCATTACCGTCCGTGTTGAGAGACTTCAGTCAAAAGTTAACATCTTTTACTAAACCAGTCAAATTTCTCTGAGGTGCTCCATTAGGGCCTCATTTAGGATCAGCCCACTGGTCGGATGAGCTTCGTAAATCTGGCCTGATAAGGTACGTTATTCTTTTTGTACTATAAGGGCATAGCTAGTGAGGTCCCGGGATGCCCGTGACAACCCCTTTAAGTCAATAGCTTACAAACATTGTAATTCAGGTGGAAAAACGTATGAATCAGACGCCACTTTGTGATATGAATCATTTTCAGTGGTAGATATTCCCTTGGTGAGAGACCAGGAGCCCATGACATGATAGCGACGAACCGTGCGATAATTTTTCGCTGGAAATATGAGTTCTAAAAATAACCACATCTGCTACTGTGCTGGGGACGCCACCCAACACAGAGGAACGCTGCTGGTGATGGACTCCTGGAGGAACTTAACTCATACAGCTATTTCGTGGGCTTCTTCCTCCCTCTTCCCCCTCCCTCTACCTTTCTTTCTCACTTATCATCCGAAAAAATGTCACTCTTGGCAAAACACAGCGTGGGTGTCATGACAATCGGGTAGGCACCTGGGGTGCGACACAGGGTGACCCTCTCTAGACCCCAGACTTTGTCATTCCATTTCTCATAAAATGCGATAGAAATACTTACCCGCAACCTTCACACGTTCTTGGGCAAAATGTCACCACGAAATCGAAGTAATTTTGCTTTCGTGTAAACCAGTCGGGATGTTTGCACCATTTTCTCCAATTATAACAGAACCTGGGGTCGTCATCAACGCACTCTCTTCTCTTGATGCGTGATCTGTCGCTGTCATCATCTGAGAAAATGAGGAAGGGCTCACAAATTAGTTTGACACTGACCTAGACTCGATCGTTTAACCAAAACTAAACGACATTATCTCTTTTTATTTTATGACTGGTTCCCCGAGCGGCAAGATGAAGCGAGTCCTGAGTTCGGATTGGCTACCCGAGCGAGCAAAATGGGCCTACCTTGCTATCTAGTGGTCGGGACTTCCACGAAACAACTGAAAACAGATGATAAACCCTTAAAGGACCAAGCTTGTTCGGCTAAATATTCGCCTCGTTCTTTTTAGCGCTTTTATTAATGAACTCACGCTTAGTCAACACTCCATTTTTTTCTGTACTTATTTAGACACTATGACGTGCAGATGTCGAACAATAGGAGCGTAAGACAAACATGGGAAACCGCAAAGAGTACGTTTTTGAAAAGAGGAGGCTAGTGAAAACAACTTACTGAGAAAATAAAGAGAGAAACTTTCCCAAGAAAACGAACACGTTTTAATGGCAGAAAAAGTGTAGACAGGAATGGGCTCCGGTATAAAGCTATTGATCAAATCTTGAACCGCAGTCTAATAAATGAGCTCGAGATGCCTTTAAGGTTTAGTTTGCGAACTGAAAAAGTTGAGGCCGTAAATCTAAATGTAGACGAAAATCAACTATCAAACTTACCATGTACTTCTAAGGGGGCAGAGTTAACTTCCACAACAACGACCAAAAAAAGAAGAAGAAATATACTTTTTGTACTGGCCATAACTATCTTTTCTTCGTTGGTTAGGTTGTCTTGTAGATTCTTGGAGCTGACTGTGTTTGTATCTTACTTTCGCACTAACTATGCATTTTATAGCCTTGTAAACAATCGCCCGTTTTAAACGGGAGTTTTAGTTACCACAATTATCTCAAGAATTAAGGGAATAAATCGGATTCTTAAACTCTAAGGAAAACATGGTGAGTGCATAATGCGAGGGCGGGGTGCTTAGAACACAGCCTAGCTCAGGAATTTGGAATCGTGACAAAGCGAGGGTTTCAATATTGCGCCGAGAAATTTGGTTTGTATTTGCGGTTTGTACATAGGGGGTGCATCCGTTGTTTTGTTGTTATGTACTTAATTTCAAGGCAGGACCAACATGGAGTGATTAACTGTAAAATAATTCAAGTTGGGTTGGACGTTTAACTTGCCACGTACAGAACACTAAAAAAAGCCTCTAAATGCGTTAAACTAAAATCTTGTACACTGTATCGAAATCACTAATTCTTTGCATTTAGTTTGGTCTACAACATTGTTAACTACATTTTTCTTTCACAAGCTGACCGATGTCATCTAAATCCGTGCAGAAGTATGCAGGATGATTGGTTAATAGAGCGATTCTCTTACATATGTCTCCGATAACTCGATGAACTACTGATGAATTATGATTTTTGCCGTTGTCAGTTAGGGACACTGGGATTTCGTTTTCCAACTTTGCCTGTGCCGTACATGTTTTGCTGAACAAATTTGTAGTTTGAATAATTTTCGTCCCGGACACCGAAATTTGAAACTTCTTACAGGCTCAGTAAAGACAGTTTTTCTTGGACATCACACTCGAAATCGAATGAGTTCCTTTCATTTTAATTTATGTGTTCGACACTGGCTATTTTGGTAGGCTTGCTAAAAATAATTCTTTCCATTGGGTTTCAGTAGATTTCTTAACGCATTTGACAGAAAATGTGATAAAGTTCCAATGTTTGGGTTCTTCGCTCCGGCTCTCGATTGTTTATTTCCGTACATGAAATCCGGTTGAAATTTTAATCAAGACAAAAAGCTACAGTCCTTTCTGAAAAAAAAAGACTGGTAGTAGTAACCTTATACGGTCACATTATTTCCTTGTTGTTAACATAGTTCGCATTTCCCAAAAGGTGAAACTCTCATTTTCAAGTTAGAATGTATTTTGGGAGTGATTTAAGGAAAAAATACAGGAAAGAGATAACTAAGGCTTGCATTTCCGAAACATCGAAGTCAACTCAGGGAAATGAACCATAAAAATGAGTTCATAACTTAAGCAGTTTTTAAAAATATGTCCAACGGTTTTCTTACCATTGATAATAACTGAATAAAGAAATCACATCTAGTCTCTACCGACCTGGCATTTTGATTAGCTGAGTGGAGGATGTTATTGTTATGTTTGATTATAAATTCGTATTTATCGTATGATGCAAACTTTTATGGATCAGAACGCTGTTGTTCTCCTGAAGTGAATGGATACGAATCGACTTGAGGTTAACGTTGGGTACGAAACGAAATGGGAGTGAGTACGAATCGTCATAAGTTGGGTCCAGAACGACTTTGGGTACGAAACCACTAGATACCTTTACCAAGTAGACTACGACTTCGAGTTGCTTCCAAGTGAATACTCCAGGGATAGGCGCATAGCATAATTTAAACCGAGTATTCTAATTGTTTAAGTAGGCAACCAATAAACATACTACTTTTTAAATACAAATATGTTTTGAGATTTTTACTCAGTTTAAGACCATTGTATTCACTATCAGATTGGATTAGAGAAATACGTAAGCCAATCAGAATTCAAGAACTCGTGATGGCACGTGAATTGGTTTTTCTAACATAATGTTGCTGATCAGTTAAACGGAAAGGAAGGTCCCCGCTTGTTACAAGACGACTTCTGGTACGAGGTGAAATACTATTAATAGGTTTCTTCGACTCACTCACGCCTTTGGTCTCGCAAGATACTATTATCCAGCTTTTTGAAATCAGTTGCAACCAAGCGTTTATGTGGAATTCTAAAAGCGTAAAAGGTTTTGAACAGTACTTTAATCCGATACTGTACGTTGTTCTTTTTTCATTCTCACTTCTTTCCCTTTAACAATAATTGATTTCAAATCATTTTTTCCCTGCTCAGTACCAGTCCCCGTCTCCATCTTCTCAAATGGACGCAATGTACTTAAACTTAATATTTGCAATGCTTTCTCATGGCTGCCTTTAATTGATGCCAACAAACCGCGCAAAAAAGGAGTAATCGCTCTTCTTGGATTTCCAAATATTTTTTTTAAGGTTGAAATTGTTAGCGTAACAAAAAAGGCTTTTTATAGCACAAAGTTGTTTAAAGGGTCAACGCTAATTTAAACTACGAGTAGTCTGTTCTTGTTCCTGAAATCCGCGCAACAGGAAAAGTTACTTTGTTATTATGCAAATTAGGAAAAGAATTGAGGCTCACGGCTTCGCCGCTCGCTTTCTTTTATTCCCGCCGCAAGCTAGGAAAAGAAAGACACTGCTTGCAGTCTAACGCTAATTTTGCACTTGACCTCACACATTAGTTCACCACTCGTCAAAGGGAAGTGTGTTTTTGCAAAATAAACAACCAAGCCCTGGGATTATGTTTCTGTGGTTTCCCGTTTCTGTGGCAGCTTATTTGGAATCGACTAAAAGCTATCTTAAGGGCATTTTCTATGGGAAACAATCTTTAAAGAGATCAACTGCGTACGAGCTTAGAAAAGAATATTTTATACAGTACGAAGGGTTGTCAATTGCAAAGGTTTGGCTGTTACTGAAATCTTTTCAGGCTGTGACGTACGTGCGTCTAATTTATACTTTCATTCGGACAGAATTTCAGACGCTGCCACCCTCCACCCCTTTCGATGTCCTTCTAAGGAAATTCATACACCAACAAATTCAAGCAATCCACAGCCTGCGAGGAAGTGTCTCCTCCTCGCATGTCAAGCGCGGAAAAGGACTCCGAAAGCAAACATTAATTGCAGTGTAGTCGATCCCGAGAAGATGCTCTCATTAGGCTTTTGTGTCTCGCGTAAAGCTAGAAATTTTGTTTAGGAAAAGAAACAAACGTGAGGATTCGAGATTCGATAACCAACTAGAGGTAGTAAGGTTTGTGTAACCTTACTGCTATGTCAAGGATGTCGCTTTTTAAAACATAGAAATGTCGCTCTAATTTTTCCCGTACATTCAGTGTTTTTAGTGGTATGACTGTAGCACTTTTCCAAGTGATCAGTTATTACAATTTGACGGTGGTAAGTGCTGCTTAGGGGTTTTTTTTTTCGAAAAAGCAAGCATACACTGTAGTGATCGTGAATATAAATAACCTTTGATTTATTTTGATTGAAAACTGTTAACAATTCTAGGCAGTTTTGCAGGTTTTAATCCCAACTCCATGGGTCATAGCCTTCGTGAGTACATATCCTTTGCACCGATGAACGATTTAAGTACGTAGTGAGCTTGTTCTACATCGAAGAATATACGCCTTTGGTCAGGGCTCTATGCTTTTTACGGCACTTCGCATTTTAGAAAGTGCCCCATTTACGGGCGGTAGTTTGAAGAAAAAACGTCTACGCGCAAGAAAACGGAGGCTTGCCCCTCACCCACAAAAGAATTTTAAAAACCGGAATGAACCTTTGCCTCACACAGCGTTACAAAATAAAATTATCACAAGGTCATTTCCTGCAAAAAAGAGTAGTTAGAATGACTCAAATATTTAAGTTTAAGCCTTTGATTGAGGAATTACTAGCCCTCGTAGGGTTTAAAACAAATGTTGTGAGCCTCTTAATCCGCTCATGGTATAAGTATTGTCACTGATATGAATTATTACGTGACCTTTGTAAAATAGAAAAAGAGCACGTACAGTATCTCCGTGAATCGAATTTGCTTCATGTTCCGAGTGTCTTTCTAGTTGCCCCCGCAGGGTTCCGGCCCAGAGGCCGGAACCCGAGGAGGCACCCTAATGTTCCCCGCGTAAATAAGAAGTATCGTATGGTCGTAGTGTTAGTATGCGAAAATTTTCTCGATTTGGCGAAAATAGGCGCGCACGGTGGTCCCGGTTAATTTTCAGCATGTGCGCCTGGCTCAGCAACCGCGCAAACTGGGTTTGGTAAGTTTGGCAACGAGTCGTCACGATTTCATTCCAAGCTTTCTTATTTCATTCCAAGCTATAATGTAAACCCATCCTAAACACGATATGTATGAGGATTTCCATTAACCCAAGAAACAAAGTGTGATAATTGACAAAACACAAACACAACAAGGATTTTGCACTCGCAAACTCTCAAACGAAAACTTCATTTCAAAGGTTCATAACAAATACATGGACAACCACATGCAGTCTTCATTCAGTTTTTACAAAGTCGGGGGCAGATTTAGTGACAACTATGACTAGTATAACAAAAAGTTTATAGACCAACCCCATGAAGCCTTGGTATGATTAATAACTCAATCTGTTGCTTTTGCTTTTGTTTTAGATTTAGTTTTTCTATTGTAGTTGTTAGATCAAATCTGTAATGCTAGCCACCCCAAAAAGAGGCGTGGCTAACCCACACATCTCATATGTAGTGTGTTCACACTTAATTCCTTGAGTCCGTGACAAGCGTTAGCGACCTTGTATGGTGTTGAGTACCGGTACTGAAACTCCCGAGTAAACAGCTCGTATATGAACCTGGTTTTTTCACCACGAGAATGATTAGGACCCAGAAGAACTAAGTCTCTGCTCTATAGCTCTAATTTAGCCTTATGTCATCAGTTTATCGGTATTATCAAAAATCAGAATATTAGATTTAATGATCACGACAACTCTAACTAGCAGTGATGCTTTGAAAATTGATAAAAAAAAAAATCAGGACATCTCTGGGAGCACATTACCCAAAATGCTTCGGAAATCGTCTCATGTCTTTTGTACAAAACCAGGGCCCATACATAGCTAGAAAACCGCCAGACTACTTTTGTGAAAGGACCTCTACAGCCTAGCCTAATCACCCTTAAAGAGGACAAAAGATAGGATGTGTCGAAACGTCGTGTCAGTTAATTATAACTTTAAAAATTACATTTATTATTTCAAACCAGCGTAGCATCAAACTATGTCTACTTTTACACCCATATCTTAAACATCCCGTTACCTCTACAGAGATAATAGCGACCAAATAATAATCGTTACGTTCATGACAATTTAATTTCTTAGTTATGGGCTTTTGGTTTCAAGGTGTGTGAAAACATGGCGAAAATGTGCTTCACTTTGTTATTAAAATATTATTGAGGGATTACTTTCTGGAATTGACCGTTGGGGTGTCGATTCCAACATCAGCGGAATTTGATCGCTGTGAATCGAGAACCACAGCAAAGTATTAGCGGGATAAAGAAAGATATTTGCAAGGATTCCTTGCTCAATGCTTGCCGAGCACACAGTAGGGTTTTGGTCCCTGGAATTTGGGTTTGGAGGTCAAGTCATTAAGGGATCTCGGAACGATTTTGCCTCGGTCCGTTGATCGCAAGAATTTCGGTAAGATTGCCGAGTCATCGCACCCTACAGCGTCCTAAATTTGTAGCACTTTCTTAAAAATTATTGAACATCCCTGATAAATTAACTGTAAAATTAACATGCATACTCAAATGTTCCGGAGAGCGAAAGCAATAATTTGCAGGGTGGTAGAGGAAAAAATAAATGCTTAATTCTAGCTAATGCACAAATTAATTGAAATGAAGGGAGAAAGTTTCACTGTAGACGTTATCGACAAGAGAGCTAGGCCGTTCGATGTTATTTTGAATGTTGTTCATATGTTGAACTTTAATAATAAACGCTAACTCTTATTAATAGCCAGCCAGTTGTTGATTATCCTACGATGACCAGTGGTGACGTCATCAATAATTGCCCCCGCAGGGTTCCGGCCCAGAGGCCGGAACCCGAGGAGGCACCCTAATGTTCCCCGCGTAAATAAGAAGTATCGTATGGTCGTAGTGTTAGTATGCGAAAATTTTCTCGATTTGACGAAAATAGGCGCGCACGGTGGTCCCGGTTAATTTTCAGCATGTGCGCCTGTCTCAGCAACCGCGCAAACTGGGTTTGGTAAGTTTGGCAACGAGTCGTCACGATTTCATTCCAAGCTTTCTTATTTCATTCCAAGCTAGAATGTAAACCCATCCTAAACACGATATGTATGAGGATTTCCATTAACCCAAGAAACAAAGTGTGATAAGTGACAAAACACAAACACAACAAGGAATTTGCACTCGCAAACTCTCACACGAAAACTACATTTCAAAGGTTCATAACAAATACATGGACAACCACGTGCAGTCTTCATTCAGTTTTTACAAAGTCGGGGGTAGATTTAGTGGCAACTATGACTAGTGACTAGTGGTAACCACAGGTTAGAAAGTGCGGGCCTAGATGCACTTACCGTAATTTCCGGCCGTTTACCCGCGTGGCAGATTACCCGCATCAGTCGATTTTTGCAATAGCGAGAAAAAAAATTCAACAGATTACCCGCACTGGCAGATAACCCGCACCCCAAAACAACTGTACTTTTAAAATAAACTAGCGAAAAACGACTTTCAAAATCATCTTGAAACTCTGACGTGCTCGTTTTACACCGGGCATATTGACTCAAAACTGCACGTGGTTACACTTATCGTAAATGATCGGAGATTGTAAATTTTTGTCAGTTACCTTTTTATAACATTTTGAATCTAGTAAAAACTTTATCCATTGTCTTTGTTGACATGGCATCCTTTTGCGTGCAATTAGTAAGTTTTCACATCCATTGTTTTCGATGTTTCCTTGAGAATAATGGCGCTTGTAAAAATCTGTCCTCAAAAAAATCGATATCTCAGGACCTCTACTGAGTCTAAGAAATCGCTTGAAACGGGAATATACTCTTTAACTCAAGGCAGTGCTAGCTAAGAATATTTCTCTGATGCGTCGAATATTCCGGTATTGTAAAATTTTGTGCTGCGGATGTTTCTTTACACGTGTGCCGACAATCAACTTTCCTTGTCGCGCTTTATTATGCGGAGCCATGAAATGAACATGTCGGCATCACTTTTTGTGTGCTTTTGAAGCCTGCTATTTCACATTTAAATTCATGTATTTTCAAGTTCAATACCCGTGTGAGTGAGACATGTTTTTTTTTAATAAACAAAAACAAGCTGTGAAATAGACAAGGTAAGAAAATAATAGCACAAACACGATAAAGGATTTGTTTATTTATCGATTTTGAAGATATGTTTTCAATTTGTTCAGCTTTCATCAATAGCATCAATAGGGAAGGTACTGGAACGAGAGTGTATAATTTTAGATTACAAAATGTACATTCATGTGGACGTTTCTTGGGAAGTTTGCATTGAGTTGTAGTAGATCAGCTCCGTAAATCGAAACATGTCAAACAGCTCCTTCAAAAAGTGAAAGTGGTTTACCAGAAAAATTAACCGTCCAAAAACTGAACAGTATAAAATATAACGCAACTCACCTTATCTTCACGGCAGTATGAATTTAAATAGATCGTGAAAAATCTTCACAATCACAGCAAATCGTCTCAAAAGCAACCAAAAGCAACACCGATAAAACAACTTCTCCAAAACGTAACGTTTGCAATCTTCGGATCATGTGTACTAATGACACCCGCGATCGAGTGTCGATCGATACTAGCGATCGACACCTCGATCGACCCGCGACCGACATGCCGGTCGCCGCTCGACCGATACATCATTGACACTCGACCAACAACGGGCGATAGTCGGTCGAGTGTCGACCGACTCATATGTCGGGCGATAGTCTCCTGCTAGTCGTTCGATAGACTGTCGACACTCGGCCGATACTCTATCGACGCTCTGCTGACAGCCACGGTCCTTTTTTAATATAAAAAGAACAACATTTTAAAAAATTAGTGACATCGGTGAAGGTTTAAACTTTCGAGAATATTCGGCGGTCTAGTATTTTATGTTTTTTTTTTTAACTAAAAAGGGTGCATGTTTATTGAAGGAGGGATACTGCGAAGAATACATCACCGACATACCACCGATATATCACTGACAGACCATCGACATGCTACCGACAGCCGACCGTAAGGTAGCGATCGACACGTCGACCGACATCGAACGTGTGGTCATCGCTAGCATCGATCGCCACTCGATAGAGTGTCAACGAAAATTGAAAGTCTGTCGACCGTGTGTCGACCGAGATGTCCATCGAGTGTCGATCGCGGGTCGACCGACCCGCGACCGCCATTTCGGTCGCGGGTCGATCGAGGTGACGATCGCTAGTATCGATCGACACTCGATCGCGGGTGTCATTAGTACACATGATCCCAATCTTCCATGCCTCGATTTTATGTGACAAACTGTTGAGATTGACTCATTTTCCCAGTTGTTGATTATCCTATGATGACGAGTAGTGACGTCATCAATAATGATAAGTTGTAACCGACGAACTTCGCGTAGACTTAGTCATTGTGTTTATTATTGACATTGATTAAGTAATATATATGTAATTACTTATGAATAATCAAAGTGGTTCTCGCATAAGGCTCACATCAACCTGGTCAGCTTACCACTGCAAGGAAAACGGAACAAAAAAACATCAGTGAAGTTATCCAACGAAAATGTTTGTTGCAGATGTATTGCGCTCTATCAGTTGGTTCATTTGCGATAGGAATTTCTTAGTAAGGAACATCAACATGGACACCGACCGCTTACGTGTACATTTAATTGGGCTCCTGATTTGATCTGGTAAGTTTCAAGTTGCGAAATACCTGATAAAAATTGTTCCCAGGACCGTTCCGAGGAGAAACTGTCCTGGAAACGAGATCGCGATCATTAGTAAACTCCGACACAAAACTGGCTCTTAATTATAGATTTGACCCGCGCAGTATCAATACAATTTTTTGCTATTGTGAATAAGCTTGAAAAAACAACGGGCTGGATCGGGATTGGAACCTTCAACCTCGCGAATACGGATGCGATGCTCAACCTGCAGCTGAACTAAACCAGGTCCGCTGAGCAGGTCAATAGTGGGTTCGTAATGTGCCCATGCAGGGAATGATATTAACAAATCGAGTTTATTAGTTATATCTGGAATAAATCACATCTTTGCACTGCGTTTTTAGTAATTGTGATCATTAGTCTATAACAGGCTGGAACGGGATTTGAAACCGGCGGAACCCTGCGAATTCATAAAGCTTGTGTTAGAAATGATACCAACAACTTGAGTATACTTATATGTAAAATATTGATACATTTATACTGTGCTTGAAACGAAATTGAGGATTGAACCCTGCCAGTGTTTACACCATTTCTATCAATAAAGTATGAGTTATTCCATACTGCAGTCACATGAATTTTCCCTGAACTCTTAGTTCGCTTTAAGAGGTAGGTTTTCTAAGGAAACTGGAGCTACACACGCGTGGATTAAGAGCCCCTACTGTAGGTTTTTAACGAACGGGCTAACGCTCGTAGAGGGAGCTTATCTATTATTTTACTTAATCAAATCGTGTGGGACCCTCGCTCACTTACAGTGCATATCTGTTGGGATTTTCTCAATTCTTAGCTTCGAGGTCTGCATTTAGTACAACGCACGGGACAAAGTATTTCAGTAAAAAGGACATAGTTTCTTCTTGAAGAAAACCAGTGACGATTCTCACACCATCTTCTCCAGCGATAACAGAACAGTACAGTATCATCAAAACAATCGCGACGCTTCACTCTCCAATGGCTTTGAGATGTGTCTATAAAACAATTAAGCTTCAGATTCAAGCTGTTTTTTGCAACGTCAGTGACATGGCGGCTTGCAAACGTCAGCCATTGCGATCAGTTTGAGCCTAAAACTGAGAACAGGCAAGAAGGAGATTCCACCCCGCGAACTAGCGAGTACTGGTGCGATGCTCCACCAGCTTTGGCTATAATTAAGGCAGTCAACCCAGCTGGAAGCAGATCAACAGTGGGTTTTAATATGCCCGTAGTGTTTAATAATCCCTAAAGGCAAGGTAGAGCAGTGGTGGGCATTCTCTTCAGACCTTCTTTAAGAAGTCTGGTGCTGGTAGCTTGGTGTTTCCATGATTAACAAGAGAATTAACTCCACATACTGTGTGAATCTTTCCACCCTGGTGTACAACTAGGTACCGGCGATATATGGAAATGATATGAGAAACCCTCGATATGTAGACTAATATACTATATCAGGCAAGTAACAAAACACTTAAATGGTTCATCCCACTAAAACCTTTGAACTTGAATTCTGTAAATCAGCCGTGAGGGCTTACAAAAACCTTGTGGCTTACAAAAACCTTGTGGCTTACACAAGTTCGGCCTTAATTAGTGCTGTGTGAGTTTTGAATTTTGCAAGATCAAAACGTCCAGCAAACTGGCTAGCTAGCGTTGAATAATCGTATCTTAGTATTTGGAGAAGTTCTAAAAATCTCGAACTGAATCAACTAACCTTTTGCACCGTTTACACATTTTCTGAATGCTTTACGAGTTTGGCGTTTGCATGGTCTTAAAATCCACCACACTGTTTTGCTAGAGTTAAACAAGCGTACATTTTTGGCGTAATTCGGCAACCCAGAATTAAACAAGCGTACATTTTTGGCGTAATTCGGCAACCCCGAATTAATTCAATTGATTGTCTTAGTAAGACTGCGCATGAGGAAAATAATAAAGTATAATTTGGTCGACCGCTGAGAAGTGACGTGGTATAAATTTAATCGTTTGAAAATGATACAATAGAAAAAGGTTACAAGTACCACAATTTGTATTGGAATGACACCACAGCGACAGCCTGATCGAGGAAAATTGTGAAACAAGTACAGTCTGAATTACTGATCGAAACAACGTGCCTTCGGTTTCATAATCTGTCTTGTGTTGGAATCTCCAGTTGTGGCCTATCTCTCATCTTATGGTTAAATGCTCGGAAATATTAACTGCATAAGTTACACTTAAGTCCGAGTGTAAAAAAGTAATGTATGTATGTATGTATGTATGTATGTATGTATGTATGTATGTATGTATGTATGTATGTATGTATGTATGTATGGCTCTGGAATTCGCAAGGGATTATTTGAAAGATCATGACGATAGGTTACGCCCAATATAAGGGCTAACTGAATAAACCATGAACACGAGAAAAAGCTTGACACGTACAGCGAGGGGAATCGGATGAACAAAACAAAAGGAAAGAATAGTTTAGTGCTTCATAAAATTTAGCAACGCCGAAAACCGCAAAGAGCGACATTCTGGTGGTCTAGAAGTGATACAAGACAAGTTTAGAGTAGAATTCATATAGGTAGTTTAAATCTTCGAAAGAAAGTGTGCCTCGTTTTTCCAGATAGTGTTGGAATCTCCAGTCTCTTTCAGGGCCCATAAGTCCACTTCCCAGTGAAGTCATGACAGTTAACACGAGAAGGACAACTATTGTTTCCATGTTTTTCGCAGATAGCGATGGAAAATTTTTCAGTCAGTAGGATTCAAGAGCTGGGTCAGTTGGATTCAAGAGCAGGGTTGGCTGAATAAAAAAGCAGCTAACTCTTAAGTAGTCTCCCTCGCAGCCGTTCTTAGTTTCGTCCGTCACGCGTTCCTCCCTCCTCACTAACCCCGTTAGTGGGGAGGGAGGAACGCGTGACGGACGAAACTAAGAACGGCTGCGAGGGAGACTAACTCTTAAGCCCATTAAATTGAAAACTTTATACTGATGAAAATGTTCAGTTTGAGAGAACAATTAAATTCTTACTTATTACTAAGTTCAAGCTTGTAATATAGATGGCTGGTGCAACTGCCTCTCGGAGTCACTAAATCACTCTGTGGAGACAAAGTCAGTTTTTGAGCTTTCAGCGAGCTTTATCGTAGTAGGATAGCCCACTATTTTAATGCCGCGTAGGTATCGTTTTTCGTTTTTCATCCGTTCGGCTCCCACAGCGACAATTAACCACTAAACTGACAACCAAAAATCTTTAACGCTGTAGGAAATTTTTGCCTTCTTAGTGAACGTGTTTTGTACATTTTTGCTTGGGATCATGCAGTGAAAGACGGTGGTGGTCCCTTAAACCCATCTGTATAGAAAGGTTGAGATCATCGAACACGGTGCACCTTCCAACATATCTAACGTTTATAGGACAGCAACAAGATTCCAGTTAGTTTTTGTCCGAAAAAAGATATTCAAGATAAAAGGAGCAAAGTTACACACAACCTGGTAACAGAGCAAAATTTAGAATGTGAGCTCTCTCTTCTCTTTCCTGATATTTTGAGCGCAATGGGCGAAGTCAAGGCTCGAGCGGCTCGAGTGGCGAACGCAAGCGCAATTTAAAGTTGTCACCAGAGTCTATTGTGCCTAATCATTTCATGACTAATATATAGATTTAGCCAAGCCTAAAAGCGGGGCTCCCGTTAGTACTTTCATTTCACTTTAAACTGTAAAAGCATTCTAAAATACTGCGAAGGAATTCACAAACGTTTTTAACTATAGTTAAGTGTCGAGGTCGGTTAACTTGCTATGATTTTTGTCTAAACTTTCGTCTGCCATAAGTACGGTCTTTCTACCTACAAAGTCATGGAGTATATTCTACAAAAAACACAAATTATCAATGTACTGTATTCCATTCATGATGAAATTAACCATTCTATTTGCGTAAATGTATTTAAAAGATTTGTACACGCTACTGGGAAATGCAGGACACAACTCTTGTCATTTTCGTGTTAAAACGAACACCTCGGTAAAATAAATGTTTACTCCAAGCAGGGTGCAAAGAAAATTAATTTTACAGATTGCCCTTCGGGCAAGCTGTAACCAACATCTACCAGCCCGAAAAACATTTTTCACGAGAATGAAAAAATAATTAATTATTCTTTTCTTAATTACATTGTAAGTTTAAAAAATTACTGCCTTCATTTGTTCACTACAATCAGCTGTAGTTACTTAAACAAAAGAAATAAATAACCGTAAAAGTGTGAACTATAAGTAGACCTGGTCGAACGCAACACGTCAATGACTAACATACTGCATTTGAGACATTTTACAATTTAGAAGAACATTTTTTACGAAAACAACGGCGTTGAAACCAAAGTTCTCAATCGAAACACTAAATGACAACGTCGACAACGCGAAAAGCTGCCAGTGAAAGCGCTACATTCTGCAATTTGCCGCCAAGAGAAAATTCCCGCGGGAGTATTTCTTAGCCGTCGACAGGGGAGATGTTTATATGATTAAAGGACATAAAAATTTGAAATCTTTCATCAGTTTGCTTCTCATTCAAACTTAGTGCATTCAGAAGATCATTTTTCTGAAGAAGGTTTGTTTAGAAGTCGGTTTTCCAAGTCAAGTGTCAAGTTTAAGGGAAAGTGGAAAGTGCTAGTGCTGAGTCACGCATCAGTGAGCAAATATTATGCAGACAAAACTTATGCAAATTTGTGGTCCATAGCACGGAGTCTTTCCACTTCTCGGCTTTCTTCGCTACAATTTTGTCTGTTTTCCACAGCACGGAGTCTTTCCGCTTCTCGGCTTTCTTCGCTACAATTTTGTCTGTTTTCCACAGCACGGAGTCTTTCCGCTTCTCGGCTTTCTTCGCTAAAATTTTGTCTGTTTTCCACAGCACGAAGTCTTTCCGCTTCTCGGCATTCTTCGCTACAATTTTATCTGTTTTCCACAGCACGGAATCTTTCCGCTTCTCGGCGTTCTTCGTTAACATTTTGTCTATTTTCTCGAGCCCGGACTCTTTCTGCTTGTCGGCGTTCTTTGCTATAATTTCGTCTCCTTTCTCTTTCCCGAGCGCGCCTTCTTTGGTGATCTACTTCGCTCATTCTTCCTCAGTTAATTCTCTCTCTCTTTCCCGTTGCTCTTCACCTGAACCCTGTGTTCTGCAAATTATATTTTCTCTGCTATTGTTTGTTGACATAGCAATAGAAATTGTTTCGTTTATCCTTTAGTAAAACTTTAACAGTGTAGAGTAGTAATATTGTGTCTCAAAAAGACAATGAACTGAAAAATTTCTTTTTCAGTCGTCAACGCAATTTCCCGCCAAAAATATGCGGGCTACCAGAACAGCGTCCAAATAAATCACGTCACTTCGATGAGTTGACACATGAGCCCACAATATGGTCATGTGATGCTGGTCAGTGGCTATCCCGTTTTGACAGCTGTCAATTGACCATATTGTGAATGTCCAATATAAAAGATGTGGATTTGCCAAGACAAGCCTGAGATACCCCTCCCTTCCTTTTGATAGTCTCCCCTACCCTACCCGTACAATCTGTAGACGCGTACGGACGTACGTACGTATGTACGTACGTACGTACGCTCGGTCAGTCACGTGATAACCAAAAGAAAAGAGGTTGACCATATTCCATGAGTATGGGGCTCTGCTCCACGCGCGCTTCGCGCGCGGGAGCCCCGCTATCATGAAATTGTTTACGGATTGACATGCAGCCAACCATAGGCATTTTCGATTACTCAGGAAAGGGAGTTCGAAAAACGAAAACCAAAAGCGACAATATCAAAGACACCTCCGCATTCTGTCTGATCCCCCCTTCGTTCTTTCAGCTGGTCTGCATAACTATCATACTCCTCTGACGAAGGTGTCGAGGCTCGCTCTCGCGGTCCAAACAGAATGTTATGACTCTTGAATCCTTTATCTGCTTCAGCATAACCTGATTGAAAACCTAAGTCCTCGTCGTTCATACTTTGATAGTAACAATAAAATACTACGGGAATGTAATGCTCGGAACTGAAGGCGTAAGTAGAAACTCAGAGGACGGGAGCCTCCGAGGTTTGCTTTGAAGGGGGATTGGAGGAATGGGGGCGCGAGAAAGTCCCTTACCTAAGGAAACTACCATGTAGGTGATATAATGATGAATTTATGATGATAAGATTAATGATGATTAGATTACTTGTGGAATAGTATAATGCATTACATGGGTGTTATATACAGCCACAGCCTGGACGGCCCGTCACTAGTAGTCATTCACGAGATTAGTACGTTACGTTCTCGTTCTTAGAGGCCGCAACACTTTTGACCAGCGTCATCTTTTTAGCTTCAGCCAATAGAATCAAAATAGAAAGGAGTTAAACCAGCGAGTTTTGAATGAGATCATGTGGCTGTTATCGTAACAGTCTCGTACTATTGGTTCGCAACCCAAGGAAATAACGATAAAAGAATCGAAGTAAGCAATAACCCGTGTGCTGAAAAGAGTGAGACTGCTTCATAAGAGAAGAAATGAGGCGGAGAGAGGAGCGACAATAAGAAAAGTACACATTGCAATCAGGTGGGCGGTCAGACATAGTTGATACCGTGACGCTGGTTTGAAATAATAAATTTGACTTAAAAAGTTTCCATTCACTGGCCCGACATCTCAAAACACCTGTCTAGCGTCTTCTTTAGCAACTGTTAACCATAATCCCGGCCTACAAGACTTCGCCTAATTTACGTCACACCCCTCCTTAATCTGTTGCTTTATTGACCTAGTGTGAGGATTCACACTCAATGTTTCACCATCGATTATATATTTTTTTTGTCGAAGCGTCATAGTTTGAATAAGGAACAGTTAACACATGCGCAATTGCTCTAGCTCTGCAACCGAGGTAGGTGGAGCGTCTCCAGTGACTGAAGGCTTGGCACTCGTTACGTACCTATTATACGACTATTTCTCTGGCTCTTAATTCGTCTCGGGACGGATTGACCGTAGCTGTAATATAGAGCATACGTAGACTGGTGAGGTGCGCTGGGTGGTCTGTTTCCAGTGGTCTCACCAAATGTCCTGTTACTGTAGGTTTTTCATAAATCATAAAAAAATATCCAAAATTTCAAATGAATAATACAATTTTGAAATTGTCGAAGCTGAAGTTTTTCAATGTTATTACTCGGTTAAGGCTGTTGTTAACGAAAATGGCTGATAACGTGACATACGTGATATGGAATAACATAAGAAACATTCCGGAAATGTACATGCTGAAATTATTACCGGAAGTACAATACTGGCCGCTTTCCAAATTTGGCAGAAAGTCGTGACGTGTCTTCAAACTAAGATGGCTGACTATAGCGGCAGAATTTCGATATTTACGTAGATTTTTTTTTCATGTTCTGTTTCATGGAATATCACAAAGGTTCTTTAAGATGGTCAACTATTTATAATAGAAAGAATTGTCAGCATGTCTCTTATCAGCAAATCAGGCTACACAAGTTATGTCACAAGTCGTTCTGAAAATGAATTCATCGGCGACGCAGAGGTTCAAAATGTCCCCTCTTCAAGGGTCTATATCTTTGGGAATGATGTTTCGGGCGAAATAGGGACGGATGATCCTTCACTGGAGATGACAGAGTTAAGACCAAGGACTAGAAACAAACGGTCTTATGCGTCGACTAAAGTGGTGTGCGGGAACTTTAAGAAGACTGAAACAATCGTTCGTGAAATTCTTCCAACTGATTCACTACAAAGTTTCTCTTTGCACTACGGCTGTACGGTATGTATGTAGAAAGTAAATTACTTTTGTCCTTAAACACTCCGTAATTACTTGAAATCCACGTAACTTGAGTTTCATTCTGTTGAGAGAAAGATTGCCGTTGAGAAATTTTATACACTTGTATTATTGTGTAATTATGTTCTTTCACTCATTGTGTAAGTCAGTGAATGTGCCGGTATGATTTCGTTTAACTGAAACCAGTGAAGAATATATGTGGTTTATCAGTGACGTTGCTTCAGTAAATAGTAGCAAATGTGTACTTAATATCATAAATAAATGCATCAATTGGTATGATTCTCTCCCTGTGTTCGTGATCGTCATAGATTGTACTTGCAGAAATAACATGAATTCGATGCCAGATGCACTGGTCAGATACCATAGCTACGGTAGTTCCTATGGCGTGGTGTCGATCATGTTGTTATTTTTTCTTGAAGAATTGAGTAAATACAAAATAAATATTTTGCATTTGAAAAATAGCTAATGTTTTCTTTTTTCCTAGTTAATCTGCAGTGTGTATAGTTTTGTTTACCTACATTGTCAGCTGGTGCTAAACAATTGACTAGATTTCTGGTTTGCTTCTTTTCTTACAGGTTGCTGAATTGAAAAGGGCAAATAACTTGTATTCTGATCAAGATTTCCATGCTCTAAGAACCATTAAAATCCCTGTTCAATCACATGGACTTCTAACTGAGATAGCAGAGGAAAAAAGGAAGCCTTCACCGCTTATCATTCCCAACAGTGACACTTCTACATCTAATGATGCTATTGATGAGTCTGATTATGAGGACAGTGCAACAGATGGAGAGTGTGTTAGGACTGTAAGCATCCGCTCAGATCTTGACTCTCCAAATAGTTTCCTTCGAAACATGGACAATGATTTAAAGTTGATTTGCAAATCAAATGCACTGCGCAAGTCAAACTTGGATGAAGTGACAAGAACATTAACTGTAAACTGCATCAACCCTTTGAAATTGCAAAAACAAAAGGAGAAGAGTTTGGGAACAGCTTGTGGGATTGGGTGGAAAGGAATTATAGTAACTGTTTTTGTTGTTGGGATCTTAATACCAGGAATCATAGCTTATATGTATTTAAGACAGAAAAACAGTTGACGAGAGTTATTGTGTATATATATATATATGTAAAATTTCTGGAAAATAATTTTAGACATTATTCCATTATGTGCGCTTACTGGTATGTTAAAAGAATCACTCTGATTATCTTATTCTTGTTATGTTGTTGGATTACAATATTATTAATTCATAGCATTTGATGAAAGTTTAATATATCATTTCTAGTTCTTTGGATTCTTCTTGGTCACATAGTCACAACTGCCATGCAACCGGCATATCAGACAGATGGGTTAAAAAAAATGGGGTCATGAGGGGTCACATTGTCTAACAATTCTAATACATTATCAAGCAAACATTGTGAGAATTGAGAAAATAATTAACTTTTGGATACCAAATTCATCACCAAACACTAGATTCTCCAAACTAGCATATAGGGTGAGGTATGGCACTCGGTAAAGAGCATCACTTTTTAGATCTTGGGAATGAAGGGGTCAAATAATACCAGTGGTGACTTATGTTCAGCTGCAAGTTCAGCAAACAATATGGCATTATTGCTCCACTCTAAACAGTGGTAGAGGTGGTCATTAAATTTATAAATTAAAGCTTTGTTTCTGGTATGCCATTGTCTGATGATGTATTCTGTCTAGGTTAATGTTTTTTGGAGTTCTTTGATTGAGGAATGTCACCTTCTCACTCAAAATGCCAGACCTACCTGACGCGCGGAATTCTCTAAGCCCTAGGCAATGCTGCTTGATACGATTGTGTAAAAGTTTTACCAATTATGGCTAATTCAATGAGCCTTTTGTAACAACAGGAAATGACTATTCCTCTGTCAATCAGACTAATTGAAACTGTCAACTCCATAATTGGAGACATGGAAGACTAAAAAACTAAATGTCTCATGATACAACTAGAACTGTCTTAACAGCTTGGTTACTGAACTGATGAGGGTCTCCCAGGGGGGGTCCTTGTTCCCTTGTTCCCTTCCAAAATTTCCCTATGTTCCCACACATTTTCAGAATGTTTTCGTACTGTAATTTTTCAAATTTTGTTCCCCTGTTCCCAAAAATTGGCTAATGTTCCCTTGTTCCCTTCGATATTTTCCCAATGTTCCCTCGTTCCCCAAAGCCCCTGGGAGACCCTCACTGATGTCTGCCTGTCTTTATGCTCCTTTCTCGGAAACGGTCAAACTTGTTCCCAGGGGCTTCTCAGAACTAGACGCATGACTGCGTGAACTCGGGCTTTCTTTCAACATCTTGCTATGTAGACTATGTAGAAGTCGAACGCTACACAAGTCGTCTTTAAGCAACGTAAAAATCTCAAAGTTATTTGACACCAGATTTGCTGGCCCTGAATCAGGTGACGTCAGAAACATATATAACAACATATATAATATATATAACAACATATATAATATGGCCCTTCCTTTATTTTCTTCTTAAACATTTCAATACATGATTCCACATTTTTATTCTTATTGCCATAGTATTTTTGTTTGCGTTTCTCAAGCATTTCTTGTTTTTTAGCTGCATCCATTGTTTTGCATTTTTCTGCATGTTTGTGTAATAAATCTTGTTTTTAGCTGCATCCATTGTTTTGTATTTTTCTGCATGTTTGTGTAATAAATCTTGGTTTTTAGCTGTATCCATTGTTTTGTATTTTTCTGCATGTTTGTCTAACAGCCTTTGTTTCTTAAATGCATCCATTGTTTTGTATTTTTGTGCTCGGTTCTTTTGCAGTTCTTTTTTATTTGTAGAATCATTTGCTTGTTTTCTTTCCAATAATATTCCCTTCCTTGATGGTTCCATGCCTTTATAATTCTGTTTCTGCCTTTAATTTTTCATTATCCTTTTTCATTCATTCTTGTTAGCAGATTTGGTTGAACATGACACAAACTGTATTTGGTAATGTTCTGCTGAATGATATGTTTTTGAACATTTCTAATAGTCTTAACTAGACAAGCAATACCATTTTTATTTTTAGTATATTGAATGGGAGTCATTTGACTTTCATCATAGATCAAGAGGGAATATACATATTTTGAATTTTGTATGGATTTTGAAATACAGCGAACACAAAAAGATGCGAACCATATCAAAAACCCTGTGCATTCACTATTATTCTGTATAATATTTTGGAGAACAGATTTGCTTTGCACTGACTCAAACAATACTCCTTCAGTGATATCACTTTTAAGGTCAAAAATTACTTCAACTCCACAAAAATCAACACTTTTGGGCAAATTTTTATTGGATGGTGAATTCATATCTAAAGATAAACTATCACATAACCTTTTGCCATTATCGACAAATAGAAGATAATGTTTTTGAAGTCCGATAAGCACAGGATTTCATTATAGAATAGCAAAGTGAATAAATAGTCACAGTAGTACTTAACTTAAACTTCATGGTTTCACAAACACAAGTCTGAACAAGTATGTCATTTTCAGCTTCATTAATTTATTAGTCCTTTCACCTCAAACATAATATTGTTCTGTATACTCTGAAAATAATGCACTAAGTCACTAAGAGACAATACTTCAAGCAGCTCACATGTATCTTGGGCATGGCTTCTACCATATGAATCGTTTGCATGAGAATCAAATATTTTAAACCCCACATTACCACTACAATAGATAGCAATAGCATTTCACCCTACTGTCAATACAAAATTAGTGTAGTTTTCAGCCAAAAGTGATTCAAAGGCTCTTAGCAAAGAAGTACAGTATTGATATCCTTCTATGGCAGCTTCTTAATGAATAGTACCAGTGTAGCTTTCACTGTACTGAAGCTGATGGTCAGTTTCGAACACATTTAGCATTGATGGTAATTCTGACTGCATTAAAAAGGATTGCCTGGCAAACTGAGGCAAACCTGAATACAACTGATTTCCAATATTCATTATTTCCATGAGGTTATTAGTTGAATGGATTCCCTGTTTGCTATCGTAAATCAAAGAGCATAAACTCATTGCAACACATTGTTGTCCAGAATTCTGTCCAAATACTAGCTCATTTCCTTGGCTACAAGGGGCTGATATTGTTTTGCTTGGGTCAATATACATTGGAGTAGGACCAGGGTTCTTCTCTATGTCTGTACTCAGTTTAAATTGACAAAAATTTGATATATGGGGCTACTTTTTGTACCGGCACATCAAATTATTACAGGTAAACAATGATAAATACCGATTTGCTCGAAATTCAAGCTTCATCAACCCTTGATAAACCCTGCTAGCGCAATTAAACAAAAGCTTCTTTTCATGTTGTAATTTTATTTAAGCTCGTTATCTTTGTACTACATTCATATTTTATAAGTTTCTAACCTTCACATAACAGCAAAGCTTGGAAGACTTCGGTAAACTCGCACAGATACGTTTTAAGACAAACTCCTTCAGCTTTCTGTTTTTGTTTCTCAGACACTTCAAAATTCGAACTGGCAATCTGCTGGGTTCTCGATCACGTTTACCCATGCGACGATTTCTACGTAAGCTAACAGGAGATAGCTGATTTGATATAGCATGATTTTCGATAGATAGTCCATTTGATAAAGCAGTCATAGCATGGTTCATGATAAAAGGTTCGCTCGTAACTGTATGCGCACCGACAAGGCGGAAAAACCACAGCGCATGCGCTACGAAAAACTCGACCGTTACAAATTCAAAATGGCGGACGACAAATTATATTTTGCCACGTAATTGGGGTCCAGTTTGCGTCCTCACACTGGAGTACAAGATGCGATTGCCCATCAACTTTTCAGTTCAATCCCTTTGGATTCCGTGTGGTTTTTTTAAACGACAATCGGATGTTTTTTCGTAAGTGTTTTCTATATCATTGTACTGTCTTTGACGATAGCTGTTCTCGACGGTAGGAATTCAGTGGACCTTGGAATTTCTCGTTGTTTAAGGCCGTCGATGAATATTTAAGGTCAGAATTTTCGTAGTAGAAAGTTCGATAATTTCCACACAAAATAT
Source organism: Ricordea florida (assembly GCA_949710005.1). NCBI lineage: Eukaryota > Metazoa > Cnidaria > Anthozoa > Corallimorpharia > Ricordeidae > Ricordea > Ricordea florida. The sequence continues at coordinate 24,875,907 of OX453273.1, read as the reverse complement.
CAAATATGACTTTTTTTTCGTTCCAATGACTTTTTTTAAACGCCTTTCAAAGTTGTAACTGTGAAGTGGTGGCAAAGGAATCATGTAAGTCTCTCCTCCTGGCTTCGTTAAAATCGTCGCACTGGTTTTGCCTATCGGGTAAGCAGTTCTTCGTCTTTACAAAGCTAATTCATCTTCCTTTCAGTTTTATCGAAACCTTATATATCTTGTAATATATGATCAGGTCAGTGATTTATTCCTTGTTTGTTGTTAATGCTCCTTTTAAGTGAATGTATTTGAACCTGAGCATATTAAAATATTTTACTTTTAATAACCTTGTTGTTGTGTTGTCCTTGTTGAGTTGTCGCCATTTTCTGCGTACCGGCCACAGGCCGGCAGTTTTCCCGCCGTTTTTGTAGCCGTGGGCAATTAAAGGGTCCGTTGTGGCCGTTGTAAAGTTTTGTTTCCATAATGTTCTGTTCAAAAGCCCCGCGAAGTTTACGGAACAAAGAAAACTGTTTGTTGAGTAGCGTAGGTTGCTGGGGAAAAATTCCCCGTCTGAATAATAATCAGTGTAAAAAATACGGTTTCGAGGAGGGTGAATATCTATGCGTAAGACATTTTGACGAGGAGAGGAAACAGAAACAGCAGCCTGGGTGCTGCTCCCCGAAAAGGTCGTTGAAAGATACATGCTCTGGGGTACTAGCCAACTGTCCCCAGCGTTTGGTCGCCGTGCTTAAAGAGCTTGATACTGTCAAAACGGGTTATGGCAAAATTTGTCTTGGCCATTTGAAACAGGCGGATAGCGACGAGAGGATAACTGGCAACAAGTGTTACGTTTCTGCCAGAAAGGTGAGGGTTTTGCACTGATATTCCCAGTTCGCTTTCCTTTCCAAGTAGGAAATTATTACTGTCATTTGTTTTAATAGCGACAACACTCTCGCGGCGAAAATGAAGCGAGCCCCACAAGGGTTTCCCCAAAGGATGTACCTAACTGGTGTGAGCTTCTTAAAAAGCTGGAAACACTTGAACAAGAAAATAAAGAGCTCATAGAAAAGAATTCACACCTGAATAACCATATTAAAGGTGTGTTTCATTTTTGTTTTTTAATGGATTTATTGCATTAAAAGGGTTTTCTTATAAAAGTTGTTATTGTTTCAAGAAAGTTTAAACTGTTATACAATTTTGCTTTTCTAAGATGGAACATTTCAAAATCCAGTTTCAAAGAAAACCCTGCTAAATAAAAGATCAATAGACAACAGAAATTAACAATTTTCCCAACATTTGCAGTGACAGAACAGAACAACAAGGAAAAGCAAAACACAATTGATGAGCTCCAAGTTGAGACCAAAAAGCTAGCAGAAAAAAATACAGTCAGTAAGTTAACTTTTTATCCTGTCCAATCATACTGAGAAGAACATTTGACTTTATTCCATCAACAGAAATCACAATGTTGTACAAGTTATGTGAGATAGGTAATAGTGACACAGGAATCCACTTTTCCACATTGCTAAAAATGAAAAGAAAGATTTTAATACTATCAGTAAGACAGTAGAAATAGCATTAAAAAACGAAGTTAAAACAATACCATAACATAGTTTCATATTTGTACAATACATAATTATTTTTAAGGCCTTTTGCTGAAATAATATATTAATGCACACACAATTTTCCCTACTTCTAATGAAGCTACATGCATAATCTTACAAATATGCTCTGACAGAGTATAACAAAAACAACAGTGAATTTAAGGTAAACCTGCATTCAGTGAATTAGTGCACTGCTTTCATAAAGCACTGACGAGTCATTATATGAATGGAGGCCATCACTTATATGACCCAACGGAAATGGAGAAATTTTGTGAAATGCATGTACCAGGTTTATTCAATGAGTTCTCCACCTCCATCCTCAATGAGTCAAAAGAAATGCCTACAGCAAAACGGAGGGAGCTTCAACGAGTAAGGACAGTGGCATTAATGTACAGCTTCAGTTTTTATAGAAATCAGGTACTGGATACTTGTTCTCTTACAGCACTATAAAAATGCAGTACAATTCATTACTGTAAGATCCTTTTTTAACATTGACAATACACTCTATTAAAAATATATTTTTGCTTCTTATTCCAGCCTTTTTTTTTAACTTCTAAAGACATATAAAAATAAACCTTTATCCACTTCACTTCTCTTGCATGTAATAAATTGACTAGGTTTCTTTATTAATGCCTACCCACCAGTCTACCCACCCCTTTCCAAAGCTGAATGGGGGCACCACTGGCTGACTGGGTAGAAAGGGGAGGGGGTACTTCCTCAAAAGGAAAATAGCCATTATCATTCAATAAAACATACTTGTACACTAAGACACAAAGCTTATTTCTAGAAAATTTGCCTAATGCAAAAAGCAAATGGCTTGAATCTCAAAATGTGTGGTGCAAGTTACAATTCACTGATGTCAGGGATGGTCATGGGATATAGCTGCCACCCAAAAACTCTTCGCAACTATGAAAAATCATTAGCAGAGGCTAACAAGCAAGAGACAAAGAAGAGAATCTTGGCAGATGTGACAGTAAGAATACTTATTTCAGTTAATCATTACAATGCTTTAGTTTCCCTTTTCGAGTCTATAACTGAATTAATGCAAATGTAACATGAAGATGGTAAATTCTAAGCTCATTAAATAAATGATTAAGATGAAATGACCATTAATTTTGCTGCGAACATGAGACAAAGCAAAAACCTGAGTCCCCTAAGGGATAAAATCGATGGCTTCCAGATACTAGTTGGGTGCTCTAACCACTGAACTACAAGACACACTTGGCGAGCAAGGACATTTACTAGGTTCATATGTGACACGCACCCTGCATACTGCATGGAACAACCCATCATACGGCTAAACTGTGGCCATACCTTCCACAGAGGATGTCTGTTCCATCCAAGCGAAAGCAAACAAGAGCACAGCTATGCAATGAGAGAAGATCAAGTTAAATGTCCTGTTTGCTATGAGCCATTGTGCCATCGTATGGAAGAACTTGCAAACACACTTAACAGGTGGGTTCAAGAAAAATGTAAACTTGCTTGATGATGTGAAAGAAAAAAATAACTCTTTGGTCAAAACAGTTTCCGATTTCAATCAAACGTACACTACACTGACGGAATTTAATAAAATACGTAAATACATACATAATAATACAAACAATCGTGTACATTTTGTAGAAGCTTACTTGCCAGGGCTTTTCAGCCACAATATACTACGATTACAAAAAATATAAGGTAAATGAAAAATTACGTACCAGCTATTGATAAAATTTCATTTTAACATAAATATAAATATTTAGTTTTTAATATAAAATCCAAAAACAGGAAGAAACGACTTTGCTGATAATGTAAATATACTTCATTAGCTTTACATACGACCACAAGCTCTAGTCGCTCAAGTTATTGAAGGATTGTACTGACCTGTTATACTGACGAGGTGTCTTGATTTCAATACTTTTTTGAGGTATCTGGCAGGTGAAAACGATGACATTGACGCCGCCGAAGAAGACGATGGCACCGACGACCAAGATGATGAAACCGACGATGAAGAGAACGAGTCAAGATTCGATGAAAAGTCATTCAAGGAACGAATTATTAAGATACAGGAGAAAGCTGTTCTCCGATTCTCAGCATTGCCTCATCGAGACAATAGGCTGATCAACAGATCAGACAAGACGACCACGTAAACAACGGCACACTCCGGCTGAAGACACGTGGAACTCCAAGAACGCCTGAATGACCACTAAAAGCGGCTTCTTTAGAAGCCACTCAATATGCAAAATATGGTCAATATGCAATATGCAAAATGACCAATAAACAGGGCAACCTTCTTCATAAAATCGATCGTAGGTTGTTTGCAAGATCAGTGAGATCCAGCATCTTTGCGTATTCACGCAACATGCCTCGTGCACGTCCGCCATGTTCTTATCAAAAAACATCAAAAGCACGCGCAGGCGCATTACTGTTAAGCAGCGTCCATTGCGTCATTTCGCTCAGCCAATCAGCGGTTTTTCCGCCTTGTAATGCGCACCATACAAATTCTACGCATGCGCCGTAAGAGCTCTACGGCGATTTGTGACTGAAGGAAAAAAAAATAACGAAGGCGAATTTAAACCTCGGGCGTTTCCTTCGGAAAGCCCGAGTAATAACGTTTCCAAAACGGTGACTGCCACGAACCTCGTACCATACTGCGCAAGCTTGTCGGAGAAACGTCGACTGGGAACAAGCTTTGTCAGCGGCACGCACTAAGTGGTAGCCTGCGTAGCAAGCGCAAGGGGAATGGGGAGGAGGGGAGGGAGGGAGCTCCCTCCCCTCCTCCCCATTCCCCTTGCGCTTGCTACGCAGGCTAACTAAGTAGGTAAATTAGGCACGCTACAAACAATCCTGAATTCTTGCTACCAAAGCTACGTCATTATTCAAACTTTTCTTGATTTTTGCACGTGAACAAAATCATCGGTGGCGCTAGAAACTGCAATTAGATAAGCGCCTAACGGAAATTAATGGTCGTATTGGACATGGGTAAGCGAGCACGAGATTTAGCATAGAATTCGCTGGGAAACGGAACCCTTGTTCCTTTAAAGATATGTCCTTTCGTAAACTATTCTCATTTCCTTTTTCCTCGGCCTGCGGTGAGCCTTTTTATATGCTTGTTTTTAAAGTTAACCTCCCAATTATATTTAAGGAAGATTCCCTCACGTCGAAGGGTCTCAGTTAGGCGATCAGGGGCGGCGCAGGAAAGCGCGCGCTTCTTAAGTACTTGAACTCAGTCGTTCTCGTCCTCGAATCTAAAGCACTCTATTTAGTGATGAAAAGGGCTGCATGGGTGAGGCGAGAAAGTGAGAAACGTTAATAATAGTAATAAACTTTATTTAAGTGTCAACTGTATCTGGCACTGACGTACGAATTGGGGACACTGTAAAGCACAAATGAAATCAAATGAAATCATATGAAATTATATTAAATTAAATTAAATTAAATGTTGGTTTTTTTCGAGATGGAAAAACCGGAGTACCCTGAGAAAAACTCTCGCAGCAGAGTAGAAAACCAAAAAAACTGAACCCGCATATGACGCAGGGACCGGGAATCGAACCCGGGTCACATTGGTGTAAGGCGAGCGCTCTCGCCACTGAACCATCCCTGCTCTCGTTCCTACCTCTCCTCTTCCAACTCTCTCAGCACTCTTTTTTTAGCTCACCACTTTTCTGCGCGCCGCTTCGATTCTGTCCTGGCTTCGTACAGTACTTCGATACCAGAATCACCTCAACTTCAGGGTCTGAAATGTCGCTGAAAGTTTTACTCCTTTCTGAATATACCGTGGCATTAAGTTCCAGCCCACAAGTTTGTTTATTGAGAAATAGGGACATAAGCTAGGGATATTTGGCATTTCTGTGACAGTCGTTTCAACAAATTCCATTGAGTGAAGGGTTATGTACTACTACATTTCTAAAGCCATTCTTATAATTAGTGGCTTTTTCATTTCTTGAACCTTGCTCCGGCCCACGACTTGAAACTTTCTGGTAATAATGAAAGACATGTAACCGTCTTGAAATCCTCTTTCCACTCCCTATTTGTGGATAGATTTTGGTTTCTGTAAAAGGGAAAATTCGGGGATGCTGTCCGTTAATTGAACCGTGTGAAACACTCATTGAAACCAAATGATTTCACGATGATTTTATGGTCATTATGATAAAAATGTTCCTTTTACATTTACTAAAGCCGAAAGAAGTTAACAATCATATGGTTGCAAAACATCACGGTATGGAAACAAACGAACTGTTCTCTTCTTTATTTTAAAAATCCGACCCTGAATAACTCCGTTACAGGTCTGGCGAGGAACTCTTGATGGCCATCTTTCCAAATGCAGATCCTTACTATACACATTTAGTCGCTGGTATGTCAGTATTATAGACTTCTAGATGTAAACTGACTTTAGGACAACATTCAACTTTGTTCGATTCATACTTTGTATATAAATAGCTCGTTCTACTAATATGAATAAGAACCACATTTGATGCGGTTGTATATAGAGAAGAACCCAAAAGAAATTCAAAGTGTATGATCATATCCTCAAGGCTTGTCACTGGAAAATTGTGTACTAAACGCTTTAAGCTCTAAAAACCTTTCATCGCCGGTGTATCAAGCTCAACCGTCATTTGAAACACTAGCAAAAATTTTCTATGCAAAATTTTCGTATTTATGCTTTCGCAGTCAGTTTTTCTAAGTGCTCAAATCAGACATCTTGTGCTTTCCTTTGTAGTTTCCTTTTATCTTTATCTCTGATCTTTTCCAGCGCCTTGAAATAAGTCCATTCCTCTGTGTGGATTCTGCTATTGACTTCCTTCTTTTCTGTAAGGAGCTTTAGATATTCGTCCGCGATTTTTCCCCATTGAATATTGAGATCGGTTACTTGAGTATCGGCCATAAATCTGACTTTCTTTTGAAGGTGTTGACATTCCAGACCGGCTCTGAAATGCTGTGAGTACAGAGCGTCTGGCGAGTAAGGCACATTAGGTAATTTAACTGTTGCTGTGAATAGAATGCAAGTGGCGGAAACAGCAGCAAGAACTGGCGCACCACGTGGCAGTTGATAATAAATTGATTTCCAAGCAAGTTTGGACACGACTCCACCCGAAGTACCAAACATCGCTGCAACCCACGATAACAACTGTAGTTTATCGTTGATTTTGTAGTAGTGTTCGGCAGATTCATAATGACAGGCAGCCGTAACCCTTAAGCTGTGTTCCATATTTCTGAGTTCTTTCTCTAGCGTCGCTCTCTTTCTTTGTTCCATGTCCCTGTGTTCTTCTTCTAGCCTCTCTTTTCTTTCACGTTCTCTCTGTTCCTCGCCTTTGCCTGGAGTTGAGTTACTTGAACCCATTTGTAGCTTATAATTACACTACTAAAAACAACACAGCCACGTTAGATTGGTATTGGTTTAGAACACACTCAGTGTTTGCATTTACTCTTTGCTTCAGAGCAGTTTTAAGATTGCTTTCGAAAGTAATTTCGCAACTGCTTCGGTTTTCCATCGCTTCGACAGGCGATTGGTGGAAGAATCTTGCGTCACTGGCTATTTCAGTCAATCGAAGTAAAATCAAACCAATTGTAGCGCGGCACAGACGGCCCAAGCTTCCCGATATGAAAGGTTTCGTATTGAAGTCCCGAACCGTTTTGCATTGAAGTTCACAGAAAATTTAATCTTTTCAATAAAATCTCCTTACTTTGTTCCTATGTGGTATTCAATGTTGTCCGTTCGATTCTCAGATCATACAGTAGAAAGCGATTTCGGCCCGCAATTAAGGCTGTTTCAGCTTTCCGGTAATCTTAAGTACCTGACATACTACAGCCCTTTAAATCCTAGAGTTGACAAACATGTAACTTTTAATTACAATTTCAATACTTTATCAGTCAAACAGATGATGAGAATAGCGCTTCCTTAGCGTTTAAAGAGGCAGCTTTCATGAAATGACTGGAAATTAGAAGTTTAGTCTTGGCAATGAAAAGAATATATTGATTTTGACAGATGTTTCTGTTCTGAGTTCTGATTGGTTCTTTGAACTGTGTGCTTCTGTTGTGATTGGCCAGATTAGCTAAATTTTCACCATTTTAGTCGCAGCAATTCAAATCTTAAGCAAATCTATTGTTATCTTCCTCTACACAACAAAGTGCAAAATGACCATACTGTCCAGCAAGACATTTTTCAACAAGTCCTAAGCGGAAACATATGGAATAAAAATCTTGATTCTAGTATTCACTCAATACAGTCTAACAAATACTGTCTAATACACGCGATACAGACTAACAAAACATTTCAGTCTAAGCCAGTTATCACTGCGGTTCTAATAAAACGCGATTTCACAGCGATTCTAAATTTTTTTTGGGAGGGAGACGCTTATTCGATAGGAGGGGGGGGGGCGTTTATTCAATTTTGGGTCTTCAGTCTTAGGGGGGGGGGGGGCTTATTCGAGAGGGCTCTAATTGGAACAAATACGGTACTCGGTTTCGTTGCTAGCCACAATCTTCGCTAAAATACCTTGGACCGGTTGACAGGATTTACTGCTTTCTTACAGATTTTCTGAAGAATAGTAAGTCTTAGGCCTGATTAACAATTCAGAGCGTAAAATGAAATGCAGTTCAGGCGCCGTGACGTGTTTACAAAGGAGCGCAGAATTAATGAATTCTGGTTTTGACCAAGAGTAACGCAGATTTCGTTTTCCAAACATTTCTAATTTTCCCTTCATTTTCGAACGCGTCAACAAATTTATAATTTGTAGAGTGCGTCCTAGACAAGCAAGCTTCACGATCCCGGAAGCATATTTCGAATCAAAACATTCTGTAAATCTTCTAGCACTACAAGAGCGTTTGTCACATCTGTAATCTTGTAGAGACACAAAGAATTTAACAGACATGCCATTTGTATTTCTTAGAATGCGGCAGTCTAGATTAATACCCCGGCAGCCAACTAAATATCTAATTGCTCCCGTAGTGCCGCAGTCGTGTTGTAATGCCGCTCACACAGTCCTGTAGTCGTCATTGTTGAAAATGCTAATCAGTCATGTAGTAGTAGGAAAATGACAGTTCTAGCGCAAAAGGGCGTGGTCATTTTTTTCTCTCTGGGGACTGGACCGAGCTCACGGCCAAAAAAATTAGGGGAGGGTGGTCAAAAAATGTTTTATGAATAATTAATTAGGGGAGGGGTGAAAAAATGAAAAAATATTTTGGGATGGTGTAGGGATTGGTATGTTTTGGAGAATTTGTTGAGATGCCTAAGAAAAAGAAGAAGAATAAGTGTCATTATGGATTTTATTACCCTATGGTAAAAATTTATGAATATAGAAAGATTAGGTTGGAATATCTTAATAAAAAAAGACTGGTTGTTCATGATTTTATAGACTCAATCAAAAAAGATCTGTTATACAATATTTCAAAGAATCATGGTTTTATTAATGAAGAATATAAATTAATTTATTTTGAAATTAGGTATACTAATAAGTATATTGACAAGCGTTATTTTACTTTTTCCACTGATATAGAATTTGGGGTGGATGGTTTATCTACTGATGAATATGCTAGAGATTTATTAAATCATACCAATAATAATTTTTGGAAAATATTTTTTGATTATGATTCTATTATTGATTCATTTGTGGTCACCATGTATACAGATGCTTATAAGAGATTACATAAGCATCGTTTCTACAAAGACTTGTATGATGAGTTAATGTCTATAGCATGGCATCCAAGTAGGGTTCTTGAATGGTGTTTTGATGTGGAGGAGTTAGAGTTTTTGAAAGGGGTGTGGGGTGAGTCATGTGGAAAAATATTTTAAAATATGAATGATTATTAAAAATTAATATGAATTGGGATTTAATCATTATGGATATTTTAACTTTAATGTTTGTAATAGGATTAATTATTTACTTTGTATTTGTTTATAAAAGGAATGTTTACACATTTAATAACATGAGATACTCAAGATTAAGATTCTATAATAACAGAAAAAGATTAGCTCCACCAAATTCAAAGAATAAGTATGAAGAGGAGTGTAGAAGAATATTACAAAACATATTCAGAGCTGAGTTTCCAACAACACGACCAAATTGGTTGAAAAATCCTGGAACGGGTAGGAATCTTGAATTGGATGGGTTCAATCCTAACATAAAAACATATATAGGTAGTGGTTTGGCATTTGAATATGATGGGCGTCAACATGCTGAATATACATCTATTTTTCACAGAAATAAGAGTGATTTTCATTATCAAGTTTTCAAAGATTCACTAAAAAATAATATATGTCAATCAAGAGGTGTTGTACTTATTAGAGTGCCACATTTTGTACCGTTTAACAAACTAAATTCTTATATTAAATCAGAACTTGTGGAGTGGTGTGATGTTTAAAAAATGAAAGTTGATTTTCATTGGTGTAGTGGTTGGTATTTTAAGCTTTATTATAATGGAAAGGTTACCAGTCAAAGAGCTAAAAGAAGTAGCTAAAAAAGCTGGAATACGTGGTTATAGTAAATTAAAAAGGGTTGAATTACTTAAGGTTCTAAATGATATTCAACATGGAATTTATGATCATGGTGAGGAGGATTGTAAAGATACTAAAGTTTATAAAAGTGTAGAGCCAATATCTATTGTATACACAGTAGATTTAGGATTAATATTTTTAACTATAAGTGTAGTATTTATACTTTTGATTATGTTTTACAAGTATCAATGTGTGATTGAAATTTGTAAAGGTATATAAATTTTATAAGACATTTGTAACACGTTTCATGTTACAAAAGTTCACTTAATCATTACACATAGACTACTATAACCTCTCTCTTATATTTCCTAGCCATCTTAATAGCTGACTTAGTACCTGGTGAGTAAATACAAGAAGGTAAGGCTAATACATGCGTCACACACTCCATAATAGCTCTATTACGAATTGGCCCAGCCGCTTTGCCATAATAGTCCCATTGAGCTTCAAACTTCTTGAAGAGTATTTCATTTTCAATTGCAAAATCTTCAGCCATGGTGTCAACACCTGTTGCATCACCAGATACAATACACTCAATGTCTGAGAGATCCAGCTTCCATTTCTTAAGAGCCTTTCTTATTTGATCTTTCAAGAAGTCGCTGTCAAAGAAGTTTCTGCTGCCAACAATTGCTATTGATGTCATGATATATGTGAATCGATTGATTAATTAGTTAGAAATTTCAATTTTCATCTGAAAATAATCCAGGCTATAGTTGCAATTGCAATGGTTAATACTATTAGATTAATTTTATGATTAGTAGTTGTTTTTTCTGGTGAAGATTCTTTGACTACAGGTTGAGAATCAATCTTTGGTTTAGGCCTTACAGCTGCATGTGGTAGTTTAACTTTTGAAGAGCCTAGATTATGGCGTATTCCAACAGTCTTACTCTCTAGGTTTATATTTGTGTTAACACCAAATTTCATCTCATCAGTGGCCTTCATAAGGTTGTTATTATAACCAACCACACTCTCTGTGTTTATCATCATATTACTTGGCATCAACCACACTCCAGGAGCAATGGCTAAATCAAGTCTTAATTTAGCTTCTTGAGTGGCCAGCTGGTACCTTTGAATTGAACTTGAAATGTCATTCTCAATCAAGCTACTCTCAAATAGAGCCAAGAATTCTTGTTGAGTCTCGATTGCTCCACCACCAGTACCCACAATTGGGACGTATACAAAACATGGACCCGGGTCCATGGACCACCCCTGTGGACCTGGTCCATGGACCACCCCATGGACCCGGTCCATGGACCACCCCATGGACCACACCTAAGCTGAGCGTGTTTTTCATCGTATGCACGAGTATCTCAAGATAGCACCTAAAACCAAAAACAGAACCAACCTTCTCGTTGTTGCTCTACATATCAGTACGGTGGCCAGTGCTTGTTTACACTCTGCTAGGCTTTTTATCAGTATTTCTTGACTACACGTATTTGAAAGCTTAACTTCGTTTACAACGAAGGCAAACAGAAAAGCAATCGATATTCTGCATCCCATAATACAATATTAGTTTGTGACTTTGCCCAGTCCTTCCCGTTGTACTTGCGAACGAAATAAATCCGCGAGGAGAACACTAAACCGTGCCGGCTCATCACTACCGGAGAAAGCCGTAAATATCGAACGCAACCGTGAGTCATTTTATATCCTGTCCCCATTCTTATCTATACTTCGATTTGCTTTCGAAAATTAGTGGTGGTCCATGGGGTGGTCCATGGACCGGGTCCACAGAGGTGGTCTATGGACCGGGTCCATGGGGTGGTCCATGGACCGGGTCCACAGGGGTGGTCCATGGACCCGAGTCCATGTTTTGTATACGTCCCCACAATTGAATTTCTGGTGTTGACTTGCGCCCCCAATACACAGTAAACAAAAGCCTCAGCAGATCGGTTCAATCTACCAAGTCCAGCTTTGGTGAGTCCATAACCACTAGTTGGAATGAACCAGGCATACTTATAATCAGCAAAGTCATCATTACGGATGAATGAGATGAGATCGCCCTTTTCCTTCTTACCCCCATCATCAGAGAATTTACCACCCGCACCAGGCCATTGATCAGCTTCTTCATCATAATTCCTTACAATATGAACATTTTGGTATCCTCCACCTCTTCCATGGTATCCAGCACCATAATCAAGGAATATATCACCCAAACCCCCATTTCTTCCACCTTTCCATCTAAAATCAGAATTATTAGCGATTCCAAATTCAGCGCACAATCTTTGGTAAGTAACCTTACTGTAAGGATTGTTAGCTATAGCGAATGGTTGTTCATCAGGCAGAGGCACACTCAATTCATACAATATTCGTCTTATGGTGAAGTAGATGTGAAACTTAATGAAGCTACTCACGACTTTGGGGTAGTTGAGACTCTCGAAAGGACTTACTCCACATCCAGACGTCGCGCACCACACTGCAAAGTTCAGCTGTTGAGGCCAATAATTCATATTGGGCGCGTTCAGCCACTTTCGACTCTGTTTACCAAACTTGAATGTAACAACTTGGGATGTAAATACGTTATGCATCTTAGCGGTGAACTTTTTCGTATTGGACACGTATATATCCAATGAGGTCAGAACGTTTGTGGTATTACTTGTGAAGTCATCAAAGTCAATAGCAGGTATTGGGTAAAAGCGATCAGTCATAGTCAAACTCTTTGGGAATGAACTCAATGCATTATCATTCAATCCTAAATCTAACCATAGTAGTATTTTCAAACGGGGTGATAGGTCTTCAGTCCATGTTTTACCAGTGGGGTCATCATAAGACATGATTGTTGTCCCATTATGTTTCCACCTAATATAACCTCCATATATATCAATCACAAATGTGAATTGGCTCAAATCAGCCTTTGGATATCTATTCTTGAAGTCATTGAGTAAGCCGCCCATCTTCTATCCAGAATTTGGGTAGAAGGGTTCAAACTTTTAAGTCATTAGTTTGCAGTATCAATACCAAGATCCTTAAGAATTTTATCCCTGAAATATTTTGGGATTTCATTAAGTGAAACACTACCATCATCTATGTATTTCAAGTTCTATTTCAAATTCAAATTTAGGAGAAGCACTATAATAACTCCACTGAAAGACATCAATTACTCTATATGATCTATCATCACTATATTTGTGTGTAAGATAGAATCTTTCAGGGTTACATCTTATATACCTTCTAATAAATTTAGCTTGGGCTGGGCGTATTTTAGTTTGAGACATTCCCATTTTATACCAATAGATTTTTTATAACTTTAAGCTAGAGTATTTATAATTTTCATAAATTATAGTTATTGCCCTCCTTTTAGTTCTTTGAGTATTTCTTTGCGTACTCTCTGTTTCAATACCACTGGGTCCTCTCCTTTCATATTTTTTTGAGCTTTAGCCCTTATTTCAGCCTTGAGCTTTTCAAAGTTCTTGAGTTCTTCTATAATCAATGAGAATTAACTGCTCATCAGAGATCTTATTGTCACGAAGGGCTTTGGAAACCAGGTCTTCAATGGTGTTTATTTTTGATTTGGCCAGTGTAATGGTGTTTTGATGCTTTACAGCTTTCTTGGACAGATTTTTGGATATTTGCTGACATGCTATGGATGTGCACACAAATACACCACTTACTACACCCAAGGGTACAGATGCTATGATTCCAACTCCACTAAGAGATGTGCCCAATCCACCAGCTGCTAAAATGCAAGACAATATACCACATGTCGAGCTTGCATTCATTAGTACACCCTTAGATCGGTTATATTTTTTGAGTACTGTCTCATAGTGGCTTAATTCAGACTTTAGCTTATTCAATGCATCACAACATTGTTGAAGCCTGAATGATGGTCCATCAGTTACCTTTAATTGTTGATGACTGAATGATGGAGGTGCAGTTGCCTCTAATTTGGGAAATATTGAGTTATATTCATCCATCTTTTGGAATGAACATCACGTCCTTTTAAAATGTTATCTAAATCTTAAACTGACAGTGATGGAAGAACCATTAAGATCAAGCTTTTTCCATTCACTGTCTAGGATGCTTAGATCGAAGTGGTTTATGGGGTTCTTATGTTTTTGAGCTGGAATGGCTGGATAATCCTGTGAGGGTATATTGGCAAGTAGGTATGAGGGGTAGATCTTCACAGATCCTGTAGATTGAGTATTATTCACATATGATGACTTATTGTCCACTATACTACAAATAAGTCTTAGGGGTTCCTTGATCTGGAGATTTATTGGGTATAATCTGCCAGGTTTTATGACTTCAGGCACCCCCAGTCCAACTTGTAGACCTCTGGAAAGTCTAACCTTATAGTTCTTATTTGAATACATATAATCAGCATTATCAGTCTCAATAATTGAAATCTTTGCATTCTCCGTATCATCTATGAATATTTCATGGATATTTTGCAATGAATATGTTCCTGGCATGATTATTATGAAGGGCTGTTGTTGATTATCCTTAAATATTTTCTCACGATCCTTGAAATTCACCAATCGTTTGGGTATCCTACAATCTAGGAGTTGTATCTCCCGAAGATTTTCCAAGGGAGGATCTAAATACACCCTAGTTTCAGACTCGTACATAGTAATGCTCAACATTTTGGATTACTCCTTATTCTCCTTTAAATTTCTATAATCAGCATCTGAGAGGAATCGAGTTTTGATGATTCCACAGCTGGAACATTTACACTTCATCATTGGCCTTCCCTTGGATGTTTTGCTAAATGTTTCACTACCAGGTACACAATCAGTCTGCTTTCTCTCTTTGACGCAATAACTCTTCATTTAATTCACTTACGTTTCTTCTTTAATTCTTCTATGAAATAAAGCACAATTGCCATTATTAACAGCCAAGCATGTTTGCCTAGGAATGAAATGACCTCTCCAGCAGTCTTGAATAGAAAGCTTACAATAGCACCCACCATCCCAGGCAATATTTCACCAAGTTTCGTACCAAGGGTTTTTAGCCCATCACCAACACCTTTACCCAATCTTGAGAGCCCTTTGGAGAGATTGGAGACTATAACACCAATGACTACTCCAACTGCACTCATAACAGCAAATACTGTGAATCCATATTTCTTGAATATAGCCTTCACACGGTCTCTCAATGACATTCGTTCCTGTATTTCTTCATTCTCACCCTCCAGGTTAGCTATCTCTTGTTCCTGCTCACCAATTTCTCTCTCTAGTGTCTCTTCTGGGGTTTTCAGTGGCTTGTCTCTATGGAATTTTAGTTTATCCTTCAGTTTGATTAACATGGTCTTTTTCTTAGATATCTCACCATCATTAGCTTCCACAATTTCGTCTGCGCTTGGCCCTAGACTATTTTTTATGGTATCTGGCAATTTTTCATTCACTTCATCACCTTTGAAGAACTCATAAGGTACAGATCCTTTCCTGATCAATTTCACAACTACTTGCTTGAATTGATTCAACCCAGCTGTAAACTTGGAAGTATCAACTTTGGGGAATCTTGATCTGATTTTAGCCCAAGCTTCATCTCGTTCAATTTCCATTTCTTCTATCAAGGGCCGAGTTTCATCACCACCACCAAATGAAGTTTCCTCCTCCTCCTCCTCTTCATGAGGATCAATTGGACGAGTGGTTGATGTCTTTGTGATTGGGCTCAAATAAAGTGTATCATCCCCATCATCTCCATAATCATCATCCCCGTCAGGCTCATTTAGTTTAGTTGGGTCTAACTCAGGATCAGCAGCAGTTGCCATATTTGAAGTTGAATATGGCAGCTTTCTAAATTGATTTCAAGAGTCTCGTATATTCATATCTTTTAGGTTCCATATTTCATCACGGAAACCAGTCTTTGAATTACAGTCTGGGATTTTTCTAACTATAAGCATTGGTAAAACACGTTGTCTGAGTTCACTCTTAGCAATGGCTGTGGGATCAAAAGGTTCCACCCATACTATAACAGGTGTTGCACCAAACTTCAATTGTTTAGCTCTCACACTTACCATACGAATATATTCATTGGGAGTTATTGTATTATCCGTTATTTTATTATCCATTATTATAGCCACTTACTAGCAATGTATCCTAATGCCAGCATACCGCCAGAAACATAAGCCATTTCTCCAATTTTCTGATCTGAATTGGGTCTATAATAGTCAGAGAATTTGGGGGGGTTGCCCGCCATTTGGTTATACAATTTGAGTGCTTCATCAGTCTTTGATATGTTATCAGATGCCTGATTTGAATCACCTCTTCTTTTATTCATAAAGTCAATATAAGCCATTCGTTTCTCTTGGTAAGCAGCGTAATCTTTTTGGTATTTCTCCATTGCCTTCTCATGCCTCTCTCTTTCAAGTTGTAGATCAGTTGAAGATGAGCCACTAATGACCTTTGCTAAATAATTTCCACCAATGAAGGCTGTTGCATTTAATACTGCCCCTCCAAGCATGATTGCTATACTCGCCATCTTAGACACTTTGTGGTAATATTTTCTGATCTTCTAAGTAAGTTTTGACATACATGCTTATACTCAATACAACTACCCATTTACCATAGTTCATAATACTGGTCGATGGGTCACCGGTGAATGTCTCCCGAAGAGCCTTTTTGGCAAGCCAGCCCATACCAGCTGCCAATCCAACGAGCACTGCAGAATCAGTAACTGTCTTTATGAGCTTATTATCAGCCATTTATGAATCACATCAACTCATCTTTTAAACTATTTTCCTCTTCTTTGGGAGGTTGATGACTTGCATTATTATCTATGATTCTGGGCTGTGGCCTATTCAAAATACAAGTTGGTTGTGGTACATGCAAATCAGGTATTCTATCTCTATAATTTGTGAATAAGGCATAGGTGGTGGCGAGCCCAATTGCCCCTATAGTCAAAATATTTTGGAATGACATATTTGGTATCCAATCCTTTCCAGGTTCGTTATCAGGGTCATTCTCCTTTTGCCTTTCTTCCTTTTCATTTTCCCTTTCCTCTTCACGTTTCAAAGCTTCTCTAGCCTTCTTATTTCTTTCTGATAACGTTTTACCAGCCTTTACTCTCCTAGGATCTTTGACCTTTGTTTTAACAACAGGCTCTTTAGTGATTTGCTCAGTTTTCACTTCTTCAGACATGTTATGAGTTAATCTAGTCTAACCTTTAAGTCTCCTAGTAAGAGTCATACTAGGAAACTAAAACATTCTATCTACTTAATTAAGCTTATTCATCATCATCCTCATATTCAGAATCACTAAATACTTCTTCTTCGTCTGATTCTGGTTCAAATTCAAAGATGGGTTTACTTAAGTTTATTTGCTTAACTACTAATTTTGCTGATGCAACGAAATCAGTTGATCCATGTGCACCAAAGTATATACTTTCCCATTTAATTGCTATACGTGCACATGCTCTGGTATTACGATCCTTATCAAACAAGTAATCATTAAAAGTTTCATTCCTTTTACGTCCTTTGAATGAAGTGTGATTTTTTAAGTTATGACCATATCCACTAGTTTTGAATTTTATATACATACATAGTGGCTTTGAAGGATCTTCTTCACCATCCGTGTTTTTAGAAAATCCATATGGGACTTTTACTAAGTCAATTGGATCGTCTTTTAACAACTTCTTCTTATTTTTAGAAAGTTCTGGTAGTAGTACTTGTGTTTCCTTATCTTCATGAAATTTTTTAAGAGTATTACCTACTATCTCTACAATTCTGTCAATCCTATCCTTAGTTTCTTCCTCTTCATCAGTGGGTTCTTTTACAGTAGTATATGATGTCAATGGATATCTAACCTGTAGTCCCTCCACATTATCCATTGTTTTTGCAGCACTAAACTTATATACAAATGCTATTGAATTTATATCCTGCTTTTCCAGCTCAAAGGAAATTTCTTTCTTTTGACCACCGTCCATTACATATACTTTTGAAATGGAATCCCGTACGAAAATCCTCGGCGAGACACGGGCCAGATTCAGGCCATAAAAAAAGATGTTATCCAGCGAGACTCGAACGTGACAAGTCATGGCGAAAATTTAGCTGACACGAGCGAGACAAAAACAAGCGAGAATAGAGCGAGGCGTGTATCGCCGTGACATTTGGATCGCCAGACTTAGCGATAATCAGGCCATTTTCAAGCCATAAAAAAATCACGTCAATAAACGATAAAATAACTCCTGACAATAAATACACCGGCAAACGATTGGAAAACAAAAGACAATATAACGAGATTAGAGGGAGACATTTGTATCGCCGCGACATTAGGATGGCAAATAACATCAGCAAAATAATAAGAACAGCCGCATGAAATGCTAAACATCGAATAAAATATAAATATAGAATAAACATCGACATAACTCAATTTAAAATGCCACATTCCATACGATGCAAAAATGATCCAGTATCACTTACAGCCTTCACAGTCACAAATATGATATTTATTCAATCTTAAAACATGTCAAACGAAAACCGTAGTAGTTTTCGTTATACAGGTACATGAATTTAAACGAAAGGAATACTTGTAAAGCATTGGCTACTTCATTAATATTGAAAGAACGCAAACCGGCGTAGTACAATATGGCATGTAAATAATCGTTTGTGTGGAGAAACTAAATTTCATTAAATATGCATATATTTAAGTATTTTGTATTTACATATGGTTTCCGGGTGCCTTCTTGTCTTTGGTCTCATTCGATATTCCATTCAGTGTTCTCTCCTTCGTCGATTGTTCGCATAAACTCTCCACTGAACATTTTCTCGGTTAATGAATTTAGAAATGAAATCCGGATAGCCAGACTTTGCGCGCGGTCCACCCTACTGTAAACACACGTATGTCACGCACGTAAGATAATTTGAGATTTGCGTAAGCTCTAAAAACTACAAAACTACCCTCCAAGAATACTTTTTAACTTTAACAACCGACAGAAGCAATTGCTTTTGAAGTGTCTCATGTTCAGAGACAAAGCATTAGAAAGAACCTAGCTACAAGAAACAGAACGGTTTATATATGTGTTATATCTCTCGAACATCAAGTCAAGCATGTTACATTGTTCACTTTCTTGTAGAGGGTAGCAAAATAACATCGTAGCTCCTGTTTTGGTCGACCGACTAAACAACCCAACACAGGACCGTATCACAAAAGGTGCTAAATCAAGCTATGTACTCCATCATGATCAGCGATTCAAGCCAAAATTTACGTGTTCTGCAACCTCGTAACACATGGTCAACTAACTAATCACTCGCAGACGCATGCTATTTCTACAAATAATCCTTAAAAGGTTCTTAACTGTTTAGATTGTTTGTTTAACACTGAACACAAACTTTGACTTGACAATGGCATCTTAAAGATGTCGATACGGGGTTTCCCGCGCTTATTTGTGAATGGAAATCCAAGTACAACGACATATATTTGTGGCACTAAATTGCATAAAAGCAAGAAATGGGGCAAAGATACTTTGGCCTTTGTAAGAGTTACACGAATGTCTGAAAAAGATTATTAATAGAGTGCAGGCGTATGCAACTATTCTGGAGCTGTGTAGGTATCAGCCGAAATGCGCGCCATCAGCAACGGTTTATAATATTAATTTGGGAAAAATTAAGAGTCGGACAAAAGCAGCAATAGTTAAGCGGCTTCAAATATACTTGCGATTTGCATTTCTACTTAATATGTTTACTTACATTTTGGGCACACATGGAGGATAGTCCCAGTAAACACTTGCTGCTTTCCCTGAACGCGCCATTTCTTTCCTACTTTCTCCTCCTCCAAAATGATTATTCTATTTCACGTAAGTTAATTATTTACGATTCAATTATCTTCACGAACGGCAGCTCTGCAACCAGAACTGATTTTATTGTCGTGTTTGGGACACGCTCAAAGCCAGCCATATTATCGCCGATATGGGAGCATGACAAAAGTCATGGTCTCGAAACACAGAGACACTTCGTAATTTTAAACCATCACGTCGATGTATCGTTCCATTCCCGGTCATAATACTGCCAGACGAATGTCACGTTAATCATCGTAAACAAAGTGAAATCAGACTCGCTCGATCACGCTAAATTCTGGCCATATTATCGCTCAGAACATAGCGAGTCAAACATCTCGGTCGACTACTGTAGCGGGAAAAATCTGGTGTCTCGCTTTGTCTCGTTCAATTCACGCCGCAAAAATGACATTATGGCCAGATTCAAGCCCGATTCTCCCCATGTCAGGCTATAAATTTTCGTACGGGATAATTTCTTTTCTTGGAAGGTTTAGGTTTATCTATAATTATGGAATCCCAGTCAAAATCAGTATTTTCAATACGAACAAGGAATGTCTTAGATTTCGCCATTTGTCTCTTTCTGAGTGATATGGTAATTCCGTGTATTTTCTTGTTCAGTTTTAAATTTTTCAAAATCCTAAATTTCAATGAATAGTATCAACTCCAACTTGATCTGTATTAATTGAATCAGAAACAGTAGTAGGCTCTCTTATTTTGAAATGCTTAAGAGTAATAATGAATCCTACTAAGAATGCAGTAAGTCTACCACCCTTCAATAGCATTAAACCAGATATTTCTGATATCTTCTGCATAAACAACTGGTTACTTTTCAATTCACTTACTAGAGCTTCTATTGAATCTATCCCACCAAACCTACTACCAATCATATTAACTATAATTGAGCTATTAGCTGTAAAGAAGGATCTATTATTCCATCAGTAGCATTCTTACCAGACACAACCATAAACCTCTTGTAGTATTTTTCAACATCCTTGTCTGATAATTTATGTGTATCAGCCAAATTCATTTGTACTCCAGTATACTCCTTAGTAGAGCCTAAACATGCTAGTATTGAAAGTGATTCTCTTTTAACTTGCAAATCATCATCAGTGGTGGTTGATGATTGATGATGGTCCTCTTTAGAATTTTCACCATTCATGATATCTTCAGGAGTTGCCATAATTATGTCGTAAGAGCTGGTATCTCTAAATAATTTTGAAATGGATGTCTAAGTGAGAAGCATAGTCTTGCATACTTTTCATTCTTAAGATGCTTCTTATATTTTTTACAAGTCTCTGCATCCAAGTCTCCACCATATTCCTCGAAAAGCATCTTCATCGCCATTTGTGATGGATTATGAAATGATACTACACAAGCTACATTTTCCCGGAATGGTTTGGCTATAGATGTGAGCTGCTGAGTGAGAACCCACACTGATATCCCTACATGCCTTCCAGAGAAAGCTAAATCAATGAATTTGTTGGACCTCTTCTTCAGATCTTTGGAAACGGCACAATCATCCAATATTATGAGAGCATTCAAATCTGAGAAGAATGAAGAGCAATCCATTAACAAATTGTTGATTTCATCCTGATCACTCGAGTCTGGCGATAGTACAAAGAATCGTTTATCCCCCTTTGCAAAATCTCTATAAGTCTTGTTATGGGCATATGTTGGACAAATCAACACAATATAATCGAATACTTGCCTATAATGACCTCGAAGCTGTTCAACCAGGTATTGGGTCTTTCCACAATTCGTGGGACCAGTTATGATGCAATTGAATGGAATCATATCTCTGAGTTCATTCATCATTACTCAATATATTAACTCCTTTAGATTAATGTTTCTTCTCAGGACAAGGTGAGAAGAAAACAACTGATAGCTTAATATAATATCTCTTTTAGATTAGAATTAATAACAGCCATTACAGCATCAGCGACCACGAACATGTAACATGTTAATATACCAGTACCTCCAGTTTTACGTTTAATGTATAGTTTGATCCCATCACGAGTTGTTGTCAAGTTTAACCCACTACCATGAACGTGGTTATCAGGATGAGTTCTCAAATCGATCCACAGAGCGAATTTATTATTATAGAAATCTTTCTCTTCAAGAGAGGATGTCCGCCCAAAACGATTGACTATTGATTTCCACAGGTCTCTGGTAAGCATCCCTTTGGAGTAGAGACAATTTGGTCTGCCATCAATGGTTATATCGATTGAGGTGATATTTGGGTTTGCAAACAACTCTGAGTCCCTTGTCCCAGCTGCATACTCGTCTATGAAAAGGCATAGTATCCCTATCATAGATTTCCTGGAGACATTTATGTTCTGATTAATGGTAGCATCATTAGGCCTGGAGATTGGGAAGGTCTTTTCCAGGGTTATGTTCTCATAAGTGAACACTTTACCAATCCTGTATTGGCTCAATGCCTTACTTGCTAAATACTCACTCGTAATGGATTTATACTCCATAAAAATGTTGCTGAGAATGTAATTTGGAGGGTCTTCAGCATTTGAGTACACTACAACATCACTAACGGGGGCTAGAGTAATTTCAAATCTTAATATCTTATTCAGTCCTCTTGGGTATAAGACTCCATGATCTTGGAGAATTGGATGGTCCAGGCGTATCGCATATTTGGTGTTATGTATAGCTGCCATCCTTACAAGATTTACGTCTGAAGTGTTCTTATCACTAGCATTGGTTCTGAGTTTGCGCATGTTGAGGTCGGAGATACCCTCTATCATCCTATCCGAGCGCTCCTCCTTTGACAAGAACAAATCATGGTAAGTCTTGAACAGATCAAACCTCTTAATATCCTGAATGGTATCCCCACCAAAGAGAACTTTAAATTCTGAAACTAGGTTCCTACCCACGTTGTTGACTAGGGTGTTGTCCTTATGACCTGAAACGTTCAGATCAAATATAAGGTACACACTATCAGGCACGATCACATAATTGTCTGCCAGTTTGGGGATATCAACATATAGGACTTCACCAGGTCTCGCGACTCCTGGAGTAAATGAGATTCGATTCAATACTGCATGATTTTTCAACCCAAAACGCCCTTGAGGCAACGATCAGGGTTTAAGATTTCTGGTATAGTAGTCATCTTAAATGCTCAAAGACTCGTTTATAAATGAGTGGTTCAAATGTTTTAAGTCAGTTGTATTACTCCACTGATGGATACTGGAAAGGATACTCGGCCATACCCAAATTAGCCAAAGCAGCTAAAGTTTGTGAAAAGGTTGCCAAAGAGTGGTTGGAGAAGCAAGCCTTGTGGCAAATATATCTTCCAGCTCCTAAGTATATACCCAGGCCGCATTGGAGTGTGGATAAGCCCAATCAGATTCATCAAGCGGACTTGTTGTTTCTTCCTCATGATACAGTGAGAAGAAAAACATTCCGCTATGCGTTAGTTGTGATTGATATTGCTTCAAGGTATAAGGATGCTGAGGCATTAACCTCAAAGGATAGTGGTGAAGTTGCCAATGCCTTTGAAAAGATTTATTCCCGTAAGTTGAAATGGCCACAAACATTAATGGTTGATCCAGGAACAGAATTCAAGGGTGATGTAACAAATCTTATGAATAAGCATCAAGTTACAATCCAGCGGAGTGAAGCTGGGAACCATAGAGCTCAAGCTTTTGTTGAGAGGGCCAATAGGACTCTTGGTGAGAAATTATTCAGCCATCAATACGCTCAAGAGATGGTTAGTGGTAACCGATCCACAGTTTGGGTGAACAGATTGCCCGCCATCATGAAAACCCTGAATAGTGAGACCACCTGTATTACTGGTAAAGAGCCTGAGGAAGCTTTGAAAATGGAGTCAATTGGTATTAAAACTCCAGAATATAAGAGACCTGTTGGATTGGATGAGAAGAGATTACCTCCAGATGTTGAAGTCAGATATCTATATTCACCTGGTGAAGATGAAGGTGGAAACAAACGAAGGGCTACTGATCCCATATGGAGCCTTGAGGTCTATGATTTAGCCAGAACCATAATTAAACCGGGTCAACCAGTCTTGTACTATTTGAGTGGAGGCCCAAAACGAGGATTCGTTCGTGAGGAACTTCAATTTGTACCTCAAGACACTGAATTGCCACCTTCTAGAGTTCTGAAGTGACCATGTGTATAAGTATTTACACCATCTTCCATTATCACACGTTTATCGTCCTCGCGTGATAATGCAATCTTATTAATTGTTTCAGTGTACATTTCATGCTTATGACTCCTTATGGTATTCATCTTCCTTCTCTGGAATTGACCACTGAAAAGGCAAGTCTTATAATCCTCAAAACTTATACTCTTACTCACCACTGCCTTATTCACACCTTTACATTTCTTCACTTCTGCCTGTTTATCTGTTTTGAAAGCATATAGCTTTAAGCTCTTAGACCCACAAATTCAGTAATCTGTTCACCGCCAGCTTCATCCTTAAACATGCCTCCAACCTTCTTATTCACTCCAGTTTCAATTCCTGATGGATGATCTTTAGGATAGTTGCTGGTATCAAATTTAGCCCTCACATCTGGACTTATGTCATTGTAGAAGTCCTCAGTCTGTATCACATAGGCTAGAGAATCCGTATCTGTGAATAATAACTTGACTTTCTCCCCATACTTAGGTTTTATGTAATTGTAATGAAAATCATACATGGTTATTTTACTCAAATCCAGAATAGCCAATCCTAAGTAAATGGGTTTATCAAAAAGAAGTTTAGTTTTCTTCATATGGAAAGCAGTCAATTTCTCACAGAATATATTCCTATGATGAAAGTTTGGCTTCACAATCAACTTACGCGCTTTCTTCTCATTAGTTACTAGCTGAATGTCCACTCTCTTCCTAATATTCTCCATAGTCTTACCAAATACTGAATTATTCATTAATTTGAAGAAATCTTTTTCAAAGTCATTCTCAGCTTTAGCTCTAAGACTATTGTTCAAGTCAATGTAAGACCTTAACCACTCCGATTCTTCGAATTTAATCCCTCTGTGTACTTTGATTAATTTTAATCCTAAAGATAAATACTGTTTCAGTGCTTCATGATGTAATATATACTTGTTCTTGTCCCTCAAATTAGGAATTAACTTAATAACACCTTCTACATCCAGTCTCTCTGGGGCTAATGGATAATCATTATGTAAATCATGTAGCTGTAGTGGGTATTCCATATCCACTTCCAATATGCATGGATGGTCTCTCCAGTCTGATAATTCTTGACCATCCATCCACTCAAAACCATGAGTTGGTAAAGCCTTGGTCATTGCGTGGCCATAAAGTCCATTAGCGTCTAAATATGTGATGTATTTTGTAGGTAAGTCTGAATCATACTCCTTCATATATGGATTGTTGGCTTTCCCATGCCTAGTGGAGATCATTGAGATACCACCTCTGATGCCATTCTCAATCATAATCAACATATCTGGATCTCTCAATAGTTCCAATTCCACCTTGGTTATTTTCAATGTGGCATCCCATGCCAATCCAGGTGCAGTAAAGTGCCATGCAGGATCCAACCCATAATTTCTAATACAGACACCTCTGAAGTTCTCAAAGACATCAGCCAATAAGATTACATCTGTTTTAAGATATAAATAATGGTAATCCCTAAAGTTTTTCATATCAAAGGTCTCCCACACAGTTTCAGCATGTTTGTAATCCTCATCTGATATATCAACATCATAAAGCCTTGAATAGAATTCCTCCTTAGCTGGTAGACTAGACACTTGTAATTTATCAAACCCATCAAACCAATCATATGGAAATACGCCCTTTCTAGCCAATAAGTCAAGGTTTTCTCCTTCATAGTATCTCTCAAGATTTCCCAGAGACTCTCTTGGTAAGTTATCAACCAAACTGGCTAGACCACTTGCCATGAATCTAAAACTGTCTATGAATCTAATGGAGCGTTTAATCTGAAACTCCTTCCCATCCTCCTCCTTCTTGAAAGTTTCAACCACAATCTCCTTTGTGAATGAGATGTACTTTTCATCATTGAGTGGAATACAATCTATCTTACCCTCTGATACCCCCAGCTTCTTGATGAACAAGTGACTGTCATATCCAGATAAATTGTGGAATATGACTGGGAAGAACTTAGGGGCCTTGAATTCCAGATTGCATTTTCTATGGGCTGCTCCTCTGTACCTACCTGTAAGATGACAGTGGTCAATCACCTTATCATTCCCTAATTCACCCTCACAAATGTGGCAATGAGTAGCTTTATTATGCTGCCTATAATCACTCATCCTCATTACAACTTTCTTTTCTGACTTGAATTGATTATAGATCTCCTTGATTTCCTCCTCTAAGCTTTCCTGGAACATTTGTGGTATATCATCCTCAGGTGAGTTGGCTGTATGCATCACTAACTTAGGCTCAAATACCTCATCATCAAAACACTTGATAAGATAACAAAATCCTGATGGCTTGTGCTTCTGATACTGGTTCGTGAAGCTGTCCCTATCATCCGGTGAACAAGTATCTATCTTCTCTGTGAAGCACTCGAAATCCGCGTAGACCACAAATGGTACTTGCATCTTTCTGCTGTGGTTCTTAAAAGTAATGTATCTTGGACTCCCATCCTCATTCATAGGCATCTGTACTTTCACTGCTTCATTGTTTAGACAGTATTCCATATGTGTGTCTAATGATTTCTCTGACCAAAATGAATTCAGGCAATTCTCACAGTAAAAACGGGCACCATCATGTTTGTTATAATCAATCAATCTTGACATATTCTTGATCCAACAATAGTGGTTTGTCTCATCGTTTGATATTAATAACAGGTTTATCTTTGGTACCAACGATTTACTACTACGCCTTATTAGTGTTGGCTCGCCATTCTCATATCCAAGTATATTAATCCCATAGGGGTTCTGCCTTTCGAACTTGTCTACCTGATTTGTAGCAAGCGCTGAGACTGGGAACTCTATTCCTGACCAATCTAGTTTCTCTGAATTTTCTCTCATCTCTTTGTTTAATCTTCCAGCATCCTTCTCCCTTGGAAATACAGCAGATGTTATTGCCCATTTGAAACACTCCTGATCTTTTTCATTCTTAACATTTATAATTGCCTTCTTGGCGGCCAATTTAGGTGGTAATTTAATATATGAAGTTCCAGAAAAAGGTTGAAATGGGTTTATGTGGATACGAAAATCTACAACATGGTCAAATACCCATCCAGAGCGCTCATTCTCATATTTATGGACCAATTCAATCAGTCTAGCTGTGATGCTATCAAACATAGTAAATGTATTTGTTGAAGCTGTTACTGTCTCCATCTGTGAATGAAAATGACCTTGACTCTGCTCAATAACACGATTATTCTGATTATCCCTCCTTATGAAGCCACATGAAAAAATACACTTCAACTTGAATGGCTTCTTCTGTTTATGCATCAAAACATAGAATTGTGATCTAACATTACTAAGGAATGAAGTCGGATCATAGCCACTTCTACCCTTTACTATATAGGTCTTCAAAAAGCCTTTCAGAGCCGTTTCATGTTTTTCAGGGATAAAGTAGTCAGGTTTCTCTTTGAAAATACTAGTTACCTTTTTCTTAAGGTTTCTTAATCTCTTAGTAACGGCCCTCTTAATTGGGTCTGTAACGTTAGATCCTATCCAATCTATGGTCTTATTAATTTCATTCTTAGCCAAATCAATGACCCTCCTATACGAGGCGCGAGCAGGCTTTGTTCTTGTGGGTCTAATTGGACCAGAAATTGGAATATTAGCTTCAGATACTTGTGTGGATCCAACAACATTTATGAGTTCTGTTTTACGCATCTTGGCATAGCCTTGTGTACCAATCTTCTTGGCTATGATTCTCAATGCATTCACTGTTAAATTCTCAGGTTGAACATCTGATAACACCTCGAGTAATTCAGCCTTTCTAAATTTACTGACCTTTACCCCAGCTTTTTTAGCTATTGCTCTCAACTCTGTTACTGGTAAATTCTCCATAGC
Organism: Ricordea florida; assembly: GCA_949710005.1. Taxonomy (NCBI): domain Eukaryota; kingdom Metazoa; phylum Cnidaria; class Anthozoa; order Corallimorpharia; family Ricordeidae; genus Ricordea; species Ricordea florida. The sequence goes on along the minus strand of OX453273.1, from coordinate 24,848,173 downwards.
ATCATTGAGTTAGTAAATAATCCTTATATTGAATGCTATACTACTTAATAAATTATTTAAATTTTAAAACTTTTGTAACATGAATCGCGTTACAAAAAGTATTCTCTCTATGACTAAAAAACAACATTTATATCTTCCAAGAAACCATTCCACAATTCCTCAGCATCTTCCTTGTGTTCATTATCAAAACACCAATCCCATGCTCTACTTGGATGCCATGCTGTAATCATTAGGTCATCATACAATTCATCAAACTTTTTCTTATGTAGTCTCTTATATAGATTAGTTTCTATAATAACCTTTATGCTGTCAATAAGATAAATATCTTCTTCCTCATCATCCCTAAATAACTCTTCTTCCTCCTCATCATAATAAAAAAAAACATCAGAAAAAGAATCCAAATATATTTCATAAATTGACTCAGAAATATAATTAATATTATTCACAAATCCTTTATTGAAACTCACAAACTCACAAATCCTTTATTGATCTAAATTGATCTAAATTGATCTAAACATTAGATCTAAACAAGAATTTAACATTAGAGAGCTTTTGCCCGCGATTAGCGAGGGCTATTCGAGGCGGGCAAAAGAGCAAAAAACAATTTAAAAGTCAATTAATACTGTCTACAGAACAAACCTAGAAGCAATCTAGTTTGTCGTGTGGTTTATAGGCAGAATGATATGGGGAGGCAGACTATAGTCAATATTGGGAGTAACATACAATGTTATGATTTTGAGAATTGTACTCGTATATCAGAAATTCTGATGTAATCGTCTTCATTCTTAAGGATTTCAAAAAGTTTATTCTTTAGTTTGCTTTTAAACTGACTTTTATTTAAGACTTTGATGGTGAGTGGAATGCTATTCCAAATCAGGGCACCTGAGATAGAAAAGGCTTTTTTCATATTTTCAGTTCTAGCTTTCTCAACATAATAATTCTCGTTAGAAACAGATCTAGTCCGGTAACTATGAACAAAAGACAATTTCTTGAACATATTCTTAATTTTACTAGGAGCAAGATTATTATGAATGTCGTACATTAAAAGACTCATTTGCTCAAACAGCAAGAATGATATCGGCAACTGTTTTGTTTCTAAGAATAATGGGACTGCATGAGCTCTTGGATTACTGAAGAACATTAGCCTAAGGGCTCTCTTTTGGAGAATGAGTAGCTTATGAAGGTGTGTTTCAGCAGCTTGACCCCAAGCGCAGATGCCATAGTTCAGATAAGGTAAAATTAATGAACGATATAACGTGAGAAGTACATGACGTGGAACGAAATGTCTGAGCTTGGCAATAATCCCAATTGTTTTACTAACTTTTTGACAAATGTAATCTATGTGATATTTCCATGAGAGGTTCGCATCAATGAGTATACCAAGATATTTAATATAATTTTTCATTTCTAACGGTTGGCTAGTGTTTGAGATGTTATCAGTTATTCTAATATTGGGATTAAAGGAGAGAGTCTTTTGGCGTGGACGAAAGATGATATAGTTAGATTTTTCGGCATTCAAGGTTAGTTTATTAACAGCTAACCACGTACACACTTTGGAAAGCTCTTCATTAAATTCAGTTTCAAGTCGTTTAAGATCACCGTTAGCATAAGTCACACTAGTATCATCGGCAAACAAGTAGAAATTAATCTTGTCGGAGGATTTATATAAGTCATTGATATACAAGAGAAAAAGCAAGGGTCCCAGCACGGAACCTTGAGGAACTCCGCAGAGGGTTTGATTAGCATCAGATATATAACCATTAACAGTGGTATACTGTCTGCGACCAATTAGATATGACTTGAACCAATCATTTACCACTCCTCTGAAACCATAACTTTCGAGTTTAGAGAGAAGAATATCATAGTTAACCGTGTCGAAAGCCTTTTTCAAATCTATAAATAAACAGCAAGTAAATTGCCCTTTATCAAAATTAGTAAGAATATCGTTTATGATTTCTAGAGTAGCGTGGTGTGTACTATGCTTACCGCGGAATCCGTATTGAGATGAATACAAAATACTTTGTTTGTCAACAAACTTCATGAGTCTTCTATAAACCAATTTTTCAAAGATTCTATTGTAAATTGATAGCAAGGAAATTGGTCGGTAGTTTCCTGGCTTAGATTCATCTCCTGATTTGAAAATCGGAACGACTTTAGCGACTTTAAGTTTAGCTGGGAAACAGCCTGTGGATACTGAGACATTGAAGATTTGAGCTAAGGGTTGAGAAATAATATGACGAGACAATTTCAATATACTGACTGGACATGAATAGAGTCCGTAGGCTTTATTGTTTGGCAGCATTTTAATTTCAGTTTCAACTTCTGCAGGGACGAAAGGGTCAAAATAGAAAGAACTTACTATGGGCGGGTCTAAAAAGATACTAAAGTCATGATCTGGTGGCGGAGAAGGTATACAAGATGCTAATTTATGTCCAACAGTTGCAAAAAACGTGTTAAGAGAATTACTTATTTCCTTTGGGTTATATATCGATTTCGAGTTGGCGTTAACAAGACGGTGAATTGGTTTTTGACCACGTGCACGTTTTGCCTTTCTTGAGATAATGTCGTTTATACCTCTCCACATTTGCCTAGAGTTGGCAATGTTTTCTACAAAGTAACGTTCATAATAATTTTTCTTGCTTAGACGCGTTAAACTCACTATTTTGTTTCGGTATAATTTATAGTGTTCCCAATCTGCGTTAAGAAATAATTTATTTTTTATTCGTATTGAAGTTCTGATTCCCCTGGTAATCCATGGTTTTGAAAATATTTTTTCCCTGCGCTTGGAGAGAATTTTCATCGGAGCGTGCTTGTCAATCAAGGTGTTTATTTTTTTGTAAAAGGTTGTGAAGGCCTTGTTAACATCATTATCAGAAAGATTAGACCATTCAATTTCTTGCAACTCCGAGAGAAACACGTTAGCATTGAAATTGGAATAATCACGTAATTTTTTCCTTTGGTTTGAATGGTTAATTGAGTAAGGCTGCGTTGCCACAACACAGACCTGAGTGAAATGGTCCGTGGTATCATTTACGATGTTGCCACATATAAGGCTGTTCTCTAAATTGTTTGAGAAAATGTTGTCGATTAACGTGGCTGATGTCCCATAAACTCTCGTGGGCTTATCAAGAGCTGGTAGCAACGAAAAGCTTTGTGTTAGTTCGAGCAGTTCTTTAGAGTAAGAACAGGATTCAAATTTAAGAAGATCAATGTTGAAATCTCCCATTAAATAAATATTTCTATTCCTAGAGGAATATAATTCTATTGACGAGGAAAGATAACTAAGGAAATCATCAGCCTTGTCATGCTGTCTATAAACCACACCACAAATACTCTTTTTCTTATTAGAGTCAACGATCTCGATCCAAAGAGCTTGATAGGAAGAATTAGAAGTACGTTCGAGAACGGTATACTGCAAGTTACAGTTTATAAACATTCCCACACCGCCCGCTGAAAGAGGCGTTGTTACATACTCAAAATAGTAATTCGGTAAACTCGGAAGGAATTCATTACAAGCGCCATCACGAATTCGAATTTCTGTTAATCCTATAACACTTAAGCTTATTTTTAACTCGAAAAGCACATGCTGTTGGAATGTTTCGAAATTCCTGTTAAGGCTTCTTATATTACTGTGAATTATCGAGATGAAATTCTGATTATTTTGATTCAATTTTCTTTTAATAACCTCAGCAAAACTGTGAGGTGAATAATATCGCGATCGCAATCTTGGTTCTAAGAGATTGGAATCGGGGTCAATGTTTGTATTAAATGAGTTCATATTGAAAATGTCTAAGTCATAAAGACTATGTAGTGTCTCCAGAGTATTCTTGGAATGTAAATTGTCACCTATAAGGTTGTTAAATCTGCCATGAACAAAAGAAATCTCTTTGCAATTATAATAAGGTAAATGTGTTAAGGTTTTCTTCGAATTGTGTTTTTGACGAGAGGCCATGTTATCTTTATTTTAACTAAAATAGCAAGAATGAATAAAAATGTTTGGTACTTAGCTCGACTGGTTAGTTTCATTCAGGTTCCAGATTGTTCGTAAAGCTGATCAAGTCTTCTATAGACCTGAGCTTGATCACTCTGGATTCGTGACTCTTGCGGAGAAGAACTTGGCCATTCTTTGCCCAGCAGTAATGAAAATGATGCGCTATCTTGAATTTGTTTGCTTCTGACAAGAGATGCTGCAGTCTTGGTGTTAAGTGATCATAAATCTTAGCTTGTGCTAACGACGTTTCCGAGTCGTATCCCAGAATAGAAGGATGAACACTTTCGACTTCTCGTCGACGATTCATAACATTTTCTTTCGCCAACCTTCGAACAAATTTACAGATAATCGGTTTGGGTCCAAAGTCGCGTCTAGATTTGACCCGGTGAGCGATATCAATATCATGACTTGTTATTCCACTTACACCGATAGCTTTAAAGATTTCAAGACATAGATTCGTGGTTTCAATTGCTGATTCATGTTCGTGGAGCTCGGGAAATCCAACAAGCTTGATATTATATTGGTAGCTGTAACTTTCCATGTTGTCTATTGCTTCACTGATATTATTGACTTTTTCACTAACATCTTCAATCTTCTTACCAAGTCGCTCTAATTCTTTCAATGCGTTACTTTTGAACAGGATCAGTTCATCATACTTATCGCTAAGGAAGCTTAAGCTCTTCTTATCTTCACGATTCAGAGAAACGGTCGCGTCAGTTGGTGGTTCACTCGCTAATTGAATTGAGGTCTGTTGAAGCAGACTTTTCATTTGCTCAACCTCTTCGCTTAAAGCTTGGACTTGATTCTTCAACTTTGAATTCTCTTGTTTAAGCTTCTTCGTATCACCCATATCGTCGATGTTAAGGCGCTTATTACAGGCCGCCATCCGCCATGATCGTTCGCCTATTATTAACAATATCATCAGTTATAAGACCATCTATACAAAAGTCTATATCTCGAAATAAAAATTTACCATCCCCCCACTTATGAAAATTAATATTAAATTTGATTTTAGTAATAAATGATCGATATTTTGAAAACCACCAAAGTATATCTACTCTATTATTTTCAATAAAATCATGAGTCTTCAAACTTTCTTTGTTTGTAAACTCCACCTCAACATAACTTAATTTCGAAATATCACTCATTCTCCAAAACATACCAATCCCTACACCATCCCAAAATATTTTTTCATTTTTTCACCCCTCCCCTAATTAATTATTCATAAAACATTTTTTGACCACCTTCCCCTAATTTTTTTGGCCGTGAGCTCATTCCAGTCCCCAGAGAGAAAAAAAATGACCACGCCCTTTTGCGCTAGAACTGTCATTTTCCTACTACTCATGTTGAAGTAATGCTGCTAATTCGCTAGCGTGCTACATATGAATACATCTCTTTCTATAACCGACTACAGCACTGCGGTAGCAGTAGTCTAACTAACGTTGCACTTCTCTGAGGCGATGGCCTGTACGCGTTCAGTTGTATCTATCGACTCATCTGGATATATTTTCGGTAACTTGAACTGTATATAATCAAGACAGACCCAACTTGCACGTGGAAAGTGATTTTACTGTTCCCTGCAATAGAATAGGGAGCTTAAGCACGCGCGATTTTGAGACGCGGACGGCAACCGGAAGAGACCATTACGCGTGTCAGGACAGTGGTGTCTCCCAGATTTTTATAGTGATCATCTCTAATGGAGATAAGATACTAATCAATGTAAATGTTGTTGTGTGAAGACAAGTAAAAAGAGAAAACAGCTCACTTCCGGTAGCCGTCCGCGTCTCAAAAACGTGCGTGCTTAAGCTCCCTAATTGATTATGAAGCTGCGGTTTATCAACCATAACTGAAAGAGATCTTTTCTACTCGCCTTTCGTTATCACATTATCAACTACCTTCTCCTGATGTTGCAAGTTCCACAGATAACAAGTTTCGTTTCGAGCTCGCGTTTGGTTATCTTTTGGCTAGAGGAAGGAGATTCTTTTCAGGCAATTTCTGAGAAAAATCGCCAGCTGGTCTCTGATGTGGGCTTTCCATTTGCGTCTTCTTGATCAGCGGTTTCATACTTGCCAATGCCGACTGCCAACCTACAAGCCGGAAGTACAGTCAAGAGACGGGTCATAAAGGGGGCAACCTCACGCCAGGGACTTTTACAGATTACATTTTCCGAATTGAGAGAAAATCGATAAGTATCATGTGACCAATCGCCACCAGGTAATGAGAACGGCGCCAAGTATTATGCTTAACCAACCGGCTGGATTCTAAATCCATTACTTTCGAAAAATTTTTGTCAATCTGTTTTTCACAGCTTGTAGAGATCTTCTACAATGGGATTTCCGGAGATCTAGCAAAGCACACAGATACGAGATCTTGCGACTCTTTGCGATATTTTATTATGATAAATTACAACACTGACCACTACTTTACACAAATAAGGAAATTTAGGCCAGGCTTAAAGCAAAAGGACTATTTGGAATAATTATTGCAACGCTTTCAATATTAGTTAAAATCCCAATCCATAATGCAATTTGTACTGCTGTGGATAAAATACTGACTAAAACCATGATTCCCAAAAGCCACTTTTTAAGGACAGAAGAACAAGCGTTCTGTGAATTGAACGAATAGTTACAGCCACGAGCATGTGACTGATTCGGAATTTGAAAGTCCGTAACGTAATCAGACGGTGAGGGAGATGTTCACGATCACACTGCATGTAGCTGGAAACACCACAGGGCGTCCAAGCACTTAGTCACAGAATTTACAAGAGACGTCGGCCTGTGCTTTTCATAATCAGCTTCACCTCATGAATTGTGAAGGTCCATAAAGTCGCCTAAGCGTCAAATGTGGGGGAGACCCATAACAGAGAGGTTACAATTGTGATCTTCCGCAGGAACATGTGAGGACTCGGACTGTGATTGGTGGATTTCAAACGGCATCTTTACCACTGGAGAGCTGAAAGCCACTTGCTTCGCTCCGCCGGTCTTTGTTCTTACACGAACGACAGCATTCGTTTTCACTGATGAAGAATTACCATCCGGAAGAACCATGTCCATGTTACTCAAAGCTAAAAAAGATAAAATCAGGTGTCCATGTTATTCAAATCTAAAAAGGATAAAATCAGGTGAGATGAAATAAGATGGGCTTAAACGTTTGATTAAAAGATGGAATGAAAGTTTCAACAGTTCTACGCGCTTATCATGTCAATTTTGAGGGTTCTTAAGGCTTGACAGTCAAGTTCGTTGTTTTAAGCTCCGTAGCAGTTGTAATATTGCTAGTGACTTTTAGCGTTGGTGCTCCACCCCGTCTAAATGTCATAACTCGTCCCTAGATCTGCTAATATTTTTCTTTACCTTAAATTTTCCTCTATATGTATTCTGTAGAATACCGCATCCCGCTAGTTTCATTCGCAGCCGTTGTCTGGTTCGTCAAGCAATGCCTCACCCCACACTAACTTTCCTTAGAGTTGGGAGAAGCGTTGCGTGACGAGCCACACAACCCTTAGAGGTCATAGAGTGGGGAGAAGCGTTGCGTGACGAGCCACACAACCTGTAGAGGTCTTAGAGTGGGGAGAAGCGTTGTGTGACAAGCCACACAACCCTTAGAGGTCTTAGAGTGGGATGAAGCGTTGCGTGACGAGCCACACAACTCTTATGCACCTATCAATGTTAAGCCGGCGGGGGGGAGTCAGGGCATGGGGTGGGGATTTGACATTTTTGAAAAATTTGCCGCCAAATTCCCTGCCCACGGGCAAATCATTCCAGTCAAATGCAACCAAATTTCCCCACCCCGGGCTGCATATCGCTGTCAAATATCCCAAGGCTGGCAAAGAAAGATTCAAATATTCCCTCCCCTGGAAGAACAAGGTCAGTCAAATGCCCTACCCCAGGGCCAACAAAGACAATTAAATCCCCACCCCATGCCCTGACTCCCTCCCCGCCGGTTTAACATTGATAGGTGCATTAGAGGTACTAATGTGGGGAGAAGCTTTGCGTGATGAGCCACACATCCGCTGCTAAAGGCTGGTTTTCACAAGCGACGGAGTTGGAATCGGAGTCGTAGTCAGAAGCGTAGAGCGATATGACCTAGTGAAATCAAATCGATGGAATCGGAAGAAAAATATCGCTTCTGCTTTCGACTCCGTCGCTTGCGATCTTGTGATAACAGTGGGGTGACAAGAAAAACGAGTTCAGGCCAACAAAAAACAAAGGAACATAAAATTTTACAAAGGCGAAATATTTGCACAAAAGTCTACACTAGACATTAAAACTCATTTCAAAGCTACTGAAACATTTCAGTACAAGCATTTCTCGAGTTGCCACCCACCAGGGGTCAAAAGGGCTTCACAGATCAAGGGCGAAGCATTCAGACTTCTCAGAACTAACTCCTCTGAAACAGCATTCAAAACTGCTATTTCACAAGCAGAAATTACATTTGATGAGAGAAAAGCTGCCCTACAACAGAAACGTAAACAATACAAGCGAATCGTGTCTTGTAACACAATATCGCCCACACCATCAGTGTCTAACTTAAAGCAAATACTTGTGCAGAACTGGCATTTAATTCAAGAACAACCATTGCTTAGAAGAATATTCAAAGATCCCCCTATTGTCTCGTACAAAAGGGGCAGATCCCTAGAGGATATACTCGTTAGAGTAAAGCTATAACCAACTATTACACGTGGATGGGAGTTGTGCAGGCCTGTCACCCTATTGTTATCATGCGGGTAGAGGATCCCACTAGCAACCCTAATCCCGTATTCTCGCTTCCTAAATTGCTTGTATCTCGTGTAGAGTGATAATTTAAAAAATACTTGGACGACTGTTGTAACAACGCTGTGGCTATATGCCCGGCAGCCGGGCAAGGTCTTAAATAGACTAAATGCCCGGCAGCCGAAAAATTTTACGGAATTTCCACTGTAAGGTTCTTTTAAACTTCTTGAGAGTATTAGATGTGTTCTTAGAATTTTTGAGCGATTCCAAAAACCATGTTGATTTTCTAGTTGACGAAATATCTGAACTTGGGCATACCGTAAAATCGCTGTGTTGTCGACACTTAGAAAATTTTGGCTCAGCCCGAATTCAGAAATAGTCACCAAATTCCGGCAGAAAGTCTCATTCAAACCTAACGAGAGTATTCGATGTTTGTTAAGATATGCCAAGCGATTGTAAAAATTATTTTGGTTTTGTAGTGGACGAATTTTCCGAGCTTGTGCATACCACGAAATCGCTTGTTTCTCCATCTGACTGCCGGGCACGGTCTCAAATGCGCTAAATGCCCGGCAGTCAGGAAATGTCACCTCCAAACTATCATATGTCGATTAAGAAGTGCTAAGCGATCCTGAAACGTTTTATAGATCTCAGATCTAATGGTTGGTTTACGCTGAAACGAAATATAGTAGACATTGAATGAGACTTTCTGCGGGAATTTGGTGAGTATTTCTGACTGCCGGGCATTTAGCGCATTTGAGACCGTGCCCGGCAGTCGGATCACAAATCTTTTAAGTGTGGAGAAACAAGCGATTTCACGGTATGCACAAGCTCGGAAAATTCGTCCACTACAAAACCAAAATAATTTTTACAATCGCTTGGCATAACATCGAATACTCTCGTTAGGTTTGAATGAGACTTTCTGCCGGAATTTGGTGACTATTTCTGCGGAATGCCGGGCTGAGCCAAAATTTTCTAAGTGTCGACAACACAGCGATTTTACGGTATGCCCAAGTTCAGATATTTCGTCAACTAGAAAATCAACATGGTTTTTGGAATCGCTCAACAATTCCAAGAACACATCTAATACTCTCAAGAAGTTTAAAAGAACCTTACAGTGGAAATTCCGTAAAATTTTTCGGCTACCTGGCATTTAGTCTATTTAAGACCTTGCCCGGCTGCGGCTTGTACTAAAAGCCGGAACGGCGGAACGCCGGAATGCCGGAACACCGGAATACTAAAACCCGGAACGCTAAATTACTAAAACCCGGAACGCATAAGACTTTCAAAAAGTTGAATTACTAAAGCCCGGAACGCCCAAAATCCCTGTATTCCGAAATGCTCCAACTAAATACACACAAAATCCCGGAACTTAAGCATAATAAAACCTGCATGGGTACAAAGAAGTCGGTCACAAAGGCAGTCGGGGGAACTGATGGCGCGATGACTTCTCAGAGAAGTGACTGAGGCAGTGGTGTTCGTGCCGGAAGTTGCAAAGAAAAAGGACGTATTTGCTCACGCGATTGCTATCGGAGAGCTGGAAAGCGCTAGAGCTAGTCTTTGATTGGATGAAATAATTCCGAGACTCTTCGAGTGCTGCAACGAAGATTTGCCAAAATTGGCACTTATTGCCCAGACCAGGAGCCCATTACCCGGAGCGTGCAACTCCCATACTGGGTCTGTGAAACGGCGTTTTCACAAGTAACGTTATTTTTAGATCGTCTCTCCCGCGAATTGGTTAGGGAGGGCCAATCACAAGCCAGTGCATGATTGATATGTTGTATGATAACCGCCTGTAGCGACAACGAACATAGCCGACATACACTAGTCTTCTTCGGAGTGTTCGGACAGCATTTCTGACGATAGTCGAGGTAGTTACACAGAGAATAGTAGCTCCGATGAGATAACTGAGGCAGCGAAAACAACGTATTTTCGCGGGAGAGGCCGCTCTAAAAATAACCTTACTTGTGAAAACGCCGTTACATGAACCTATGGCAGTTTCATGCTCTGGGTAATGGGCTCCTGCCCAGACTGAAGGAACAAAAGGCTAGTCAAAGCTAGTAGAGTCGGGCATTTCGCAACATGCTGCTCAGCGGTCGTAAGCTTCATCATGGGTGAATGCAAAATGGCGGACATTTCTACGAAATTACATTACCATGAAATCTTGTGCTTATCAAGTTGAGAATGATTCTCATCTGCTTAAAGAATAGTTACCGAGGTAAGATATTTTCGTTGACAATTATAAACAAGTTGTAATTGCATGTCATATTTGGCAAAAATACTGTTTCAAATACAGACAACAGAGAATTTTACCTGTATACTGCAAACTCCAAACCATTTATTTATTGAGATGGCAAAAACAACTAGTTTGAAACGTACTATAAAGGAAGAATTCATTTTATATTAATTAACACAAAGTATGAAACAAGTTATCGTTACCTTATTTCAAGTCTTAAAACAAGGTCCAAACCACGATGTCTGACGAAAGGCCAATTATGAACATAGTGTTATGAATAAATATAACCTTACTTACTTAGTTAGAGTACAGGGATTTTGGGCGTTCCGGGCTTTAGTAATTCAACTTTTTGAAAGTTTTATGCGTTCCGGGTTTTAGTATTCCGGTGTTCCGGGATTTAGTATTCCGGCGTTCCGGCGTTCCGGCATTCCGGCGTTCCGGCTTTTAGTACAAGCCCCCGGCTGCCGGGCATTTAGCCACAGCGTTGTAACAATCCCCGTCTGCCGCATGTCAGACATGTATGGAACTCGTTGACACTCGTCTATGGTTCTGGTCATGTTTTTATTTTCAAAGAAATTTAAATGATCGATGTTCTGTCTTTCTACCTTGACTATGAAAAGCGCGAGTAAATGTATCCCAGAGACTGATCGAGTCCCCAGTCAGCTTTGTAAGAGGTTATTTTTGTCTACCGGGAGAACAGTTTTATCGCTTCGTGCGATAAAACTCTTTTGTGCGACATTCCGTTGAAACCATTCGACTCTCTCTCTAAATCTGGGACAGAAGCCTACAGTTTCGTAACAGTTCACTCGGCAAATTACAGTATGCGGGAACGTTGAGATTCACTTAAGAAATATAAAATATAACCGTAGCCACACAGTAGCAGGTTCAGTAGTGTTCTCCCAGACGGTAACATTGCATGTCTTGATAGGTTATGACGAAATAGCTGTAACACGAAAATTACCACTATCGCAGTGATCACGCGTAAGCCGCCAAAAGAACTCATAATTTTTTTACCAGCTTATAAGTACTAACGCAAATTACCACTACCATTCTCAACACTCGAAGATTCAAACGGTAAGGGATTTCTTATCTTCTAGAATTAAGTTACGAATCTAATACTTCATTAGTTATTTTATTTATTTCTTTATGTTTGTAAATGGTTCTTAGGTGGGGTTTCTCAGGTGGTCCGCCTTGTATGGGGTCGTTGACTCTTTTGTGGACTATCCTAATGGCTCTGTTTTACTTTCTTTTATCTCTCATCTCAGTCTTTCTCTCCTGTTTTTTTTTTCCTTTCCTCTTATCTCCTCTTGCTTCCTCTTAATTCTTATAACTTATTTTTAGAGTACCATCTTTATTTTATTGTAGTGATTTTGCCATTAAATTGTAATAAATAAATAAATAAATAAAATGTTCTAGTGTTTTCAATATCTACTAAGTATAGCAGTGAGAGTAAACTACTGCAATCAAAGTAGGACTATGGTGAACTCGTGGATATGTTTACAAAACAGAGAAAAAAGAAATAATTTAAAAATTACCGAGGTGTTTTTTCAGAGTTGTGATTGAATGAACTTGAAGATAATTTTAATAATCTATAATCACAACATAAAAGTGACCAGGGAGCTGAGTAGCTTTTTGAAATAAACATACAGTGAGTACATGACGCCAATCATTTGACTACACTAGGCATCAGTTATAAGGCAGGTGGCAAGCATACAGTTGTTAAAAAATTTGATAACTTAACATAAGGGTACAGGATTAAATGGCACCGAAACCAAATGTAGTTCAGGTATCCTGCTGCTCACTGTCTGTGAGTTCAAAGTTTCTAACACATGTAACAGGGTCCTTCTGAATAAGGTCTGAATTTTGTTGCCATGACATTGTCAATTTTATCATCATTATAGTTTTTGTTGTCTTCAAGTCTATTCAATGTATTCAACAGAAATATCCACCTTAATTCTGCAGCTGATAATGAACAAAACCATGTAGGATAGCCCAGCTGACGAATCATACCAAACAAGTCTTTCTTGCATTTTTGCAAAGTATGTTAGTGATGATCTTAAAATCCTTAAGACTCTCAATCCTTTATCAGGTTGAATTAGTTTATTTACATTACCATCTCATTTTAGGTTATCAGTGGTATATATATTCAGCGTTGCACTTAAAAAAAATCACACTTGCCATCATTAATACAGCAATACATATTTGTTTTTATCCTTATAACTTCTTGTTTTTACAATGTAAATATGAGTCACACAACAGTAAGCAAAACAGGTAAGCCTATTTTTCCAACATGTCTACTTCAACACAATCTAGTTCACTTCAAGGTAAATTCGGAAATCAATACACAGAAAACTTTTCATTGTAACGGCTTGTGGTGTATTGTATATAATATAACACTTAATACATTTTCTACATGACTTACTGTTTTCGAACCCTTCAATGACTTTCTTACATTGTAACCTTCGTGGTTCTCCGTCACGGCAGCCGCCTGCATATTTACAAGTAAATGTTGACATACTTCTTGGCCGTCCCAATACTTCTACAACTCCATTCCTGTTAGTACTAACACTTAAATCAGTAGAAAAGTCCTACATGCGATGTTTCTTATCCAGGTTGGCCACAGAAGTGTGACGAAACTAATGTGGTTTATCTAGAAACCACAAGGGCTGACCGAAATAGTTTACGTGTCTGCGGTATCTATTACCGGAAATAGTTTAGATTTTTCACTAGCCACTCCTAGCACATGTATTACTTGTTTTTTCTATCTGCTCTACATTATTATTAAACGTCGTTTGCTAAACAAAGTCTCTCGCGTGTTGTTACATGGTGGCAGCGAGTGGAGAGCTATAGTGGTACAATATTACACATAGTTTCTCATCAACGCAAGAGTAAAAAGAATGGCATCGGGAAACAAGGAGATTACTGCGAACCGCGCAAGAACATTCCCTTCGAAAGATATCGCTTCAACCGACGTATTCAAGGGCCAGGAGAGACTTACGACCAGTATCGCACGGCACTTCGAAAGTTAGCCGAGGGTTGCAACTTTGCAACAATAACTCCCGAAGAAATACTTCGCGACCGCCTGTTGTTTGGAATTCGTGAACCCAAACTCAGAGAGAGATTGTTAAGAGAGACAACATTAACACTCGCCAAAACAGACGAAATCTGCAGGGCATCCGAGAGCACGACTGCTCAGATGAAACTTATGGAAAAAGAAGAGAATCCATCAAGCACCGTAAATGCAGTCAGAGAAAAAAGCAAGAACCTTAAAGTGCCAAGAAAACGAAATCTCAAAGGCAAGGACTCCCAACACGGAAAGCCCAAAGAATGTGAGAGGTGTGGCTCTGTTCATGATTACGCAAAGAAAGAACAATGTCCGGCTTTCGGCAAGACGTGTTTGAAGTGTGGTAAACTATCGCATTTTGCAGCTAAATGTCGCAGTAAGAAACGAGACAACAACACTCGCACGTTTGTTAGAGCTGTCGACGACGATGTCAGCGAATCCGAGGTATTCTACGCCGACATGATATCAGCAGTAGATCTGGATGATTCCCAACTCGTGACACTAAAACTGGAGTCTGGCAATTATCTGCGGTTTCAACCGGACACTGGAGCACAGTGCAACGTAATTCCGGTAAGCCTCTACAAGAAAGCCACAAAAGACCACAGATTGGAACGCGTGACACCACTGAACACTCAACTCTCAGCCTACGGTGGTTCGAAATTACAAGTTGTGGGCCAAGTTCGTATTACCGTGTGGCGTGACGACTACAGATGTCAGTTGGATTGTAAACTTGTTGACAACAACACAATCCGCCCCCTCCTTGGACGAAAAGCCTGTGTGGGCATGAAGATCATTACATACACTGACAATGATCAATTAAACAAACCACAAACAGGAAATGCCCCAGTGTACTCGCTCGAAACGGCAGCAAAAGTAACGCAAGCGCCCATTACCAAAATGGCCCTGATTAAGAAATACCCGCAAGTTTTCGGCGAAGGTGTCGGAAAGCTGGCCGGTGAACACCATATTAGAATTGACAGCACCGTTAACCCTGTACAGCACGCACCGCGTCGCGTACCTGTGGCACTCAGAGCTAAAGTAAAAGAAACCTTAGAAGACTTGGAGAAACAGGAAATCATTGCACCCGTGACCTGTCCCACAGCATGGATAAGCTCCATGGTAACTGTACCGAAGAAAAACGGAAAACTACGCGTATGCCTGGACCCCAGGGACCTCAACCGTGCCGTCCAACGCGAGCACTACCCTCTCCCAACAATTGAAGACATTGCTACTCGACTCCACGGCGCGAAAGTCTTCACAAAGCTCGATGTACGAAACGGATTCTGGCATGTGGCCCTTGATGCAGAGTCGTCCTACCTGACAACCTTTCACACCCCGTTTGGACGTTACCGTTGGCGACGCCTGCCTTTCGGTATCAGCTCAGCTCCTGAAGTCTTCCAACGCAAAATGCACGAGCTCATTGAAGGACTTTCAGGCATCGAAGTCGTGGCAGATGATTTTATCGCAATTGGTTGCGGAAACACAGTTGAAGAGGCCATTGATGACCACGACACAGTCCTGATTAGATTCCTGGAACGCTGCAAAGAGCAAGGCGTTAAGCTCAACACGGACAAGCTCAACCTCCGACTAACGGAAGTCCCGTTCATCGGACACGTCGCCACAGACAAAGGTCTATGTGTAGACCCCGCCAAAGTCCGGGCGATCAGCGAAATGCCAGCACCCACAGACAAGGCCGGAGTTCAGAGATTGCTGGGACTCGCACAGTATCTCAGCAAGTTCCTACCACGTCTGTCTGACATCACAAAGCCATTAAGAGAACTCACCCAGAAAGACGTACAGTGGACCTGGGAAACTGCCCAAGAAGAGGCATTGGTGGCGCTAAAGAATGCTGTCATGACTACCCCAGTCTTGCGCTACTACAACCTAGAGGAAGAAGTCACGCTCCAGTGTGACGCCTCTCAGTTTGGGTTAGGCGCCGCCCTATTACAAAACGGACAGCCGGTGGCCTACGCATCGCGTGCTCTTACAGATGCAGAAACTCGCTATGCCCAAATAGAAAAGGAACTGCTCGCAATCGTTTTTGCGTGCGAACGTTTTGAGCCGTATGTGTACGGCCGTGACGAAGTCCATGTGGAAAGCGACCACCAGCCCTTAGAGTCAATCTTTCTAAAGCCACTCCACTCAGCACCTAAGCGACTCCAGCGAATGTTGCTGAGACTCCAAAAGTACAGCCTTCGAGTGACTTACAAGAAAGGTCACGACATGTTTCTGGCCGACACCCTGAGCAGAGCTTTCCTCCCAGAGGTCAACGCCTGTGAGTTCACGCAAGAGCTCGAGGAAGTGGATCACACAGCCTCACTACCAGTCAGTGACGAGCGTTGGCAGCAGATCAGACATGCATCGGCAGATGATCCTGTGTTACAGCAGCTACGTGCTACTATACGCCGGGGATGGCCAGAAACCAGATCCGAAATTCCGGAATGTCTCTACCCCTACTTCGACATGAGAGATGTGCTGACTGTCCAGAACGAACTCGTCTTCAAAGGACAACTTCTCGTAGTACCAGCCTCCCTACGTAAGGAGCTTATGGCAGTGGTACACAGCTCGCATATTGGCGTTGAAGGGTGTATACGCAGAGCACGTGATACCCTCTACTGGCCCCGCATGGCAACCGAGCTACGAGAGTACATCTCGAAGTGTGACGTATGCCTAGCCCACCGCACCGGACAAGCCAAGGAAACACTCGTACAGCACGAAGTGGTGGCCCGTCCCTGGTCCAAAGTCGCCGCTGATCTTTGTGAGCTAGACAACCGCACACTCCTAGTCATCACTGACTACTACAGTAACTTCATAGAAGTTGCTCGACTCAACACCGCGACGTCACGCAACGTCATCAAAGAAATGAAAGCCGTATTTGCCAGGTATGGCATTCCAGACGTCCTCGTGACGGATAACGGTCCCCAGTTTGCATCCGCTGAATTCGCTGTCTTCGCGAAAACCTGGATGTTCAAACACAGTACATCATCACCCTACCATCCACAGTCAAATGGAAAGGCTGAGAACGCCGTGAAAACTGTGAAACGCCTGTTTACCAAGTGTAAAGAGTCTGGCCAATCAGAGTTCCTAGCACTGTTAGATTGGCGGAACACCCCGACTGAAGGAATTGGCACCAGCCCCGCCCAGCGTCTAATGGGACGTCGCTGCAAAACCCTCCTTCCTGTCGCCGGTACCCTGTTACAGCCTCGTTACTCAACAGAAGAGGAGACACGCGCGCTTATTGGCAACAAACAGCGGCAGCAGCACTACTACAACAAGCATGCAAGGCCGGCACTGCGACCAATCGGACAAGGTGAAACCGTGCGCATGAAACTACCTGGTCAGAAAACCTGGAGCGCTGGTACCTGCATGGCACAAGCTGGTCCGCGTAGCTACGATGTGAAAGTCGGTGAGACTGTATACCGTCGCAACCGCCGCCAGCTGATTCAGTCCAAAGAACCTCCCATTGTAGACTCCAGCGAGCCAGAACCTTCTACATCATGTGCAGAGACAAAACCTCAACACATTGAACTAGCCAATCAGCCGCCGACCCAAGCATCCAGCACCCCTGACTCACAACCTGTTAGTATACGCAAATCACAACGTACCCGCAGACCACCTGCTCACCTAAAGGACTTTGTCACCAAATGAACTATTAGTTCCTCTAAATACTTGTTGATTCGATCTTGATTTATTAGGAAACACATGTAGCTTACTTTCTTTATAGGAGGAAAGATGTGACGAAACTAATGTGGTTTATCTAGAAACCACAAGGGCTGACCGAAATAGTTTACGTGTCTGCGGTATCTATTACCGGAAATAGTTTAGATTTTTCACTAGCCACTCCTAGCACATGTATTACTTGTTTTTTCTATCTGCTCTACATTATTATTAAACGTCGTTTGCTAAACAAAGTCTCTCGCGTGTTGTTACAAGAAGTTCTTCGGTTTCACATCATGGATTCGTCAATTTATTCTGTTTTCAGTAGTAGTTTCGTTCAATAACGAGTACTCATTTCGCTCATATAAGTTCTCATTCAAGTGCTAATTTCGCTCTATGAGTTCTCATCAAAGCTTACTACATTAGCAAGAGATTTTCTCATCTTCAGATCACTTTCGAGCCAACTGAAATTCATATACTGCTTGTAATCTTGGGGTCGGTCGATGGCGGTCGATGTCGGAAAAGCGAATAGTTATCATCTGTTCACGTTTAGCGCCTGGCCGAGTAAAAGGCTCATGAAATTCAGTCTCCAATTTGGTCATTGTCGTAACTGGAAACATTTAAACTCCTTTTGATTTTAGTAAGACCGCTAATGAGGCCCTGTTAGTGAGGTTCTTTATGTCGCGCGTCTGAGTTTCAAACCTTTTCACGTCGCAATTTCGGAAGGTCGAAGGTCGCTGTCGTAATTTCCCGTGAGCGGCTCGTCGTTCGTCGCCATTTCAGGTCCTTTATGTCGCCGTTTCAAGGCCATGTTGCTTGTCGAAATTTACCCCTAACAGAGCCTCGCTAATCGTCCTCTTAAGCTACAAAATCATTACAAACTCTGGCAACGGTACGATACACTTTCAGCGTGAACTTTCATCAACAGACTTCCGTGACTTCGGTCACGACAATTGTCGTCTTCATATCGGTGCCCCCGAGTTCTATCCGACTAATTACGAAGTGTGTCTACACTGGAGTGAGTGAGTGAGTGAGTGAGTGAGTGAGCGAGCGAGTGAGTGAGTGAGTGAGTGAGTGAGTGAGTGACAATTTGCATATCGGAGTCTCCACAAAAACTCGCAAATACGCTTCGCGTATCCACGAGTTAAAAACTCATTCCAATTTGGCTTATTTAGAAGACAACTGCATATGCATCGAAATACTTTTACTTTAACCAGAGAATCTGAGATAAACTGGATGGTATACGTGGAACCTGTCAGACAAACAATATATAGTAGATGTATGTAATGCAGATACAAAGTTGGAAAGCCTCAGAGGCAGAATGAGTTTGTCAACAATAAGTTATTTTTATTTTATTGACCAGCAAGACAGTTGTCAACCTTGGAAAAGAAAACAAATAGTTCAGTCCTCGGTAAAAATCCCAACCCTGGACCTCAATGATATCAATGTTGACTACAGAGGCTTTTTACCATCAAAGGAATAAGACAATTAAGACTTTGCATATTCTAGCCAGGTTAATGTACCCAAGTGTAGGTTTAAGCTTTGCTCCTGCAACAATCGTGAATAAAGAGCAACAATTTGTTTAGTGCAATTTGACATCAAAATGAAGGCATCACTATTGTTATGAAAATGGCTGTCTACAAGGGCACAAAGGCCATTAGCCTTGGCAAATATACCGACTGATCTGCCACAGCCAATCAAAACCCCATAGCAGGGTTTTGGCTCATCATCAATGTGTGCTGTGAGATCAGGGTAATTTTTTGCACTAAGAACCAAACTTAACAGCAATGATGGTACACGCATTGCTCCCTTGCCTCCCTCCAAGGCTTGACTGACTCTGGAAATGAGTAAACAACAATGACACATGGAATCACACTTGCCTTTATCTTCAAGACAGTATCTTTACTGCCATCAAGGCTTAGAGTAACATCTCTGTACCCCTTTTCAGAGTACTAGTTTACAACAACCTTGTCCTTCCTATTTATTAATCTTCCTACAGCAGGAGCATAGCCAATTGCTGACAAATAATACCACCACAGGCATACTTTAACACACTAAATATTAACTTGAGAGCACTACTGCTAATTCTTAGAGGGCTAATGAAGCATCTCCCATTTGGAGATATGTTGAAAAAAAAACTATTCACAAAATCTAAGGAATCAGTACACAACTATGCGTAGGAGATCCCATGTCTGAAAAGAAAAACAAAAGTCAAAATCAATCAGGGATTCAACCCTTGTGCAACTGTATATACTCAGCAGCACCAGTTTGAGTACTTTGCCCAACAAACAGACCATAAATATGGGAAAATTGTCAACTTAAGAACATAGAGTCACTGGGAATCTATTGACTGTTAATTTTCCGTGACTGCTTGTCACTCTCCATTACCATACAGTAATGTGCACAATGTACCTATGAGTTACAGTGTATTTTAGACCCATTGGCAAAATCTAATATTAGTAGAAACCACCATCATAATAATACCTATTTTATTGCTTTACACTTCTGAAATATTATTATTTCAGCAAGGGCTGTTCCTTGTTCTGTCTGTAGACTACAGAATTAGTTTCAAAGAGCAATATTATTAGTCCAAAGTTATTACCTCCATGCAAGAAATTTTTTCTGCCTGCTTCTCTTTGCATTGTCTGGATAAACTGCGGGATGACAAAGTTTCATTACAGATACCATATTTCTCTTATTTTACCCCATAAGATTAGGGTAGTATTTCTCCTTAATCTATGCCATAGATATGGTAATCCTTCCTTTGATGTTAGACCAGTTCAGTATTTATCCTTCAGCTAATGATTTGTAATCAGTTGTGCTTACATGACAGTAAAAAGATACCGAAAGGAGAAACTTTATATAAATATCAATAATTTCTTGTAGTACAAGAAATCAATAATATGTTTTATATTTACCAATGATCTTTATACTCCATATAATGTATGGCAACGGTAAGTGAAGCAACTATCTCATTTATGGTACAGTGCAGTATATTCATAAAATAAGTACTAACACAAAGGCAGTCTGTGTCTCTGTGATGCTCATACCTGTTGTCTCATGGTTGTTACATCATGCCTCAAAGAACTAAAGGCTATTTACTCTGCGTCTGCTTAGGAGGTCATTTTCAAAAATCAAGTTAAATGAAATTTTGCTGCAGCACTGCTCTTCTCGGATTGTCCCCGTAATCTTGGATCGCAGCAATGATGTATCGTTGCGAAATTAAAGGATGAATGTTATTACAATAGTAACCTGAAACACCCCTATAGATTCTCAACATATTTATAAGCCAACAAAGCCAAATGCAATATGCTCATAAAACAGCCACAATGGGATTGCTCATAAAATATGCACCAAGATGAACTACATGCAGCAAATCGACAACAATAGGATAGTCATTATATATATAAAATTCAGTCAAAGATCGAGTGCCTATAGGTTAATTTCGTGTCACGCTCTGATGGTCTGTGAACGTAATTTTCCTGCTGCGTTCGTGACGTGACTTTGTTTACTTCATTGTGAGACAGACGTTTCTCTTCAGTGTCGCGTTCCCCTAAAGCTATCAAGTTTCTCGGTTGCCAAAAACTCGCACGTACAAACGTACAAACTTTCATGCTTGTAGACCTGCCGCCTAAGAAGCAGATCAAAGGCTGTTAAAAAGGCTGTTGTGACAAAGACTTCACTTTATATTCATTTCAAGTAAGGATTCATTTGTTGAACGGTTGAATCTTCGAGTGTTGAGAATGGTAGTGGTAATTTGCGTTAGTACTTATAAGCTGGTAAAAAAATTATGAGTTCTTTTGGCGGCTTACGCGTGATCACTGCGATAGTGGTAATTTTCGTGTTACAGCTATTTCGTCATAACCTATCAAGACATGCAATGTTACCGTCTGGGAGAACACTACTGAACCTGCTACTGTGTGGCTACGGTTATATTTTATATTTCTTAAGTGAATCTCAACGTTCCCGCATACTGTAATTTGCCGAGTGAACTGTTACGAAACTGTAGGCTTCTGTCCCAGATTTAGAGAGAGAGTCGAATGGTTTCAACGGAATGTCGCACAAAAGAGTTTTATCGCACGAAGCGATAAAACTGTTCTCCCGGTAGACAAAAATAACCTCTTACAAAGCTGACTGGGGACTCGATCAGTCTCTGGGATACATTTACTCGCGCTTTTCATAGTCAAGGTAGAAAGACAGAACATCGATCATTTAAATTTCTTTGAAAATAAAAACATGACCAGAACCATAGACGAGTGTCAACGAGTTCCATACATGTCTGACATGCGGCAGACGGGGATTGTTACAACGCTGTGGCTAAATGCCCGGCAGCCGGGGGCTTGTACTAAAAGCCGGAACGCCGGAATGCCGGAACGCCGGAACGCCGGAATACTAAATCCCGGAACACCGGAATACTAAAACCCGGAACGCATAAAACTTTCAAAAAGTTGAATTACTAAAGCCCGGAACGCCCAAAATCCCTGTACTCTAACTAAGTAAGTAAGGTTATATTTATTCATAACACTATGTTCATAATTGGCCTTTCGTCAGACATCGTGGTTTGGACCTTGTTTTAAGACTTGAAATAAGGTAACGATAACTTGTTTCATACTTTGTGTTAATTAATATAAAATGAATTCTTCCTTTATAGTACGTTTCAAACTAGTTGTTTTTGCCATCTCAATAAATAAATGGTTTGGAGTTTGCAGTATACAGGTAAAATTCTCTGTTGTCTGTATTTGAAACAGTATTTTTGCCAAATATGACATGCAATTACAACTTGTTTATAATTGTCAACGAAAATATCTTACCTCGGTAACTATTCTTTAAGCAGATGAGAATCATTCTCAACTTGATAAGCACAAGATTTCATAGTAATGTAATTTCGTAGAAATGTCCGCCATTTTGCATTCACCCATGATGAAGCTTACGACCGCTGAGCAACATGTTGCGAAATGCCCGACTCTACTAGCCTTGACTAGCCTTTTGTTCCTTCAGTCTGGGCAATAAGTGCCAATTTTGGCAAATCTTCGTTGCAGCACTCGAAGAGTCTCGGAATTATTTCATCCAATCAAAGACTAGCTCTAGCGCTTTCCAGCTCTCCGATAGCAATCGCGTGAGCAAATACGTCCTGTTTCTTTGCGTTAGGTTTGAATGAGACTTTCTGCCGGAATTTGGTGACTATTTCTGCGGAATGCCGGGCTGAGCCAAAATTTTCTAAGTGTCGACAACACAGCGATTTTACGGTATGCCCAAGTTCAGATATTTCGTCAACTAGAAAATCAACATGGTTTTTGGAATCGCTCAACAATTCCAAGAACACATCTAATTCTCTCAAGAAGTTTAAAAGAACCTTACAGTGGAAATTCCGTAAAATTTTTCGGCTACCGGGCATTTAGTCTATTTAAGACCTTGCCCGGCTGCCGGGCATATAGCCACAGCGTTGTTACAACAGTCGTCCAAGTATTTTTTAAATTATCACTCTACACGAGATACAAGCAATTTAGGAAGCGAGAATACGGGATTAGGGTTGCTAGTGGGATCCTCTACCCGCATGATAACAATAGGGTGACAGGCCTGCACAACTCCCATCCACGTGTAATAGTTGGTTATAGCTTTACTCTAACGAGTATATCCTCTAGGGATCTGCCCCTTTTGTACGAGACAATAGGGGGATCTTTGAATATTCTTCTAAGCAATGGTTGTTCTTGAATTAAATGCCAGTTCTGCACAAGTATTTGCTTTAAGTTAGACACTGATGGTGTGGGCGATATTGTGTTACAAGACACGATTCGCTTGTATTGTTTACGTTTCTGTTGTAGGGCAGCTTTTCTCTCATCAAATGTAATTTCTGCTTGTGAAATAGCAGTTTTGAATGCTGTTTCAGAGGAGTTAGTTCTGAGAAGTCTGAATGCTTCGCCCTTGATCTGTGAAGCCCTTTTGACCCCTGGTGGGTGGCAACTCGAGAAATGCTTGTACTGAAATGTTTCAGTAGCTTTGAAATGAGTTTTAATGTCTAGTGTAGACTTTTGTGCAAATATTTCGCCTTTGTAAAATTTTATGTTCCTTTGTTTTTTGTTGGCCTGAACTCGTTTTTCTTGTCACCCCATTGTTATCACAAGATCGCAAGCGACGGAGTCGAAAGCAGAAGCGATATTTTTCTTCCGATTCCATCGATTTGATTTCACTAGGTCATATCGCTCTACGCTTCTGACTACGACTCCAATTCCAACTCCGTCGCTTGTGAAAACCAGCCTTTAGCAGCGGATGTGTGGCTCATCACGCAAAGCTTCTCCCCACATTAGTACCTCTAATGCACCTATCAATGTTAAACCGGCGGGGAGGGAGTCAGGGCATGGGGTGGGGATTTAATTGTCTTTGTTGGCCCTGGGGTAGGGCATTTGACTGACCTTGTTCTTCCAGGGGAGGGAATATTTGAATCTTTCTTTGCCAGCCTTGGGATATTTGACAGCGATATGCAGCCCGGGGTGGGGAAATTTGGTTGCATTTGACTGGAATGATTTGCCCGTGGGCAGGGAATTTGGCGGCAAATTTTTCAAAAATGTCAAATCCCCACCCCATGCCCTGACTCCCCCCCGCCGGCTTAACATTGATAGGTGCATAAGAGTTGTGTGGCTCGTCACGCAACGCTTCATCCCACTCTAAGACCTCGAAGGGTTGTGTGGCTTGTCACACAACGCTTCTCCCCACTCTAAGACCTCTACAGGTTGTGTGGCTCGTCACGCAACGCTTCTCCCCACTCTATGACCTCTAAGGGTTGTGTGGCTCGTCACGCAACGCTTCTCCCAACTCTAAGGAAAGTTAGTGTGGGGTGAGGCATTGCTTGACGAACCAGACAACGGCTGCGAATGAAACTAGCGGGATGCGGTATTCTACAGAATACATATAGAGGAAAATTTAAGGTAAAGAAAAATATTAGCAGATCTAGGGACGAGTTATGACATTTAGACGGGGTGGAGCACCAACGCTAAAAGTCACTAGCAATATTACAACTGCTACGGAGCTTAAAACAACGAACTTGACTGTCAAGCCTTAAGAACCCTCAAAATTGACATGATAAGCGCGTAGAACTGTTGAAACTTTCATTCCATCTTTTAATCAAACGTTTAAGCCCATCTTATTTCATCTCACCTGATTTTATCCTTTTTAGATTTGAATAACATGGACACCTGATTTTATCTTTTTTAGCTTTGAGTAACATGGACATGGTTCTTCCGGATGGTAATTCTTCATCAGTGAAAACGAATGCTGTCGTTCGTGTAAGAACAAAGACCGGCGGAGCGAAGCAAGTGGCTTTCAGCTCTCCAGTGGTAAAGATGCCGTTTGAAATCCACCAATCACAGTCCGAGTCCTCACATGTTCCTGCGGAAGATCACAATTGTAACCTCTCTGTTATGGGTCTCCCCCACATTTGACGCTTAGGCGACTTTATGGACCTTCACAATTCATGAGGTGAAGCTGATTATGAAAAGCACAGGCCGACGTCTCTTGTAAATTCTGTGACTAAGTGCTTGGACGCCCTGTGGTGTTTCCAGCTACATGCAGTGTGATCGTGAACATCTCCCTCACCGTCTGATTACGTTACGGACTTTCAAATTCCGAATCAGTCACATGCTCGTGGCTGTAACTATTCGTTCAATTCACAGAACGCTTGTTCTTCTGTCCTTAAAAAGTGGCTTTTGGGAATCATGGTTTTAGTCAGTATTTTATCCACAGCAGTACAAATTGCATTATGGATTGGGATTTTAACTAATATTGAAAGCGTTGCAATAATTATTCCAAATAGTCCTTTTGCTTTAAGCCTGGCCTAAATTTCCTTATTTGTGTAAAGTAGTGGTCAGTGTTGTAATTTATCATAATAAAATATCGCAAAGAGTCGCAAGATCTCGTATCTGTGTGCTTTGCTAGATCTCCGGAAATCCCATTGTAGAAGATCTCTACAAGCTGTGAAAAACAGATTGACAAAAAGTTTTCGAAAGTAATGGATTTAGAATCCAGCCGGTTGGTTAAGCATAATACTTGGCGCCGTTCTCATTACCTGGTGGCGATTGGTCACATGATACTTATCGATTTTCTCTCAATTCGGAAAATGTAATCTGTAAAAGTCCCTGGCGTGAGGTTGCCCCCTTTATGACCCGTCTCTTGGCTGTACTTCCGGCTTGTAGGTTGGCAGTCGGCATTGGCAAGTATGAAACCGCTGATCAAGAAGACGCAAATGGAAAGCCCACATCAGAGACCAGCTGGCGATTTTTCTCAGAAATTGCCTGAAAAGAATCTCCTTCCTCTAGCCAAAAGATAACCAAACGCGAGCTCGAAACGAAACTTGTTATCTGTGGAACTTGCAACATCAGGAGAAGGTAGTTGATAATGTGATAACGAAAGGCGAGTAGAAAAGATCTCTTTCAGTTATGGTTGATAAACCGCAGCTTCATAATCAATTAGGGAGCTTAAGCACGCACGTTTTTGAGACGCGGACGGCTACCGGAAGTGAGCTGTTTTCTCTTTTTACTTGTCTTCACACAACAACATTTACATTGATTAGTATCTTATCTCCATTAGAGATGATCACTATAAAAATCTGGGAGACACCACTGTCCTGACACGCGTAATGGTCTCTTCCGGTTGCCGTCCGCGTCTCAAAATCGCGCGTGCTTAAGCTCCCTATTCTATTGCAGGGAACAGTAAAATCACTTTCCACGTGCAAGTTGGGTCTGTCTTGATTATATACAGTTCAAGTTACCGAAAATATATCCAGATGAGTCGATAGATACAACTGAACGCGTACAGGCCATCGCCTCAGAGAAGTGCAACGTTAGTTAGACTACTGCTACCGCAGTGCTGTAGTCGGTTATAGAAAGAGATGTATTCATATGTAGCACGCTAGCGAATTAGCAGCATTACTTCAACATGAGTAGTAGGAAAATGACAGTTCTAGCGCAAAAGGGCGTGGTCATTTTTTTTCTCTCTGGGGACTGGACCGAGCTCACGGCCAAAAAAATTAGGGGAAGGTGGTCAAAAAATGTTTTATGAATAATTAATTAGGGGAGGGGTGAAAAAATGAAAAAATATTTTGGGATGGTGTAGGGATTGGTATGTTTTGGAGAATGAGTGATATTTCGAAATTAAGTTATGTTGAGGTGGAGTTTACAAACAAAGAAAGTTTGAAGACTCATGATTTTATTGAAAATAATAGAGTAGATATACTTTGGTGGTTTTCAAAATATCGATCATTTATTACTAAAATCAAATTTAATATTAATTTTCATAAGTGGGGGGATGGTAAATTTTTATTTCGAGATATAGACTTTTGTATAGATGGTCTTATAACTGATGATATTGTTAATAATATTAATTATATTTCTGAGTCAATTTATGAAATATATTTGGATTCTTTTTCTGATGTTTTTTTTATTATGATGAGGAGGAAGAAGAGTTATTTAGGGATGATGAGGAAGAAGATATTTATCTTATTGACAGCATAAAGGTTATTATAGAAACTAATCTATATAAGAGACTACATAAGAAAAAGTTTGATGAATTGTATGATGACCTAATGATTACAGCATGGCATCCAAGTAGAGCATGGGATTGGTGTTTTGATAATGAACACAAGGAAGATGCTGAGGAATTGTGGAATGGTTTCTTGGAAGATATAAATGTTGTTTTTTAGTCATAGAGAGAATACTTTTTGTAACGCGATTCATGTTACAAAAGTTTTAAAATTTAAATAATTTATTAAGTAGTATAGCATTCAATATAAGGATTATTTACTAACTCAATGATGCTATGGAGAATTTACCAGTAACAGAGTTGAGAGCAATAGCTAAAAAAGCTGGGGTAAAGGTCAGTAAATTTAGAAAGGCTGAATTACTCGAGGTGTTATCAGATGTTCAACCTGAGAATTTAACAGTGAATGCATTGAGAATCATAGCCAAGAAGATTGGTACACAAGGCTATGCCAAGATGCGTAAAACAGAACTCATAAATGTTGTTGGATCCACACAAGTATCTGAAGCTAATATTCCAATTTCTGGTCCAATTAGACCCACAAGAACAAAGCCTGCTCGCGCCTCGTATAGGAGGGTCATTGATTTGGCTAAGAATGAAATTAATAAGACCATAGATTGGATAGGATCTAACGTTACAGACCCAATTAAGAGGGCCGTTACTAAGAGATTAAGAAACCTTAAGAAAAAGGTAACTAGTATTTTCAAAGAGAAACCTGACTACTTTATCCCTGAAAAACATGAAACGGCTCTGAAAGGCTTTTTGAAGACCTATATAGTAAAGGGTAGAAGTGGCTATGATCCGACTTCATTCCTTAGTAATGTTAGATCACAATTCTATGTTTTGATGCATAAACAGAAGAAGCCATTCAAGTTGAAGTGTATTTTTTCATGTGGCTTCATAAGGAGGGATAATCAGAATAATCGTGTTATTGAGCAGAGTCAAGGTCATTTTCATTCACAGATGGAGACAGTAACAGCTTCAACAAATACATTTACTATGTTTGATAGCATCACAGCTAGACTGATTGAATTGGTCCATAAATATGAGAATGAGCGCTCTGGATGGGTATTTGACCATGTTGTAGATTTTCGTATCCACATAAACCCATTTCAACCTTTTTCTGGAACTTCATATATTAAATTACCACCTAAATTGGCCGCCAAGAAGGCAATTATAAATGTTAAGAATGAAAAAGATCAGGAGTGTTTCAAATGGGCAATAACATCTGCTGTATTTCCAAGGGAGAAGGATGCTGGAAGATTAAACAAAGAGATGAGAGAAAATTCAGAGAAACTAGATTGGTCAGGAATAG
Source organism: Ricordea florida (assembly GCA_949710005.1). Classification (NCBI taxonomy): domain Eukaryota; kingdom Metazoa; phylum Cnidaria; class Anthozoa; order Corallimorpharia; family Ricordeidae; genus Ricordea; species Ricordea florida. The sequence continues at coordinate 24,819,676 of OX453273.1, read as the reverse complement.
AGTTCCCAGTCTCAGCGCTTGCTACAAATCAGGTAGACAAGTTCGAAAGGCAGAACCCCTATGGGATTAATATACTTGGATATGAGAATGGCGAGCCAACACTAATAAGGCGTAGTAGTAAATCGTTGGTACCAAAGATAAACCTGTTATTAATATCAAACGATGAGACAAACCACTATTGTTGGATCAAGAATATGTCAAGATTGATTGATTATAACAAACATGATGGTGCCCGTTTTTACTGTGAGAATTGCCTGAATTCATTTTGGTCAGAGAAATCATTAGACACACATATGGAATACTGTCTAAACAATGAAGCAGTGAAAGTACAGATGCCTATGAATGAGGATGGGAGTCCAAGATACATTACTTTTAAGAACCACAGCAGAAAGATGCAAGTACCATTTGTGGTCTACGCGGATTTCGAGTGCTTCACAGAGAAGATAGATACTTGTTCACCGGATGATAGGGACAGCTTCACGAACCAGTATCAGAAGCACAAGCCATCAGGATTTTGTTATCTTATCAAGTGTTTTGATGATGAGGTATTTGAGCCTAAGTTAGTGATGCGTACAGCCAACTCACCTGAGGATGATATACCACAAATGTTCCAGGAAAGCTTAGAGGAGGAAATCAAGGAGATCTATAATCAATTCAAGTCAGAAAAGAAAGTTGTAATGAGGATGAGTGATTATAGGCAGCATAATAAAGCTACTCACTGCCACATTTGTGAGGGTGAATTAGGGAATGATAAGGTGATTGACCACTGTCATCTTACAGGTAGGTACAGAGGAGCAGCCCATAGAAAATGCAATCTGGAATTCAAGGCCCCTAAGTTCTTCCCAGTCATATTCCACAATTTATCTGGATATGACAGTCACTTGTTCATCAAGAAGCTGGGGGTATCAGAGGGTAAGATAGATTGTATTCCACTCAATGATGAAAAGTACATCTCATTCACAAAGGAGATTGTGGTTGAAACTTTCAAGAAGGAGGAGGATGGGAAGGAGTTTCAGATTAAACGCTCCATTAGATTCATAGACAGTTTTAGATTCATGGCAAGTGGTCTAGCCAGTTTGGTTGATAACTTACCAAGAGAGTCTCTGGGAAATCTTGAGAGATACTATGAAGGAGAAAACCTTGACTTATTGGCTAGAAAGGGCGTATTTCCATATGATTGGTTTGATGGGTTTGATAAATTACAAGTGTCTAGTCTACCAGCTAAGGAGGAATTCTATTCAAGGCTTTATGATGTTGATATATCAGATGAGGATTACAAACATGCTGAAACTGTGTGGGAGACCTTTGATATGAAAAACTTTAGGGATTACCATTATTTATATCTTAAAACAGATGTAATCTTATTGGCTGATGTCTTTGAGAACTTCAGAGGTGTCTGTATTAGAAATTATGGGTTGGATCCTGCATGGCACTTTACTGCACCTGGATTGGCATGGGATGCCACATTGAAAATAACCAAGGTGGAATTGGAACTATTGAGAGATCCAGATATGTTGATTATGATTGAGAATGGCATCAGAGGTGGTATCTCAATGATCTCCACTAGGCATGGGAAAGCCAACAATCCATATATGAAGGAGTATGATTCAGACTTACCTACAAAATACATCACATATTTAGACGCTAATGGACTTTATGGCCACGCAATGACCAAGGCTTTACCAACTCATGGTTTTGAGTGGATGGATGGTCAAGAATTATCAGACTGGAGAGACCATCCATGCATATTGGAAGTGGATATGGAATACCCACTACAGCTACATGATTTACATAATGATTATCCATTAGCCCCAGAGAGACTGGATGTAGAAGGTGTTATTAAGTTAATTCCTAATTTGAGGGACAAGAACAAGTATATATTACATCATGAAGCACTGAAACAGTATTTATCTTTAGGATTAAAATTAATCAAAGTACACAGAGGGATTAAATTCGAAGAATCGGAGTGGTTAAGGTCTTACATTGACTTGAACAATAGTCTTAGAGCTAAAGCTGAGAATGACTTTGAAAAAGATTTCTTCAAATTAATGAATAATTCAGTATTTGGTAAGACTATGGAGAATATTAGGAAGAGAGTGGACATTCAGCTAGTAACTAATGAGAAGAAAGCGCGTAAGTTGATTGTGAAGCCAAACTTTCATCATAGGAATATATTCTGTGAGAAATTGACTGCTTTCCATATGAAGAAAACTAAACTTCTTTTTGATAAACCCATTTACTTAGGATTGGCTATTCTGGATTTGAGTAAAATAACCATGTATGATTTTCATTACAATTACATAAAACCTAAGTATGGGGAGAAAGTCAAGTTATTATTCACAGATACGGATTCTCTAGCCTATGTGATACAGACTGAGGACTTCTACAATGACATAAGTCCAGATGTGAGGGCTAAATTTGATACCAGCAACTATCCTAAAGATCATCCATCAGGAATTGAAACTGGAGTGAATAAGAAGGTTGGAGGCATGTTTAAGGATGAAGCTGGCGGTGAACAGATTACTGAATTTGTGGGTCTAAGGGCTTAAAGCTATATGCTTTCAAAACAGATAAACAGGCAGAAGTGAAGAAATGTAAAGGTGTGAATAAGGCAGTGGTGAGTAAGAGTATAAGTTTTGAGGATTATAAGACTTGCCTTTTCAGTGGTCAATTCCAGAGAAGGAAGATGAATACCATAAGGAGTCATAAGCATGAAATGTACACTGAAACAATTAATAAGATTGCATTATCACGCGAGGACGATAAACGTGTGATAATGGAAGATGGTGTAAATACTTATACACATGGTCACTTCAGAACTCTAGAAGGTGGCAATTCAGTGTCTTGAGGTACAAATTGAAGTTCCTCACGAACGAATCCTCGTTTTGGGCCTCCACTCAAATAGTACAAGACTGGTTGACCCGGTTTAATTATGGTTCTGGCTAAATCATAGACCTCAAGGCTCCATATGGGATCAGTAGCCCTTCGTTTGTTTCCACCTTCATCTTCACCAGGTGAATATAGATATCTGACTTCAACATCTGGAGGTAATCTCTTCTCATCCAATCCAACAGGTCTCTTATATTCTGGAGTTTTAATACCAATTGACTCCATTTTCAAAGCTTCCTCAGGCTCTTTACCAGTAATACAGGTGGTCTCACTATTCAGGGTTTTCATGATGGCGGGCAATCTGTTCACCCAAACTGTGGATCGGTTACCACGAACCATCTCTTGAGCGTATTGATGGCTGAATAATTTCTCACCAAGAGTCCTATTGGCCCTCTCAACAAAAGCTTGAGCTCTATGGTTCCCAGCTTCACTCCGCTGGATTGTAACTTGATGCTTATTCATAAGATTTGTTACATCACCCTTGAATTCTGTTCCTGGATCAACCATTAATGTTTGTGGCCATTTCAACTTACGGGAATAAATCTTTTCAAAGGCATTGGCAACTTCACCACTATCCTTTGAGGTTAATGCCTCAGCATCCTTATACCTTGAAGCAATATCAATCACAACTAACGCATAGCGGAATGTTTTTCTTCTCACTGTATCATGAGGAAGAAACAACAAGTCCGCTTGATGAATCTGATTGGGCTTATCCACACTCCAATGCGGCCTGGGTATATACTTAGGAGCTGGGAGATATATTTGCCACAAGGCTTGCTTCTCCAACCACTCTTTGGCAACCTTTTCACAAACTTTAGCTGCTTTGGCTAATTTGGGTATGGCCGAGTATCCTTTCCAGTATCCATCAGTGGAGTAATACAACTGACTTAAAACATTTGAACCACTCATTTATAAACGAGTCTTTGAGCATTTAAGATGACTACTATACCAGAAATCTTAAACCCTGATCGTTGCCTCAAGGGCGTTTTGGGTTGAAAAATCATGCAGTATTGAATCGAATCTCATTTACTCCAGGAGTCGCGAGACCTGGTGAAGTCCTATATGTTGATATCCCCAAACTGGCAGACAATTATGTGATCGTGCCTGATAGTGTGTACCTTATATTTGATCTGAACGTTTCAGGTCATAAGGACAACACCCTAGTCAACAACGTGGGTAGGAACCTAGTTTCAGAATTTAAAGTTCTCTTTGGTGGGGATACCATTCAGGATATTAAGAGGTTTGATCTGTTCAAGACTTACCATGATTTGTTCTTGTCAAAGGAGGAGCGCTCGGATAGGATGATAGAGGGTATCTCCGACCTCAACATGCGCAAACTCAGAACCAATGCTAGTGATAAGAACACTTCAGACGTAAATCTTGTAAGGATGGCAGCTATACATAACACCAAATATGCGATACGCCTGGACCATCCAATTCTCCAAGATCATGGAGTCTTATACCCAAGAGGACTGAATAAGATATTAAGATTTGAAATTACTCTAGCCCCCGTTAGTGATGTTGTAGTGTACTCAAATGCTGAAGACCCTCCAAATTACATTCTCAGCAACATTTTTATGGAGTATAAATCCATTACGAGTGAGTATTTAGCAAGTAAGGCATTGAGCCAATACAGGATTGGTAAAGTGTTCACTTATGAGAACATAACCCTGGAAAAGACCTTCCCAATCTCCAGGCCTAATGATGCTACCATTAATCAGAACATAAATGTCTCCAGGAAATCTATGATAGGGATACTATGCCTTTTCATAGACGAGTATGCAGCTGGGACAAGGGACTCAGAGTTGTTTGCAAACCCAAATATCACCTCAATCGATATAACCATTGATGGCAGACCAAATTGTCTCTACTCCAAAGGGATGCTTACCAGAGACTTGTGGAAATCAATAGTCAATCGTTTTGGGCGGACATCCTCTCTTGAAGAGAAAGATTTCTATAATAATAAATTCGCTCTGTGGATCGATTTGAGAACTCATCCTGATAACCACGTTCATGGTAGTGGGTTAAACTTGACAACAACTCGTGATGGGATCAAACTATACATTAAACGTAAAACTGGAGGTACTGGTATATTAACATGTTACATGTTCGTGGTCGCTGATGCTGTAATGGCTGTTATTAATTCTAATCTAAAAGAGATATTATATTAAGCTATCAGTTGTTTTCTTCTCACCTTGTCCTGAGAAGAAACATTAATCTAAAGGAGTTAATATATTGAGTAATGATGAATGAACTCAGAGATATGATTCCATTCAATTGCATCATAACTGGTCCCACGAATTGTGGAAAGACCCAATACCTGGTTGAACAGCTTCGAGGTCATTATAGGCAAGTATTCGATTATATTGTGTTGATTTGTCCAACATATGCCCATAACAAGACTTATAGAGATTTTGCAAAGGGGGATAAACGATTCTTTGTACTATCGCCAGACTCGAGTGATCAGGATGAAATCAACAATTTGTTAATGGATTGCTCTTCATTCTTCTCAGATTTGAATGCTCTCATAATATTGGATGATTGTGCCGTTTCCAAAGATCTGAAGAAGAGGTCCAACAAATTCATTGATTTAGCTTTCTCTGGAAGGCATGTAGGGATATCAGTGTGGGTTCTCACTCAGCAGCTCACATCTATAGCCAAACCATTCCGGGAAAATGTAGCTTGTGTAGTATCATTTCATAATCCATCACAAATGGCGATGAAGATGCTTTTCGAGGAATATGGTGGAGACTTGGATGCAGAGACTTGTAAAAAATATAAGAAGCATCTTAAGAATGAAAAGTATGCAAGACTATGCTTCTCACTTAGACATCCATTTCAAAATTATTTAGAGATACCAGCTCTTACGACATAATTATGGCAACTCCTGAAGATATCATGAATGGTGAAAATTCTAAAGAGGACCATCATCAATCATCAACCACCACTGATGATGATTTGCAAGTTAAAAGAGAATCACTTTCAATACTAGCATGTTTAGGCTCTACTAAGGAGTATACTGGAGTACAAATGAATTTGGCTGATACACATAAATTATCAGACAAGGATGTTGAAAAATACTACAAGAGGTTTATGGTTGTGTCTGGTAAGAATGCTACTGATGGAATAATAGATCCTTCTTTACAGCTAATAGCTCAATTATAGTTAATATGATTGGTAGTAGGTTTGGTGGGATAGATTCAATAGAAGCTCTAGTAAGTGAATTGAAAAGTAACCAGTTGTTTATGCAGAAGATATCAGAAATATCTGGTTTAATGCTATTGAAGGGTGGTAGACTTACTGCATTCTTAGTAGGATTCATTATTACTCTTAAGCATTTCAAAATAAGAGAGCCTACTACTGTTTCTGATTCAATTAATACAGATCAAGTTGGAGTTGATACTATTCATTGAAATTTAGGATTTTGAAAAATTTAAAACTGAACAAGAAAATACACGGAATTACCATATCACTCAGAAAGAGACAAATGGCGAAATCTAAGACATTCCTTGTTCGTATTGAAAATACTGATTTTGACTGGGATTCCATAATTATAGATAAACCTAAACCTTCCAAGAAAAGAAATTATCCCGTACGAAAATTTATAGCCTGACATGGGGAGAATCGGGCTTGAATCTGGCCATAATGTCATTTTTGCGGCGTGAATTGAACGAGACAAAGCGAGACACCAGATTTTTCCCGCTACAGTAGTCGACCGAGATGTTTGACTCGCTATGTTCTGAGCGATAATATGGCCAGAATTTAGCGTGATCGAGCGAGTCTGATTTCACTTTGTTTACGATGATTAACGTGACATTCGTCTGGCAGTATTATGACCGGGAATGGAACGATACATCGAGGTGATGGTTTAAAATTACGAAGTGTCTCTGTGTTTCGAGACCATGACTTTTGTCATGCTCCCATATCGGCGATAATATGGCTGGCTTTGAGCGTGTCCCAAACACGACAATAAAATCAGTTCTGGTTGCAGAGCTGCCGTTCGTGAAGATAATTGAATCGTAAATAATTAACTTACGTGAAATAGAATAATCATTTTGGAGGAGGAGAAAGTAGGAAAGAAATGGCGCGTTCAGGGAAAGCAGCAAGTGTTTACTGGGACTATCCTCCATGTGTGCCCAAAATGTAAGTAAACATATTAAGTAGAAATGCAAATCGCAAGTATATTTGAAGCCGCTTAACTATTGCTGCTTTTGTCCGACTCTTAATTTTTCCCAAATTAATATTATAAACCGTTGCTGATGGCGCGCATTTCGGCTGATACCTACACAGCTCCAGAATAGTTGCATACGCCTGCACTCTATTAATAATCTTTTTCAGACATTCGTGTAACTCTTACAAAGGCCAAAGTATCTTTGCCCCATTTCTTGCTTTTATGCAATTTAGTGCCACAAATATATGTCGTTGTACTTGGATTTCCATTCACAAATAAGCGCGGGAAACCCCGTATCGACATCTTTAAGATGCCATTGTCAAGTCAAAGTTTGTGTTCAGTGTAAACAAACAATCTAAACAGTTAAGAACCTTTTAAGGATTATTTGTAGAAATAGCATGCGTCTGCGAGTGATTAGTTAGTTGACCATGTGTTACGAGGTTGCAGAACACGTAAATTTTGGCTTGAATCGCTGATCATGATGGAGTACATAGCTTGATTTAGCACCTTTTGTGATACGGTCCTGTGTTGGGTTGTTTAGTCGGTCGACCAAAACAGGAGCTACGATGTTATTTTGCTACCCTCTACAAGAAAGTGAACAATGTAACATGCTTGACTTGATGTTCGAGAGATATAACACATATATAAACCGTTCTGTTTCTTGTAGCTAGGTTCTTTCTAATGCTTTGTCTCTGAACATGAGACACTTCAAAAGCAATTGCTTCTGTCGGTTGTTAAAGTTAAAAAGTATTCTTGGAGGGTAGTTTTGTAGTTTTTAGAGCTTACGCAAATCTCAAATTATCTTACGTGCGTGACATACGTGTGTTTACAGTAGGGTGGACCGCGCGCAAAGTCTGGCTATCCGGATTTCATTTCTAAATTCATTAACCGAGAAAATGTTCAGTGGAGAGTTTATGCGAACAATCGACGAAGGAGAGAACACTGAATGGAATATCGAATGAGACCAAAGACAAGAAGGCACCCGGAAACCATATGTAAATACAAAATACTTAATTATATGCATATTTAATGAAATTTAGTTTCTCCACACAAACGATTATTTACATGCCATATTGTACTACGCCGGTTTGCGTTCTTTCAATATTAATGAAGTAGCCAATGCTTTACAAGTATTCCTTTCGTTTAAATTCATGTACCTGTATAACGAAAACTACTACGGTTTTCGTTTGACATGTTTTAAGATTGAATAAATATCATATTTGTGACTGTGAAGGCTGTAAGTGATACTGGATCATTTTTGCATCGTATGGAATGTGGCATTTTAAATTGAGTTATGTCGATGTTTATTCTATATTTATATTTTATTCGATGTTTAGCATTTCATGCGGCTGTTCTTATTATTTTGCTGATGTTATTTGCCATCCTAATGTCGCGGCGATACAAATGTCTCCCTCTAATCTCGTTATATTGTCTTTTGTTTTCCAATCGTTTGCCGGTGTATTTATTGTCAGGAGTTATTTTATCGTTTATTGACGTGATTTTTTTATGGCTCGAAAATGGCCTGATTATCGCTAAGTCTGGCGATCCAAATGTCACGGCGATACACGCCTCGCTCTATTCTCGCTTGTTTTTGTCTCGCTCGTGTCAGCTAAATTTTCGCCATGACTTGTCACGTTCGAGTCTCGCTGGATAACATCTTTTTTTATGGCCTGAATCTGGCCCGTGTCTCGCCGAGGATTTTCGTACGGGATTCCATTTCAAAAGTATATGTAATGGACGGTGGTCAAAAGAAAGAAATTTCCTTTGAGCTGGAAAAGCAGGATATAAATTCAATAGCATTTGTATATAAGTTTAGTGCTGCAAAAACAATGGATAATGTGGAGGGACTACAGGTTAGATATCCATTGACATCATATACTACTGTAAAAGAACCCACTGATGAAGAGGAAGAAACTAAGGATAGGATTGACAGAATTGTAGAGATAGTAGGTAATACTCTTAAAAAATTTCATGAAGATAAGGAAACACAAGTACTACTACCAGAACTTTCTAAAAATAAGAAGTTGTTAAAAGACGATCCAATTGACTTAGTAAAAGTCCCATATGGATTTTCTAAAAACACGGATGGTGAAGAAGATCCTTCAAAGCCACTATGTATGTATATAAAATTCAAAACTAGTGGATATGGTCATAACTTAAAAAATCACACTTCATTCAAAGGACGTAAAAGGAATGAAACTTTTAATGATTACTTGTTTGATAAGGATCGTAATACCAGAGCATGTGCACGTATAGCAATTAAATGGGAAAGTATATACTTTGGTGCACATGGATCAACTGATTTCGTTGCATCAGCAAAATTAGTAGTTAAGCAAATAAACTTAAGTAAACCCATCTTTGAATTTGAACCAGAATCAGACGAAGAAGAAGTATTTAGTGATTCTGAATATGAGGATGATGATGAATAAGCTTAATTAAGTAGATAGAATGTTTTAGTTTCCTAGTATGACTCTTACTAGGAGACTTAAAGGTTAGACTAGATTAACTCATAACATGTCTGAAGAAGTGAAAACTGAGCAAATCACTAAAGAGCCTGTTGTTAAAACAAAGGTCAAAGATCCTAGGAGAGTAAAGGCTGGTAAAACGTTATCAGAAAGAAATAAGAAGGCTAGAGAAGCTTTGAAACGTGAAGAGGAAAGGGAAAATGAAAAGGAAGAAAGGCAAAAGGAGAATGACCCTGATAACGAACCTGGAAAGGATTGGATACCAAATATGTCATTCCAAAATATTTTGACTATAGGGGCAATTGGGCTCCCACCACCTATGCCTTATTCACAAATTATAGAGATAGAATACCTGATTTGCATGTACCACAACCAACTCGTATTTTGAATAGGCCACAGCCCAGAATCATAGATAATAATGCAAGTCATCAACCTCCCAAAGAAGAGGAAAATAGTTTAAAAGATGAGTTGATGTGATTCATAAATGGCTGATAATAAGCTCATAAAGACAGTTACTGATTCTGCAGTGCTCGTTGGATTGGCAGCTGGTATGGGCTGGCTTGCCAAAAAGGCTCTTCGGGAGACATTCACCGGTGACCCATCGACCAGTATTATGAACTATGGTAAATGGGTAGTTGTATTGAGGATAAGCATGTATGTCAAAACTTACTTAGAAGATCAGAAAATATTACCACAAAGTGTCTAAGATGGCGAGTATAGCAATCATGCTTGGAGGGGCAGTATTAAATGCAACAGCCTTCATTGGTGGAAATTATTTAGCAAAGGTCATTAGTGGCTCATCTTCAACTGATCTACAACTTGAAAGAGAGAGGCATGAGAAGGCAATGGAGAAATACCAAAAAGATTACGCTGCTTACCAAGAGAAACGAATGGCTTATATTGACTTTATGAATAAAAGAAGAGGTGATTCAAATCAGGCATCTGATAACATATCAAAGACTGATGAAGCACTCAAATTGTATAACCAAATGGCGGGCAACCCCCCCAAATTCTCTGACTATTATAGACCCAATTCAGATCAGAAAATTGGAGAAATGGCTTATGTTTCTGGCGGTATGCTGGCATTAGGATACATTACTAGTAAGTGGCTATAATAATGGATAATAAAATAACGGATAATACAATAACTCCCAATGAATATATTCGTATGGTAAGTTTGAGAGCTAAACAATTGAAGTTTGGTGCAACACCTGTTATAGTATGGGTGGAACCTTTTGATCCCACAGCCATTGCTAAGAGTGAACTCAGACAACGTGTTTTACCAATGCTTATAGTTAGAAAAATCCCAGACTGTAATTCAAAGACTGGTTTCCGTGATGAAATATGGAACCTAAAAGATATGAATATACGAGACTCTTGAAATCAATTTAGAAAGCTGCCATATTCAACTTCAAATATGGCAACTGCTGCTGATCCTGAGTTAGACCCAACTAAACTAAATGAGCCTGACGGGGATGATGATTATGGGGATGATGGGGATGATACACTTTATTTGAGCCCAATCACAAAGACATCAACCACTCGTCCAATTGATCCTCATGAAGAGGAGGAGGAGGAGGAAACTTCATTTGGTGGTGGTGATGAAACTCGGCCCTTGATAGAAGAAATGGAAATTGAACGAGATGAAGCTTGGGCTAAAATCAGATCAAGATTCCCCAAAGTTGATACTTCCAAGTTTACAGCTGGGTTGAATCAATTCAAGCAAGTAGTTGTGAAATTGATCAGGAAAGGATCTGTACCTTATGAGTTCTTCAAAGGTGATGAAGTGAATGAAAAATTGCCAGATACCATAAAAAATAGTCTAGGGCCAAGCGCAGACGAAATTGTGGAAGCTAATGATGGTGAGATATCTAAGAAAAAGACCATGTTAATCAAACTGAAGGATAAACTAAAATTCCATAGAGACAAGCCACTGAAAACCCCAGAAGAGACACTAGAGAGAGAAATTGGTGAGCAGGAACAAGAGATAGCTAACCTGGAGGGTGAGAATGAAGAAATACAGGAACGAATGTCATTGAGAGACCGTGTGAAGGCTATATTCAAGAAATATGGATTCACAGTATTTGCTGTTATGAGTGCAGTTGGAGTAGTCATTGGTGTTATAGTCTCCAATCTCTCCAAAGGGCTCTCAAGATTGGGTAAAGGTGTTGGTGATGGGCTAAAAACCCTTGGTACGAAACTTGGTGAAATATTGCCTGGGATGGTGGGTGCTATTGTAAGCTTTCTATTCAAGACTGCTGGAGAGGTCATTTCATTCCTAGGCAAACATGCTTGGCTGTTAATAATGGCAATTGTGCTTTATTTCATAGAAGAATTAAAGAAGAAACGTAAGTGAATTAAATGAAGAGTTATTGCGTCAAAGAGAGAAAGCAGACTGATTGTGTACCTGGTAGTGAAACATTTAGCAAAACATCCAAGGGAAGGCCAATGATGAAGTGTAAATGTTCCAGCTGTGGAATCATCAAAACTCGATTCCTCTCAGATGCTGATTATAGAAATTTAAAGGAGAATAAGGAGTAATCCAAAATGTTGAGCATTACTATGTACGAGTCTGAAACTAGGGTGTATTTAGATCCTCCCTTGGAAAATCTTCGGGAGATACAACTCCTAGATTGTAGGATACCCAAACGATTGGTGAATTTCAAGGATCGTGAGAAAATATTTAAGGATAATCAACAACAGCCCTTCATAATAATCATGCCAGGAACATATTCATTGCAAAATATCCATGAAATATTCATAGATGATACGGAGAATGCAAAGATTTCAATTATTGAGACTGATAATGCTGATTATATGTATTCAAATAAGAACTATAAGGTTAGACTTTCCAGAGGTCTACAAGTTGGACTGGGGGTGCCTGAAGTCATAAAACCTGGCAGATTATACCCAATAAATCTCCAGATCAAGGAACCCCTAAGACGTATTTGTAGTATAGTGGACAATAAGTCATCATATGTGAATAATACTCAATCTACAGGATCTGTGAAGATCTACCCCTCATACCTACTTGCCAATATACCCTCACAGGATTATCCAGCCATTCCAGCTCAAAAACATAAGAACCCCATAAACCACTTCGATCTAAGCATCCTAGACAGTGAATGGAAAAAGCTTGATCTTAATGGTTCTTCCATCACTGTCAGTTTAAGATTTAGATAACATTTTAAAAGGACGTGATGTTCATTCCAAAAGATGGATGAATATAACTCAATATTTCCCAAATTAGAGGCAACTGCACCTCCATCATTCAGTCATCAACAATTAAAGGTAACTGATGGACCATCATTCAGGCTTCAACAATGTTGTGATGCATTGAATAAGCTAAAGTCTGAATTAAGCCACTATGAGACAGTACTCAAAAAATATAACCGATCTAAGGGTGTACTAATGAATGCAAGCTCGACATGTGGTATATTGTCTTGCATTTTAGCAGCTGGTGGATTGGGCACATCTCTTAGTGGAGTTGGAATCATAGCATCTGTACCCTTGGGTGTAGTAAGTGGTGTATTTGTGTGCACATCCATAGCATGTCAGCAAATATCCAAAAATCTGTCCAAGAAAGCTGTAAAGCATCAAAACACCATTACACTGGCCAAATCAAAAATAAACACCATTGAAGACCTGGTTTCCAAAGCCCTTCGTGACAATAAGATCTCTGATGAGCAGTTAATTCTCATTGATTATAGAAGAACTCAAGAACTTTGAAAAGCTCAAGGCTGAAATAAGGCCTAAAGCTCAAAAAAATATGAAAGGAGAGGACCCAGTGGTATTGAAACAGAGAGTACGCAAAGAAATACTCAAAGAACTAAAAGGAGGGCAATAACTATAATTTATGAAAATTATAAATACTCTAGCTTAAAGTTATAAAAAATCTATTGGTATAAAATGGGAATGTCTCAAACTAAAATAAGCCCAGCCCAAGCTAAATTTATTAGAAGGTATATAAGATGTAACCCTGAAAGATTCTATCTTACACACAAATATAGTGATGATCAGGGACGGATCCAGAGTAGTTCAAGTGATTTCCAGAAATCACTCAAATGTTATCAAACCTGGGTTTGTTATTTCTCAGATTGTTTCTTGAAGCTCAAGAAATCAATTATCCTTCTTGTTGCAGTGTTTATTATGAAATAAAACAAAGAAAAAAAATCGTCCAATCTCGTTATACCGTCGATTACACAGCAAACCCAGTCCATTCCGAACGAATTTGACGAATCTCCGTTCGCGCACTTTCGTCCTTTGTCGAGACTTCGGAGAACAACACGAAAAAATTCGTAGGCACGACCGCACAAAATTTGTACGCAGTGGGTGGGAGTGGTTAGTTTATCGATCTTTCCACAAATCACTCAAAACCCTCCTCTATTGGCCAGAATCACTCGCATTGTCTTGCGAACTACTCAAACTCGGTTGTGATTGGCTATCCAGGACGCAAACTACCGTGCAAACTACTGACAATCGTATATAAAGGGAAGCCTCTCCCCGAAAGTCCCTCGTTTGTTCTTGCTCCGATCAGAGTTCATTGTTAAAGTAACTTGCTACGGAGGAAGACAAGGGAAATTTTGAATATAAATGATGGTTCGAGGCGATCCAGTTTGTCGGAAGGAGGACTGTTCACAGTATGATGTTGGCTTGGTTTTCAAGGAAATCAACTCATATTCGGACCAGGACAAGTTCAAGTTCATAGAGAATGTGTGGAAACCAGGTGAGCTATTTGATTTCCTAGCGTCAGTGGAATGTTCGAATTCTAGCTGTCATTTTGTGTGGAGCTGGCTGAAAAGATTTCCCTGGCTAGCATACTCTAAATATGTCGATGGTGCATTTTGTTTACCATTTGTGTTTGCTTTGGAGTCCAGTGTGGGCGTTGATGGATGTTGTAAGAAAGCTCTCAGAATTTTTTGACAATTCCCCGAAGCGACAGCAGCATTTGATAAGCAAGATTAGAGTACTGATGCCTGCTGCCAACCACTTCGTTTTGGTAAATGTGTGTCGAACAAGGTGGATTGAGCGCGTTGATGGTATGGACCGAATCGTGGAGCTTCTTCACCCAGTTGTGGCTACACTTGAAGACATTGCAATGGACAGAAATGCTCCTAGCCGTGGGAATTGGAATCAAACCAGTAGAAATGATGCACGAGCCTTAATGAATGCAATTACATTTTCCTTTATTGTTACTCTTGTTATTGTGAGACACATTTTAGACTTAACCAGATCACTCACAGTTAGACTACAAAAAAAAGCAATGGATCTTCTCAAAGCAAAAGAGGAAATTGTTCTGTTAAAATCAGCATTAACAGATATGCAAACTGACATTGATAACAGGCACCATGCTCTCTACGAGGAAGCTGTTACCCTAGCAAGATGTGTTTCAGTGCAGCCAAGCATGCCCAGGATAATTCAGAGGCAAGTTCACAGAAACAGTGCACCAGCCCCAACCCCTGAAGACTATTACAGGATCAATCTGACAACAGAATTCCTTAACCATGCTCTTGCACAACTGGACAGCAGATTTGAAGATGATGTTTTTGTGTGCTACGAAGGATTTTCAGTGATTCCATCTAATTTGTTGGCTACTGACCCCATTTGGAAGGATGATGTTTGGGAATTTTGTAACCATTACAGACAGGATATCCCTAATTATGCTGGTTTACCAGCAGAGCTTTTGTTGTGGGAAAGACTGTGGAGGGGGAAAAATGATAGAAGATAAGATATCCCTGACAGCATATATGCCACCCTGGAACAAATTGACAAGGATGCTTATGTAAATATATATACTATACTTCAAATCCTGATCACTATTCCCATTTCATCGGCATCTTGCAAAAGGTCCATTTCAACCCTCCGAAATCTGAAGACTTATTTGAGAAGTACAATGGTCCAGGATAGACTGAATGGATTAGCATTGATGCATGCCCATAGGGAAATGGAATTAGATCTTGAACAAATTATAGATTTATTTGCTAATTTACATCCCAGAAGAATGAGAATGGAAAATATTTTTAATGAATAATTTTGTACCAGACAGTCACTAGTGTTTCTAGAGTACTTGTGAGTTATGTTCCATCGGGATTGATGTAATCCTTAAACTGATGGAGAACAGTACAGATACATAACTGGTCCCTGTGGTACAATTGTATTAATACTTATATCTGGACAAAAAAGTCGTTCTTCAATAGTTTTTAGAGTTATTTTTCCACTGACACTGGGTATTTGATAAGCTTAAATGGTTTTCACATATTCTCTCAGTCTGAGCTCATTGGACCACATCAATTTATACACTGATCTAAAAGGCTGAAAAAGGCAAGTATGATTCCAACTTTTCAGTTTTGCTGATACATTTCCACAACAATGTTTCTTAGGCAGCAGATCTACTACATTTTCAAAGGTAGCCCTCAATCTTAATTCACATGCTAGACTCCTTAGACACAGAAAGGCAAATTTCTGGACAAAAAAAAATTTCATGTTATTCTGGTTTGTCTGTGTAAATACACAGAATTGATTTTTTTGTACAGAATTATGCCTTTCTGAGGAGGTACTGTTAATGTGTCTGAATGGCTTAAAGTGCTCTCAAAATGGAGGAAAATTGCATTCTGGGAGCACTAAATTTCAAATTTTCTTGGGGGAGCATGCCCCCAAACCCCCCTAGTTAAGGTGCTGCAAATCACTCATGTAAATTCCTGGATCCGCCCCTGATGATAGATCATATAGAGTAATTGATGTCTTTCAGTGGAGTTATTATAGTGCTTCTCCTAAATTTGAATTTGAAATAGAACTTGAAATACATAGATGATGGTAGTGTTTAACTTAATGAAATCCCAAAATATTTCAGGGATAAAATTCTTAAGGATCTTGGTATTGATACTGCAAACTAATGACTTAAAAGTTTGAACCCTTCTACCCAAATTCTGGATAGAAGATGGGCGGCTTACTCAATGACTTCAAGAATAGATATCCAAAGGCTGATTTGAGCCAATTCACATTTGTGATTGATATATATGGAGGTTATATTAGGTGGAAACATAATGGGACAACAATCATGTCTTATGATGACCCCACTGGTAAAACATGGACTGAAGACCTATCACCCCGTTTGAAAATACTACTATGGTTAGATTTAGGATTGAATGATAATGCATTGAGTTCATTCCCAAAGAGTTTGACTATGACTGATCGCTTTTACCCAATACCTGCTATTGACTTTGATCACTTCACAAGTAATACCACAAACGTTCTGACCTCATTGGATATATACGTGTCCAATACGAAAAAGTTCACCGCTAAGATGCGTAACGTATTTACATCCCAAGTTGTTACATTCAAGTTTGGTAAACAGAGTCGAAAGTGGCTGAACGCGCCCGATATGAATTATTGGCCTCAACAGCTGAACTTTGCAGTGTGGTGCGCGACGTCTGGATGTGGAGTAAGTCCTTTCGAGAGTCTCAACTACCCCAAAGTCGTGACTACTATGTAAGCGGGTTTATGCGCACGTTTTTAGGTTATTTTCAAATTTGACTGAAAATCTCTGTCCTTTTTAGCTTATAGGTTATTTTCAAATTTGACTGAAAATCTTGCCTTTTTTAGCTTAAGGCTCATGCGCACGTTTTTAGGTTATTTTCAAATTTGACTGAAAATCTCTGTCCTTTTTTAGCTTATGGGTTATTTTCAAATTTGTCTGAAAAATCTTGTCTTTTTTAGCTTAAGGCTCATAAGTACGTTTTGGTTGGGAGTTTCTGTAAAATTCATAAACACGTTTTAGGTTTGGGAGGGGTCTCTCTGCGAAAAAATTTGAAAATAATTACGGTTTAAAAGAAAAATTGTGAAATACAATACTAAATGGATCAAAAATTACAAAGTTTGAATATTCTGCAACTAAAATTTATTGCAAGGCAGTTGGAAATTAAGGGTCGTCATAAAATGATTAAAGCTGATTTAATTAATGAGTTGAAAAAATTTCCAGATGAGGATATTGATAAGTTATTTTTAAAAGCTATTTTAATGTATAATTATTATTATTATTGTGAACATAGAATTAAAAAATATTCTTGCAAAGTGTGCGGTGGATCACAAATATGCGTTCATGGAAAAAGAAAATCGTACTGCGTATTATGTGGTGGTTCAGAAATATGTTTTCATAACAAGCAAAAAAGTTTTTGTAAAGAATGCGGTGGATCACAAATATGCGAACATAATAAACAAAAGTATCATTGCAAGGAATGTTGAAAATTATGTTATGTAACCTCTATTTTGGTTTCATAACAAAAAAAAAATAATTTTAAAAGAAAAAATATAAAATATAAAAAATAAAACAATGGAACTCGAGTATTTCAACAATAAGAATCTTAATATTTACGATTTTTTAGAGGAAATAAAAGAAGACCTATTAAAAAGTTTAGTGAAAAATAGGGAGTTTATAGAATATGAAGAATATGAATTATTTTATTGTGGGCCGTTAAAATTTTATGTAGAATATTATAATAAAAATTATAATTTTAGGCATTTTATTTCTTGGGATGAAAAAATAAATTTTGGGGTTGGGGGGATTGAAACAAATAAATTAGCAACAAAACTTTTAAAAGTAGCCAATAAAGATTTTATTGAATATGAATACAGATGGGGGTTTGATCCAAATTATGGATGGATTATTGAAAATGGAGAGGCGGTTGATCACTATTATGAAAACGGGGTTTATCTTGCTTATCACGATGAAGCGTGTAGAATTGAGGAATTTGATAAAAATTTTGTAATAAAAGAATTAGATTTTTTTGTTGATTTAAATGAAGATAAGATTTCGCATAAAGAGTTATTTTTCAAACTATTATATGATGAATTAATACCCGTAGCATGGCACTCATCTAGATATTTAAATTGGTGTGTCGATTTTGAGGAATTAAGAGATTTGAAAGAACGTTGGGGTGAAGAAGATTAATATTATCTAATTATGTTATATAACTAAAGTAATAGTTACATAACAAAAATTTATCTGAATCTTAAACTAAAAGTTATTGGCAATCCCCTTAAATCAAGTTTTTTCCATTCATTGTCTAAGATACTTAAATCGAAATGGTTTATGGGATTCTCATATTTTTGAACCGGAATTGTGGGGTAATCCTTTGAGGGTATGTTTGCAAGTAGGATTGATGGCGTGAGTTTCACAAGTTCTCCATATTTGGTGTTATTCATATATGACGACTTATTATCCACTATACTGCACATAAGTCTCAAAGGCTCTCTAATCTGTATATTTATGGGGTATAATTTACCAGGATTTATAACTTCAGGCACCCCTAAACCAAAAGCCAATCCTCTCGTAAGTTTTATTTTGAAGTTCTTATTTGAATAAAGATAGTCAACAGAGTCTGTCTCAATGATTGTTATCTTTTCCCTAACAGTATCATTAAGAAAGATCGATTGGATATCGCGCAATGAATATGTGCCAGGTTGTATTATTATGAGAGGTTGATTATTATCATTGAATATTGTCTGCCGGTCCTTGAAATTAATAAATCTTTTGGTTTGCATATTACAATCCAGAAGCTGTATCTCCCGAATATTTTTCAGCGGTGGATCTAAATAAATCCTACTTTCTGAATCATAAATTGTAATACTCAACATTTTTTGTTTTGATTACACCATGTTCATCTTTAGATTTATATAATCAAAACATTAACGAAACAGAAACCAGGATAATAATGCTCCACCAATCGCTAAAATAATAAGATTATTTTGATGAAAAGATGTTTCTATATTACTAACTTCTTCTTCCCCATTTCCCGATTCCTCTTTTTCATTTGATTTAGGTTTCATTGGTTGAGGATTGGTATTTAATATAACCTTTGATGCTCCCAAACTATTTGGTATTCCGACGGCTTTTGTCTCAACATTTACAGAATTATTTTTCCCGAATTTCATATCTTCTGTGGCTATTTTCAGATTATTATTATACCCGATCACACTTTCTGTATTTATAATTAAATTATTCGGGATCAACCAAACTCCTGGGGCCACAGCTAAATCAAGCCTTAATTTAGTTTCTTGCACAGATTTTTGGTAATTTTGAATCGATTTAGAAATATCATTTACTTTAACAGAACTTTCAAATAATGCTTTGAATTCATTTTGCGTTTCGATTGCGCCTCCGCCATTACCAACAATGGAATTTCTGGTATTAACTTGCGCGCCCAATATGCAATAAACAAAAGCCTCAACTGATCTATTTATTCTTCCCAATCCCGCTTTTGTTAATCCATGCCCAGATTCAGGGATAAACCATGCGTATTGAAAATCCACAAAATGATCATTTCGAAGCATAGATATTAAATTTCCTTCTATTGCCTTTCCCCCATAATCTGAAAATTTCGCTGAATTGCTTGGCCAAATATTTGCGTCTGGATCGTAATTTCGCACAATTCTAATATTTTGTTTTCCTCCACCTATTGCTTCCGCGCTGGTTTTCCCTGGGGGTATGTATCCTTTCCCATAATCTATGAATACATCTCCGGCTCCATGGTTTGCTCCTCCTTTGAATCTAAAATCAGCTAGGGGTTTATTCCACCCTTTAAAATCTTGATTATTACTTAACCCAAATTCTGCGCACAATCTATTATATGCATTTTTATTGTATTGATTATTTTTTACAGAAAAAGTTTCTTCATCGGGAAGTACCGCACCCAATTCCTCTAATATTCTTCTTATTGTAAAGTATATGTGAAATATGAAAAAACTTTTAATAACTTTCGGGTAACTAAAAATATCACTCAAACTTACTCCGCATCCAGAAGTAGCACACCAAACTGCCATGTTTAACTGCTGCGGCCATTGTTTGATATTAGGTTTACTCAACCAAGCTCTAGCTTCTTTTCCGCTATTAAGTTCTACGGTCTGATTTTTGAAAATATTCTTCATTGGCGCATTGAAATAATCTTTTTCCGAGACATATATTTGTAAATTAGTTAACATCATTGTTACATTATCAGCAAATTCATTGAATTTAACTCCGGGTATTGGATATATTTGTTTTGTGAATTTCAAACTTGTCGGAAATGAACTTGCTTTTACTTTATTTCCAACCCCCAAATCTTCCCATAATAATGTTTTCAAATTATTAGAAAGATTTGCAGTCCAGGTTTTTCCGGAAGGATCATCATCGGACATAATCGTTGTCCCATTGACTTTCCATTTAATATATCCCCCGAATGAGTCATTCACAAATGTAAATTTCTCCAAATTAGCTTTTGGATACTTTGATTTGAAATCGTCCAATAACATCTTATTCTTTTGTTTCACAATTTGTCTGATCTTTAGATCTTTTAGAATAAGATGTAAATTTAATTAACCTCTCTATTAACTCCCGCGAAACAATTGCATCCAACTTCGGTTTTCTCAAAAGAAATCTTTAACCAGCGGGATTGGTTAATTCTTTTAATAGATCTTCTCGTACTTTCTTCCTTATCATACTCATGTCGAAGTTTTTTTCTGAATCTTTTCTGAATTTTTGCCGTATTTCTTGTTTCAGTTTTTGAAACTTTCCCAACTCCGCCAAAATTATGGAAAATTCTTGATCGGATATATCATTATCTTTCAAAGCTTTTGAGACTAAATCGCTAATTGTGTTTAATTTTGATTTCGCAATGGCTACCGTTTGTTCGTGTTTACTAACTTTCCCAGAAAGACTTTTAGAGGCAAAACCAAATCCAATCGACAAACCCCCAAAAACACCCCCAACCACACCCAAAGGCACACCGACAATAGCTCCTAATCCAGTGAGGGAAGTTCCCAAACCGCTTGCTGATAGAAGAACTGAAACAAATCCACCAGAAACACTAATTTTTGTACATATTCCTCTTGCTCTATTATATTTTTTCCTCACTTCTTCGTAATGTCTAATTTCCTTTTCTAGATTTTGCAATACTTCACTTGATTTCTGTAATCTGAAATTTATTGTGCTTTCTCCTTTTTGTGTTTGAACATTATTATTAGGTATTTGAGGATAAATTCCATTGTAGTCACCCATATTGTATTTTACTGAACGGTATGTTATCTTTAAATTTGTTACTTTCTCTTCCTTTTTATACTTTCCATAAAATATAGAACAACGGCCATTATCAAAAGCCAAGCATTCTCACCTAAAAATCCAATAACCTGGCCCGCGGTTTTGAAAAGAAAGCTAACTATTGCGCCAACCATCCCCGGTAATATTTCACCCAGCTTTTTACCTATAGTTTTCAACCCATTACCTACACCCCTACCCAAAGCAGATAAACCCTTTGAAAGATTAGAAACTATAACCCCAATGACGGCACCCACAGCACTTAGAACAGCAAAAACCGTAAAACCATACTTTTTGAATATATACTTTAGTTTCTCCCGCAGCGGCAAATTTTTAAGTATTTCATCTTTTCTGCTCTCAATGTCCGATAATTGTTCACCTATTTGCTCTTTCAATTTGTTGTTCTCTGATTTTAGGCGATCCCTGCTCTTTTCTAGATTTTGTAAATTTAACTTATCCTCCTTATATTTATCAATCTCCTCTTTGTACAATTTTACTTCCTCCAAAATTTTCTCCGCTTGTGTTTTTAATTCTATGTTCTGTTTTACGGTTTGGTCAAAAAGGGATTTATTCTCTGCCTTTTTTTCCTGTTGTTTCTCAATGAATAATCGAAGCTCTTTTTCTCTCTCCACATATCCTTCAATCTCCTCCGTTCGTGTTGCCAAAAGCGCGTCTATTCCCTGCACTGCGGATTGTAATTCATTATGTTTTTCTTTCTCTTCATTTAAAATATTCAACATTGTTTCATAATCAGCACCTAGAGCTTTTCTAAATGTTTTTGGTAAATTTTCTGTGTTACGAACACCATTTTCATCAACTATTGTATGCCACACATTATTACTAGCAGTACTTAATTGTCCTTCTATGCTACTATTTTCTCCAAAGCGTACATTAAATGGGCTTTCATTTGGCTTGTAATCTGGATAATATCGTTTGAGTTCTTGCCTAGCTTCGCTCATTCTATCATATCCCAAATCTCTTTCTCCCAGGCGCATTCTTTCTGGTGGGGTTTCCCATTGAGTCCTGTCTCTTGATTGGTTATAATCATCATAACCAGGATAATCTTGTTCAAGGGATGTAGATGTGTTTGTGGGTGGTTCAAATGTATTATCCCAATCCCAATTATTATCGTCATTATCTTTTGGAAAATCTTCCATTGGTATTTCTTCCGCCATGATTTTTACTCATCAGTAAGAAATCTTTAGATTACCTTGAGTAGGAAAATAAAAGAAAAATTGATTTAAAAGAAAGAGGAGTAAATAAAAAAGAAATAAAATGTCGAACGAAAATACCGAATTAATAGATATTAATACTTATAACCCCAAAGAAAGAATGATATTTACCAAACCAATTGTTGGCCAAATCCCTGGGAAAATTCCCAAAGTTGAATATAAAAGAATTAAAATCTTTACGGAAAATGATGATGGAACAAAAGGAGAACTTGTTATTAAAACTGGTAATTTATTTTCTTATGGTATTTCCACAAATACAAGTCCAGAAACGGGTGCAATTACGGGATATGTGTTTCCATTATGTTTATGGGGTGGGAGCAGCCCAACCCCCGAAGAAGAAAAATGGATTGATTTATTCAATAAAATTGTCGACAATTGCGTTGATCATTTACTTATGAATAGAGACAAAATTGGAAAATTTGAGTTGGAAAGAAATGAGCTTGAAAAACAAAAAAGAGGTTTAAATCCCTTATATTGGAAGACGGAAAAATCTTCGTTGGTTAGAGTTCCAGATATAGGTCCAACCTTGTATGCAAAATTATTTTGGAAAAAAAGAGAAGACAAAATTACAACCAAGTTTTATGACGCAAAAAATAATGAGGAAATTGATCCATTAAAATTATTAGGCACGGGGTGTCAGGTTGAAGAAGGTGTAATACAAATTGAATCAATATTTATTAATGGTACTTGTATTGCCCTTCAAGTAAAACTTTATGAAGCAGTTATAAAACCAAAAAGAGAAAGGAAAAGATTAACTAAAGTTAGATGCTCTGATAGTAAATCTGCGGCTGAAGAAATGGAAAAAGATGATGATGATGATGAAATTATCCTTCCTCCTCCCATGGGGTTTTAATCTGGTGATCAACTTATGTTATATAACCCAATTACTGGTTACATAACAAAATAATTTATAATATTTTACTTACCGCGTAACCCAAACCCAGCATTCCGGCTCCGACATATACCATTTCTCCGGTCTTTTGATCGTCGCTTGGTTTGTAATAATCAGAGAATTTAGGTTCAGTCATTTGCCCGTACAATTCAAAAGCCTGATTTGTAGTCGAAATATTTTTTTCTGCCTGATATTTTTCATCCTTTTTCTTCATTTTCCAATCAAGCATTTTTTGTCTTTTTTCCTGATATTCTGCGTAATCCCTTTGATATTTTTCCATCGCTTTATCGTGTCGTATTTTTTCTGTATCAACGCTGCGTCCAGATAAATATTTTGCAAGATAATTTCCTCCGGTAAATGCCGTCGCATTCAATATTGCCCCGCCAATCATCATCGCTATTGATGCCATTTTATTTTGGTAAAATCTTTTGATCCTCTAAATATGTTTTTAGATACATGCTTCCGGATAGTACTACAACCCATTTTGCGTAATTTGTAATACTCATGGACGGATCACTCAAAAAGGATTCTTTCATCATCTTTTTTGCTACATAGCCTACCCCCGCACTTAATCCGATAACCACAGCTGAATCAGTTACAGTTTTCACAAGTTTGTTTTCTGTCGACATAATTTTTTACTGTACCATTGAGAAACTTTTAAATAACTTTATTCCATTCCTAAAGATTTTGGGGTTGCAGAAAATGTTATCTTTTTTGGTTGCGGTAATTGAGGAACTTGCGATAAATCAGCTATCCTATTTGAATATTCAGTCCGAGCTTTTTCCTTATATCTCATAAAAAGATCAATTGCTGTAAACCCCAATCCGACAACGGATAAAACAGTAGTAAAAGATAACTCTGGAAGCCACGATTTTGCTTCACTATATGTATTTTCATTTGGCTCTTCTTCCTCTCGTTTCATCTCCCTGGCTAATGCTTCTTTTGCTTTTTTATTATATTCAGCTAATTTCTTGCCAGCTGCGACTTTTTTAGGATCTTTCTCCCTCTTTTTAGTTTCGTTATTTTCTGTTTTTGGTTCAGCAGTAATTTGCTCCTCTTCTGCCATTGTTATTTGGATGCTACTGGTAAGTTTTTAGATCTGTTTAATACACAGTATCAACACCTTCAGCAGATTGCTTAGTTTCCTGGTCAGTTGTGTTAGATTTTGCTGGTTCTTGTTGATTTTTGTTGAATTTAACGTGTTTAGCAACCTGGAATACCCCGCTAGCAAGTGCTGTCAGTCTTCCTCCTTTTAATGCCAAGAGACCTACAAAGTTTGTTAATTCTCGATTAACCAAATTATCTTTCTTCAAATCATCGCAAAGAGCATCTATGTCATCTACCGGAACTAAATACGAAATAAGTTTGGAAACTAATTCTATGGAAGAATCTACCAATCCTCCGTTAATTTTCTTACCCATTACCGATTGATAACGATTAAAATATTTTTCTACATCTTTTACAGATAATTTTTTTACATCACCCAGACTCATATCAGCCCCTAAATATTCTTTTGTTGTCCCGAGAACGGCGAGAATTGCGAGAGATTCTTGTTTTATTTCAAGATCCTCACTTTGATTAGTATCATTTTTCACCTCAGTTTTTTCTGACGGTTGGTCAATGTAATCTTCCGGCTTTGTCATCTTTTTTGTTAAATCACTTCGGGTATCTCTAAATAACAATTAAATGGGTAACGCAAAGATAAACATAACCTAGAATATTTTTCGGTTTTCAGGAGTTGTACAAACTTTTTCCCCAATTCATAATCCAAATCACCGCCGTAATCTTCGAAAAACATTTTCATCCCTTTCTGCGATGGATTATGAAAAGTAACAACGCAGGCAACATTTTCTCGAAATGGTTTTGCAATAGATGTTAATTGCTGAGTTAGAACCCAAACTGATAAACCATGATGTCTTCCGGAGAATGCCAAATCTATGAACTTATTTGATCTTTTCTTCAGATCGTTTGAAACGGCGCAATCATCCAAAATTATTAAAGTATTTGTTCCGGAGAATAAAGTTTGACAATCAGTTAGTAACTCATTAATCTCCTCTACGTTACTTGCATCTGGAGATAATACATAAAAACGCTCATCCTTTTTAGCAAAATTATGATAAGTTTTATTTTTAGAATAAGTCGGACAAATTAACACAATATATTCAAAAACTTTCCGAAAAGGGCCTCGGAGCTGTTCAATTAAGTACTTTGTTTTTCCGCAATTTGTCGGTCCAGTTATAATACAATGAAATGGTATTTTATCTCGCAAATCTTCCATGATTTTTTGTATCATAACTAAATGTTTTTAAATTTAGGTTAGTACTTAATTGATCTCAAACTTGAATTCATAATCTCCATCATTGCGTCAGCCACGACAAACATATGACAAGTTATGGTTCCAGTTCCGCCTTGTTTCCTCTTAATTTCTATTTTTACCCCATCGTGCGTATTATTTAGAGCAAGTCCGCCGCCGTGAATACCATTATCTGGATGAGTTCTAGTATCAACCCAAAGCGCAAACTTATCCGCGTAAAATTCTTTTTCTTTCAAAGAAATTTGCAAACCATCATCCCGACGGAATCTTTTTTTCACGGATTCCCAAAGATCGGACGGAATCATTCCTCTAGAGTATATTCTATTTGGTACGCCATCAACATCAATTTCTACGGAAGATATACCTGGATTATAAAAATTTTCTGAATCCCTTGCTCCTGGGGTTTGAGGTGATAAAAACAAAAACAATATTCCTGTCATTGATCTTCTCGGTAAATTAATATGCTGATTAATAACGCCATCTCCAGCAATGGAAAATGTAAAAGTTTTGTGCAAAGTAACATTTTCATAAAAAAATCCTTTGCCAACTTGATAAGTTGCTTGCGCCTCACGGGCTAAGTATTCGCTAGAAATTGAAGAATATTCTAACTCTAAGTTTTTGATTGAATATGATGGTGCTTTAGTTGTGTCAGAATAAATAAGAATATTAGCGATTGGGGCAAGTGTAATCTCAAATATAAGATGATTTTCCAGCGCTTTCGGATAAAAAACACCGTGATCGTTTAGAATAGGATGATTTATTGGTATTCTGTACTTTGTGCCGTGAACATTAGCTAAGACAACTTCTTTTGTATCTTGGGTTTTCATATCTCCAGCCTTTGTTCTAATTTTTCTGATATTTAACGAAGAAATACCTTGTTTTAATCTATCCTCTCGCTCTTCTTCGGTTAAGAATAAATCATGATATGTTTGAAATAAATCATATCCTTGAGTATCTTGCAATGTTTCTCCTCCAAAAAGAACTTTCAGTCTGGTTACAAGATTGCGCCCCAAATTATTAACGACTGTATTATTAGCATGTCCCTCAACATCTAAATCAAATAGAAGAGATACACTTCCGGGCACAATCACTAAATTCTCTGCGAGTTTTGGAATATTTATGTATAATGTTTCTCCGGGGCTGGCTGTGGATGGATTTAGAGTAATTCGATTTAGGGTTGATTCTGCTTTCAAGCCAAAGGGTTCTTTTGGAATTCTGTTTGGGTTAATTTTTTCAGACGTCATTGTAAATTTATAAGATACTTTGGTTAACCTTTAAACCTGTGTTGTCCTATTTTCTAACTTGTTAATATGTTTTAATAAACCCTCTCTCGCCTCGGGAATTAAAATTAAAATATTAAAAATTTTATCGCCGTCTTCCATATATAGAATTTTTTTCCTAATAATTTTTTTCATAATGTTGATTTGGTATTCGGTAAATTTTATTTCTTCTTCCTCCTCAACCATTTCAATTTATAAGATACTTGTTTATTTTTAAATGATGACAAAAATATATTATTCAGCCGAAGGGTATTGGAAAGGATATTCTGCAATTCCTAAATTGGCAGAGAAGGCCAGAGTAAGTGAAAATGAGGCAAAACAATGGTTGCAGAAACAGGCAATATGGCAAATCTATCTACCCGCGCCTAAATATGTGCCTAGGCCGCACTGGACTGTGGATAAACCCAATCAGATTCACCAAGCAGATTTATTATTTTTACCGCATGATAAAGTTGGAAGAAAAACTTATAAATATGCGTTAGTCTTGATTGATATCGCCTCGAAATATAAAGATGCGGAGCCATTAACCTCAAAAGAAAGTCGAGAGATATCAGAAGCTTTTAAGAAAATATATTCTAGAAGATTAAAATATCCAAAAACATTAATGGTTGATCCTGGGAAAGAATTTATGGGAGAAGTTAGTAAACTCATGAATTACCATAATGTGAAAATGCAAAGAAGTGAGGCTGGTAATCATAGAGCACAAGCATTTGTGGAAAACGCAAATAAAATATTAGGAGAAAGATTATTTAGTCATCAATATGCGCAAGAAATGATCAGTGATGATCGATCAAGAGTATGGGTGAAAAGATTACCGGCTATTCTAAAAACTTTGAATAATACGAAAAAGAGAATAACCGGTAAAGAGCCCGATGAGGCTATAAAAATGAAAGAGGTGAATATTGAAACTAAAAATTACAAACGCGCGGTGGGGCTTGACGAGGTTAGACTACCAACTGAAGTTAGGGTTAGATATTTATTAGCTCCGGGTGAACTTGAGGGTGGAGAAAGAAGAAGAGCCACAGACCCAATTTGGAGCATAAAAGTTTATTATATTTCTGGAAGTAGAATTTCTCCTAATCAAACGGTTTTGTATTTTTTGGAAGACGGGCCAAGGCGCGGTTTTGTACGTGAAGAATTACAGGTTATTCCCGATAATACAGAGTTACCCCCTAATTCTGTTTTAAAATAATGGTTTTGTGTGAATTCCATCCTCATAAACCCATCTTTTATCGTAATATGCGTTCAATCCCTTTTTAATTTGTGTATATGTCACAATTTGGTTATCATTGATTCTAAATCCTGTATTTTGTGACATATCAATTGACCCTTTCAAAGCTGACATGTATCTATCCCAGTTCATTTCGTTTTGTCTATGAATTGTACCTTTACAACTATACTTTGCCTTTCCTTTCTCATCCTCCGCGTAATAACATTTTGAGGAAATAGCAATCATTCTAATCCCCGAAAACTCTTTTTTGAACAAACCCGGAGTCTTGTCATGATATTTAGAAGTTGATAGGAATTTTTCTTTTCCGCCGGTAAAGTATTCTTCTCTCATTTCGGGTTTTATAATATCATCCAAATTTTCGGCTGAAATTGCCATGTACATTGAATCTGTATCCATTTGAATCAGCTCAAAATCCTTTTTATCAAGATATTTATCTAGAAAATCGTAATAGAATTCCAGCATTCTTAATTTTGCTAGCTGATACACCGCGATGCCGCATTGATAGGGTCTATCTATTTTTATTAATCTTTTCCGTTTTATTATTTCATATGTGTCATTTATTTCATTAAGATCCTCAAAGAACGGAGATCTTAGGGCTTTTTCAACCTCTTCCTCATCCTGAGTATACCTTGTGATATTATGTTTTTCTTTATCTTCTATCATTTTCCCGTAGAAAGAATTTCCCCTAAGTTTATTCGTGTCGGCTAATTCTTTACACCCTTTGTACTTTGGTTTTAGTTTTTCAATCAGTACTTTGATATCTTTATTTTCTTTGATAACTTTAAATATATCGGGGAATTGGTTTAGTTCATTGGTAATTTTCACAACATCGTCAATCTTGTTTTCATCAAAGGCTTTACTTAGTTTTTCCAATAAAACCTCAATATCTCCATCTCTTCTTGCGTCTGCCACCTCTTTTGGGAAAAATCCAAAGGGCCTTCCCGATTCATACTTTAAAATATTATGGATGGCGGTAATCTCCAACCCATGGTTAAGATACCATTTTATCATAGGAGTATATAAAAATATCTTTTTTGCCTTGGTAACACCAAGCAATTTTTTATTGTCTTTGAGATGTTTTCTTCCTGTAGCTGTTTGATATTCTTTCATATTCTCTGGTACTAAATATTCAGGAACGGAGTCTACAATAAATAAGGGGGAGAACTCTTCAAACTTTTCTTTCAGGTGATCCGGGGTGTGAATATCAACTTGGCAAAATCCGAAAAGATTTCCATCAAGAATATCTTCGCAAATCTTCTTAATAAATTTAGGATCCGATGGATTTTCAACCTCAATGCATTTTTCTTTTCCGCATGGCATTTCTTGTCCTGAACAGGATAGATATAAACCATTTGCGTCATACCCAACAATTCGCACACATTTTTTCGGAATTTTATATTTATGAGGGCGAATCTTTGTTTCTTCCTTTTCTGCATATCGTGTAAATATAATACTTGGGCCTCCAACCATCCCCGTTTTCAATAACTTATAAATCTTGTTTTTGTCGCATATTTTACAATCTTTCTTTATTTTGTAGCATTTTTTGCAAAACTTGTCTTTACAAAATTCACCGCAACTATGGGCACAATATTGCCCTGGGGCGTACAATTCAGGATCTCCTTTCTTCTTCATTTTTTGATATTTATTTAGAACAGCCCTCATTGATACACCCGGGATGGAAACGGCATCTTTTAATATATCAATTTCGTCTGGATAATATAAACGCCTTGTTTTTTCAAGGGCTTCCAGAAAGGGGATAACATCATTCAAATTATACTCTTTCAACCAATCTAACATTGTAACGCAGCCCCTCTTTTCGAATTCGAGTAAATATTCTTCATATTCTTCTTTGGAAATATTTTTCTTTTTCAAGGAAGAGTAAAAATCTTCATGTTTCACGGGTCCAACTAAGGAAAGCTTATCATAACCATCCAATTTTTCATAAGGTAGAACAAGTTTTTGGGCTCCGCAGTTGTTTGCTTTGCACCACTTATCAAAAGAAACCCCAGGCGCAAGGTAGGACATTATATCCAAGAATTTGAAATTCGGTGTTGTTAAAAACATATACCTATTCTGTTTCTTTGCAATAAAAATATCCTTTGTTCTTTCTGTCATGTGTTTTATAAAATGCCTTTTGATCAAATTGATGTCGTATTTTCCACTATTAAACCCCAAAACAGGTACTTGGTTGCACCATTCTTCATATTTTTGCAAGACATTTTTTTGTAAGGAATCTTGATCAGGAAGCGGATATTCTTCTTTAACCTTTTCGACAATAATTTTTCTTATTTCCTCCAATTTTTCTACGAATTCTTTTATGAGGAGATCAGGATTTTGATTATAAAGGAAAACGGGTTTTTTTGTTAAATTATCGATTATTGCGACGCTAACTGGAATATGGGTATGAGTGAAAGTTAAATCATCGGTAACCTTTTTATCTTCTTTTTGTAATAATCCCTCAAAATCGTAATCAATAAAATAGGGGTATGGGTAAAAATTCTTTTTGAACCAGATATTGGGTAATTCAGGATTTTCACACTCCCAAACCGATACTAAATTATAACCTAATCTTTTTATCATATTCTCTCTTTCAATAGTTTCATTATATTTAATTTTGTCGTTTTCTGAACACGGGCACCCATGCCATTTACACCCATAAAACTCAAAAACAGTTTTTGTCTCGGGTTCATATCCATCAAACAAAATCTCATTTCCCTCCTCATCCCTATAACACCTTTCGCCACCATGACCACAAAGCGCATGATGAATATGTTTACCCATAATTTTAGATTGGTGTTCTATCCACCTACACGCTTTATAACTAAAATTGGTTTTACCCCCGTAAAAAACTTTGTCAGATTCATTTATGATGTGTTTTATCTTTTCTCCCGTACATATTATTTTTGTCTTTCCTCCTGTGCATGTTTCATCGGAAAAATGCCTTTTTAAATCGTCGTGCCTGGTAAATTTTTGTTTACATCCTTGACATACCCAGTTTTGAGCAAGAAGATCTAGATCCTTAATGAAAAAACCATGATTCTTATAAAGGCCCAAATTTAGGGTTGATAAATTATCTTTGAAATTATTTTTCCCAAACACCAATTTCCAGACTTTGAAATTTGAAATATCTTTCTGCTCATAAACCCGGATGTTTATGGAGAAAACTTTTGAAATTTTCTCAAAATCAACCAATTTTGTCGATCTAACTTCTTCTCTTTTTAGTTTTTTATTACCATAAAAAGTTCTAGCTAAATTTAGAGCTTTTTTCTCTACGCGAGCTTCAGGTCTGTCTTCACCAGCAATAATTTTCATAAGAATAGCTAAACACCTCCAGACACAGAGATTATCATCTTTATCATCTACGGAATAAATACATCTTTTCTTTCGTAATTCATCGGGTAATCTTCCACACCCAACTAAAGGTTGTCTGGTATTAATAACTTTTATTTGTACTTCTCTAAACTCAACTCCGCCCTCATTAACACCTGGTTTATTAATCTTCTTTTCTGGGGGTAAATATGCTCTCATCCAAGCGATACCCTCTAAACTCAATCTTTCTCCCTCACACTGCTCTATATAATTTTTTATTTCTGGAAGAGAAGTAAAAGTTCCTCCGCTTCTAAATGTGTGCGTGTGGTAAGCTATTTCTCCATTTCCTCTTTGGATCAAAGCGGTAAAACTGAAAACAATTCTTGCGCCCATATCTATTTGAGGAGTTAACCGATTGAAAATTATTTCTGACAAATCGTTATTTAAATTTTCCCGAATCCCAATAATATTATCATTCGGATTATTTCTAATTTGCCAAGCATCCTCTTCATACGGATTTATTTGAAATAGTTTCAAAATAATAGTTCTTTTCTTCTTTTCCTTCAATTCATCTCTCACACTATCAGAAAAAGTTTTACCTTTATTTTTTGGTTGAGATTTTTTAGTATTAGTAAGTTTTATAATATTTTCTTTGATTAAATCCTCAAGCTTTTTATTTATTGGTTTGAGAATTGGAACATTAATTTCAGGTACCGGCTCATCAAGAATTGGTTTTTGCGGTTTTATAAAAGTTGGTGCAAGTCTCCTTTTTCTTAGTATTTTAGGTTTCAATTTGCTTTTCGTTGGTAATTTATAGGTTGAACCAGAAAATATTTTTTGTAATTGATCTGGATATTTTTTGAAAAAGAAATCGACTTCTGGATTTTTACGCAACTTTTTAATAACCTCATTTTTGGGTAAAAATCTATCCTTTTTCTTAATGATTTTTTCCAGCTCTTCAATTATTACTTTTCTATTTGTTCTGCCATTTTTTCCTGGCTTTTCTTCATAATTTTTATTTCGATCCATTTAGTATTGTATTTCACTAATTTTTCTTTTAAACCGTAATTATTTTCAAATTTTTTCGCAGAGAGACCCCTCCCAAACCTAAAACGTGTTTATGAATTTTACAGAAACTCC
Source organism: Ricordea florida (assembly GCA_949710005.1). Classification (NCBI taxonomy): domain Eukaryota; kingdom Metazoa; phylum Cnidaria; class Anthozoa; order Corallimorpharia; family Ricordeidae; genus Ricordea; species Ricordea florida. Next base: position 24,786,686 of record OX453273.1, on the reverse strand, counting down.
CAACCAAAACGTACTTATGAGCCTTAAGCTAAAAAAGACAAGATTTTTCAGACAAATTTGAAAATAACCCATAAGCTAAAAAAGGACAGAGATTTTCAGTCAAATTTGAAAATAACCTAAAAACGTGCGTATGAGCCTTAAGCTAAAAAAGGCAAGATTTTCAGTCAAATTTGAAAATAACCTATAAGCTAAAAAGGACAGAGATTTTCAGTCAAATTTGAAAATAACCTAAAAACGTGCGCATAAACCCGCTTACATAGTAGTTCGTGAGTAGCTTCATTAAGTTTCACATCTACTTCCCCATAAGACGAATATTGTATGAATTGAGTGTGCCTCTGCCTGATGAACAACCATTCGCTATAGCTAACAATCCTTACAGTAAGGTTACTTACCAAAGATTGTGCGCTGAATTTGGAATCGCTAATAATTCTGATTTTAGATGGAAAGGTGGAAGAAATGGGGGTTTGGGTGATATATTCCTTGATTATGGTGCTGGATACCATGGAAGAGGTGGAGGATACCAAAATGTTCATATTGTAAGGAATTATGATGAAGAAGCTGATCAATGGCCTGGTGCGGGTGGTAAATTCTCTGATGATGGGGGTAAGAAGGAAAAGGGCGATCTCATCTCATTCATCCGTAATGATGACTTTGCTGATTATAAGTATGCCTGGTTCATTCCAACTAGTGGTTATGGACTCACCAAAGCTGGACTTGGTAGATTGAACCGATCTGCTGAGGCTTTTGTTTACTGTGTATTGGGGGCGCAAGTCAACACCAGAAATTCAATTGTGGGGACGTATACAAAACATGGACTCGGGTCCATGGACCACCTCTGTGGACCCGGTCCATGGACCACCCCATGGACCACCACTAATTTTCGAAAGCAAATCGAAGTATAGATAAGAATGGGGACAGGGTATAAAATGACTCACGGTTGCGTTCGATATTCACGGCTTTCTCCGGTAGTGATGAGCCGGCACGGTTTAGTGTTCTCCTCGCGGATTTATTTCGTTCGCAAGTACAACGGGAAGGACTGGGCAAAGTCACAAACTAATATTGTATTATGGGATGCAGAATATCGATTGCTTTTCTGTTTGCCTTCGTTGTAAACGAAGTTAAGCTTTCAAATACGTGTAGTCAAGAAATACTGATAAAAAGCCTAGCAGAGTGTAAACAAGCACTGGCCACCGTACTGATATGTAGAGCAACAACGAGAAGGTTGGTTCTGTTTTTGTTTTTAGGTGCTATCTTGAGATACTCGTGCATACGATGAAAAACACGCTCAGCTTAGGTGTGGTCCATGGGGTGGTCCATGGACCGGGTCCATGGGGTGGTCCATGGACCAGGTCCACAGGGGTGGTCCATGGACCCGGGTCCATGTTTTGTATACGTCCCAATTGTGGGTACTGGTGGTGGAGCAATCGAGACTCAACAAGAATTCTTGGCTCTATTTGAGAGTAGCGTGATTGAGAATGACATTTCAAGTTCGATTCAAAGGTACCAGCTGGCCACTCAAGAAGCTAAATTAAGACTTGATTTAGCCATTGCTCCTGGAGTGTGGTTGATGCCAAGTAATATGATAATAAACACAGAGAGTGTGGTTGGTTATAATAACAACCTTATGAAGGCCACTGATGAGATGAAATTTGGTGTTAACACAAATATAAACCTAGAGACTAAGACTGTTGGAATACGCCATAATCTAGGCTCTTCAAAAGTTAAACTACCACATGCAGCTGTAAGGCCTAAACCAAAGATTGATTCTCAACCTGTAGTCAAAGAATCTTCACCAGAAAAAACAACTACCAATCATAAAATTAATCTAATAGTATTAACCATTGCAATTGCAACTATAGCCTGGATTATTTTCAGATGAAAATTGAAATTTCTAACTAATTAATCAATCGATTCACATATATCATGACATCAATAGCAATTGTTGGCAGCAGAAACTTCTTTGACAGCGACTTCTTGAAAGATCAAATAAGAAAGGCTCTTAAGAAATGGAAGCTGGATCTCTCAGACATTGAGTGTATTGTATCTGGTGATGCAACAGGTGTTGACACCATGGCTGAAGATTTTGCAATTGAAAATGAAATACTCTTCAAGAAGTTTGAAGCTCAATGGGACTATTATGGCAAAGCGGCTGGGCCAATTCGTAATAGAGCTATTATGGAGTGTGTGACGCATGTATTAGCCTTACCTTCTTGTATTTACTCACCAGGTACTAAGTCAGCTATTAAGATGGCTAGGAAATATAAGAGAGAGGTTATAGTAGTCTATGTGTAATGATTAAGTGAACTTTTGTAACATGAAACGTGTTACAAATGTCTTATAAAATTTATATACCTTTACAAATTTCAATCACACATTGATACTTGTAAAACATAATCAAAAGTATAAATACTACACTTATAGTTAAAAATATTAATCCTAAATCTACTGTGTATACAATAGATATTGGCTCTACACTTTTATAAACTTTAGTATCTTTACAATCCTCCTCACCATGATCATAAATTCCATGTTGAATATCATTTAGAACCTTAAGTAATTCAACCCTTTTTAATTTACTATAACCACGTATTCCAGCTTTTTTAGCTACTTCTTTTAGCTCTTTGACTGGTAACCTTTCCATTATAATAAAGCAATACCAACCACTACACCAATGAAAATCAACTTTCATTTTTAACTCGTGGATACGCGAAGCGTATTTGCGAGTTTTTGTGGGGACTCCGATATGCAAATTGTCACTCACTCACTCACTCACTCACTCACTCGCTCACTCACTCACTCACTCCAGTGTAGACACTCTTCGTAATTAGTCGGATAGAACTCGGGGGCACCGATATGAAGACGACAATTGTCGTGACCGAAGTCACGGAAGTCTGTTGATGAAAGTTCACGCTGAAAGTGTATTGTACCGTTGCCAGAGTTTGTAATGATTTTGTAGCTTAAGAGGACGATTAGCGAGGCCCTGTTAGGGGTAAATTTCGACAAGCAACATGGCCTTGAAACGGCGACATAAAGGACCTGAAATGGCGACGAACGACGAGCCGCTCACGGGAAATTACGACAGCGACCTTCGACCTTCCGAAATTGCGACGTGAAAAGGTTTGAAACTCAGACGCGCGACATAAAGAACCTCACTAACAGGGCCTCATTAGCGATCTTACTAAAATCAAAAGGAGTTTAAATGTTTCCAGTTAGGACAATGACCAACTTGGAGACTGAATTTCATGAGCCTTTTACTCGGCCAGGCGCTAAACGTGAACAGATGATAACTATTCGCTTTTCCGACATCGACCGCCATCGACCGCCCCCAAGATTACAAGCAGTATATGAATTTCAGTTGGCTCGAAAGTGATCTGAAGATGAGAAAATCTCTTGCTAATGTAGTAAGCTTTGGTGAGAACTCATAGAGCGAAATTAGCACTTGAATGAGAACTTATATGAGCGAAATGAGTACTCGTTATTGAACGAAACTAGTATAAATTGACGAATCCATGATGTGAAACCGAAGAACTTCTGTGGCCAACCTGGATAAGAAACATCGCATGTAGGACTTTTCTACTGATTTAAGTGTTAGTACTAACAGGAATGGAGTTGTAGAAGTATTGGGACGGCCAAGAAGTATGTCAACATTTACTTGTAAATATGGAGGCGGCTGCCGTGACGGAGAACCACGAAGGTTACAATGTAAGAAAGTCATTGAAGGGTTCGAAAAGAGTAAGTCATGTAGAAAATGTATTAAGCGTTATATTATATGCAATACACCACAAGCCGTTACAATGAAAAGTTTTCTGTGTATTGATTTCCGAATTTACCTTGAAGTGAACTAGATTGTGTTGAAGTAGACATGTTGGAAAAATAGGCTTACCTGTTTTGCTTACTGTTGTGTGACTCATATTTACATTGTAAAAACAAGAAGTTATAAGGATAAGAACAAATATGTATTGCTGTATTAATGATGGCAAGTGTGATTTTTTTAAGTGCAACGCTGAATATATATACCACTGATAACCTAAAATGAGATGGTAATGTAAATAAACTAATTCAACTTGATAAAGGATTGAGAGTCTTAAGGATTTTAAGATCATCACTAACATACTTTGCAAAAATGCAAGAAAGACTTGTTTGGTATGATTCGTCAGCTGGGCTATCCTACATGGTTTTGTTCATTATCAGCTGCAGAATCAAGGTGGATATTTCTGTTGAATACATTGAACAGACTTGTAGACAACAAAAACTATAATGATGATAAAACTGACAATGTCATGGCAACAAAATTCAGACCTTATTCAGAAGGACCCTGTTACATGTGTTAGAAACTTTGAACTCACAGACAGTGAGCAGCAGGATACCAGAACTACATTTGGTTTCGGTGCCATTTAATCCTGTACCCTTATGTTAAGTTATCAAATTTTTTAACAACTGTATGCTTGCCACCTGCCTTATAACTGATGCCTAGTGTAGTCAAATGATTGGCGTCATGTACTCACTGTCAGCTCCCTGGTCACTTTTATGTTGTGATTATAGATTATTAAAATTTTCTTCAAGTTCATTCAATCACAACTCTGAAAAAACACCTCGGTAATTTTTAAATTATTTCTTTTTTCTCTGTTTTGTAAACATATCCACGAGTTCACCATAGTCCTACTTTGATTTAAACATCACACCACTCCACAAGTTCTGATTTAATATAAGAATTTAGTTTGTTAAACGGTACAAAATGTGGCACTCTAATAAGTACAACACCTCTTGATTGACATATTATTTTTTAGTGAATCTTTGAAAACTTGATAATGAAAATCACTCTTATTTCTGTGAAAAATAGATGTATATTCAGCATGTTGACGCCCATCATATTCAAATGCCAAACCACTACCTATATATGTTTTTATGTTAGGATTGAACCCATCCAATTCAAGATTCCTACCCGTTCCAGGATTTTTCAACCAATTTGGTCGTATTGTTGGAAACTCAGCTCTGAATATGTTTTGTAATATTCTTCTACACTCCTCTTCATACTTATTCTTTGAATTTGGTGGAGCTAATCTTTTTCTATTATTATAGAATCTTAATCTTGAGTATCTCATGTTATTAAATGTGTAAACATTCCTTTTATAAACAAATACAAAGTAAATAATTAATCCTATTACAAACATTAAAATTAAAATATCCATAATGATTAAATCCCAATTCATATTAATTTTTAATAATCATTCATATTTTAAAATATTTTTCCACATGACTCACCCCACACCCCTTTCAAAAACTCTAACTCCTCCACATCAAAACACCATTCAAGAACCCTACTTGGATGCCATGCTATAGACATTAACTCATCATACAAGTCTTTGTAGAAACGATGCTTATGTAATCTCTTATAAGCATCTGTATACATGGTGACCACAAATGAATCAATAATAGAATCATAATCAAAAAATATTTTCCAAAAATTATTATTGGTATGATTTAATAAATCTCTAGCATATTCATCAGTAGATATACCATCCACCCCAAATTCTATATCAGTGGAAAAAGTAAAATAACGCTTGTCAATATACTTATTAGTATACCTAATTTCAAAATAAATTAATTTATATTCTTCATTAATAAAACCACGATTCTTTGAAATATTGTATAACAGATCTTTTTTGATTGAGTCTATAAAATCATGAACAACCAGTCTTTTTTTATTAAGATATTCCAACCTAATCTTTCTATATTCATAAATTTTTACCATAGGATAATAAAATCTATAATGACACTTATTCTTCTTCTTTTTCTTAGGCATCTCAACAAATTCTCCAAAACATACCAATCCCTACACCATCCCAAAATATTTTTTCATTTTTTCACCCCTCCCCTAATTAATTATTCATAAAACATTTTTTGACCACCCTCCCCTAATTTTTTTGGCCGTGAGCT
>OX453273.1:24270749-24775749 GCA_949710005.1 Ricordea florida | reverse complement strand
GTAAGAGAAATCAATCTTAATAACAGGTTCACAAACTAAGGTGAAGCGAAGGCACTTAACTGGTGAATCATAAAAGCAATGATAGGTCTCGAGAGGTAAATAACACTGAGTACGATTGTTTCGCATCGGCACAACTTCGTCCCAGTGCAAACCCGAGTGAAGCGAATCATTCGGTAAACCTTACGCTCAGAATCGACATATTGAAGTTGTATTCTTAGTAAAAAACATGATCATGAATATTTTTACCAACCTTATCAGACGAATCCATCGTTTGTGTTCGTTTGTTGCCTTTTGAGGACTTGGAAATGCGAAGAACCGGCAAGTATGGCTCTCTGACGCATGGTTACACGTTGGAGCAAAGCAGTAGACCATTTATGACCGTTTGGACCTTTCTTTTTAGACAAAAGCGTCAATTGTGACAGCGCAATTGACTGTTCCACCCGAAGATCTTCCTCTTGAGTGATTTTTTAAAACAACTACAGGTTTTTTAAGTGCTTTGACTTTTCAACAAAGAAAACGTGACCTACGCGCTCTTCTCATCTGCATTGTTTAGAACTGAGTTTTTTAGCGCCATGGCAACGTGACGTCACACTTTAGGACTCTATAGCCAGTGACGCAAGATTCTTCCACCAATCGCCTGTCGAAGCGATGGAAAACCGAAGCAGTTGCGAATTTTTACAATAACTGAGCGAATTCTCGCGCGCTGATTGGCTAATTTTTATCATCAATAAGAGTACAGACACATAAAATTTTAATTTATGCAAGGTTTTTTCGCGTGATAGGTGAGCTGTGAAACAGTCAGATTTTTACCCAATCAAATTGTATTACGTGTTGTCACAAGCCAATGAGAAGGCGAGAAAAGTTATTGAGAATAGTTGCGCCCTGATTGCGTCAATTTAAATAAAATTCTGCATTATTCGAGTTTACTTGCTGTTTACTTGCGTTTTCTTTTCATTTAAGTCTTCATTTGACCTTTTTCGCGTTTTGTTATTGTAAAAATCAAATTGACGTCCGTTTTTTATGCGTCTGTCGTCTTATTGATGATAAATTGCGTCATAACATTGTCAAAGTTTGTTGTAGATCCACTCGCCTATCGGCTCGTGGATCTACAACACTTTGACAATGTTATGACGCAATTTATCATCAATAAGACGACAGACGCATAAAAAACGGACGTCAATTTGTTAATTACTTTCGAAAGCAATCTTAAAACTGCTCTGAAGCAAAGAGTAAATGCAAACACTGAGTGTGTTCTAAACCAATACCAATCTAACGTGGCTGTGTTCTTTTTAGTAGTGTAATTATAAGCTACAAATGGGTTCAAGTAACTCAACTCCAGGCAAAGGCGAGGAACAGAGAGAACGTGAAAGAAAAGAGAGGCTAGAAGAAGAACACAGAAAGAGAGCGACGCTAGAGAAAGAACTCAGAAATATGGAACTCAGCTTAAGGATTACGGCTTCCTGTCATTATGAATCTGCCGAACACTACTACAAAATCAACGATAAACTACAGTTGTTATCGTGGGTTGCAGCGATATTTGGTACTTCGGGTGGAGTCGTCTCCAAACTTGCTTGGAAATCAATTTATCATCAACTGCCACGTGTTGCGCCAGTTCTTGCTGCTGTTTCCGCCACTTGCATTCTATTCACAGCAACAGTTAAATTACCTAATGTGCCTTACTCGCCAGACGCTCTGTACTCACAGCATTTCAGAGCCGGTCTGGAATGTCAACACCTTGAAAAGAAAGTCAGATTTATGGCCGATACTCAAGTAACCGATCTCAATATTCAATGGGGAAAAATCGCGGACGAATATCTAAAGCTCCTTACAGAAAAGAAGGAAGTCAACAGCAGAATCCACACAGATGAATGGGCTTATTTCAAGGCGCTGGAAAAGATCAGAGATAAAGATAAAAGATAAAGTATACAGATAAAGATAAAGTATACAGAACAATATTATGTTTGAGGTGAAAGGACTAATAAATTAATGAAGCTGAAAATGACATACTTGTTCAGACTTGTGTTTGTGAAACCATGAAGTTTAAGTTAAGTACTACTGTGACTATTTATTCACTTTGCTATTCTATAATGAAATCCTGTGCTTATCGGACTTCAAAAACATTATCTTCTATTTGTCGATAATGGCAAAAGGTTATGTGATAGTTTATCTTTAGATATGAATTCACCATCCAATAAAAATTTGCCCAAAAGTGTTGATTTTTGTGGAGTTGAAGTAATTTTTGACCTTAAAAGTGATATCACTGAAGGAGTATTGTTTGAGTCAGTGCAAAGCAAATCTGTTCTCCAAAATATTATACAGAATAATAGTGAATGCACAGGGTTTTTGATATGGTTCGCATCTTTTTGTGTTCGCTGTATTTCAAAATCCATACAAAAATCAAAATATGTATATTCCCTCTTGATCTATGATGAAAGTCAAATGACTCCCATTCAATATACTAAAAATAAAAATGGTATTGCTTGTCTAGTTAAGACTATTAGAAATGTTCAAAAACATATCATTCAGCAGAACATTACCAAATACAGTTTGTGTCATGTTCAACCAAATCTGCTAACAAGAATGAATGAAAAAGGATAATGAAAAATTAAAGGCAGAAACAGAATTATAAAGGCATGGAACCATCAAGGAAGGGAATATTATTGGAAAGAAAACAAGCAAATGATTCTACAAATAAAAAAGAACTGCAAAAGAACCGAGCACAAAAATACAAAACAATGGATGCATTTAAGAAACAAAGGCTGTTAGACAAACATGCAGAAAAATACAAAACAATGGATACAGCTAAAAACCAAGATTTATTACACAAACATGCAGAAAAATACAAAACAATGGATGCAGCTAAAAACAAGATTTATTAGACAAACATGCAGAAAAATGCAAAACAATGGATGCAGCTAAAAAACAAGAAATGCTTGAGAAACGCAAACAAAAATACTATGGCAATAAGAATTAAAAATGTGGAATCATGTATTGAAATGTTTAAGAAGAAAGTAAAAGAAGGGCCATATTATATATGTTGTTATATATATTATATATGTTGTTATATATGTTTCTGACGTCACCTGATTCAGGGCCAACAAATCTGGTGTCAAATAACTTTGAGATTTTCACGTTGCTTAAAGACGACTTGTGTAGCGTTCGACTTCTACATAGTCTACATAGCAAGATGTTGAAAGAAAGCCCGAGTTCACGCAGTCATGCGTCTAGTTCTGAGAAGCCCCTGGGAACAAGTTTGACCGTTTCCGAGAAAGGAGCATAAAGACAGGCAGACATCAGTGAGGGTCTCCCAGGGGCTTTGGGGAACGAGGGAACATTGGCAAAATATCAAAGGGAACAAGGGAACATTAGCCAATTTTTGGGAACAGGGGAACAAAATTCGAAAAATTACAGTACGAAAACATTCTGAAAATGTGTGGGAACATAGGGAAATTTTGGAAGGGAACAAGGGAACAAGGACCCCCCCTGGGAGACCCTCATCAGTTCAGTAACCAAGCTGTTGAGACAGTTCTAGTTGTATCATGAGACATTTAGTTTTTTAGTCTTCCATGTCTCCAATTATGGAGTTGACAGTTTCAATTAGTCTGATTGACAGAGGAATAGTCATTTCCTGTTGTTACAAAAGGCTCATTGAATTAGCCATAATTGGTAAAACTTTTACACAATCGTATCAAGCAGCATTGCCTAGGGCTTAGAGAATTCCGCGCGTCAGGTAGGTCTGGAATTTTGAGTGAGAAGGTGACATTCCTCAATCAAAGAACTCCAAAAAACATTAACCTAGACAGAATACATCATCAGACAATGGCATACCAGAAACAAAGCTTTAATTTATAAATTTAATGACCACCTCTACCACTGTTTAGAGTGGAGCAATAATGCCATATTGTTTGCTGAACTTGCAGCTGAACATAAGTCACCACTGGTATTATTTGACCCCTTCATTCCCAAGATCTAAAAAGTGATGCTCTTTACCGAGTGCCATACCTCACCCTATATGCTAGTTTGGAGAATCTAGTGTTTGGTGATGAATTTGGTATCCAAAAGTTAATTATTTTCTCAATTCTCACAATGTTTGCTTGATAATGTATTAGAATTGTTAGACAATGTGACCCCTCATGACCCCATTTTTTTTAACCCATCTGTCTGATATGCCGGTTGCCTGGCAGTTGTGACTATGTGACCAAGAAGAATCCAAAGAACTAGAAATGATATATTAAACTTTCATCAAATGCTATGAATTAATAATATTGTAATCCAACAACATAACAAGAATAAGATAATCAGAGTGATTCTTTTAACATACCAGTAAGCGCACATAATGGAATAATGTCTAAAATTATTTTCCAGAAATTTTACATATATATATATACACAATAACTCTCGTCAACTGTTTTTCTGTCTTAAATACATATAAGCTATGATTCCTGGTATTAAGATCCCAACAACAAAAACAGTTACTATAATTCCTTTCCACCCAATCCCACAAGCTGTTCCCAAACTCTTCTCCTTTTGTTTTTGCAATTTCAAAGGGTTGATGCAGTTTACAGTTAATGTTCTTGTCACTTCATCCAAGTTTGACTTGCGCAGTGCATTTGATTTGCAAATCAACTTTAAATCATTGTCCATGTTTCGAAGGAAACTATTTGGAGAGTAAAGATCTGAGCGGATGCTTACAGTCCTAACACACTCTCCATCTGTTGCACTGTCCTCATAATCAGACTCATCAATAGCATCATTAGATGTAGAAGTGTCACTGTTGGGAATGATAAGCGGTGAAGGCTTCCTTTTTTCCTCTGCTATCTCAGTTAGAAGTCCATGTGATTGAACAGGGATTTTAATGGTTCTTAGAGCATGGAAATCTTGATCAGAATACAAGTTATTTGCCCTTTTCAATTCAGCAACCTGTAAGAAAAGAAGCAAACCAGAAATCTAGTCAATTGTTTAGCACCAGCTGACAATGTAGGTAAACAAAACTATACACACTGCAGATTAACTAGGAAAAAAGAAAACATTAGCTATTTTTCAAATGCAAAATATTTATTTTGTATTTACTCAATTCTTCAAGAAAAAAATAACAACATGATCGATACCACGCCATAGGAACTACCGTAGCTATGGTATCTGACCAGTGCATCTGGCATCGAATTCATGTTATTTCTGCAAGTACAATCTATGACGATCACGAACACAGGGAGAGAATCATACCAATTGATGCATTTATTTATGATATTAATGTTGGATGCAAACCCAACTTACATAAAGCGGAAGTATTTACGTACAGGAAATGTCATTCAAGTTAACATTAAATCGAGGCTGTATTGCATCAGCCACCATGTATATATTTCATAGCCACGTGTAACTTCTAGTTAGTGCGAATGTCAGTGAAAGAAGAACAATAAATGTTTGGTTACAGTTGATCTTGGAGTCTTCAATCCACCGAAGAACAAATGGCCACGCTTGCAACAGGTTATGGGCCCAGCAGAAGGCTCATGTTCGACGGTGATGTTACGAAATACGAACTTTGGGAAGTAAAATTCCTAGGACTTATGAGACTTCAAAAGTTGTACGATGTTCTCCTAGCCGAAGGTGAGCTAGATGACACAGAAACGGAAAAGAACATTGATGCCTTCGCTCAACTGATCCAGTACCTGGACGATCGAAGCCTGTCCTTAATTATGAGGGATGCGAGGGACGATGGCAGAAGAGCCCTCCAAATATTGAGGAACCATTACATGGGAAAAAGCAAACCACGTGTTCTTGCATTGTATACAGAACTAACTTCACTGCAGAAAGCCCAAGACGAATGCATAACAGATTATGTTCTACGTGCTGAAACAGCAGCTGCATCGCTCAAATCCGCCGGGGAGACAGTGAGCGACAGCCTTTTGATTGCCATGGTACTGAAAGGATTACCTGTGGAATACAAAACCTTTTCCGCCATTGTTTCGCAGCGCGACGACAAGATTCAGTTTCAAGAATTCAAAGTAGCCCTTAGGAGTTATGAAGAGACCGAAAGATCTCATATGCCGCCACAAATTGGAGAGGACAATGTTATGAACTGTAAACAGAAACATTCAGCATCGAACGGACATATAACATGTTACTCCTGCGGTCAACCTGGTCACAAATCAAGTGAATGTCGCATAAAGGAACAAAGGAAGAAGATTAATCACCGATGGTGCAGACACTGCAAGTCCAAGACACACAACACAGATGTTTGTCGCAAGAAGGACACAGCGAAAACCGTGAGTGACGATAAGAGGGGCGCTTCATTTGCGTTCAAAGTGACTGTAGACTCTCTTAACGTAACAAGAGAAAATTCCTTATTAGTAGATACAGGAGCTACTGCTCATATTCTCAATGATAAGTCCAAGTTTTTACATTTTGATGATGATTTCAAACCCGAAAATCATTACATAGAGTTAGCTGATGGCAGTAGGGCATGTGGTGTTGTGTCTGCCAGGGGCAGGGCACAAGTTACTCTGCATGATGTAGGGGGTGTTCCCTATGAAGTCTTTCTTGAAGACGCTTTATATATACCTAGTTATAAACAGAACATATTTTCTGTTCAATCTGCCGTTTATAGGGGAAATTCCATACACTTGACACCAGATTCTGCTGAGCTAAGTACACCAGGTGACACCAAATTTGCTATGAAGAAATATGGGAAGTTGTATTACCTCAACTATGCCGATTCCAGTAATGGTGCGCACAGTGCGGAAACTTGGCACAAAATATTGGGGCATTGCAACGTGCATGATGTTTTTAAACTAGAAAATGTTGTTGAGGGGATGAAAATAACAACAAAGCCCAAGGGTAAGCCTGAATGTGACACTTGTGTAAAGGGAAAGATGTCACAGTTTCGAAATAGAGAGCCAGATAGTCGTGCAACTGCACCTCTGGAGTTAGTACACACTGACTTAGCAGGTCCTGTCACACCAGGGTCAAGGGATGGTCACAATTATGCAATGGTTTTTGTGGACGATTTTTCTGGTGCCTTTGGGGTATATTTCCTAAAGAACAAGAGTGATGCCATCACAGCAATGAAGCAGTTCTTGGCTGATACTGCACCCTTTGGTACAGTCAAACGATTACGATCTGACAATGGGGGTGAATACGTTAGTGATCAATTCAAATCCTTATTGTTAGATAACCACATCAAACATGAGCTTACAGCTCCCTATTCACCCCACCAAAACGGGACAGCTGAGAGAGCATGGCGATCGCTTTTTGATATGGCAAGGTGTCTGTTAACCGAAGCAGAGTTACCTAAACAGTTATGGACCTATGCTGTCATGACATCAGCACATATCCGCAACAGGTGTTATAATTCCAGAACAGGTAAAACACCTTATGAGTGCTTGACAGGTACCAAACCAAATTTGTCCAACATGCATGTATTTGGTTCATTGTGTCACGCTTATGTACAGAACAAAACCAAATTAGATGCTCGAGCCAGGGAAGGCATTTTTATAGGTTATGATAGGTCCAGTCCTGCATTTCTTGTTTATTACCCTGATCAAAACACCATCAAGAAAGCCAGATGTGTCAAATTCAGTGAGAGATTCGACCATAAAGAGGAAAGTGTTGAATTGTTATCTGATTCAGCTGAGTACAAAGAACCTGAAATGCAAAAGCCTGAGATTAAGGTAGAAAGTGTTAAGCGTTACCCTACCAGGGAGCATGTCAGACCAAAATACCTTGATGACTATGCAACAGGGGAGGAACTTGATCATGCAATTGATGATTTTGCAAATTTTACAGTTGACTACTGTTACACAGCTAGAAATGTTCCACAGTCATATGAATGTGCCATCACATCCCCAGAGTCTGGGAAGTGGAAAGTTGCTATGGATGAAGAGTTAAATTCACTATGGGATAATGACACATTTGAACTCACCTCCCTACCAGAGGGTCGAACTTCAGTGGGGGGAAAGTGGGTTTATACTATCAAATTAGGTCCCAATGGAGAGGAAAAGTACAAAGCCCGTTTTGTTGCAAAGGGTTACTCCCAGGCCCCAGGTATAGACTATCATGAGACATTTTCTCCAACTGCTCGTTTAACTTCGGTTCGAATGTTAATGCAATTAGCTGTTCAAAAAGGTATGGTTATCCATCAAATGGATGTTAAGACTGCTTATTTGAATGCACCTATTGACTGTGAGTTGTATGTTGAGCAACCTGAAGGTTATGAACAAAAAGGGCCCAATGGACAAAAACTTGTTTGCAAGCTAAAGAAATCATTGTATGGCTTGAAACAAAGTGGGAGAAACTGGAACAGTATGTTACATGACTATCTAACACAAGAAGAGTTTGTACAATCCTTAGTGGATCCTTGTGTTTATGTCAGGACTACTGAAAGTGGTCAAGTAATTTTAATTGTATGGGTTGATGACATAATTATTGCAGGTAGCAACACAGATGTGTTGAAAGAATTTAAAGAATGTCTTATGATGAAATTCAAAATGAAAGATCTGGGTATTCTATCATGGTTTCTAGGCATCCAATTCAAGTGTGGAAATGGGTATGTTGAAATGAACCAAACCCAGTACATAGAAAAGATTTTGTCTCGGTTCAACATGTCAGAATGCAAGCCAAAGGCAATCCCATGTGAGCTGGGTGTAACTAAGGGCAGTACAGTTAATGAAAGCAATTTTGAAAATGTAGGTTTGTATCGTGAGATTGTTGGAAGTTTGATTTACCTCATGACATGCACAAGACCTGATTTGTGTTATGTAGTCACATATCTTTCTCAGCATCTATCAAAGCCAATGAAGGCACATTATGCCATATCAAAACAAGTGCTGAGGTATCTAAAGGGTACTCAAGATAGATGCTTAAAGTTTGTAAAAGGGCCTGAAGTGAAACTAGAGGGGTACAGTGATTCAGACTGGGCAACATCCAGTGATAGACGAAGCATCAGTGGATATGCTTTTAAGTTATGTAGTGCAAGCTCACTGATATCGTGGAAGAGTGCAAAGCAGTCAGTGGTAGCACTGTCTTCTTGTGAAGCTGAGTATGTAGCATTAGCCATGGCTACCCAGGAAGCTAAATTTCTTAGGCAACTATTAGCTGATCTAGTGGGTCCCCCTTGTGTGGTTATTCGCATGTATGTAGATAATCAAGGGGCAATAGCACTGGCTAATAATCCTGTGCATCATAAGAGATCAAAGCATATTGATGTTAAATACCACTTCTTAAGATTAGAGATCCAGAATGGAAACCTCAAGCTGACATATGTACCAACAGAAAATAATGTTGCAGACATTTTTACTAAGCCTGTAACTAGGGTTAAACTTAATAGACTACTTCCATAAATGTTGTAAAGTTGTGATTGAGTGGGGGTGTTGGATGCAAACCCAACTTACATAAAGCGGAAGTATTTACGTACAGGAAATGTCATTCAAGTTAACATTAAATCGAGGCTGTATTGCATCAGCCACCATGTATATATTTCATAGCCACGTGTAACTTCTAGTTAGTGCGAATGTCAGTGAAAGAAGAACAATAAATGTTTGGTTACAGTTGATCTTGGAGTCTTCAATCCACCGAAGAACAAATGGCCACGCTTGCAACAATTAAGTACACATTTGCTACTATTTACTGAAGCAACGTCACTGATAAACCACATATATTCTTCACTGGTTTCAGTTAAACGAAATCATACCGGCACATTCACTGACTTACACAATGAGTGAAAGAACATAATTACACAATAATACAAGTGTATAAAATTTCTCAACGGCAATCTTTCTCTCAACAGAATGAAACTCAAGTTACGTGGATTTCAAGTAATTACGGAGTGTTTAAGGACAAAAGTAATTTACTTTCTACATACATACCGTACAGCCGTAGTGCAAAGAGAAACTTTGTAGTGAATCAGTTGGAAGAATTTCACGAACGATTGTTTCAGTCTTCTTAAAGTTCCCGCACACCACTTTAGTCGACGCATAAGACCGTTTGTTTCTAGTCCTTAGTCTTAACTCTGTCATCTCCAGTGAAGGATCATCCGTCCCTATTTCGCCCGAAACATCATTCCCAAAGATATAGACCCTTGAAGAGGGGACATTTTGAACCTCTGCGTCGCCGATGAATTCATTTTCAGAACGACTTGTGACATAACTTGTGTAGCCTGATTTGCTGATAAGAGACATGCTGACAATTCTTTCTATTATAAATAGTTGACCATCTTAAAGAACCTTTGTGATATTCCATGAAACAGAACATGAAAAAAAAAATCTACGTAAATATCGAAATTCTGCCGCTATAGTCAGCCATCTTAGTTTGAAGACACGTCACGACTTTCTGCCAAATTTGGAAAGCGGCCAGTATTGTACTTCCGGTAATAATTTCAGCATGTACATTTCCGGAATGTTTCTTGTGTTATTCCATATCACGTATGTCACGTTATCAGCCATTTTCGTTAACAACAGCCTTAACCGAGTAATAACATTGAAAAACTTCAGCTTCGACAATTTCAAAATTGTATTATTCATTTGAAATTTTGGATATTTTTTTATGATTTATGAAAAACCTACAGTAACAGGACATTTGGTGAGACCACTGGAAACAGACCACCCAGCGCACCTCACCAGTCTACGTATGCTCTATATTACAGCTACGGTCAATCCGTCCCGAGACGAATTAAGAGCCAGAGAAATAGTCGTATAATAGGTACGTAACGAGTGCCAAGCCTTCAGTCACTGGAGACGCTCCACCTACCTCGGTTGCAGAGCTAGAGCAATTGCGCATGTGTTAACTGTTCCTTTATCAAACTATGACGCTTCGACAAAAAAAATATATAATCGATGGTGAAACATTGAGTGTGAATCCTCACACTAGGTCAATAAAGCAACAACAAAAAAAGCCGCCTCAATAAACCAACAGATTAAGGAGGGGTGTGACGTAAATTAGGCGAAGTCTTGTAGGCCGGGATTATGGTTAACAGTTGCTAAAGAAGACGCTAGACAGGTGTTTTGAGATGTCGGGCCAGTGAATGGAAACTTTTTAAGTCAAATTTATTATTTCAAACCAGCGTCACGGTATCAACTATGTCTGACCGCCCACCTGATTAAAATGTGTACTTTTCTTATTGTCGCTCCTCTCTCCGCCTCATTTCTTCTCTTATGAATTCGAAGCAGTCTCACTCTTTTCAGCACACGGGTTATTGCTTACTTCGATTCTTTTATCGTTATTTCCTTGGGTTGCGAACCAATAGTACGAGACTGTTACGATAACAGCCACATGATCTCATTCAAAACTCGCTGGTTTAACTCCTTTCTATTTTGATTCTATTGGCTGAAGCTAAAAAGATGACGCTGGTCAAAAGTGTTGCGGCCTCTAAGAACGAGAACGTAACGTACTAATCTCGTGAATGACTACTAGTGACGGGCCGTCCAGGCTGTGGCTGTATATAACACCCATGTAATGCATTATACTATTCCACAAGTAATCTAATCATCATCAATCTTATCATCATAAATTCATCATTATATCACCTACATGGTAGTTTCCTTAGGTAAGGGACTTTCTCGCGCCCCCATTCCTCCAATCCCCCTTCAAAGCAAACCTCGGAGGCTCCCGTCCTCTGAGTTTCTACTTACGCCTTCAGTTCCGAGCATTACATTCCCGTAGTATTTTATTGTTACTATCAAAGTATGAACGACGAGGAATTAGGTTTTCAATCAGGTTATGCTGAAGCAGATAAAGGATTCAAGAGTCATAACATTTTGTTTGGACCGCGAGAGCGAGCCTCGACACCTTCGTCAGAGGAGTATGATAGTTATGCAGACCAGCTGAAAGAACGAAGGGGGGATCAGACAGAATGCGGAGGTGTCTATGATATTGTCGCTTTTGGTTTTCGTTTTTCGAACTCCCTTTCCTGAGTAATCGAAAATGCCTATGGTTGGCTGCATGTCAATCCGTAAACAATTTCATGATAGCGGGGCTCCCGCGCGCGAAGCGCGCGTGGAGCAGAGCCCCATACTCATGGAATATGGTCAACCTCTTTTCTTTTGGTTATCACGTGACTGACCGAGCGTACGTACGTCCGTACGTCCGTACGTCCGTACGCGTCTACAGATTGTACGGGTAGGGTAGGGGAGACTATCAAAAGGAAGGGAGGGGTATCTCAGGCTTGTCTTGGCAAATCCACATCTTTTATATTGGACATTCACAATATGGTCAATTGACAGCTGTCAAAACGGGATAGCCACTGACCAGCATCACATGACCATATTGTGGGCTCATGTGTCAACTCATCGAGGTGACGTGATTTATTTGGAAGCTGTTCTGGTAGCCCGCATATTTTTGGCGGGAAATTGCGTTGACGACTGAAAAAGAAATTTTTCAGTTCATTGTCTTTTTGAGACACAATATTACTACTCTACACTGTTAAAGTTTTACTAAAGGATAAACGAAACAATTTCTAATGCTATGTCAACAAACAATAGCAGAGAAAATATAATTTGCAGAACACAGGGTTCAGGTGAAGAGCAACGGGAAAGAGAGAGAGAATTAACTGAGGAAGAATGAGCGAAGTAGATCGCCAAAGAAGGCGCGCTCGGGAAAGAGAAAGGAGACGAAATTATAGCAAAGAACGCCGACAAGCAGAAAGAGTCCGGGCTCGAGAAAATAGACAAAATGTTAACGAAGAACGCCGAGAAGCGGAAAGATTCCGTGCTGTGGAAAACAGATAAAATTGTAGCGAAGAATGCCGAGAAGCGGAAAGACTTCGTGCTGTGGAAAACAGACAAAATTTTAGCGAAGAAAGCCGAGAAGCGGAAAGACTCCGTGCTGTGGAAAACAGACAAAATTGTAGCGAAGAAAGCCGAGAAGCGGAAAGACTCCGTGCTGTGGAAAACAGACAAAATTGTAGTGAAGAAAGCCGAGAAGTGGAAAGACTCCGTGCTATGGACCACAAATTTGCATAAGTTTTGTCTGCATAATATTTGCTCACTGATGCGTGACTCAGCACTAGCACTTTCCACTTTCCCTTAAACTTGACACTTGACTTGGAAAACCGACTTCTAAACAAACCTTCTTCAGAAAAATGATCTTCTGAATGCACTACGTTTGAATGAGAAGCAAACTGATGAAAGATTTCAAATTTTTATGTCCTTTAATCATATAAACATCTCCCCTGTCGACGGCTAAGAAATACTCCCGCGGGAATTTTCTCTTGGCGGCAAATTGAAGAATGTAGCGCTTTCACTGGCAGCTTTTCGCGTTGTCGACGTTGTCATTTAGTGTTTCGATTGAGAACTTTGGTTTCAACGCCGTTGTTTTCGTAAAAAATGTTCTTCTAAATTGTAAAATGTCTCAAATGCAGTATGTTAGTCATTGATGTGTTGCGTTGGACCAGGTCTACTTATAGTTCACACTTTTACGGTTATTTATTTCTTTTGTTTAAGTAACTACAGCTGATTGTAGTGAACAAATGAAGGCAGTAATTTTTTAAACTTACAATGTAATTAAGAAAATAATAATTAATTATTTTTTCATTCTCGTGAAAAATGTTTTTCGGGCTGGTTACAGCTTGCCCGAAGGGCAATCTGTAAAATTAATTTTCTTTGCACCCTGCTTGGAGTAAACATTTATTTTACCGAGGTGTTCGTTTTAACACGAAAATGACAAGAGTTGTGTCCTGCATTTCCCAGTAGCGTGTACAAATCTTTTAAATACATTTACGCAAATAGAATGGTTAATTTCATCATGAATGGAATACAGTACATTGATAATTTGTGTTTTTTGTAGAATATACTCCATGACTTTGTAGGTAGAAAGACCGTACTTATGGCAGACGACAGTTTAGACAAAAATCATAGCAAGTTAACCGACCTCGACACTTAACTATAGTTAAAAACGTTTGTGAATTCCTTCGCAATATTTTAGAATGCTTTTACAGTTTAAAGTGAAATGAAAGTACTAACGGGAGCCCCGCTTTTAGGCTTGGCTAAATCTATATATTAGTCATGAAATGATTAGGCACAATAGACTCTGGTGACAACTTTAAATTGCGCTTGCGTTCGCCACTCGAGCCGCTCGAGCCTTGACTTCGCCCATTGCGCTCAAAATATCAGGAAAGAGAAGAGAGAGCTCACATTCTAAATTTTGCTCTGTTACCAGGTTGTGTGTAACTTTGCTCCTTTTATCTTGAATATCTTTTTTCGGACAAAAACTAACTGGAATCTTGTTGCTGTCCTATAAACGTTAGATATGTTGGAAGGTGCACCGTGTTCGATGATCTCAACCTTTCTATACAGATGGGTTTAAGGGACCACCACCGTCTTTCACTGCATGATCCCAAGCAAAAATGTACAAAACACGTTCACTAAGAAGGCAAAAATTTCCTACAGCGTTAAAGATTTTTGGTTGTCAGTTTAGTGGTTAATTGTCGCTGTGGGAGCCGAACGGATGAAAAACGAAAAACGATACCTACGCGGCTTTAAAATAGTGGGCTATCCTACTACGATAAAGCTCGCTGAAAGCTCAAAAACTGACTTTGTCTCCACAGAGTGATTTAGTGACTCCGAGAGGCAGTTGCACCAGCCATCTATATTACAAGCTTGGACTTAGTAATAAGTAAGAATTTAATTGTTCTCTCAAACTGAACATTTTCATCAGTATAAAGTTTTCAATTTAATGGGCTTAAGAGTTAGTCTCCCTCGCAGCCGTTCCTAGTTTCGTCCGTCACGCGTTCCTCCCTCCCCACTAACGGGGTTAGTGGGGAGGGAGGAACGCGTGACGGACGAAACTAAGAACGGCTGCGAGGGAGACTACTTAAGAGTTAGCTGCTTTTTTATTCAGCCAACCCTGCTCTTGAATCCAACTGACCCAGCTCTTGAATCCTACTGACTGAAAAATTTTCCATCGCTATCTGCGAAAAACATGGAAACAATAGTTGTCCTTCTCGTGTTAACTGTCATGACTTCACTGGGAAGTGGACTTATGGGCCCTGAAAGAGACTGGAGATTCCAACACTATCTGGAAAAACGAGGCACACTTTCTTTCGAAGATTTAAACTACCTATATGAATTCTACTCTAAACTTGTCTTGTATCACTTCTAGACCACCAGAATGTCGCTCTTTGCGGTTTTCGGCGTTGCTAAATTTTATGAAGCACTAAACTATTCTTTCCTTTTGTTTTGTTCATCCGATTCCCCTCGCTGTACGTGTCAAGCTTTTTCTCGTGTTCATGGTTTATTCAGTTAGCCCTTATATTGGGCGTAACCTATCGTCATGATCTTTCAAATAATCCCTTGCGAATTCCAGAGCCATACATACATACATACATACATACATACATACATACATACATACATACATACATACATTACTTTTTTACACTCGGACTTAAGTGTAACTTATGCAGTTAATATTTCCGAGCATTTAACCATAAGATGAGAGATAGGCCACAACTGGAGATTCCAACACAAGACAGATTATGAAACCGAAGGCACGTTGTTTCGATCAGTAATTCAGACTGTACTTGTTTCACAATTTTCCTCGATCAGGCTGTCGCTGTGGTGTCATTCCAATACAAATTGTGGTACTTGTAACCTTTTTCTATTGTATCATTTTCAAACGATTAAATTTATACCACGTCACTTCTCAGCGGTCGACCAAATTATACTTTATTATTTTCCTCATGCGCAGTCTTACTAAGACAATCAATTGAATTAATTCGGGTTTGCCGAATTACTCCAAAAATGTACGCTTGTTTAATTCTGGGTTGCCGAATTACGCCAAAAATGTACGCTTGTTTAACTCTAGCAAAACAGTGTGGTGGATTTTAAGACCATGCAAACGCCAAACTCGTAAAGCATTCAGAAAATGTGTAAACGGTGCAAAAGGTTAGTTGATTCAGTTCGAGATTTTTAGAACTTCTCCAAATACTAAGATACGATTATTCAACGCTAGCTAGCCAGTTTGCTGGACGTTTTGATCTTGCAAAACTCAAAACTCACACAGCACTAATTAAGGCCGAACTTGTGTAAGCCACAAGGTTTTTGTAAGCCACAAGGTTTTTGTAAGCCCTCACGGCTGATTTACAGAATTCAAGTTCAAAGGTTTTAGTGGGATGAACCATTTAAGTGTTTTGTTACTTGCCTGATATAGTATATTAGTCTACATATCGAGGGTTTCTCATATCATTTCCATATATCGCCGGTACCTAGTTGTACACCAGGGTGGAAAGATTCACACAGTATGTGGAGTTAATTCTCTTGTTAATCATGGAAACACCAAGCTACCAGCACCAGACTTCTTAAAGAAGGTCTGAAGAGAATGCCCACCACTGCTCTACCTTGCCTTTAGGGATTATTAAACACTACGGGCATATTAAAACCCACTGTTGATCTGCTTCCAGCTGGGTTGACTGCCTTAATTATAGCCAAAGCTGGTGGAGCATCGCACCAGTACTCGCTAGTTCGCGGGGTGGAATCTCCTTCTTGCCTGTTCTCAGTTTTAGGCTCAAACTGATCGCAATGGCTGACGTTTGCAAGCCGCCATGTCACTGACGTTGCAAAAAACAGCTTGAATCTGAAGCTTAATTGTTTTATAGACACATCTCAAAGCCATTGGAGAGTGAAGCGTCGCGATTGTTTTGATGATACTGTACTGTTCTGTTATCGCTGGAGAAGATGGTGTGAGAATCGTCACTGGTTTTCTTCAAGAAGAAACTATGTCCTTTTTACTGAAATACTTTGTCCCGTGCGTTGTACTAAATGCAGACCTCGAAGCTAAGAATTGAGAAAATCCCAACAGATATGCACTGTAAGTGAGCGAGGGTCCCACACGATTTGATTAAGTAAAATAATAGATAAGCTCCCTCTACGAGCGTTAGCCCGTTCGTTAAAAACCTACAGTAGGGGCTCTTAATCCACGCGTGTGTAGCTCCAGTTTCCTTAGAAAACCTACCTCTTAAAGCGAACTAAGAGTTCAGGGAAAATTCATGTGACTGCAGTATGGAATAACTCATACTTTATTGATAGAAATGGTGT
This sequence comes from Ricordea florida, assembly GCA_949710005.1. Classification (NCBI taxonomy): domain Eukaryota; kingdom Metazoa; phylum Cnidaria; class Anthozoa; order Corallimorpharia; family Ricordeidae; genus Ricordea; species Ricordea florida. The sequence continues at coordinate 24,758,728 of OX453273.1, read as the reverse complement.
AAACACTGGCAGGGTTCAATCCTCAATTTCGTTTCAAGCACAGTATAAATGTATCAATATTTTACATATAAGTATACTCAAGTTGTTGGTATCATTTCTAACACAAGCTTTATGAATTCGCAGGGTTCCGCCGGTTTCAAATCCCGTTCCAGCCTGTTATAGACTAATGATCACAATTACTAAAAACGCAGTGCAAAGATGTGATTTATTCCAGATATAACTAATAAACTCGATTTGTTAATATCATTCCCTGCATGGGCACATTACGAACCCACTATTGACCTGCTCAGCGGACCTGGTTTAGTTCAGCTGCAGGTTGAGCATCGCATCCGTATTCGCGAGGTTGAAGGTTCCAATCCCGATCCAGCCCGTTGTTTTTTCAAGCTTATTCACAATAGCAAAAAATTGTATTGATACTGCGCGGGTCAAATCTATAATTAAGAGCCAGTTTTGTGTCGGAGTTTACTAATGATCGCGATCTCGTTTCCAGGACAGTTTCTCCTCGGAACGGTCCTGGGAACAATTTTTATCAGGTATTTCGCAACTTGAAACTTACCAGATCAAATCAGGAGCCCAATTAAATGTACACGTAAGCGGTCGGTGTCCATGTTGATGTTCCTTACTAAGAAATTCCTATCGCAAATGAACCAACTGATAGAGCGCAATACATCTGCAACAAACATTTTCGTTGGATAACTTCACTGATGTTTTTTTGTTCCGTTTTCCTTGCAGTGGTAAGCTGACCAGGTTGATGTGAGCCTTATGCGAGAACCACTTTGATTATTCATAAGTAATTACATATATATTACTTAATCAATGTCAATAATAAACACAATGACTAAGTCTACGCGAAGTTCGTCGGTTACAACTTATCATTATTGATGACGTCACTACTCGTCATCATAGGATAATCAACAACTGGGAAAATGAGTCAATCTCAACAGTTTGTCACATAAAATCGAGGCATGGAAGATTGGGATCATGTGTACTAATGACACCCGCGATCGAGTGTCGATCGATACTAGCGATCGTCACCTCGATCGACCCGCGACCGAAATGGCGGTCGCGGGTCGGTCGACCTGCGATCGACACTCGATGGACATCTCGGTCGACACACGGTCGACAGACTTTCAATTTTCGTTGACACTCTATCGAGTGGCGATCGATGCTAGCGATGACCACACGTTCGATGTCGGTCGACGTGTCGATCGCTACCTTACGGTCGGCTGTCGGTAGCATGTCGATGGTCTGTCAGTGATATATCGGTGGTATGTCGGTGATGTATTCTTCGCAGTATCCCTCCTTCAATAAACATGCACCCTTTTTAGTTAAAAAAAAAACATAAAATACTAGACCGCCGAATATTCTCGAAAGTTTAAACCTTCACCGATGTCACTAATTTTTTAAAATGTTGTTCTTTTTATATTAAAAAAGGACCGTGGCTGTCAGCAGAGCGTCGATAGAGTATCGGCCGAGTGCCGACAGTCTATCGAACGACTAGCAGGAGACTATCGCCCGACATATGAGTCGGTCGACACTCGACCGACTATCGCCCGTTGTTGGTCGAGTGTCAATGATGTATCGGTCGACATGGCGACCGAGCGGCGACCGGCATGTCGGTCGCGGGTCGATCGAGGTTTCGATCGCTAGTATCGATCGACACTCGATCGCGGGTGTCATTAGTACACATGATCCGAAGATTGCAAACGTTACGTTTTGGAGAAGTTGTTTTATCGGTGTTGCCTTTGGTTGCTTTTGAGACGATTTGCTGTGATTGTGAAGATTTTTCACGATCTATTTAAATTCATACTGCCGTGAAGATAAGGTGAGTTGCGTTATATTTTACACTGTTCAGTTTTTGGACGGTTAATTTTTCTGGTAAACCACTTTCACTTTTTGAAGGAGCTGTTTGACATGTTTCGATTTACGGAGCTGATCTACTACAACTCAATGCAAACTTCCCAAGAAACGTCCACATGAATGTACATTTTGTAATCTAAAATTATACACTCTCGTTCCAGTACCTTCCCTATTGATGCTATTGATGAAAGCTGAACAAATTGAAAACATATCTTCAAAATCGATAAATAAACAAATCCTTTATCGTGTTTGTGCTATTATTTTCTTACCTTGTCTATTTCACAGCTTGTTTTTGTTTATTAAAAAAAAACATGTCTCACTCACACGGGTATTGAACTTGAAAATACATGAATTTAAATGTGAAATAGCAGGCTTTAAAAGCACACAAAAAGTGATGCCGACATGTTCATTTCATGGCTCCGCATAATAAAGCGCGACAAGGAAAGTTGATTGTCGGCACACGTGTAAAGAAACATCCGCAGCACAAAATTTTACAATACCGGAATATTCGACGCATCAGAGAAATATTCTTAGCTAGCACTGCCTTGAGTTAAAGAGTATATTCCCGTTTCAAGCGATTTCTTAGACTCAGTAGAGGTCCTGAGATATCGATTTTTTTGAGGACAGATTTTTACAAGCGCCATTATTCTCAAGGAAACATCGAAAACAATGGATGTGAAAACTTACTAATTGCACGCAAAAGGATGCCATGTCAACAAAGACAATGGATAAAGTTTTTACTAGATTCAAAATGTTATAAAAAGGTAACTGACAAAAATTTACAATCTCCGATCATTTACGATAAGTGTAACCACGTGCAGTTTTGAGTCAATATGCCCGGTGTAAAACGAGCACGTCAGAGTTTCAAGATGATTTTGAAAGTCGTTTTTCGCTAGTTTATTTTAAAAGTACAGTTGTTTTGGGGTGCGGGTTATCTGCCAGTGCGGGTAATCTGTTGAATTTTTTTTCTCGCTATTGCAAAAATCGACTGATGCGGGTAATCTGCCACGCGGGTAAACGGCCGGAAATTACGGTAAGTGCATCTAGGCCCGCACTTTCTAACCTGTGGTTACCACTAGTCACTAGTCATAGTTGCCACTAAATCTACCCCCGACTTTGTAAAAACTGAATGAAGACTGCACGTGGTTGTCCATGTATTTGTTATGAACCTTTGAAATGTAGTTTTCGTGTGAGAGTTTGCGAGTGCAAATTCCTTGTTGTGTTTGTGTTTTGTCACTTATCACACTTTGTTTCTTGGGTTAATGGAAATCCTCATACATATCGTGTTTAGGATGGGTTTACATTCTAGCTTGGAATGAAATAAGAAAGCTTGGAATGAAATCGTGACGACTCGTTGCCAAACTTACCAAACCCAGTTTGCGCGGTTGCTGAGACAGGCGCACATGCTGAAAATTAACCGGGACCACCGTGCGCGCCTATTTTCGTCAAATCGAGAAAATTTTCGCATACTAACACTACGACCATACGATACTTCTTATTTACGCGGGGAACATTAGGGTGCCTCCTCGGGTTCCGGCCTCTGGGCCGGAACCCTGCGGGGGCAATTATTGATGACGTCACCACTGGTCATCGTAGGATAATCAACAACTGGCTGGCTATTAATAAGAGTTAGCGTTTATTATTAAAGTTCAACATATGAACAACATTCAAAATAACATCGAACGGCCTAGCTCTCTTGTCGATAACGTCTACAGTGAAACTTTCTCCCTTCATTTCAATTAATTTGTGCATTAGCTAGAATTAAGCATTTATTTTTTCCTCTACCACCCTGCAAATTATTGCTTTCGCTCTCCGGAACATTTGAGTATGCATGTTAATTTTACAGTTAATTTATCAGGGATGTTCAATAATTTTTAAGAAAGTGCTACAAATTTAGGACGCTGTAGGGTGCGATGACTCGGCAATCTTACCGAAATTCTTGCGATCAACGGACCGAGGCAAAATCGTTCCGAGATCCCTTAATGACTTGACCTCCAAACCCAAATTCCAGGGACCAAAACCCTACTGTGTGCTCGGCAAGCATTGAGCAAGGAATCCTTGCAAATATCTTTCTTTATCCCGCTAATACTTTGCTGTGGTTCTCGATTCACAGCGATCAAATTCCGCTGATGTTGGAATCGACACCCCAACGGTCAATTCCAGAAAGTAATCCCTCAATAATATTTTAATAACAAAGTGAAGCACATTTTCGCCATGTTTTCACACACCTTGAAACCAAAAGCCCATAACTAAGAAATTAAATTGTCATGAACGTAACGATTATTATTTGGTCGCTATTATCTCTGTAGAGGTAACGGGATGTTTAAGATATGGGTGTAAAAGTAGACATAGTTTGATGCTACGCTGGTTTGAAATAATAAATGTAATTTTTAAAGTTATAATTAACTGACACGACGTTTCGACACATCCTATCTTTTGTCCTCTTTAAGGGTGATTAGGCTAGGCTGTAGAGGTCCTTTCACAAAAGTAGTCTGGCGGTTTTCTAGCTATGTATGGGCCCTGGTTTTGTACAAAAGACATGAGACGATTTCCGAAGCATTTTGGGTAATGTGCTCCCAGAGATGTCCTGATTTTTTTTTTTATCAATTTTCAAAGCATCACTGCTAGTTAGAGTTGTCGTGATCATTAAATCTAATATTCTGATTTTTGATAATACCGATAAACTGATGACATAAGGCTAAATTAGAGCTATAGAGCAGAGACTTAGTTCTTCTGGGTCCTAATCATTCTCGTGGTGAAAAAACCAGGTTCATATACGAGCTGTTTACTCGGGAGTTTCAGTACCGGTACTCAACACCATACAAGGTCGCTAACGCTTGTCACGGACTCAAGGAATTAAGTGTGAACACACTACATATGAGATGTGTGGGTTAGCCACGCCTCTTTTTGGGGTGGCTAGCATTACAGATTTGATCTAACAACTACAATAGAAAAACTAAATCTAAAACAAAAGCAAAAGCAACAGATTGAGTTATTAATCATACCAAGGCTTCATGGGGTTGGTCTATAAACTTTTTGTTATACTAGAAAGACACTCGGAACATGAAGCAAATTCGATTTACGGAGATACATACTGTACGTGCTCTTTTTCTATTTTACAAAGGTCACGTAATAATTCATATCAGTGACAATACTTATACCATTGAGCGGATTAAGAGGCTTACAACATTTGTTTTAAACCCTACGAGGGCTAGTAATTCCTCAATCAAAGGCTTAAACTTAAATATTTGAGTCATTCTAACTACTCTTTTTTGCAGGAAATGACCTTGTGATAATTTTATTTTGTAACGCTGTGTGAGGCAAAGGTTCATTCCGGTTTTTAAAATTCTTTTGTGGGTGAGGGGCAAGCCTCCGTTTTCTTGCGCGTAGACGTTTTTTCTTCAAACTACCGCCCGTAAATGGGGCACTTTCTAAAATGCGAAGTGCCGTAAAAAGCATAGAGCCCTGACCAAAGGCGTATATTCTTCGATGTAGAGCAAGCTCACTACGTACTTAAATCGTTCATCGGTGCAAAGGATATGTACTCACGAAGGCTATGACCCATGGAGTTGGGATTAAAACCTGCAAAACTGCCTAGAATTGTTAACAGTTTTCAATCAAAATAAATCAAAGGTTATTTATATTCACGATCACTACAGTGTATGCTTACTTTTTCGAAAAAAAAAACCCCTAAGCAGCACTTACCACCGTCAAATTGTAATAACTGATCACTTGGAAAAGTGCTACAGTCATACCACTAAAAACACTGAATGTACGGGAAAAATTAGAGCGACATTTCTATGTTTTAAAAAGCGACATCCTTGACATAGCAGTAAGGTTACACAAACCTTACTACCTCTAGTTGGTTATCGAATCTCGAATCCTCACGTTTGTTTCTTTTCCTAAACAAAATTTCTAGCTTTACGCGAGACACAAAAGCCTAATGAGAGCATCTTCTCGGGATCGACTACACTGCAATTAATGTTTGCTTTCGGAGTCCTTTTCCGCGCTTGACATGCGAGGAGGAGACACTTCCTCGCAGGCTGTGGATTGCTTGAATTTGTTGGTGTATGAATTTCCTTAGAAGGACATCGAAAGGAGTGGAGGGTGACAGCGTCTGAAATTCTGTCCGAATGAAAGTATAAATTAGACGCACGTACGTCACAGCCTGAAAAGATTTCAGTAACAGCCAAACCTTTGCAATTGACAACCCTTCGTACTGTATAAAATATTCTTTTCTAAGCTCGTACGCAGTTGATCTCTTTAAAGATTGTTTCCCATAGAAAATGCCCTTAAGATAGCTTTTAGTCGATTCCAAATAAGCTGCCACAGAAACGGGAAACCACAGAAACATAATCCCAGGGCTTGGTTGTTTATTTTGCAAAAACACACTTCCCTTTGACGAGTGGTGAACTAATGTGTGAGGTCAAGTGCAAAATTAGCATTATCTAGACTGCAAGCAGTGTCTTTCTTTTCCTAGCTTGCGACGGGAATAAAAGAAAGCGAGCGGCGAAGCCGTGAGCCTCAATTCTTTTCCTAATTTGCATAATAACAAAGTAACTTTTCCTGTTGCGCGGATTTCAGGAACAAGAACAGACTACTTGTAGACTAAATTAGCGTTGACCCTTTAAACAACTTTGTGCTATAAAAAGCCTTTTTTGTTACGCTAACAATTTCACCTTTAAAAAATATTTGGAAATCCAAGGATAGCGGTTAGTCCTTTTTTGCGAGGTTTGTTGGGATGAATTAAAGGCAGCCATGGGAAAGCATTGCAAATTCAGTTTAAGTACATTGCGTCCATTTGAGAAGATCGAGGCGGGGACTGGTACTGTTTCGAGCAAGGAAAAAAAAAATGATTTGAAATCAATTGTTGTTAAAGGGAAAGAAGTGAGAAATGAAAAAATAACAACGTACAGTATCGGATTAAAGTACTGTTCAAAACCTTTTACGCTTTTAGAATTCCACGTAAACGCTTGGTTGCAACTGATTTCAAAAAGTATCTTGGGAAACCAAAGGCATGAGTGAGTCGAAGAAACCTATTAATAGTATTTGACCTCGTACCAGAAGTCGTCTTGTAACAAGCGGGGACCTTCCTTTCCGTTTAACTGATTAGCAACATCAGGGGCGGATCCAGGATTTTACATGAGTGATTTGCAGCACCTTAACTAGGGGGGTTTGATGGCATGCTCCCCCAAGGAAATTTGAAATTTAGTGCTCCCAGAATGCAATTTTCCTGCATTCTGAGAGCACTTTAAGCCATTCAGACACATTAACAGTACCTCCTCAGAAAGGCAAAATTCTGTACAAAAAAATCAATTCTGTGTATTTACACAGACAAACCAGAATAACAATTTTTTTTGTCCAGAAATTTGCCTTTCTGTTGTCTAAGGAGTCTAGCATGTCAATTAAGATTGAGGGCTGCCTTTGAAAATGTAGTAGATCTGCTGCCTGGATTGCTGTCTTGGATGCTTGTAGGGGTGCCAACAGCCTTTTAGATCAGTGTATAAATTGATGTGGTCCAATGAGCTCAGACTGAGAGAATATGTGAAAACCATTTAAGCTTATCAAATACCCAGTGTCAGTGGAAAAATAACTCTAAAAACTATTGAAGAATGACTTTTTTGTCCAGATATAAGTATTAATACAATTTAATCTTTGATAGCTGCTCCTGTTGTTCCATCCTCACAAAGGTAGAATCCTACAAACTCTTCTCTGACTGTTTTGGTCGAATCGAGAAATCTGATCACCACTGAAAGGTTTTCTTTATTTGATATGTCAGCTGCTTCGTCAGGCATAATAGAAAAATATTTGCTGTCCCTGATTTCCTGTGACAAATTATTCACTATGATAGCACCCACAGTTGTAATCATCTCATTTTGAATGGTTTTAGAAATATAAGTCGCATTTCTGGGAGCGGTTTCCAGGTGATGTTTTAGTGTTTGGTCGCCGCTGTCAATTCGAAATTCTAACAGTGCATGGAAATTACCGGAAAGACTGCCATTTCCTCGATCATCATCTCGTGTACCTCTGAGGGCTATGTTGTTTTTCCGCAGAAAATTGTTTTAAAAAGGGATTTCAGAATTTCGCGATTTCTATTGATTTGCGGTTGAAGTAAATTGTTGATCTGCTGATCAGTTGGAACCGCTTCTCTTCTCATGTTTCTCAGAAAATTCTCCATTGCGATCACTGCAAAATTATGCATCTCACATTTCCCGCTGGCGTGTTTGGTAAAACGTGAAACGGCGGACGTCCAAAGTGTGAGTGGAGACTTGAACAATTTGTCTAGTTTATTCGTATTTCGCCCACACTGGACTCCAAAACAAACACACGGTAAACAAAATGCACCATCGACATATTTAGAGTATGCTAGCCAGGGAAATCTTTTCAGCCAGCTCCACACAAAATGACGGCTAGAATTCGAACATTCCACTGACGCTGGGAAATCAAATAGCTCACCTGGTTTCCACACATTCTCTATGAACTTGAACTTGTCCTGGTCCGAATATGAGTTGATTTCCTTGAAAACCAAGCCAACATCATACTGTGAACAGTCCTCCTTCCGACAAACTGGATCGCCTCGAACCATCATTTCTAATTAAAATTTCCCTTGTCTTCCTCCGTCGCAAGTTACTTTAACAATGAACTCTGATCGGAGCAAGAACAAACGAGGGACTTTCAGGGAGAGGCTTCCCTTTATATACGATTGTCAGTAGTTTGCACGGTAGTTTGCGTCCTGGATAGCCAATCACAATCGAGTTTGAGTAGTTCGCAAGACAATGCGAGTGATTCTGGCCAATAGAGGAGGGTTTTGAGTGATTTGTGGAAAGATCGATAAACTAACCACTCCCACCCACTGCGTACAAATTTTGTCCGGTCGTGCCTACGAATTTTTTCGTGTTGTTCTCCGAAGTCTCGACAAAGGGCGAAAGAGCACGAACGGAGATTCGTCAAATTCGTTCGGAAAGGACTGGGTTTGCTGTGTAATCGACGGTATAACGAGATTCGACGATTTTTTTCTTTGTTTTATTTCATAATAAACACTGCAACAAGAAGGATAATTGATTTCTTGAGCTTCAAGAAACAACCTGAGAAGTAACAAACCCAGGTTTGGAAACATTTGAGTGATTTCTGGAAATCACTTGAACTACTCTGGATCCGCCCCTGAACATTATGTTAGAAAAACCAATTCACGTGCCATCACGAGTTCTTGAATTCTGATTGGCTTACGTATTTCTCTAATCTAATCTGATAGCGAATACAATGGTCTTTAAACTGAGTAAAAATCTCAAAACATATTTGTATTTAAAAAGTAGTATGTTTATTGGTTGCCTACTTAAACAATTAGAATACTCGGTTTAAATTACGCTATGCGCCTATCCCTGGAGTATTTACTTAGAAGCAACTCGAATTCGTAGTCTACTTGGTAAAGGTATCCAAAGTCGTTCTGGACCCAACTTATGACGTTTCGTACTCACTCCCGGCGCGTTTCGTTTCGTACCCAACGTTAACCTCAAGTCGATTCGTATCCATTCACTTCAGGAGAACAACAGCGTTCTGATCCATAAAAGTTTGCATCATACGATAAATACGAATTTATAATCAAACATAACAATAACATCCTCCACTCAGCTAAAATATAGTAAAATAAAGTACATATGGAATTGCATACCAACTAGGGAGAAGTCGCGCCCAGCTTATTCTAGGGATATGAAAGAACTTGCGACGGAATTCAATGAATTCTTTACGGAGGTGGGAGTACGTGCCGCAGAGGAAGCCTCAAGACTCGCATCAGTCAATGGTCTAACTACTTTACATCAAGAACTCCCTGTCAGTTTTGTACCCGAAGAACATGAGTTTCGATTTCGGGCTGTTACCTCTTTTGAGATCAATAGGATTGTACAGTCGTTTCCTTCAAATAAAGCACCAGGGAAAGATAAATTACACATGGCAGTGGTGAAAGATGCTCTACCTGCTATCCTCCCGAGTTTGACCGAGATCATAAACAGTTCACTTTTGACATCTGTATTTCCCTCACCATGGAAAGAATCTGAAATTGTTCCAATTCTAAAGGATGGTGGAGATCCGGAAGTAGCCAACGGGAATAGACCTGTGTCGTTGCTGCCTGCCCTATCTAAGATATGTGAACGAGTAGCCTTAAATCAATTTACCGAATATGCAATAAGGAGAAACTGTCTCAGTGGGCACCAAAGTGGGAATAAGAAAGGACATTCGACAGAGACACTCAATATTTTGATGTCAGATCTAGCCTTGGAGGCAATGGACCGCAAGCAAGTCACTGCCTTGGTGTTATTAGATCTTTCCAAGGCATTTGACAGCATTGATCACATGTCCTTGTTAAAGAAGTTACGTGTAATGGGTACCTCTAAAGAGGCAATAGAATGGTTTAGAAGCTACTTGACCGGAAGAAAACAGTCGGTGAGAATCGGTTGCGAAATATCTGAACCCCGCCTAGTCTCGTATGGTGTGCCACAAGGATCAATTTTGGGCCCAGCATTGTTTAATATCTATATCAACGATCTACCATCTGTACCCAAGGTAGGGTCGCTAGAGTGCTATGTTGATGACTCTCAGTTATACCTCTCATTTCCTGTACGTGATGTCACCTTAGCCGCAGCTCAGCTGACAGAAGATCTTAGGAACATAGCCACATGGTGTTGTAAGAACAGTCTACTCATTAACCCGGACAAAACAAAATTTCTGGTTCTGGGGACTCCGCAGTTGCTGATGAAGATTCCAGATGATCTAAGCATTACACTACTCAGCAAAGTGATTACATCATCCAAGTCTGCGAAAAACCTGGGGGTTACAATGGACTGTAATTTAACGTACGACGAACATATAACTCAATTAACTTCGAAATGCATAGGTAGCCTTTGTCAAATAAATCGCGTAAAATACCTGTTTGATAGGCGTACGTTGATCACTATAATCAATTCTCTCGTATTCAGTAAATTATTGTATTGTTCATCAGTATGGGCTAACACTACCAATAAAAACATCGAGCTATTACAGACAGTGCAAAATTTTGCAGCCCGGATAGTTTCTGGAACGAGGAAATTTGATCATGTTACACCTATTCTTAAGCAGTTACAGTGGCTGCCAATTGCTAAACAACTTGAGGTTAGGGATGCTACCATGGTATTTAAATGTTTAAATGGACTCGCACCTCCATATCTTTGTCAGAAGTTTAAAACCAGATCGGAAGTGCACAACTGCAACACTAGGAATAAGGACCATCTACATATACCACTCTGCAGGACGGCTGCAGGTCAGCGCGCGTTTACCTTTAGAGGCCAAAGGCTGTGGAATAGTCTCCCAGATGAGTTTAAGTCTATCACTAATTTAGATGTGTTTAAGGCTGAAGTAAAACAGCATTTTTTAAGGGTATTTTTGAATAATTAAGTTTTAGATATTTGTCATTGTAAATTAAGCTGAAAAGCCTTTTTGAGGAGATTAATAAAGTTGTTATTATTATTATTATTATTGTCTCCAGCGGCTGCATCTCGTGGGGCCGTAAGCAGGGCAAGGTGGATTTTTAATGCCCTGTTCGCGCCCAAGGCGTAGGGCAAATGCGGGTGGGCCACACGTGTCACGTGATAAACAGTGATAATTGCTGATTGCACAGTGTTGAATCCCATTTGAGCGGATTTTATTTGATACCATCGAACGCCTGCCACTCAGGTTATTGTGTACATTTTTCTGCAAAACCGTTCAACTCCTTCACTCTTTTATTTACAAAAACACCAAATAATCAGTTTGCATTGCTCTTGTTGGACAAAGTTGTTTTCGGCAGGAGATTTCGGCCTGCTTTGGCCAGTGTTTGCAATGCAGAGTGTCTAGCTAACGCACATGCGTGGAACGATGGCGTTAAGTGGCATAGGTATAAATATAAGTATCATCAGAAACCCATCAGACTTGAAACATGTGACTGCCTTTGAATGTCCTCACTGCGTTGTTGTTTCGATCATCTGCAGGGGCACCTTGCGTCAATTTTGTGCGCTCAAGACTTGGGTTAAAAAAAAAAACAAAAAAAATTGCTAACTGAGTTGTATACAGAGAACTAAATCTCCAATCCGGTTTTCTGAGCGAGCTAGCTTTCCTCCTGGCCAGTGTCAAGAAAACTAGACCTTCAAGAAAGCCTGTCAACCACTTTCCCACGTTAAGTGAAGAAGAAGAGAGACCCTGGGATCATAGCCTGTGTCAAGCTCTCGGTTCGTGGGCACGATCGAAACAGCGGGTGAGCAGCGGGAGTCTGGGAGGTAGAAAAATGCTTACCAGACTCCCACCGATTTGTTCTCTCGCTCTCCCGCTTTTCGATCGTGCCCACGATCCGGGAGCCTGGCACAGACTGCTGGGATCAAGGTCAGAAAACGTGTCGTAGGAACTCTGTGGGAACGCTTTTCTTCGATACTTTTTGCGAGGGTCTTTCTTTTTAAATTTCAAATCTTAACATCTCGCAATTTTGGTAGGCCGGCAAAAGTCGCTGTCAAAATTTCAACCACTGACAAGAAAGTCATTGTCACATTTTCGTAAAGACTAAGCTCTTGAGCTCTGAAACGTAACTTTGTCCTTTGTTATTATATCATTTTCTCCATTTCCACCGTTTTAGGGCCATTTCGCTGGTCCGCATTTACCTCCGCAAGAATATTTCTTTTTGTTTATATTTCCCGGTATTGTATCAGAATTCAACGGAACATTTGTCGGAAAAACGTCTAGGAATTTTATTGGCTATCGTTTCCCACTTACAACCGGAATGCGTTAAAACGTTTCCTTCATTCAATTAAGTCCTCTCTATTTATTCAGCAAATAAGGATATTAGCTTTAGCAAAAAAATTGAAAAGCGATGACATTTAATATCTCCACACTGAGATATTTACAGCAGTGATCAAAGACACACCTCATTTTAAAGGGTGCAAAATAGGCTTTCCAAACAAGTATATTTCACATTTTAGTAGCCCTTAATGTTTCCCAAACAATTAGAATTTTTACTAATTTACATTCTTCATGCATATAATTTGCATATAAACCCCCAGAAACCAAGAAGGCAGCTGACAAAAGTTAAAAGCAACATTTTTACCTCATTTTTACCATGAGGTATAGTGATGGTTGGATTGGTCACTCCATTCCCGTTAGACAATTAATTTATGCATTAAATCTGCATTAAATGTGAATTAAACTGGTTCTCTCCTGTCTCCCCTACTAGGTTTGGTTTTGTCCACAAAGTCGTGTAATTGTGGGGGGAGGGGGGAGACAAAGCGGAAGCACCTGTTTACAAAATGGCGTCTGTTGTGTCCAGCCCGACGCAAAGATTGTCAAGGCGGGTTTTCGTTCTTTTCGCTCCATCTTTGATCAAAATACACTTTTGAAGTTCTCGCGAAGGAACAGGAAATGTGTTCAGGAATGCTCGATGGGTTTTAAAGTCTTAAAAGTGACGATGTCTCCAATTTGGACGAAGAGTAATCGATCAGTCGTAGCAAGAGTGCACAAAACGTGATTCGGAATGAACGTGGAATGATTTCCGCACAGGTCCCTACTTCATTGTGCATGCCGTAGCCGTACGGTTTCGTTCTCAGAGAACAAGAAATGTTTGCATGCGCACTTCACAAGACAATTCAACTACAGCAGGCATAATTTATCAGGTATCATTTCTTGTAAATCTGCTCGAAAAATAACAAATACAGAAATTGATACAATTTAATTTCTATATGCCATTTTTACAAACAAAAAATCGATAAAAGTTTGTATTTTAAAATTTCAGGGAGCTATATCCATCAGAAAATGATGTCAAATGATAGAAAAAACCCTCCTCTTCAACCCCTGCTCACGTTTCAAGCCAGAACTCCAAAGTTCGTTATATATCCGTCACTAAGGTATAAAAGCTGAAATTCACGAAGTGATTGGGTGCGTTCATTTACTTCCTGTGTGCCAAATTTGGAAGCAATCAGAAGAAACGCAATTTTTTGGCGAATTTTCTAAATCTGGGGAAAAGTTAGACCGGGCGGCCTGAGCCTGCTGGGAATGAGTCAAAGGAATTAGTAAGCAACTGTTAAATACCTTGTCTGACGTCACATTGCCTATGCATATGGCTTTAAGTGAGTAGTTCAGAAGATTTACATTTTCCTCCCAGCTAACTGAAGTTATTTCAGGCTGGTTGAGCCATTATCCGGCAATAACTCGGTTTCTAAAATTCTTTACCGTTTGCGTTTGTTTATTTACCATGACATTTTTCATGTCTTATCGTTTCCTTGTAAGCTTTATTCATAAATCTTAAAATTAGCTAATAAAATATTTGTAATGGAGGCTGGCCATCCCTTCAGTTTTTCCTCTCTGTCAAAATTTGTCAGTATGCTAATGAAGAACCCCTGAATGCATATGTCACGGACGAAATATTTGCTTTCGTTTAATAGGAAATTGCAAATGTTGTGCGTCGAGTAGTAAGCAAAAAAATAATTAACTTTCCAAAATATTCGTTTGCTCGCGATAAATAAGGGGGTCTTAATATCGAGCTTTGGAGTCTCATAGGTCGTTTAACAAAATTTTGAAATCAGCTGGAGAAAAAGAGGGTTATATTTAAGCCAAATACACTAAAACACTACATGGAAACGACGAAATTCCAGTTGCAATTGGGGGAAATTTTGTCGAATGTTGGACTGTGATCAATGCCGACTTTCAAAAGTCAACGTCGTTGAAAGTTGTTAAACCTGAGAGTGATGCAGCTAACGATGTGTAGGTAAAATAGACTGCACGACGTGAATTGTATGCGCCGGCGGAAAAATTTTAAAAGCTGAAATATCACTTGAGGTGTTTGAACCAGCGCGCTAGGTGAGCGAGCTAACCAGTCGGACATGTTGGTATAACAGAGTCAACGTGCCGCAAATTAATAGATCGGCTCTTGGCCACCTGCAAGTCTCAACAATTGCTACATATTCTATTGCTGGGTTTTATCAGATGAACTATTCAAAAGGCTCCACATGTTGCTTAGCCGCGAAAATACTGCCAGCTTGTTAAGTGGTTTAACAGTCGTAGAAAGTATCAACGAAGGGGAATTTCTGTTCAAGCGTATTTTTGTAAAAGGTACGCCCGATTTTTTATTGTTTTTCAGCTGACAAAACTCCTCTTTGCTTAGTTCTGAACGATGATTGATTAGGAACTCACCTTGAATATTGGTCAGTCTCTATTCGCTTGGTAATTCTTTCTTATCGCTATATCTTTGTCGATGTCAAATTCTACGCGCCAACTGAACTTTCGGTTCTCCAAGTCTTAGGCAAGTCTTTGAAATTCCTCAGTTTTCCTCGGTTCGTCGCCAAGGTATTATGCGGAGTAATTTCAAACCAATAGTTGTTGACAGTGTTGTCCATTCTTAATTACTGTTAACGTTATTCAACAAAATTGTTCAGTCGCATGAGAACTTTAAAAAAAAACAATTTCACGAAGAAGATTTATTTCAACAAAAAAATCCTTGACGATGAACTGGAGAAAACGCGACTGGAAATTATATTACTTTTCATAACATTTGAAAACTGATATACATAAGGATAGCTAATTTAACGGCCGGGTAACAACAAAACGATTGCTCTAAGTCCTGAAGCCGTTTACAAGTTTATTCTCCAACGTACGAACGAACGCAGAAGCGCTCCATTGAGCAGATAACTAGGGAAACTGAGTTAGTGAGTCAGTTTATCTATATGAAGATCGCTAAATGGAGCAAGGAGAATTGCAGAACGAAATAAACTAAAAGACCTTCTCGTGAGCGATTGTGTTGACCTGTTGTCAAGCCAAGAGCACTCAGCCTCGATCTTGTCACAAAGTTTAAATTTTCCTAGCCTACACTAATACTTAATTTAATTAATACTGTTTCGAGGAATCGAGTCTAAAGCTATAAACAAAATTTGGTACTTATTTTCCTATCCGCTTTTCTACTTTAATAACTTGTGAAGTAAGAAAACTCTTAGAATAATGCTTCAGTATAGCACTTGAAAACACCCAACTCCTATCGTGAGTCTCAGCATTCAGTATATCAAAATAAACTCGATGGAAGTATACGGATGTTTATTTTGGCGCACAGGTAACTAATCGTGTCTCCATAGCAACAGCAGCAAACAAGATAGTTACACGAGTTGGCGTTTATTTTAGGATCTCAATAATTTTACAAGACTTGCCATGGAAAAATTACTGATTCAGATTAATGATATCTATGGCATGACATACGCTTGTCTGATAGTCTCAAACTGAGTTTCAACTGCTCATAGTTTAACAGTTTAAAAAGTGAATGCGAAAGGTTAAATATAGAAAGTAGAATGTGTTTACTTTTAATGTAGATTATCAGCGATTGCTTTTTGTATTGCATCGCTACGATCAAGTGATTGCACTGATTTGGCTAAAATACCTCGCATCATTTCGTTAACCAGTCAGGAATACAACTAAACCCAATCGTGATAAGCTAGCAGTCGTCCCGCGCTTGGTTCATGAGACTCTGTACATCCGTTGTGATTGGCCAGAATAATCTCGTTGGTTCTGGCTTTGCTGCAATCATTCGAAAACTGCTTTGATAGCATTTATCATCAGTCGGCTTCACGAGGCAACTAGAAGATGTCCAACGCCAAATCAAGATCATCATCATGACCCTTAACATAAAATTGATAATGAATATAGTGTATTTAACCCTGAAACATTTCAATTGAAGGCCCTAATGAAACACCTCAATGATAGTCTATGTACCATCCTACTCTTTCATTAAGTCAATGCTTTCACTCTTAATTGTTATAAAGATCTCGATAGTGCATGTCGTTAGTAATGAGAATCTAGCGTTTGACCGAGTGAGGTCTCTCTGATTGGTCACCTTTGGAGATGAAAGGGTAAGGTTAATGATATCCCTATACTTTCACATAACTGGACCTAAAAATTGAGATGGAGTGGAAAATAAGGCAGTCAGGCAAAGAAAGCGAATCAAAATGATCGCATTAACCACATTACCATAGATCAGCACAGGTGACGTCAAACTGCGTTAAGGACGTGCCGCAGTTTGTAAACGAGCTTCTTACAAAATAATGACGTCTTCGGTAATAAGCAACTAAAAAGGCGCCCCAGTCCCAAACAAAGAGAAACCAGAGATCTGTTTCAAAGAGCTCGAATGCGGTTCCAGTCATCAAGAATGCTTTCATCTTTTTACACACAGGAATCTCGTATTTACCATTTTGAGGTTCTCACTCACACAAGCCGAAATAATTTGGAAAAAACAAACTCCAAAACGGTGCACTATCTAAAAAGATAATTTTTCTATGATTGCTATGACGGCATTTCCTCTGAGTAACGACCAATCGCTGTGCGCGTAGTAGATTTGTCACATTGGGTAAAATAATAACGTTTATCATAACACGTATAATCGGTTTTTTCGTTCACTTATTCATCTCTTTTCTCTGTCATAAGACAATAGCTTCTATTGTATGAAACAATCAAACACTTTTTTTTACGATAAGGAAATTTCTCATGGAGAGATCCTGCAGAGAAGTTTATCCAATAAAACATTTTCAGCTTTCACGTCTTTTTGCGGTTTTTCTTCCTTTTTGTGGTACATATTGGCAGTTAATTTGTCTTTTGTTTAACATGTTTAATTCAACCATAAATCGGTTCAAGAGTGGTCGCTTTATCCCTCAACTCCATGTCATACTTAGATGGCAGGAGCTGTTTATTAAGTTATCTAGTGAAAACATATTCCTGGGTTGATCGGCCTTTCAACTGGCCGACATCTTCTAAACTATGGCCCTGCCGATACGTACTAAACGCATTTAACCTTAATATTGTCAACGCTTGACGCCTTGTAAATCGTGCTTACTACCACGAATATCGAAAATATCGCCGGTCAATATCAGTGTTCTCGGGAAGATCTTTTGTTGTTAACTGCAATGGTTCAATTCCTAATAACAAAACTAGGCACGTTGAAAGCAACAATTTAATTCGCAAAACACCTCGGAGATTGCTGAATCTTTTCAACGACTGGAGCCCATCTAATCAATGTACACCATTCCTATTTCAGAGTGACCGCAACAATTACAAGGTCTCCTACAAGAATGCGCAGCCGTTCACACGAAAACTGAGCCTCAATAGTGTATAATGTACCAGCCAAAGACAGCAACTAAACCCATGGCTTGAATCTAAGAGGAAGGATTTTACGCCAAATGAAGTCTAGAAAAGCTCGCGTCTCCGATAGACGAGGTAAATGTAACACACAGATAAACTTTTCCCTGAATTAACTCACAGAATCTGGATTAGTCTTGTCCCTTTTTATAACTTACCAACCGTAAGTACTATCCACTGAACCTCCAGAAGCGTTCGGCAAGTTATATGAGAAACGTACAAATACATGGCTTGAATAACTTACGTGCGGTGTATTTACTTACGTTGAGACTTCGCTGGCTAGTAATGGCGTTAAACATGCAATTGAGCTTAATATATTACTGTCGTTGGCCGGTTTATTGCACAAAGCGTGTTTTGCCAAACGTTTTCTAAACCACGCTTTGTATTCAGTCTGAGAGAAATTCAGCATTACTGTTCAAGCAGTTATTACTGAGTTTGCCTGACAACAAGGCTTGACATGAGTGTTCAGTCGCTTTGACAATTAACGTTTACCGGCCTGACTCGTGATGACAGTCTACCAAGTTCCTCCGAGAACTGATAAACTCATTCTCGGCACTTTAACCGTTTTAACTGAGTCAGTTTAAAATACTGACTCATTTAACTAGAAATACTTCGAACACAATTGCAACGAAAGAGATTTTCAACCGCTCAAAGGAAGCATATACATTGAAAGCAAGATAGATAAATACTATTTAGACTATGGTGATGTCAAATACATTTCATTGAATTCAGTTGTAGCGATTTCTTTTCAGGTGTTTTATTTCAAGCTTCGTGAATAGTGCCTCCTATCTCAATTAACGTTTTCCTTTATTTGGGTCATTCTCTTATGTTTTTAAATGTTGTAACTATGGGAAACCTTGGCGAAAATTGCAACAATGGTTGACATATCGATGCGAGCCTCGGCTTCGGTAATAACTGATCTCTCACTGGTCGCTTGGACGACTGTGAGAAACACAAACTCTTACAGCCGTGTTTTTCAGTGTTAAGCGGATCGAGATATTTGAATTATTATTCAAAAAGCTAAGGAGTTCGTTCATTGTTCTGTGTCTTTATTCTACCGTTCGCAAAGTGTACCTCAAACAGGTGCATGGTTCAGTGAGTAAAGCCCCGTTTTTGTTGAAGAACTGCGGCAGGCATGTTCTTTATTAAGGGTTTAGTTTCTACAGCCTGAAACTGGTATTGCGTCGTTGGGAAATTGGAACACACAAAAGAAATGAGTTTACCGAACGAGTTGTTGTAAGCCCTTTGTGAGGGCGAATGACGAAGGACTTACACTCGAAACTTTATGGGTTCCCTCCAACCTTACGGTGGCCAGTACAACTGACATTATCCACTCGTTTGAGAAACCCGCTGTTTAGTTCTGTCTTTCATTTTTCACTGTATATTGCTCTACAGCTAGCGTTGCTTTCGAACAAATTTATATTTTCCGTATCAAAAGCAAAGGTTTTTTCAGTTACAGAATGACCAACCTTCGTGCAAATTTCAATAGCTATCTACTGTAGTTACAATTCTACTTGATCGAGTTTGCTTCATCGCATTGGTGGAACCCCTTTGTACGCTGAATCACGGTTTATAACAATTTCAATTTTACAAGAATTCGACCATCCCTTCTTCATTGTGTAGAGCTCTCTTTTCAGTGATTTGCTAAGTTCAACTGAAACTATACGAATTAAAATGCTCGTTGTTCTCCATTAAAATAAAGTTGTTTGAAGAGAGACAAACTTTAAGTTCTCGTAATCAGGACTCGTCGTACTTTCCTCGTAAGACTCGAAGACGTATTATAAGACGAATAATATGACGACCTATTGTGGGTCTAGACGAACTGCATGCCCTTCGTATTGCGTCTTGAACGACGCATTACTAAAGGTTGTTAGTCTGGACGCATAGTGCGTTGTGTGCCCGTCTTTTTCTACAGACGCATAACCCGCAGACGAAGTACGAATGTTTGCCCAGACGGATAATGCGTCCCCTAGTATAATCAAAGTAGGACTATGGTGAACTCGTGGATATGTTTACAAAACAGAGAAAAAAGAAATAATTTAAAAATTACCGAGGTGTTTTTTCAGAGTTGTGATTGAATGAACTTGAAGATAATTTTAATAATCTATAATCATAACATAAAAGTGACCAGGGAGCTGAGTAGCTTTTTGAAATAAACATACAGTGAGTACATGACGCCAATCATTTGACTACACTAGGCATCAGTTATAAGGCAGGTGGCAAGCATACAGTTGTTAAAAAATTTGATAACTTAACATAAGGGTACAGGATTAAATGGCACCGAAACCAAATGTAGTTCTGGTATCCTGCTGCTCACTGTCTGTGAGTTCGAAGTTTCTAACACATGTAACAGGGTCCTTCTGAATAAGGTCTGAATTTTGTTGCCATGACATTGTCAATTTTATCATCATTATAGCTTTTGTTGTCTACAAGTCTATTCAATGTATTCAACAGAAATATCCACCTTGATTCTGCAGCTGATAATGAACAAAACCATGTAGGACAGCCCAGCTGACGAATCATACCAAACAAGTCTTTCTTGCATTTTTGCAAAGTATGTTAGTGATGATCTTAAAATCCTTAAGACTCTCAATCCTTTATCAAGTTGAATTAGTTTATTTACATTACCATCTCATTTTAGGTTATCAGTGGTATTTATATTCAGGGTTGCACTTAAAAAAAATCACACTTTCCATCATTAATACAGCAATACATCTTTGTTTTTATCCTTAATATGATGAGTCACACAACAGTAAGCAAAACAGGTAAGCCTATTTTTCCAACATGTCTACTTCAACACAATCTAGTTCACTTCAAGGTAAATTCGGAAATCAATACACAGAAAACTTTTCATTGTAACGGCTTGTGGTGTATTGTATAGAATATAACGCTTAATACATTTTCTACATGACTTACTCTTTTCGAACCCTTTAATGACTTTCTTACATTGTAATCTTCATGGTTCTCCGCCATGGCATGCGCCTCCATATTAAATGGTAAGCGTTGACATACTTCTTGACCGTCCCAATACTTCTCCAACTCCATTCCTGTTCGTACTAACACTTAAATCAGTAGAAACGTCCTCCATGCGATGTTTCTTATCCAGGTTGGCCACAGAAGTTCTTCGGTTTCACAGTCATGGATTCGTCAATTTATTCTGTTTTCAGTAGTAGTTTCGTTCAATAACGAGTACTCATTTCGTCATATAAGTTCTCATTCAAGTGCTAATTTCGCTCTATGAGTTCTCATCAAAGCTTACTACATTAGCAAGAGATTTTCTCATCTTCAGATCACTTTCGAGCCAACTGAAATTCATATACTGCTTGTAATCTTTGGGGCGGTCGATGGCGGTCGATGTCGGAAAAGCGAATAGTTATCATCTGTTCACGTTTAGCGCCTGGCCGAGTAAAAGGCTCATGAAATTCAGTCTCCAAGTTGGTTATTGTCCTAACTGGAAACATTTAAACTCCTTTTGATTTTAGTAAGACCGCTATTGAGGCCCTGTTAGTGAGGTTCTTTATGTCGCGCGTCTGAGTTTCAAACCTTTTCACGTCGCAATGATTTCGGAAGGTCGAAGGTCGCTGTCGTAATTTCCCGTGAGCGGCTCGTCGTTCGTCGCCATTTCAGGTCCTTTATGTCGCCGTTTCAAGGCCATGTCGCTTTTCGAAATTTACCCCTAACAGGGCCTCGCTAATCGTCCTCTTAAGCTACAAAATCATTACAAACTCTGGCAACGGTACGATACACTTTCAGCGTGAACTTTCATCAACAGACTTCCGTGACTTCGGTCACGACAATTGTCGTCTTCATATCGGTGCCCCCGAGTTCTATCCGACTAATTACGAAGATGTCTACACTGGAGTGAGTGAGTGAGTGAGTGAGTGAGTGACAATTTGCATATCGGAGTCCCCACAAAAACTCGCAAATACGCTTCGCATATCCACGAGTTAAAAAGGAAGTCACTAGATTCCTGGAAAACACCTTCCAAAAGGTCTCAATTAAAAAGTACCCAAAAGTGATACCTAACTCTGCTAAAAAGCAAGAGAACAATCCACTCGTTAGTATCAGGACAATAGCAACACTCCACTAAATTATTCCATTCTTGATACTTAAAAACGTTGGTGAGGGGCAAGCTAAGAGCTTTACTTTTAACTATTTTAAAGGAGTTTTATAAAAAGCAGAACCATACTTGCCACTAACAAGCTAATCCGGCAATGGCCGGTCAGCGGAGGCTGACCCGTGAGAACGATAACGGACAATAAATAAATAAATAAATAAAAATAATAATAGTAAATAAATAAATAGAACTAGCTCATCACCAGATTAGCTTACTAGGTAGGCCGCTACAAAGTTGGTTACTGACGGTAAAGTGCGAGGGAAAACTCCCTGAGGTAGGGCGTTCCAGATAGGAATGATGCGAGAGTAGAAAGAGAATTGGAAGACACTGATTTTGGATGGAAGAAGGAAGAACTGATAATTATTACGGACACTGGCTCTTGAAGAGTGGGATACGGGCTTAGGTATAATGTTGGGTGGGAAGTTAATTCTAACAAGTCCAAAGTTAATCTTGTAAAACAGCGAGAGATCTTGCACTGTTCTGCGATGTTGAAGAGACTGCCAACCCAACATACTTATCATCTCCGTAACACTACTTGACCTGCGGTAGTCCCCTGTCGTAAAGCAGGCGGCTCTGCGCTGGACGGATTCCACCATGTAGATGTCCCTCTTGGTGTTCGGAGACCATGCCACCGACCCGTACTCGAGGATGGGCCGAACGAGTGACGTGTAAGATCGCTCCTTGATCGGGGCGGGCACGATGAAAGGTTCCTCTGTAAAATACCAAGGACTCTATTTGCCTTCTTTTTAACTTCCTCTACTTGCTTGTCCCAACGAAGACTTGATTTTATATAGACGCCTAGGTATTTCTGAAAGGTGACACTCTCAAGAGTAGATAGAGCCACATAAGGAATGCACCCCTAGTGATGGATAACACTTCAGAGTTATAGACATCAGGTAACACTTTTTCGGCGTGAAGGCCATTTGCCATTTGTTGGCCCAATAATCCAGGAGGCGTAGGTCTTCTTGGAGAATAGCGTGGTCATCAGGTGCATTGATCGGGCGGTATAAAACGCTATCTTCAGTCCATTCGACACTTCAGCCCAGTCGGCACTTATCTTGATGCAACGTTACATACAATCCAATTTGTTAGCTTTTTTATGGCCTGTAGCAGGAGCCCATTACCAAGAGCGTTCCTCTTCCCCTCTAGGTCTGTACGATAGCGTATCCTCGTTTTGAGTTAAAAATAGAACATCTTATTAGTAATTCCGCGGCAAGTAGGAGAAAGAGCCAGTGAGAGAGGAGACACAGACAATTAAAATGTGACGTCAGATTTTACTAATATAGGTTATCAATGGCAGACAAAGCGGTGAGTAGCGGGGATCCCTGATCATTTATTTCGGAGTTTCTGAGTAAGAATTTTGCTGTATCCTCTTTCGAGTTAAGCAGCAATTCGGAAAGCGAAAACGATTTTAGCGCATTTGAAAGCACAGCGTCAAAGGGAAAAGTTTCGACTGGTGCCAAAACATCATCAAAGTATAAGTGTCAGCAAAGCGGTCGAAGCATAGTTAACTATGGTCGAAGAAAGCGACAAGTTCAGAGACTTATTCGAAGCGCAAAAAATCCCTCTTGGTGGAGGATGACATGAAAAAGCTTTGTTCCTGGATATTTTCCGATGAAGAGGGCTTAATTGTCGCGGATAAAGTAAGAGAAAAGCTGGCCGAGTCAACTCGCGTAACCTCTAACACGGTCAGGTTATCATTTGTGCAGCATTTACTCTCTAGATCTGCTGAACTACTGGACAACTTCAGACTCTTGATCAATGGTGGCTTTAAAAGTTCGGAAGAAACGTGCAGGAAAGCAACATTTTCTATTGCGTGGATGAAAAGTCTCGCCAAGTTTCATCCTTGGTAAAACGACACAACAGCGCAGGCTTCTCGAAAGGATTTTGACGAACCACGGTCACATTCTTGTTACTTCAAATGATTCCTGTGCAATATCTCATGCAAAATTGTGTTGCTATATGAACTATGATAAAAAAAAAACACAGAACAATGGAGCTGTTATTGCACCGATTCTTTCACTAGGCTAACAATGACTATGTAGCAAACCTGGCATTGGAGAGGGATTCTTGGAAGAATTCAGGAAATTTCTCAATAACGCTTCCAAAACAGGAATAGCTGACCTAGTAATCAGTGGTGACTTTAACTTCCCTTATGTTGATTGGTCTACTTGCTCACCAGCTACAGCTGGTTTCCTGACTGAAACTTTTTGTGAAATTCTTGATGACTACTTTCTTACACAAACAAACTTCAATGTAACTCGTCCTAATGCCTCGTCATGTATTACGTCACATGGTAATATCTTGGATCTTGTCTTGACAAATAATGAATCATTGATTGAGGGAACTACTACGTACCCAAATGGCTTTGACTCAGACCATTTTCCAGTCTGTTTTGCTATCAAGAAGAAGTTTAACAGGCTGAAAAACAGTTCAAGATCAGTATTTTGCTACCATAAAGCTGATTTTGATGGTCTTAGACACACCCTCTCTCATATTTTATGCATGGCCAGAAATCGCGGACGCAACGCCCGCGTAACGGCAGCGGCTTTCTACATTACTGAAGCAAAACATGGCGATTAAATTTACAAAAGAATGTATGGAGTAAAAATTAAATTTGAGGATAGAATAACTCCTGGCGTACCTGCAACGGTTTCCAAGTCTGAATCTATTAGGAGAAAGTATCCGTAATCCAACTGTATGAAAGTCATTTTTAAACCAGACCATTAACAGCGTCCTTTTTAGGCATGATTTTAGCTCCACTTTCGCTCTCTTAACCCTTCTATTTCATGTAGGAAATAAGTAAAGTAGCAATCTTTCACCGCAGCTCGCCACGTTCCCATCCGCCTGATTGATTTTTCCAAGTTCATTTCTCAAAGTTAACATCGTGTCACAGAAACACAGTGATTTTCAGGTAGTTTGGACACGATTAACAGGGTCCATTTCGGCGATGAAAACCCAAGAATATAAAACTATAAAAGTAGAGGCATTCAACCGTGAAGTCCGCTAATGGTTACTCGATGTTACACGAAAAAGAACCTCCGTTCTTCACAACATTCTCTCAGTTTAACCGCCATGTTTGGTATCAAAGGAAAGCTATGAAACCAGGCTTCAAAACTCCGTTGAGAACTGGGGACAGACGCTAAACAGTGTTGTAGGTCAGCGCTCTAAATAGAGGGTATTTTTACTTCCGGCGCGGGATGGCGGGAATTTCATTCATGCGATCGAGTGAAGGATTTCATTATCGAAAACAATTTTAGACGTCCTGAAGGCTTTTGATCGCTGTAAATTTAACCACGGATAAAAGACAATGCAGTTGTTCATAATCGATCTCGCAAAATAGAACGCTTCATGGGCCGCCATACTAGTTTTTTTCTGTTATTGTGGAGAAAGCCGCGTATCGATGTGCGGGCTCAAATGTCCGCGATTTCTGGCCATGGGGATTCTTTTATATCTTGTGACGACATTGACTCTAGTACAGCTAATTTTCAAGATCTCGTACTGGCAGCAGTCAATCAGCATGTCCCAACGGCAAGGCTCAGACGCAATTCTAGACCACCATGGATAGACAATGATGTTTTGAAAATGGTAAAGAAAAAGAAAGTCCTGTGGAAACGGTTGAAGTCCAATGCTTCTGCTGATGGGACATCTAAATTCAAGCTACTTAGGAAGGAAACTAAGAGCCTTATTTCCTCCAAGTATCGTCAGTATTTAAAGTCTTTGTCAGAAAAATTGAAGTCAAATCCTAAAAAGTTTTGGTCCTTTCATTCACTCAAGACTAAGACTAAAAGATTGCCTGAGGTCATCACATACAGAAGCAAAGCCAAGTCTGCTAAAGACCCCCTTGAGAAAGCTTCCTTGTTCAACGACTTCTTTGGATCTGTGTTCTCCGCAAAAATATCAGACCTGAGCACCGTGGTCCCTCATGGTGATGTGGTCAATCCAGACCTTTTAATGGAAGTTTCAACATCCAATAATAGGGTCAAAGATATCATCAGTAAGTTGGATATTACCAAGGCTACTGGAATAGACGGTATATCTGCAAGGATTTTGAAAGAGTGTGCGGAGGAGCTATCATATCCTTTGACTCTGTTATTTAATCTGTCTTTTAGAAGTGGGAAGGTTCCTTCCTCATGGAAAAAGGCCCATGTCACTCCTGTACATAAAGCAGATGCCAAGGATGTCGTAGAGAATTATCGACCTATTTCCCTACTGTCAATACCAGGTAAATGCCAAGAGAAGATAGTACATAATGCGATATATTCTCATGTGGCTCCCTATTTAACTGATTGGCAACATGGGTTTATAAGAGGTCGCTCCGGTGCCACCCAGCTGGTACTTACACACCATCATTGGACCAAGGCCTTGGATGATGGATTACAGGTGCACGTAGTTTTCTTGGATTTCACTACGGCCTTTGACAGAGTGTCACATGATATACTTTTGCAGAAACTGTGTAACTTTGGTATCTCTGGTAGTCTGCTGAACTGGTGTAAGGATTACTTAACTAACAGAGAGCAAAGGGTTGTTATTAAGTTCTTCCTGGACTGTCATCCCATCTGGTGTACCACAGGGTTCCTTGTTGGGCCCCCTGTTCTTTGTGATATCCATCAGTGATTTACCTGATGTAGTTATGGCTGGTAACACAATTGCCTTGTATGCTGATGACTGTAAAACATCTAAAGTGATAAATTGTCCATCCGACCACCAAGTTTTTCAATCTGATCTGGATAACCTGTACTCATGGAGTCAGCAAAATCTTATGGACTTCAATGTGAAAAAATGTAAATTGATGCGTATCACCAAGAAGAAAATGCCTTTTCACGCTGACCTTCGGCTCAACAACAACACCTTGGAGGAAATATCGGAATTTCGTGATCTTGGTCTAGTCACTACTAGTAAGCTGTCTTGGAATGCCCATGTCGATAAATTATCAAGCAAGGCAAACAAAATTCTAGGCCTCATCAAACAAACATGTAGGGGTCTGAATGACGTAGCCACCTTAAGAACCTTGTACTGTGCCTTGGTAAGATCCCAATTAGAGTACTGTACTGTTGTCTGGTCGCCTTATACAGCTAGGTGCGTTGACAAGTTGGAAAAAATTCAACGAAGAGCTACCAAGTTTATACTGAAGACTGATGATGAGTATGATACTAGAAGAGAAAGACTGAACTTGTTATCCTTGAAAGACAGACGCTTTTTGTTTGATGTTTTGTTTTTTTATAAAATTTTAAATGGGTATATCAACATAGATATCTCTTCGTATATTGAATTTTATTCAGACTCTGAAAGGTACTCTCTAAGGGGAAGGGATGAACTTACCTTGAAGAAGAACTATGCAAGGACTAATACTTTTAAGTTTAGTTTTTTTAATAGAATAGTTGATATGTGGAATGCATTACCACCATCTGTGCGTCTCGCCTCAAGTATCTCTAGCTTTAAAAAGGGTGTAAGGGATTTCTTATCTTCTAGAATTAAGTTACGAATCTAATACTTCATTAGTTATTTTATTTATTTCTTTATGTTTGTAAATGGTTCTTAGGTGGGGTTTCTCAGGTGGTCCCCCTTGTATGGGGTCGTTGACTCTTTTGTGGACTATCCTAATGGCTCTGTTTTACTTTCTTTTATCTCTCATCTCAGTCTTTCTCTCCTGTTTTTTTTTTCCTTTCCTCTTATCTCCTCTTGCTTCCTCTTAATTCTTATAACTTATTTTTAGAGTACCATCTTTATTTTATTGTAGTGATTTTGCCATTAAATTGTAATAAATAAATAAATAAATAAAATGTTCTAGTGTTTTCAATATCTACTAAGTATAGCAGTGAGAGTAAACTACTACAATCAAAGTAGGACTATGGTGAACTCGTGGATATGTTTACAAAACAGAGAAAAAAGAAATAATTTAAAAATTACCGAGGTGTTTTTTCAGAGTTGTGATTGAATGAACTTGAAGATAATTTTAATAATCTATAATCACAACATAAAAGTGACCAGGGAGCTGAGTAGCTTTTTGAAATAAACATACAGTGAGTACATGACGCCAATCATTTGACTACACTAGGCATCAGTTATAAGGCAGGTGGCAAGCATACAGTTGTTAAAAAATTTGATAACTTAACATAAGGGTACAGGATTAAATGGCACCGAAACCAAATGTAGTTCAGGTATCCTGCTGCTCACTGTCTGTGAGTTCAAAGTTTCTAACACATGTAACAGGGTCCTTCTGAATAAGGTCTGAATTTTGTTGCCATGGCATTGTCAATTTTATCATCATTATAGTTTTTGTTGTCTTCAAGTCTATTCAATGTATTCAACAGAAATATCCACCTTAATTCTGCAGCTGATAATGAACAAAACCATGTAGGATAGCCCAGCTGACGAATCATACCAAACAAGTCTTTCTTGCATTTTTGCAAAGTATGTTAGTGATGATCTTAAAATCCTTAAGACTCTCAATCCTTTATCAGGTTGAATTAGTTTATTTACATTACCATCTCATTTTAGGTTATCAGTGGTATATATATTCAGCGTTGCACTTAAAAAAAATTACACTTGCCATCATTAATACAGCAATACATATTTGTTTTTATCCTTATAACTTCTTGTTTTTACAATGTAAATATGAGTCACACAACAGTAAGCAAAACAGGTAAGCCTATTTTTCCAACATGTCTACTTCAACACAATCTAGTTCACTTCAAGGTAAATTCGGAAATCAATACACAGAAAACTTTTCATTGTAACGGCTTGTGGTGTATTGTATATAATATAACACTTAATACATTTTCTACATGACTTACTGTTTTCGAACCCTTCAATGACTTTCTTACATTGTAACCTTCGTGGTTCTCCGTCACGGCAGCCGCCTCCATATTTACAAGTAAATGTTGACATACTTCTTGGCCGTCCCAATACTTCTACAACTCCATTCCTGTTAGTACTAACACTTAAATCAGTAGAAAAGTCCTGCATGCGATGTTTCTTATCCAGGTTGGCCACAGAAGTTCTTCGGTTTCACATCATGGATTCGTCAATTTATTCTGTTTTCAGTAGTAGTTTCGTTCAATAACGAGTACTCATTTCGCTCATATAAGTTCTCATTCAAGTGCTAATTTCGCTCTATGAGTTCTCACCAAAGCTTACTACATTAGCAAGAGATTTTCTCATCTTCAGATCACTTTCGAGCCAACTGAAATTCATATACTGCTTGTAATCTTGGGGGCGGTCGATGGCGGTCGATGTCGGAAAAGCGAATAGTTATCATCTGTTCACGTTTAGCGCCTGGCCGAGTAAAAGGCTCATGAAATTCAGTCTCCAATTTGGTCATTCTCGTAACTGGAAACATTTAAACTCCTTTTGATTTTAGTAAGACCGCTAATGAGGCCCTGTTAGTGAGGTTCTTTATGTCGCGCGTCTGAGTTTCAAACCTTTTCACGTCGCAATTTCGGAAGGTCGAAGGTCGCTGTCGTAATTTCCTGTGAGCGGCTCGTCGTTCGTCGCCATTTCAGGTCCTTTATGTCGCCGTTTCAAGGCCATGTTGCTTGTCGAAATTTACCCCTAACAGAGCCTCGCTAATCGTCCTCTTAAGCTACAAAATCATTACAAACTCTGGCAACGGTACGATACACTTTCAGCGTGAACTTTCATCAACAGACTTCCGTGACTTCGGTCACGACAATTGTCGTCTTCAGAGAGTGATAATACGCCGATTCCAGGACAAAAATTATCCAAAGATTTATCAGAAAATTAAACAGAGATTTTTTTCCTGTTTATTAAAGTATCCGCAAAATAGGACAAAAATTATCCAAAGATTTATCAGAAAATTAAACAGAGATTTTTTTCCTGTTTATTAAAGTATCCGCAAAATAGGACAAAAATTATCCAAAGATTTATCAGAAAATTAAACAGAGATTTTACCAATAAAAAAATAAATTTGAATTTTAATGTTAATTTAAAGATATAACTTGTGAAAATATAAATGGAGAAACTACTCAAATTAAAACTTGATGAATTGAAATTATATGGTGAACGATATGCTATTCCGAAATGGCGTAAAACGAGAAAAGCAACACTAGCTGAAAAGTTAACTAATATTCCTAAATTTATGGAAAAGTTTAATAAACTTACTAATAATCTTACTCAAGAGCAAAGACTGAGGGTAATATTAAATGATGATCCAATTCCAAAACCTCAAACTCCTACCAAACAGCCACAAAAACGAAAACCCCCAGCAACCCCTATAGTCAGACCACTAAATCCACCACCTACTAACCCTAGAACTAATACCCCCAACCAACCGCAAAACCCCAATTCAGAACCTAGAAAATCGATATTTAGTTCATTCAAAGATTTATTTGGAAGCGCTAGCAACCCAGTTAGGAAAGGTATTAAAAAATTTTCAGATTTGATTATAACTTACCTACCAGAACCTATCAAAAATATTATAAATCGTACATTTAATGAAGAAGAAAAAGAAAAAGAAGAAGATGAAGAAGAAGAAGATTATTTAACTGCAGAAGAAGAAGAAGAAGATTATTTAACTGCAGAAGAAGAAGAAGAAGATTTCACTCCAATAGAACAAGAAAAAGCATTGAATGGATATTTGAAAGTATATAGGATAAATGGTAGTAAAGGGTATGATCCTAGAAAATACCTAAATAAAATAAAAGAAAAAGTTATAGATATAATTAATCAGAAAAAGAAACCAATCAAGGTAAAATTTATGTTAACATGTAACTTGATAAAAGAGTCTTTACCTGAAAATCGTATTGTTGAACAAACTCAAAAATTCTTTAACCCTTTCACTCCCAAGAGTGACTTTACAGATTTTACTCTGTCTAACGCCAGACGATTTTACTCGTCAAATGGAGACCCCTTGGGAGTGAAAGGGTTAAAAACTATCTCCCTTAACCCTTTCACTCCCAAGAGTGACTTTACAGATTTTACTCTGTCTAACGCCAGACGATTTTACTCGTCAAATGGAGACCCCTTGGGAGTGAAAGGGTTAACTCAAATGTGGAAATAATTACTGATTCAGATAATTTACTCGAGATATTTGATATTATGAAAAATCGTATACTAAAGGAGTATGAAAAATTTTTGGAAAATGGTTATAAATGGAAATTTGACTATGTGAAACAGTTTGATATTGGTATCACACCATACAATCCTCTTAAGGGAAGTTCATATTTACCTTTACCCAAAGAATTAGCTGCTAAAAAAGGAATCATTAATATTAAGAATTTTTATGATAATAAGTGTTTTAAGTGGGCAACAACTAGAGCAATATTTCCTAAAAATTTACATCCGGAGAGAGTGGATAGAGAATTGATAAAAAATTCTAAGAAATTAGACTGGTCGGGAATAGAGTTTCCTGTTTCAGTGTTTGGAACAAAACAGATAGAAAAGTTTGAAAGTCAAAATCCATATGGTATTAATGTTTTTTGTTATGAGGAAGGTGAGTTAAGAATAATTAGACGAAGTAGAAAATTAAATGTAAAAAAGATAGATTTACTTTTTTTAACAAAAGATGATAAAAGTCATTTCTGTTGGATTAAGAATATGGGAAGAATAAATAATAAAAATTATAATAAAAATGGACATGCACGTTTCTATTGTGATAATTGTCAAAATTCATTTTATTCAGAACAGACATTGAATGAACATAAAATAATTTGTTATGATAATGAAGAAGTTATGATTAAAATGCCAAAGGATGATGATGGAAATCCTATATATATTAAATTCGATAATTTTAATAGAAAAATGGAAGTACCATTTTGTTTATATGGAGACCTTGAGAGTTTTATAATGTCAATTGATTCATGCACACCAGATGAAAGTGAAAGTTATACTGAAAAATATCAACTACACAAACCATCTGGATACTGTTATCTTAGAAAGTCTTTTGATGATAAAATATATAAACCTAAACTTACATATTACTCTGCTAAATCCTCAAACGATAATGTGGAAAAGAAATTTGTAAAACAATTAGAGAATGAAGCTAAGAAAATTTATGAAATTATCAAATCCAGAGATAAAGAATATTATAATAAGGTGGTGATGAGTGAACATGATGAAATAGACTATGAATATGCTACTCACTGTCATATTTGTGAGAATAAATTAGGAGAAGATAAGGTATTAGATCATTGTCACCTCACAGGAAAGTATAGAGGAGCGGCACATAATGAATGCAACTTACATTATAAAACACCAATGTTTATTCCAGTAATAATTCACAACCTATCCAGATATGATTCACATTTTATTATAAAGAATATTGGAACAACAAAAGGTAAATTAAAATGCATACCAGAAAATGAGGAAAAGTACATTTCTTTCAAAAAAGATGTTGTGGTTGATAGTTATATTGATAAAAAAACTGGTAAGTCAAAACCAATAACGATAGAATTAAGATTCATCGATTCATTCAAATTTATGTCAACCAGTCTTAATAATTTAACTGATAATCTTACAAAATGTGGAGAGTGTGAAGCATGTAAACCGGGAGATTGTATAAAGAGATACATAAAAGATGGAAAGGTTATTCAGTATAAAGGTATTGGTAAATGCGGTCAATGTAAGAATTGTCTATTAGCTGGAAGAAAGTGTATTTCTCCAACAGATAAGAACCTAATTCTAACTAAAAGGTATTTTAGAAAAAAGACGAATATGATGATGAGAAAAGGTGTTTTCCCATATGATTATTTTAATAGATATAATAAACTCAACAAACCCCATTTTCCACCAAAGGATGCATTCTTTTCAAAATTAAATGATGAAGATATAAGTGAAGATGATTATCAACATGCTAAAAAGGTGTGGGAAACATTTAATATGAAAACAATGAGGGAATATCATGACACATATCTAAAATCAGATGTATTATTGTTAGCAGATGTATTCGAAAACTTTAGAAATGTTTGTATTAAAAACTATGGATTGGATCCTGCCTGGTATTACACCGCACCTGGACTGGCTTGGGATGCAATGTTAAAGATAACGAAAGTGAAATTAGAGTTACTAACTGACATTAATATGTTACTTATGTTTGAGAAAGGTGTACGAGGGGGTGTATCTCAGATATCAAATAGATATGCTAAAGCTAACAACCCATATATGGAAAACTTTATCTCAGAACTAGTCACTTCATATATTGTATATCTCGATGCAAACAACTTGTATGGTGGTGGAATGAGTGAAAAACTCCCTACCCATGGTTTAAGATGGTTGAAGTATGAAGAGCTTAAAAACTGGAGAAACATACCAGGTGTATACAAGGTTGATTTAGAATATCCCAAAGATCTTCACGATTTACATAATGATTATCCTCTTGCTCCAGAGAAAATTGAAGTTAATAAAGTTATGAAATTAATCTCAAACCTTAATGATAAGGAGGAGTATGTAGTTCACCTCAAAACATTGAAACTTTATGAAAGTTTAGGATTAAAAATAACAAAGATTCATAGTGGGATTACATTTGAAGAGTCAGCTTGGTTAAAACCATATATTGACTTGAATACAAACCTTAGAGCTAAAGCAGCCAATGATTTCGAAAAAGATTTCTTCAAACTAATGAATAACTCCGTATTTGGGAAAACTATGGAAAATATTAGAAAAAGGGTAGATATACAATTGGTTAGTAATGAAAAAGATGCAAAAAAATTAACAACAAAACCTAACTTTCATCATTATACTATATTTTGTAAAGATTTAGCAGCCATCCATATGAAGAAAACATCAATAACATTCAATAAACCTGTTTACTTGGGTATGTGTATTCTAGATTTAAGTAAAACAATAATGTATGATTTTCACTATAATTATATCAAACCTAAATATGGAGAAAGGGCTAAGTTATTATTTACAGATACAGATAGTCTTGTTTATTTTATAGAAACAGAAGATTTTTATAAGGATATAATTCCAGATGTTAGAGATAAGTTTGACACAAGCAACTTTCCTAAAAACCATCCATCTGGTATTAAGACTGGTGTGAATAAGAAAGTTATCAATATGTTTAAAGATGAAGCTGGTGGAATGATAATTAAAGAGTTTGTAGGTTTGAGAGCAAAGTTATATGCTTATCTAATGGAATATGATAATGAAATAAAGAAATGTAAGGGAATGAAGATGGTAGTTGTAAAAAAGAAAATATTATTTAATCATTATAAAGAATGTCTATTCAGCGGTAAAAAACTATACAGAAAGATGAATGTAACAAGAAGCCACAAGCATAATGTTTATACTGAAGCTATTAATAAAATTGCTCTATCTGCTAATGATGATAAGAGAATAATTTGTGAAGATAAAATACATACTTTAGCCATTGGGCATTATCTTACCAAAACAGAATCAGGTGGTTGTTCAGTATTATAAGGTACAACCTGAAGTTCTTCCCTTACAAAACCACGTCTTGGTCCATCTAGTAAATAATACAAAACTGGTTGATTGGATGAAAACACATTCCTAGAAATATCATAAATCTTAATACTCCAAATAGGATCAGTAGCTCTTCTTCGTTCACCACCCTCAAGTTCACCGGGAAAGAGTAAGTATCTAACATTAACACCAGGTGGTAGTTTAACCTCATCAAGTCCAACAACTCGCTTATACTTTTTAGGTTCGATATCAACCTCTTTAAGTTTTATAGCTTTATCAGGCTCTTTACCGGTTATTCTCGTTGGTGTATTATTCAAAGTTTTCAAAATATCTGGTAATCGCTTCACCCATACTCTCGACCTTTCATCACTAATCATTTCTTGTGCATATTGATGACTAAATAATCGTTCACTTAATGTTCTATTTGCCCTTTCAACAAATGCTTGAGCTCTATGGTTTCCAGCTTCACTTCTCTGGATTTTTACATTATGTATATTCATAAGTTTTGTAACATCACCCATAAATTCTCTTCCAGGATCAACAATTAATGTTTTAGGATATTTTAACTTTCTGGAATATATTTTTTCAAAAGCTTTGGATATCTCATGACTTTCTTTTGAGGTTAATGGTTCAGCATCTTTGTATCTTGAGGCTACATCAATCACAACCAATGCATATCGATATGTTTTTCTTCCAACTCTATCATGAGGTAAAAATAATAAATCTGCTTGGTGAATCATATTAGGTTTATCTACAGTCCAGTGAGGTCTAGGTATATATTTTGGAGCAGGTAGATATATTTGCCATAAAGCCTGTTTCTCAAGCCATCTTTTAGCCTCATCTTCACTAACTTTTGCTTTTTCAGCTAATTTAGGAATTGCAGAATATCCTTTCCAATATCCATAAGTTGAATAATATATTTTTGATAATATGTTTTCGTTACTCATTTAAAGATTACTCCACCCTTCCTTAAAATAAATATGTCGCAAACTATATCTGAAAAAATTAACCCAAACAGGATTCCAAGAGAGCCGCTAGGTTTGAAAGCGGAATCAATATTGAATAGAATTACACTAAATCCATCATCAGCTGATCCTGGAGAAACACTATATATAAATATTCCAAAACTTACCCAGAATTTAGTTCTTGTACCTGGAAGTTTATCTCTACTATTTAATTTGACTGTTGATGGTCATGCTGATAACACCCTCGTGAATAATGTAGGTAGTAACCTTGTATCCAGACTCAGGGTTCTTTTTGGAGGTGAAACACTACAGGATACTCAAAGATACGATCTATTTCAAACCTACCATGACTTATTCTTAACAGATGAAGATCGTGAGGATAGATTAAAACATGGTATTTCTTCTGAAAACATGAGGAAGCTTAGGACAAATGCGGGCGATAAGGTGGACACAGATGCAAAGGAAGTAGCTCTTGCAGTAGTACATAACACCAAGTACCATATCCCACTAAACCACCCTATACTAAATGATCACGGGGTTTTCTATCCAAAGGCGTTAGATCATCAACTAATCTTTGAGATTACACTGGCTCCAGTTCACGATATTGTTGTTTATTCTGACACGACCAAGCCACCAACTTATAAAATCACAAACCTTGAGTTGGAATATTCTTGCATATCAAGCGAATACTTAGCTCGTGAGGCACAGGCAGCTTATCAGGTTGGTAAAGGATTCTTTTATGAAAATGTCACTCTACACAAAACTTTCACCATATCCAGACCTACTGATAGTGTTATAAACCAGCATATTAATCTACCTAGAAGGTCAATTACAGGGATATTATGTTTGTTTACATTACCATACGGTGGAGGAGCACGAGATTCCGAGAATTTTTTCAATCCAGGTATCACCTCAATCAATATCGATGTTAATGGTGTACCAAACCGTTTCTACTCTAAGGGAATGGTACCTTCAGACCTCTGGGAGTCGGTAAAGAAACGTTTCGGAAGAGATGGTGGTTCCTCGTTTCACTCGGTAAAGGAAAAGGATTTTTATGGTAATAAGTTTGCTCTGTGGATAGATTTGAGAACACACCCAGATAATGGTATTCATGGAGGGGGCCTAGCCTTAAACAATGCACAAGATGGTGTAAAAATAGAAATTAAAAGAAATCTTAGTGGATCTGGTACTATGACCTGTTACATGTTTGTTGTAGCCGATGCGTTAATGGAGGTTATGAATTCAAACTTAAGATCAATCATGTATTAGTTAAAAAAAGATGGAAGAATTACGAGATAAAGTTCCTTTTCATTGTATTATAACAGGTCCAACAAATTGCGGAAAGACAAAGTATCTCATTGATCAACTCCGAGGACCATTTCTAAAAGTTTTTCAATATATTGTTCTAATATGTCCGACTTTTTCTAAAAATAAAACCTATCATAATTTTGCTAATAAAGATAAACATTTCTATGTATTATCACCCGATGCAAGTAACATTGATGAGATTAACGAGTTATTAACTGATTGTCAAACTTTGTTCTCTGGTACAAATACACTAATAATTTTAGACGACTGTGCTGTTTCGAATGATCTGAAGAAACGTTCAAACAAGTTTATAGATCTAGCATTCTCTGGAAGACACCATGGTTTATCAGTTTGGGTTCTCACTCAGCAAT
Organism: Ricordea florida; assembly: GCA_949710005.1. NCBI lineage: Eukaryota > Metazoa > Cnidaria > Anthozoa > Corallimorpharia > Ricordeidae > Ricordea > Ricordea florida. The sequence goes on along the minus strand of OX453273.1, from coordinate 24,721,568 downwards.
TAACATCCATTGCAAAACCATTCCGTGAAAATGTAGGTTGTGTGGTCTCATTCCATAATCCATCACAGAAAGGTATGAAGATGCTTTTCGAAGATTATGGAGGTGATTTGGATTCTGAAACATGTAAAAAATTTGTAGAACTGCTTAAAACTGAAAAATATTCTAGACTTTGTTTATGTTTACGTTACCCATTTCAATGTTATTTGGAGATCCCTTCGGGGTGTTCTTTTCCTGAAGTGATTTAAAAATAATCCATGTATTATCAAAAAGATGACAAGCGTTGAAGATTATATTGAAGAAGAAAAAACCGGAGGAAAGACTGAGGTAAAAGATGTTGTAAAAGATAATGATGTTGAAATAAAACAAGAATCACTAGCTATTCTCGCATCTCTTGGAACTACAAAGGAATATTTGGGAGTTGATATGAGTCTAGGTGATATAAAAAAATTATCAGTAAAAGATGTTGAAAAATATTATAATCGATATCAGGCAGTATTAGGTAAGAAAATTAGTGGTGGATTAGTAGATTCATCTCTTCAATTAGTTTCTCATGTCATTTCTTACATGGTTCCTGTGGATGATATAGAAGCTCTTTGTTCCGATTTGAAGAATGATGAGTTGGTTAATCGTGAACTGACAAACTTTGTAGGTCTCTTAGCATTAAAGGGTGGAAGATTGGTAGCACTTGCCAGCGGACTATTCCAGGTTGCTAAACATATTAAAATCAACAAAATACAAGAAGTTTCAAGGATAATTACAGATGATTCTAACAAAACTGAGCAGGTTACTGAACATACTACTTAACACAACTAAAAATACTACTTAAAACAACTCATTTAAAGATTCTTTACTTTTGTAAATAAAATAATAATGTCAGAAGAAGTTGTTGAACAAATTACAATGGATCCACCAAAAGAAGAAAAAACCGGAGGTAGTGTTCCTAAAAAGAAAGAGAAAGATCCTAAAAAAGTCGCCGCTGGTAAGAAATTAGCTGAATATAATAAAAAAGCAAAAGAAGCGTTAGCTAGGGAAATGAAACGTGAAAGGGAACAAGCAGACACCAAAAAGGAAGAAAATCCCAATGAAGAAGAAGAAACCACAAAGGCTTGGATTCCAGAGCTATCTTTTACAACTGTGTTATCAATAGTTGGAATAGGGTTTACCGCATTTGATATGTTTATGAGGTACTATAAAAACAGGATACCGACTAAAGTTCCACCCTCAAATATTCCTACACAACCCTCCCAACCACCGCCTCAACCAACACCGAAAATAGCAATGTTATAAGGAAAGTAGTTTAAAGATTTCTTACTGATACAGTAAAAAATTATGTCAACTGAAAACAAACTTGTGAAAACTGTTACTGATTCAGCCGTCATTATTGGATTAGCAGCTGGAGTTGGATATGTGACTAAAAAGGTTATGAAAGAATCATTTATGAACGATCCATCCTCAAGTATTACAAATTATGCTAAATGGGTAGCTCTATTGTCAGGTAGTATGTACCTAAAAACATATTTAGAGGATCAAAAGATTTTACCAAATTAAAGATTTATGGCAACAATAGCAATGATGGTTGGAGGAGCTATTTTGAATGCAACTACATTCGTTGGTGGTTCATATCTTGCAAAATATCTCTCAGGTGATAAAACAGATGCAGAACGAATACGACACGATAAGGCAATAGAAAAATATCAAAAAGATTATGCTGCATATCAGGAAAAGAGACAGAATCTCATTGATTGGAAAGTACAACAAAAGGATGCAAAATATCAGGCATCAAAAAATATTTCGACTACTGATGAAGCTTTGAAATTTTATAGTCAGACACACGAATCTAAAGATGAAATTGAACCAAAATTCTCTGATTATTATAGACCCAGTGGCAATCAAAAGATGGGTGAAATGGCTTATGTAGGTGGTGGTATGTTGGCATTGGGTTATATGGCTACTAAATTCTTTTAGAGTTAATTGTGTGATCAGTTTAAAGATTTCTTACTGATGAGTAAAAAATCATGGCAGAAGGTGGAGAATTACAAAAAGACCCCTTTGGTTTGGGGGAAGAAAACGAACAAGAAGATCCTGATTATTTTGATGAAAAAGATCAATTACTTGGTAGACTACCCTCACCAAAAAGAGTTTTACAAACGTCTACAACCAAAGGTGCTATACCTAAATCAAGATATACTAAATCACAAAGTGAAGAAATAGAATTGGAGGAACAGAAAGAAAAAGATGAACAATATGATGATAGGAGAGAAGCGATACAATATATTAAACGTATATTTCCTAATTTCAACCCTTTGGATTCACCATTTACAGCAGAATGGGATAAGGATGGTAATTTGAAGGTTAAATTGAGTACTCAGAGTAATGCTGCATATCATACATTAATTGATAAAGATGGAGTAATAAAAGTTGATAATTTACCACCTTCCTTCAGAAAACCTCTAGGTGTTGATTATGAAACCATGGTTAGAGAAAATAATGAAGTCAAAACACAATTGAATGAATATAATGAAAAAATACGGGAATTAAGATCAATAGTGAATGAAAAAATTGAAGAAATTGGTGATTTAAATAATGCACTAAATGGTTTAAGCGCAACAAATGAAACAAATGAACGTGAGATACAAAATCATATTATTAATGATAAAGAAAAGCGAAGAATCATAGAGCAAAAGCAAACAAAAATCGTTGAACTTAAAAGCTATTTAGATGTCGCTGTAGAACAAAAAATAGTATCTAAAACTGCGGCAGCGGAATTTGAATTAAAGTTAAATCAAACACAAAATGAATTAGAAAAATATAAGAAAGGACAGTCAAATTTAAAAATGTTAGAAAGGAGTAATGAAAGATTACAAGCTGAAGTTGATAAATTTCGTGAACTAACAAGAAAGAGTATGATTTACAACCAAGAACAAATATCTGATCTAGAGAGTAAAAATGAAAAAATACTTAAAAATTTACCATTACGAGAACGTGTTAAGGCTATCTTTAAAAAGTATGGGTTTACAGTCTTTGCTGTTTTAAGTGCAGTAGGTGTAGTAATTGGAGTGATTGTTTCTAATCTTTCTAAAGGCCTAACAACATTGGGCAAAGGTGTTGGTAATGGTTTGAAAACTATTGGTAAGAAACTTGGTGAAATATTGCCTGGAATCAGTGGTTGGAGCGATTGTAAGCTTTCTGTTCAAAACAGCGGGCGAGGTCATTGGATTTTTAGGTAAAAATGCTTGGCTTTTGATAATGGCTGTCGTCCTATATTTTGTGGAACAGTTTAAAAAGAAGAGAAAGTAACAAACCTGTTCGAATTTATTTAAAGATATCGTGTTGATCAGTAAAATATAATATGGAAGACTACAATAGAATTTATCCACAATTACCAATGAATGGTGATCCAAATAATTTCAGACTACAAAAGTCATGTGAAGTGCTACAAAATCTTGAGAAGGAAATTAAACATTATGAGGAAGTTAGAAAAAAGTATAATCGAGCGAGAGGAATATTTACTAAAATCAGTGTTGGTAGTGGGTTGGTTTCAGTTATCCTATCTGCAAGTGGATTGGGAACCTCTCTTACTGGTTTTGGTGCCCTTGTTGGTATCCCATTGGGAGTTGTCGGAGGTATTTGTGGGGGAGTATCGGTTGGATGTGGTGTGGCTTCTAAAAAACTTTCTCATAAAGTTGGTAAACACGAACAGACTGTTTCTCTAGCAAAAGCAAAGGTAAACACCATTCAAGACTTAGTTTCAAAAGCATTGAGAGACCAAGAATTTTCTATAATTTTAGAAGAGTTGAAAAAGTTTGAAAAACTAAAACTAGAAATCCGTCAAAAATTTCGGAGAGATACAGAAAAAAACTTAAACATGTCACAGATAAGGAGAGATGTTCGTGCGGACATATTAAAGGAGCTAACCGGTCCCGTACGTTGAAAATGCAATTTGAGAAAACGCCTGTAGGGTGGAATTATGAGATTGGTATCAGAAAAGAACGGTGTTGATTTAAAAACATATGCATCTTATTCTAAACATAAAGAATAAAATGACACTCAAGGATTTCAGAAATAAATATCCAAATGCTGATCAAAGTCAATTTGAAGTTGTAGCTGATCCGTATGGTGGATACATTAGGTGGAGATTCAATGGAATAACAATCATGTCTAATGATGACCCAACTGGAAAAACATGGACTGAAGACCTATCACCCCGTCTGAAAAAACTTTTATGGAAAGATTTAGGATTGGATGATGATGAAGTGATTTCATTCCCAAAGAGTTTAACTATTACCAATCGATCTTATCCAATACCCGCAATTGATTTTGATGACTTTACTACTGACATAACAAAAATGCTAACCTCACTGGATATATACGTTTCAAATACGAAGAAATTCACAGCAAAGATGAGAAACATATTTACATCCCAAGTTGTAACATTCAAATTTGGTAAACAAAGTAGAAAATGGTTGAATGCTCCTGATATGAATTATTGGCCTCAACAACTTAACTTTGCAGTTTGGTGTGCAACATCTGGTTGTGGTATAAGTCCTTTTGAAAGTCTAAATTACCCCAAAGTAGTGAATAGCTTCATTAAATTTCATGTGTATTTCACAATAAGACGGATATTATATGAATTAAGCCTTCCCTTACCTGATGAGCAACCCTTTGTAATAAATAATAATCCCTATAGTAAAGTTGCATATCAACGATTGTGCACTGAATTTGGAATTGCTAATAATTCTGATTTTCCTTCCCTCCGGTCGGGTCCTCCGGATTTTAGATGGAAAGGTGGTAGAAACGGTGGATTGGGAGATATATTCCTTGATTATGGTTCTGGATACAATGGGAGAGGTGGTGGATATCAAAATGTACATATTGTAAGGAATTATGATGTTGAAGCAGATCAATGGCCTGGTGAAGGTGGTAAATTTGCTGATGAAGGTGGTAAGAAAGAAAAAGGTAATTTAATTTCATTTATCCGTAATGATGACTTTTCTGATTTCAAATATGCTTGGTTTATCCCAACAAGTGGTCATGGACTCACTAAAGCTGGCCTTGGTAGATTGAATCGATCCGTTGAAGCTTTTGTTTACTGTATATTGGGAGCGCAAGTTAACACAAGAAACTCGATTTATGGTAATGGTGGTGGGGCGATAGAGAAACAAGAATTCTTGGCTTTATTTGAAAGTAGTGTGATCGAGAATGACATTTCTAGTTCTATTCAAAGATATCAATTAGCTGTACAAGAAGCGAAATTACGGCTTGATTTAGCTATTGCCCCTGGTGTGTGGCTAATGCCTAGTAATATGATAATCAACACTGAAAGCGTTACTGGTTTTAATAATAAACTTATGAAAGCTAGTAGCGATATGAATTTTGGAGTGAATAATTCCCTAAACACTGAAGCAAAACAGGTTGGAATAAGTCATAACATGGGATCTTCAAAGGTAAAGTTACCTCATATAGCTGAGACAAATCCAAAACCTTTACAAAATGAAACGAAACCAAAGGAAAACCCCGGAGGGAAACCAAAACCCTCAACTCTGAATGAAAAGTCGGACGTGACCACACAACATGAAACCAATATATTAACATTTATAATTATCACTGGTGGGTTAGCGTGGTATCTATTTCGGTAGTTCATGAGTATTTCACGTGATTATGATTGTTTGTAAATTAGTGCTCACGTGTAGAACAATAGATTGCATACTTTTACGACATAGCAACAAGCAAAATGTAAAGTGGATTTGAAGTCGAAAAGTAGATTTTATGTTTACTTTAAAAAGGTCGGTTTCTAACGTCGCTCAGGAATGTGATTACGTCAATGCAAATTTTGTTTTTGTTAAGGATAGATTATTGAAATTTAAAGATGAATATGGAGTAATCAAACAAAAATGTTGAGCATAACCATGTATGAGTCTGAAACTAGGGTGTATTTGGATCCTCCACTTAAAAATCTTCGGGAGATACAACTCCTGGATTGTAATATAAAAACCAAAAGATTGATTAATTTCAAGGACCAACAGATATTGTTCAATGATGAGAATCAGCCCCTCATAATAATTCAACCCGGCACATATTCGCTACGTAATATCCAATCGATCTTTCTTAATGATACTGATAGGGCGAAGATAACAATAATTGAGACTGATACTGTTGACTATCTATATTCCAATAAGAACTTCAACATAAAACTTACGAGAGGGTTACAAGTTGGTTTGGGGATGCCTGAAGTTATAAATCCTGGTAAATTATTCCCCATAAATATACAGATTAAGGAACCACTGAGACTTATGTGTAGTATAGTAGATAATAAGTCGTCATATATGAATAACACTAAATATGGAGAACTTGTGAAACTCTCACCATCACACCTACTTGCTAACATACCCTCACATGAATATCCAACAATTCCAGTTCAAAAATATGAGAGTCTTATAAACCACTTCGATTTAACCATCTTAGACATTGAATGGAAAAAACTTGATCTGAAGGGTTCTCCCATAACTTTTAATTTAAGATTTAGATAAATTTTTGTTATGTAACACTTACTTATGTTATATAACATTATGTTTTTCGACATTCTTTACAATGAGCCTTCTGTTTTTTATGTTTACATATTCCTTTACCTTTACACTCTTTACATAAATACCTTTGTATGTTGTGTTCACATATTTGAGAACCTTTACATTCTTTACAGTACGGCTTAATTTTGTTATGTTCACATATTTGTGTACCTCCACACTCTCTACAGAAATATTTACACTTTCCATGAATACAAATATAATTATTATTGATAGTATCTTTTGGGATTAATTTAATAATCTCCTCATCTGAAAATTTTTCAAACGTTTTAATAAAATCTGCTTTACACATTCTAGATCGTCCTTTAATTTTCAACTCTTTAGCAATTTTTTTCAATTCATCAAGTTTTAATTTGAGTAGTTTCTCCATTTTTACTTTCACAAGTTATATCTTTAAATTAACATTTAAATTCAAATTTTATTTTTTTATTGGTAAAATCTCTGTTTAATTTTCTGATAAATCTTTGGATAATTTTTGTCCTATTTTGCGGATACTTTAATAAACAGGAAAAAAATCTTTGGATAATTTTCTGATAAATCTTTGGATAATTTTTGTCCTATTTTGGGGATACTTTAATAAACAGGAAAAAAATCTTTGGATAATTTTCTGATAAATCTTTGGATAATTTTTGTCCTATTTTGCGGATACTTTAATAAACAGGAAAAAAATCTCTGTTTAATTTTCTGATAAATCTTTGGATAATTTTTGTCCTATTTTGCGGATACTTTAATAAACAGGAAAAAAATCTCTGTTTAATTTTCTGATAAATCTTTGGATAATTTTTGTCCTGGAATCGGCGTATTATCACTCTCTTCTTCATATCGGTGCCCCCGAGTTCTATCCGACTAATTACGAAGTGTGTCTACACTGGAGTGAGTGAGTGAGTGAGTGAGCGAGCGAGCGAGTGAGTGAGTGAGTGAGTGAGTGAGTGAGTGAGTGACAATTTGCATATCGGAGTCCCCACAAAAACTCGCAAATACGCTTCGCGTATCCACGAGTTAAAAACTCATTCCAATTTGGCTTATTTAGAAGACAACTGCATATGCATCGAAATACTTTTACTTTAACCAGAGAATCTGAGATAAACTGGATGGTATACGTGGAACCTGTCAGACAAACAATATATAGTAGATGTATGTAATGCAGATACAAAGTTGGAAAGCCTCAGAGGCAGAATGAGTTTGTCAACAATAAGTTATTTTTATTTTATTGACCAGCAAGACAGTTGTCAACCTTGGCAAAGAAAACAAATAGTTCAGTCCTCGGTAAAAATCCCAACCCTGGACCTCAATGATATCAATGTTGACTACAGAGGCTTTTTACCATCAAATGAATAAGACAATTAAGACTTTGCATATTCTAGCCAGGTTAATGTACCCAAGTGTAGGTTTAAGCTTTGCTCCTGCAACAATCGTGAATAAAGAGCAACAATTTGTTTAGTGCAATTTGACATCAAAATGAAGGCATCACTATTGTTATGAAAATGGCTGTCTACAAGGGCACAAAGGCCATTAGCCTTGGCAAATATACCGACTGATCTGCCACAGCCAATCAAAACCCCATAGCAGGGTTTTGGCTCATCATCAATGTGTGCTGTGAGATCAGGGTAATTTTTTGCACTAAGAACCAAACTTAACAGCAATGATGGTACACGCATTGCTCCCTTGCCTCCCTCCAAGGCTTGACTGACTCTGGAAATGAGTAAACAACAATGACACATGGAATCACACTTGCCTTTATCTTCAAGACAGTATCTTTACTGCCAAGGCTTAGAGTAACATCTCTGTACCCCTTTTCAGAGTACTAGTTTACAACAACCTTGTCCTTCCTATTTATTAATCTTCCTACAGCAGGAGCATAGCCAATTGCTGACAAATAATACCACCACAGGCATACTTTAACACACTAAATATTAACTTGAGAGCACTACTGCTAATTCTTAGAGGGCTAATGAAGCATCTCCCATTTGGAGATATGTTGAAAAAAAAACTATTCACAAAATCTAAGGAATCAGTACACAACTATGCGTAGGAGATCCCATGTCTGAAAAGAAAAACAAAAGTCAAAATCAATCAGGGATTCAACCCTTGTGCAACTGTATATACTCAGCAGCACCAGTTTGAGTACTTTGCCCAACAAACAGACCATAAATATGGGAAAATTGTCAACTTAAGAACATAGAGTCACTGGGAATCTATTGACTGTTAATTTTCCGTGACTGCTTGTCACTCTCCATTACCATACAGTAATGTGCACAATGTACTTATGAGTTACAGTGTATTTTAGACCCATTGGCAAAATCTAATATTAGTAGAAACCACCATCATAATAATGCCTATTTTATTGCTTTACACTTCTGAAATATTATTATTTCAGCAAGGGCTGTTCCTTGTTCTGTCTGTAGACTACAGAATTAGTTTCAAAGAGCAATATTATTAGTCCAAAGTTATTACCTGCCATGCAAGAAATTTTTTCTGCCTGCTTCTCTTTGCATTGTCTGGATAAACTGCGGGATGACAAAGTTTCATTACAGATACCATATTTCTCTTATTTTACCCCATAAGATTAGGGTAGTATTTCTCCTTAATCTATGCCATAGATATGGTAATCCTTCCTTTGATGTTAGACCAGTTCAGTATTTATCCTTCAGCTAATGATTTGTAATCAGTTGTGCTTACATGACAGTAAAAAGATACCGAAAGGAGAAACTTTATATAAATATCAATAATTTCTTGTAGTACAAGAAATCAATAATATGTTTTATATTTACCAATGATCTTTATACTCCATATAATGTATGGCAACGGTAAGTGAAGCAACTATCTCATTTATGGTACAGTGCAGTATATTCATAAAATAAGTACTAACACAAAGGCAGTCTGTGTCTCTGTGATGCTCATACCTGTTGTCTCATGGTTGTTACATCATGCCTCAAAGAACTAAAGGCTATTTACTCTGCGTCTGCTTAGGAGGTCATTTTCAAAAATCAAGTTAAATGAAATTTTGCTGCAGCACTGCTCTTCTCGGATTGTCCCCGTAATCTTGGATCGCAGCAATGATGTATCGTTGCGAAATTAAAGGATGAATGTTATTACAATAGTAACCTGAAACACCCCTATAGATTCTCAACATATTTATAAGCCAACAAAGCCAAATGCAATATGCTCATAAAACAGCCACAATGGGATTGCTCATAAAATATGCACCAAGATGAACTACATGCAGCAAATCGACAACAATAGGATAGTCATTATATATATAAAATTCAGTCAAAGATCGAGTGCCTATAGGTTAATTTCGTGTCACGCTCTGATGGTCTGTGAACGTAATTTTCCTGCTGCGTTCGTGACGTGACTTTGTTTACTTCATTGTGAGACAGACGTTTGTCTTCAGTGTCGCGTTCCCCTAAAGCTATCAAGTTTCTCGGTTGCCAAAAACTCGCACGTACAAACGTACAAACTTTCATGCTTGTAGACCTGCCGCCTAAGAAGCAGATCAAAGGCTGTTAAAAAGGCTGTCAGTCGTGACAAAGACTTCACTTTATATTCATTTCAAGTAAGGATTCATTTGTTGAACGCCCCTTTTTAAAGCTAGAGATACTTGAGGCGAGACGCACAGATGGTGGTAATGCATTCCACATATCAACTATTCTATTAAAAAAACTAAACTTAAAAGTATTAGTCCTTGCATAGTTCTTCTTCAAGGTAAGTTCATCCCTTCCCCTTAGAGAGTACCTTTCAGAGTCTGAATAAAATTCAATATACGAAGAGATATCTATGTTGATATACCCATTTAAAATTTTATAAAAAAACAAAACATCAAACAAAAAGCGTCTGTCTTTCAAGGATAACAAGTTCAGTCTTTCTCTTCTAGTATCATACTCATCATCAGTCTTCAGTATAAACTTGGTAGCTCTTCGTTGAATTTTTTCCAACTTGTCAACGCACCTAGCTGTATAAGGCGACCAGACAACAGTACAGTACTCTAATTGGGATCTTACCAAGGCACAGTACAAGGTTCTTAAGGTGGCTACGTCATTCAGACCCCTACATGTTTGTTTGATGAGGCCTAGAATTTTGTTTGCCTTGCTTGATAATTTATCGACATGGGCATTCCAAGACAGCTTACTAGTAGTGACTAGACCAAGATCACGAAATTCCGATATTTCCTCCAAGGTGTTGTTGTTGAGCCGAAGGTCAGCGTGAAAAGGCATTTTCTTCTTGGTGATACGCATCAATTTACATTTTTTCACATTGAAGTCCATAAGATTTTGCTGACTCCATGAGTACAGGTTATCCAGATCAGATTGAAAAACTTGGTGGTCGGATGGACAATTTATCACTTTAGATGTTTTACAGTCATCAGCATACAAGGCAATTGTGTTACCAGCCATAACTACATCAGGTAAATCACTGATGGATATCACAAAGAACAGGGGGCCCAACAAGGAACCCTGTGGTACACCAGATGGGATGACAGTCCAGGAAGAACTTAATAACAACCCTTTGCTCTCTGTTAGTTAAGTAATCCTTACACCAGTTCAGCAGACTACCAGAGATACCAAAGTTACACAGTTTCTGCAAAAGTATATCATGTGACACTCTGTCAAAGGCCTTAGTGAAATCCAAGAAAACTACGTGCACCTGTCATCCATCATCCAAGGCCTTGGTCCAATGATGGTGTGTAAGTACCAGCTGGGTGGCACAGGAGCGACCTCTTATAAACCCATGTTGCCAATCAGTTAAATAGGGAGCCACATGAGAATATATCGCATTATGTACTATCTTCTCTTGGCATTTACCTGGTATTGACAGTAGGGAAATAGGTCGATAATTCTCTACGACATCCTTGGCATCTGCTTTATGTACAGGAGTGACATGGGCCTTTTTCCATGAGGAAGGAACCTTCCCACTTCTAAAAGACAGATTAAATAACAGAGTCAAAGGATATGATAGCTCCTCCGCACACTCTTTCAAAATCCTTGCAGATATACCGTCTATTCCAGTAGCCTTGGTAATATCCAACTTACTGATGATATCTTTGACCCTATTATTGGATGTTGAAACTTCCATTAAAAGGTCTGGATTGACCACATCACCATGAGGGACCACGGTGCTCAGGTCTGATATTTTTGCGGAGAACACAGATCCAAAGAAGTCGTTGAACAAGGAAGCTTTCTCAAGGGGGTCTTTAGCAGACTTGGCTTTGCTTCTGTATGTGATGACCTCAGGCAATCTTTTAGTCTTAGTCTTGAGTGAATGAAAGGACCAAAACTTTTTAGGATTTGACTTCAATTTTTCTGACAAAGACTTTAAATACTGACGATACTTGGAGGAAATAAGGCTCTTAGTTTCCTTCCTAAGTAGCTTGAATTTAGATGTCCCATCAGCAGAAGCATTGGACTTCAACCGTTTCCACAGGACTTTCTTTTTCTTTACCATTTTCAAAACATCATTGTCTATCCATGGTGGTCTAGAATTGCGTCTGAGCCTTGCCGTTGGGACATGCTGATTGACTGCGGCCAGTACGAGATCTTGAAAATTAGCTGTACTAGAGTCAATGTCATCACAAGATATAAAGGAATCCCATAAAATATGAGAGAGGGTGTGTCTAAGACCATCAAAATCAGCTTTATGGTAGCAAAATACTGATCTTGAACTGTTTTTCAGCCTGTTAAACTTCTTCTTGATAGCAAAACAGACTGGAAAATGGTCTGAGTCAAAGCCATTTGGGTACGTAGTAGTTCCCTCAATCAATGATTCATTATTTGTCAAGACAAGATCCAAGATATTACCATGTGACGTAATACATGACGAGGCATTAGGACGAGTTACATTGAAGTTTGTTTGTGTAAGAAAGTAGTCATCAAGAATTTCACAAAAAGTTTCAGTCAGGAAACCAGCTGTAGCTGGTGAGCAAGTAGACCAATCAACATAAGGGAAGTTAAAGTCACCACTGATTACTAGGTCAGCTATTCCTGTTTTGGAAGCGTTATTGAGAAATTTCCTGAATTCTTCCAAGAATCCCTCTCCAATGCCAGGTTTGCTACATAGTCATTGTTAGCCTAGTGAAAGAATCGGTGCAATAACAGCTCCATTGTTCTGTGTTTTTTTTTTATCATAGTTCATATAGCAACACAATTTTGCATGAGATATTGCACAGGAATCATTTGAAGTAACAAGAATGTGACCGTGGTTCGTCAAAATCCTTTCGAGAAGCCTGCGCTGTTGTGTCGTTTTACCAAGGATGAAACTTGGCGAGACTTTTCATCCACGCAATAGAAAATGTTGCTTTCCTGCACGTTTCTTCCGAACTTTTAAAGCCACCATTGATCAAGAGTCTGAAGTTGTCCAGTAGTTCAGCAGATCTAGAGAGTAAATGCTGCACAAATGATAACCTGACCGTGTTAGAGGTTACGCGAGTTGACTCGGCCAGCTTTTCTCTTACTTTATCCGCGACAATTAAGCCCTCTTCATCGGAAAATATCCAGGAACAAAGCTTTTTCATGTCATCCTCCACCAAGAGGGATTTTTTGCGCTTCGAATAAGTCTCTGAACTTGTCGCTTTCTTCGACCATAGTTAACTATGCTTCGACCGCTTTGCTGACACTTATACTTTGATGATGTTTTGGCACCAGTCGAAACTTTTCCCTTTGACGCTGTGCTTTCAAATGCGCTAAAATCGTTTTCGCTTTCCGAATTGCTGCTTAACTCGAAAGAGGATACAGCAAAATTCTTACTCAGAAACTCCGAAATAAATGATCAGGGATCCCCGCTACTCACCGCTTTGTCTGCCATTGATAACCTATATTAGTAAAATCTGACGTCACATTTTAATTGTCTGTGTCTCCTCTCTCACTGGCTCTTTCTCCTACTTGCCGCGGAATTACTAATAAGATGTTCTATTTTTAACTCAAAACGAGGATACGCTATCGTACAGACCTAGAGGGGAAGAGGAACGCTCTTGGTAATGGGCTCCTGCTACAGGCCATAAAAAGCTAACAAATTGGATTGTATGTAACGTTGCATCAAGATAAGTGCCGACTGGGCTGAAGTGTCGAATGGACTGAAGATAGCGTTTTATACCGCCCGATCAATGCACCTGATGACCACGCTATTCTCTAAGAAGACCTACGCCTCCTGGATTATTGGGCCAACAAATGGCAAATGGCCTTCACGCCGAAAAAGTGTTACCTGATGTCTATAACTCTGAAGTGTTATCTATCACTAGGGGTGCATTCCTTATGTGGCTCTATCTACTCTTGAGAGTGTCACCTTTCAGAAATACCTAGGCGTCTATATAAAATCAAGTCTTCGTTGGGACAAGCAAGTAGAGGAAGTTAAAAAGAAGGAAAATAGAGTCCTTGGTATTTTACAGAGGAACCTTTCATCGTGCCCGCCCCGATCAAGGAGCGATCTTACACGTCACTCGTTCGGCCCATCCTCGAGTACGGGTCGGTGGCATGGTCTCCGAACACCAAGAGGGACATCTACATGGTGGAATCCGTCCAGCGCAGAGCCGCCTGCTTTACGACAGGGGACTACCGCAGGTCAAGTAGTGTTACGGAGATGATAAGTATGTTGGGTTGGCAGTCTCTTCAACATCGCAGAACAGTGCAAGATCTCTCGCTGTTTTACAAGATTAACTTTGGACTTGTTAGAATTAACTTTCCACCCAACATTATACCTAAGCCCGTATCCCACTCTTCAAGAGCCAGTGTCCGTAATAATTATCAGTTCTTCCTTCTTCCATCCAAAATCAGTGTCTTCCAATTTTCTTTCTACTCTCGCACCATTCCTATCTGGAACGCCCTAACTCAGGGAGTTTTCCCTCGCACTTTACCGTCAGTAACCAACTTTGTAGCGGCCTACCTAGTAAGCTAATCTGGTGATGAGCTAGTTCTATTTATTTATTTACTATTATTATTTTTATTTATTTATTTATTTATTGTCCGTTATCGTTCTCACGGGTCAGCCTCCGCTGACCGGCCATTGCCGGATTAGCTTGTTAGTGGCAAGTATGGTTCTGCTTTTTATAAAACTCCTTTAAAATAGTTAAAAGTAAAGCTCTTAGCTTGCCCCTCACCAACGTTTTTAAGTATCAAGAATGGAATAATTTAGTGGAGTGTTTCTATTGTCCTGATACTAACGAGTGGATTGTTCTCTTGCTTTTTAGCAGAGTTAGGTATCACTTTTGGGTACTTTTTAATTGAGACCTTTTGGAAGGTGTTTTCCAGGAATCTAGTGACTTCCTTTTTAACTCGTGGATATGCGAAGCGTATTTGCGAGTTTTTGTGGGGACTCCGATATGCAAATTGTCACTCACTCACTCACTCACTCACTCACTCACTCCAGTGTAGACATCTTCGTAATTAGTCGGATAGAACTCGGGGGCACCGATATGAAGACGACAATTGTCGTGACCGAAGTCACGGAAGTCTGTTGATGAAAGTTCACGCTGAAAGTGTATCGTACCGTTGCCAGAGTTTGTAATGATTTTGTAGCTTAAGAGGACGATTAGCGAGGCCCTGTTAGGGGTAAATTTCGAAAAGCGACATGGCCTTGAAACGGCGACATAAAAGGACCTGAAATGGCGACGAACGACGAGCCGCTCACGGGAAATTACGACAGCGACCTTCGACCTTCCGAAATTGCGACGTGAAAAGGTTTGAAACTCAGACGCGCTACATAAAGAACCTCACTAACAGGGCCTCATTAGCGGTCTTACTAAAATCAAAAGGAGTTTAAATGTTTCCAGTTAGGACAATAACCAACTTGGAGACTGAATTTCATGAGCCTTTTACTCGGCCAGGCGCTAAACGTGAACAGATGATAACTATTCGCTTTTCCGACATCGACCGCCATCGACCGCCCCCAAGATTACAAGCAGTATATGAATTTCAGTTGGCTCGAAAGTGATCTGAAGATGAGAAAATCTCTTGCTAATGTAGTAAGCTTTGATGAGAACTCATAGAGCGAAATTAGCACTTGAATGAGAACTTATATGGGCGAAATGAGTACTCGTTATTGAACGAAACTACTACTGAAAACAGAATAAATTGAGGAATCCATGATGTGAAACCGAAGAACTTCTGTGGCCAACCTGGATAAGAAACATCGCATGGAGGACGTTTCTACTGATTTAAGTGTTAGTACGAACAGGAATGGAGTTGGAGAAGTATTGGGACGGTCAAGAAGTATGTCAACGCTTACGATTAAATATGGAGGCGCATGCCATGGCGGAGAACCATGAAGATTACAATGTAAGAAAGTCATTAAAGGGTTCGACATAAAGCGTAAGTCATGTAGAAAATGTATTAAGCGTTATATTATATACAATACACCACAAGGCGTTACAATGAAAAGTTTTCTGTGTATTGATTTCCGAATTTACCTTGAAGTGAACTAGATTGTGTTGAAGTAGACATGTTGGAAAAATAGGCTTACCTGTTTTGCTTACTGTTGTGTGACTCATCATATTTACATTGTAAAAACAAGAAGTTATAAGGATAAAAACAAAGATGTATTGCTGTATTAATGATCGCAAGTGTGATTTTTTTTAAGTGCAACGCTGAATATAAATACCACTGATAACCTAAAATGAGATGGTAATGTAAATAAACTAATTCAACTTGATAAAGGATTGAGAGTCTTAAGGATTTTAAGATCATCACTAACATACTTTGCAAAAATGCAAGAAAGACTTGTTTGGTATGATTCGTCAGCTGGGCTATCCTACATGGTTTTGTTCATTATCAGCTGCAGAATCAAGGTGGATATTTCTGTTGAATACATTGAATAGACTTGTAGACAACAAAAACTATAATGATGATAAAATTGACTATGTCATGGCAACAAAATTCAGACCTTACTGATTCAGAAGGACCCTGTTACATGTGTTAGAAACTTTGAACTCACAGACAGTGAGCAGCAGGATACCTGAACTACATTTGGTTTCGGTGCCATTTAATCCTGTACCCTTATGTTAAGTTATCAAATTTTTTAACAACTGTATGCTTGCCACCTGCCTTATAACTGATGCCTAGTGTAGTCAAATGATTGGCGTCATGTACTCACTGTATGTTTATTTCAAAAAGCTACTCAGCTCCCTGGTCACTTTTATGTTGTGATTATAGATTATTAAAATTATCTTCAAGTTCATTCAATCACAACTCTGAAAAAACACCTCGGTAATTTTTAAATTATTTCTTTTTTCTCTGTTTTGTAAACATATCCACGAGTTCACCATAGTCCTACTTTGATTAGTTTAGGGATGAAACGATGGAAACGATGTTTGGCTTATTCAGGATTGCTTGTTGTTAGGTCCTTAGTTCCGTAATAATTGTTTCGTAACAATAGAGGTCACTACTTGCTGCGATTGACGAAGGAGAACGCATCTCACAACCTCGTTCCCAGGGTCGTCTCTCTTGCTCCCTCGAGGAGGAAGAGAGAAGATCCTGGGAACCCTGGTTACGCAACCCAATCCTGTCATTTAACGAAATCAGTCCCATGATGCCCCGCGAGTATCGATCGATCGTGATGTCATGCGATTTCGGGGTTTGGATGCCATCTTGCACTGACGGCACACATCACCTCAATCTCATGTATTGTCAGTCTGTCATGCCTCAACATCGGGTTCGTATCACAATGTGCGCATGCCCAAATCCAAGCGGTAAAAATTTCCCGTATTTCCACGTGCTTTACAGCTGTGCGTCTTCGTTGCTCGGCTGTTTTCTTCGCTGTTTCCCTCAAAGGTAAGTGGAGTTGTGGTGATTTATTCGAAAAAACACTTGAAAATATGACTAAAGCAACTTATTAGAACATCAGAAAGCTACGTAATGGTGTGTTTTGCAGGAAACAGACGCTTCAATTCATCTCAGCAACGATGGCGAGTTGGGATTTGTCAACTCTGCCCTTTTTACAGGAGATTCAAGTTCTTTGAGTCAACGCAAAGGTGGGACTCAAATAAACGGAAGGGAAGCGAAATAACAAATGACTATTTTAACGAGCGGCTTTGCGAATATTTACCTCGATTCCTGAGAATAATTGTTAAATATAAATACAGTCGAAGCTCTCGTAAGCGGCTATCTCGGAAATTCGAAAAAGTCGTAACTAGAGCTGGTCGCTCACCACAGCGCGTTGTCGTAAGCGACAACGGGATGAAACAATGGGGAATGGTCACTTACAGGTTTTATCTAACAAGCATAAAGTTTGCGCAATATAAAAACATGTAGTTATCAATACTCTAGTCGCTATAATTCTTAAAATAAAAATAAACTTTATTTTCGCGTGCCAAAGAATTGTAATAATAATAATAATAATAATAATAACAACAACGTATGTTTATACAGGATAGCCCTTCATTGCAACTGAGTACTGTTATCAATAGGGTCCTGTTTAAAATAAAATAAACATAAATATTATAAATATTATAAGGCAAATGCTAATAGATAAGACAAAAGTGACTTTGTAACTTTATGCTTGTCTACTAGACTACAAAGAATTCATCTAGAGACTCCCTAAATGATACCCTACTATATAGCCCTAAAGTCTGCCCAAGAATAAGCCGCCTTAAGCAAATATCTTCACAGGCAAAATTCAATATCATAGAGAATCACAATCAATCTGATGTTCTGCTAAAGCAATGCCCTGTCGCAGTAGTACAAATCTGCAAAGTTTCGGATTTGCAACGATTCTGAAGGCTGAGATATGATAGAATAACTTTTATTTTAAGGCCGTAGGCTTTTGTCTGAAATGTGCCTGCCTAGAGTCTGGTCCCTAAATCACTTGGAAATCGAATCGTGGCAATCAAAATCAATTCGACAAATGAACCTTAGCGTATACCCTAATGCAGGTGACAAGGATACTACCGACAGGACATGCTGCTGTCAGCCATTCATAACAGAAAATACTGCATTCCACTAGATCATCCGATTCTTAATGACGGCGGTGTTTTCTACCCAAGAGCTCTAAAAGACGCGCTTGAATTAGGGGTGGCGAATGGTCCTTTAAAAACTATGGGTCTCGCAAAATTTTCGTCGAATTTCATGGGTCTCGTAGTCTCGTTTTTTACCGGTTATGTAGGTCTCGCAGTCGCGATTTTTATACGAAAGAATCTCGCACTCAAAACACTTTGAAGTCTCGGTCTCGCCATCTAAAAAGTCAAAATGTCTCGGGTTCCCAAAGAAAAATGCTAGTTTCGCCGTCTCGCAAAGTCTCGCATTTACCATTCGCCACCCCTTAAATTTGAGATGACATTAGCGCCAGTGAATGACTGCGTTTTTGCAGCGGGGCGAGCGTAGCGAGCGAGCAGCAACATTACGATTAGTCGTTTGGTTTTCAGGGGTCGGTCGGATAGATTTTGATTGAGATTAGTAGACTAGTAGATTCGTAGATTAGCTGATTAGTAGATTTTGATTCTGCTCTGTGTGATTAAGCATGATTTTGTTGGGAGTTGTTGGATCTGATTTTTTGGGATTTTTGATCTGTTTTTTTTTTATTTTGATCGGACTGATTTTGGGGGGGGCTAGTCTGATTTTTGAGGAGGTCAGTCAGATTTTTCAGATTTCCTCAGATTTTGCTAATTTTGGTTGATCCTGGTTAATTTTACATTTTTTTTACATTTCAACTTTTGCGGTTTTTAGTATGCGGGCCAGGACCCGCAAATCACAACTACTATAAATTGTAAAAGCTACAAGATGGTAAAAACTGCATATTAATTACTAATCTGTGTCATGAGTGCATATTTGATAAACTCTTGTAATGCTTGAGCAGTCTGCTCTAGAATAAGCCACCTTAGCAAATATCTTTACAGGCAAAATTCAATATCATAGAGAGTCACAATCAATCTGATTTTCTTCCCAAACAATGCCCTGTTGCAGTAGTACAAATCTGCAAAGTTTCAGATTTGCAACGATTCTACACGCTGAGATATGATACAATTTATTGTAAGATTGTGGGCCTTTCACTAAAATCCACATGCCTAGATAAAAAAAAAAAACTGGTACATAAATCTCGCTCCTGATTCGTGGCAATCAAATTTTTATTCGACTAGTAAACCTTAGTGTATACCCTACTATTACATATAGATAAAAGATTAAGACTGATTCGATAACTTACCCCTCTAGATGATGGTCCTCCTGAAAATAAAATTTTAGGCCTTAATTTCACAGCTGCTTGGGTCGTGTACATTTATTTATTTATTTATTTATATGCAATATTTCAACAGGCCACCCAATTCAGCGTAGGCTGGTTTAAATGGGGGCCTGCAAACAATTTACAAGACACATTTCAATACATTACATCACATTACATAAACTCGTTACAATTACATTTCATGCAGAAAAAAGGCGAAATAGTGCAGAACTATTTACAAAGATACTGTTTCAATTTTGTTTTAAAATTAGGCAGAGAAGTTATACTTCTCAGATAGGCCGGAAGTGTTTTCCATACTTTGGCACCGTTATATAAAAAAGAGCTCTGAAATTTAGATGTTTTAGCCAGAGGTAAACGGATTTGGTCTTTATGTCTAGTATTGTAAGTATGGAAGTCACGAGAAAAGGAGAATTGGTTAAGAAGATAAACAGGTGCTAGGCCATGCAGGCACTTAAAAACAAGTAAAGAAATTTGATAATTGCGGCGCGCCTCTAGCGAAGGCCATCTTAGCGTATTATGAACTTCAGACTGCTGAACAGTTCTGGACTCAATTATGCTAACAGCACGCCGCTGCAGCCTGTCGAGATAGCTGCGGTTTTTCTGTCCGCAGCCACCCCAGACAGCAGAGCAGTAGTCAAACAATGGAAGTACCATAGACTCATACAAAGTTATGCAAGTCTCTCGAGGAACGACCCTACGGGCTTTCCGCAGCATGCCCAACCTGGATGATATTTTGGAGGATATATAATCAATATGGTCGTTCCAAGAGAGGGTTGGGTCAAGCATGACTCCAAGATACTTAAACTGATAGACTCTGCCGAGAATGTTATTGCGCGCATGGACAGTAAAGCTATTTACCCTCCTAAGGCGTTGGTGCGTGCCAACTAACATGATCTTTGTCTTACTATAGTTAAGAAACAGAAAATTACTTTCTAACCAACTAACAATGCTGCCAAGGTCTTCGGTCAAATGATGTGCAATATCAGAGATAGAATTGCTGCTGTAAAATAGCAGTGTGTCATCAGCATAGAGCTGTATTTCACAGTTATTAACTACAGATGGAAGATCGTTAATATAAGCTATGAAAAGCAGCGGGCCAAGGAGAGAACCTTGGGGAACGCCAAATGCAATCGGTTGAGGGTCCGAGACAACACCATTAACACATACACTCTGTGTCCTATTACTTAAATAGGCTCTAAACCAATTTACAGCTGCATCAGAAAAACCCAGATCTTTCAGTTTAGTCAGCATCAGGGCGTGGTCAATAGTATCAAATGCCTTGGAAAGGTCTAAGAAGACCATTCCAAACATCTGACCTCTGTCCACACCCTGCAGCAGTCTGTTGGATACATCAGTTAGGCAGGTGGATGTTGAGTGTAAGGGCGGGAAGCCAGATTGGTAGTTGCTGAGTAAGTGATTTTCCTGAAGATAGCTGTAGACCATAGAGTGGACAGCACGTTCGAGGATTTTTGAAAATACAGGGAGAGTCGAGATAGGCCGATAGTTAGCCGCATCTGAGACAGGTCCAGACTTGTAGACAGGTGTAACCACAGCATGTTTCCAATCTGACGGTATGGAACCTTCCGCCAGAGAACGATTGATAAGAGTGGTCAGCGGCTTTGATAATGCAGGAGCACCATCCTTCAATAAGCGAGCAGGAATTTCCTTGAGTCCAGTGGATTTCGATGACTTGATCTTCAAAAGTTCACTATGAACAAAGTCTTCGGTTACACCAGATAACCGAAAAACACTGAGAGCTTTCTGCGATTGTGTTGGTGTGACCACAGAGGGTAGCAAATTTTCTCTGATCTTTGCTATTGCTGTTCTAAAATAATCAGAGAAGCCTTGGGCAATTTCGCGAGGTTCAAAAGACAGACCCGCAGATGTTTCTAAGGAACTGATGTTTCGGCTTTTTTTAGAGCAGGAGATTATTGATTTGAGTGTTTTCCACAGCTTTCCAGAATCCTTTTTAGTGGCATTTATTACTTGATTCAGAATAGTAGCTCCGCTTTGATTCGCGAATAAGACGAGTTGTTTTGTTACGCGATTCTTTATACTTTGTCCAATCGAGAGCGCTCTTTGTTATTTGGGCTCTTTTGTGTTGAAAGTCTCTCGTGCGCATCATTGCTCTGATGCCGCTACTTAGCCACGGAAGAGTGGATGCGCGGACGCGTCTGGTGGCAAGAGGCGTGTGCTGATCAATTACATTCCTGAAGTTCATAATAAACACCTCCCAAGCATCATCAACAGTTAGCGAGGTGTCGACGCCAACCCAAGAGACTCAATGCAAATCTGCGAGAAAGTTGTCGGATGAATAATCTTTAAAGTTTCTATAATTTATAGTCTTTGAAGGTCCTCGTTTTTGTTTTGATCGCCGTATGAGATATGTAAGTGAGTGATCACTTATGGAACATTGTGCGACCCCGGACGCGATGACTTTGTCTACATTTGAAACATAAATATGGTCCAGCAGCGTTTGAGAGGTTGCAGTAATACGCGTAGGATCTTTAATAAGTTGCGTGAACTGATAAGATGTAAATAGTTGGCGTAAGTCTCTAGCATCAGACGAGAGTTTTTTAGGAAGTAAATCCTGATTAAAATCCCCTATAAATACTTGTTCAGTGCCCTCAGTCGCTGCTCGCTCTAGCATTTCTTCAAGAACAGGCTTGTAGGTGCGATAAGATTCTTTATCTGGACAATAAGTGGAGCAAACAAGCATTTTGCTCCGATTTGGGAATGTAATTTCGAGCCAAGTAGCTTCGATGTCCAGTTCTGCACTGAGGTCGAATCTTTGCCTAGTCCACAATTTAGCATTACAATAAATAGCAGTCCCGCCGCCTCTGTGCTCAGCAGCCCTATCAGAACGAACCAGATTATAACCATCAATCAAAAAGTCGTCGTCCGGGTCACTTGAATTTAGCCAGGTCTCAGTGAGGCAAATTACGTCAAAAGGGTTGTCCTGCAGATGTATTCGGAATTCATCAAAATGTTGAGATAAACTGCGAACATTGAGGTGGGCGATTTTCATGCCAGGGCTGTTGAGAATAGGTTGATTCCAGCCAAGATTAGGAGAGACATCACCTGAAAGCAGTACGAGTGCGGCCAGAGAGCAACATTCCACATAACTGCGACGATCAATCAATATCATTACACATTACTACGCAGTTCAAATATATGGTCTTTCATATATGCACTTGCATTCTTGACCATCTACGGGTGTATTGCGGACTCATAACATGACTGCTTCCTCGGTTGGGTTAATGGCTCAGTTGGTGGAGCACTCCACCGCTATCACAGAGGTCATCGGTTCTATTCCCGTTCAGGTCTGAATCTTTTTTTTTTAGGCTTTAATTACACAGCTGCTTGGGTGGTTTACATAACTGCGATGATCAATCAATGTCATTACATATTACTTTGGAGTTCGAATATATGGTCTTTTATATATTCACTTGCATTCTTGACCGTATACAGGTGTATTGCGGACACACAACATCACGGGCTCGCAGTTGGCTTGAACGCTCGGTTGGTTGAGCACTGCATCGGTATCGCAGAGGTCGTAGGTTGGAATCCCGTTCAGGCCTGAATTTTTTTTTCAGGCTTTTGTTTTACAGCTTCCTGGGTTGTGTACATAACTGCGATAATCAATCAATAACATTACATATTGCTCTGCAGTTTAAATATATGGTCTTTTATATATTCACTTGCTTTTTCGACCATCTACGGGTGTACTGCGGACTCACAACATGACGAACTCTCGGTTGGCTTGATCGCTCAGTTTGTGGAGCACTTCATCGGAATCGCAGAGGTCATGGATTCGAATCCCGTTCAGGTTTGAATTTTTTTTTCAGACTTTTATTTCACAGCTTCCTGGGTTGTGTACATAACTGCGATAATCAATCAATATTACATATTGCTCTGCAGTCTAAATGTATGGTCTTTTATATATTTACTTGCATTCTTGACAATGTACGGGTGTATTGCGGTCTCACAACATGACGGGCTCGCCTGTTGGCTTGATCACTCAGTTGGAGGAAGACTGCTTCGGTATCGCAGAGGTCATGGGTTCGAATTCAGTTCAGGCCTGAATTTTTTTCAGCTTATATCTCACAGCTGCTTGAGTTGTGTACATGACGGGCTACCGGTTAACTTGATCGCTCAGTTGGTGGAGCACTGCAGTGGAATCGCAGAGGTTATGGGTTCGAATCTCATTTAGACCTAAACTTTTTTTTAGGCTTTTGTTTTCCAGTCTGCTTGGGTAGTGTGCATAACTGTGATGATTCCTCGCGAAGCGAGGCCACTAATCGTGTCGCTTTCGGTCGTGTCGCTTTCGGTCAGACCACGTGGCTCGCAAGCCCGAGTAAATCGAGCCGAGAGTTTTTATATATATATCTATATTTTAAAGGTGTCCGTTCGCAGGCCAGGTTACCTGGCAACATTACTCCATGTGAGAAACCGTTAATTACAAGAAATGGCTCCGAGCCCTTTTGAAGAAAACCGCTGACCTTCGCAGACAGTAGCAGTGGCCCATCCATAAAAACCCTCTTCATCTACCTCCAGTAAACTTTATTTACCTTCAATAACCTTCATTCACTTTCATAAGCCTCCAATATCCTTCATTCACCTTCATCTACCTCCAATAACCTCCATGCACCTTCATCTACCACCAGTAACTTTCATTTACCTTCAATAACCTTCATTCACCTTCATAAACCTCCAATAAGCTTCATTCACCTTCATAAACCTTACTCAACCTCTAATAAGCTTAATTCACCTTCATCTACCTCCAATATCCTTCATTCACCTTCATCTACCTCCAATAACCTCCATGCACTTTCATCTACCCCAGTAACCTTCATGCACCTTCGCAGAGAGTAGCAGTGGCCCATCCACAAAAACCCTCTTCATCTACCTCCAGTAAACTTCATTTACCTTCAATAACCTTCATTCACTTTCATAAACCTCCAATATCCTTCATTCACCTTCATCTACCTCCAATAACCTCCATGCACCTTCATCTACCACCAGTAACTTTCATTTACCTTCAATAACCTTCATTCACCTTCATAAACCTCCAATAACCTTCATTCACCTTCATAAACCTCCAATAAGCTTCAGTCACCTTCATAAACCTTACTCAACCTCTAATAAGCTTAATTCACCTTTATCTACCGCCAATATCCTTCATTCACCTTCATCTACCTCCAATAACCTCCATGCACCTTCATCTACCCCAGTAACCTTCATTTACCTTCAATAACCTTCATTCACCTTCATAAACCTCTAATAACCTTCATTCACCTTCATCTACCCCCAATATCCTTCATTCACATTCACATAACTCCAATATCCTTCATTAACCTTCATCTACCTCTAATAACCTCCATTCACCTTCATTTACCTCCAATCACCTTCATCTATCTCCAATCAGCTTCATTCACCTTCATAAACCTCCAATATCCTTCATTCACCTTCATCTACCTCTAATAACCTTCATTCACCTTCATCTACCCCCAATATCCTTCATTCACATTCACATAACTCCAATATCCTTCATTAACCTTCATCTACCTCTAATAACCTCCATTCACCTTCATTTACCTCTAATCACCTTCATCTATCTCCAATCAGCTTCATTCACCTTCATATCCCTCCAATAACTTTTATTCACCTTCGTCTACCTCCAATCACTTTCATTTACCTCCAATCAACTCCAGTAACCTTCATTTACCTTCAACAACCTTCATTCACCTTCATGAACCTCTAATAACCTTCATTCACCTTCATCTACCTCCAATCATCTTCATTCACCTTCATTTACCTCCAATCAGCTTCATTCACCTTTATCTCCCTCCAATAGCCTTTATTCACCTTCATCTACCTCTAATAGTCTTCATTCACTTTCATCTACCTTTAATAACCTCCATGCACCTTCATCTACCTCCAGTAACCTTCATTTACCTCCAATATTCTTCATTCACCTTCATCTACCTCCAATAACCTCAGTGCACCTTCATCTACCTCCAGTAACCTTCATTTACCTTCCATAACTTTCATTCGCCTTCATCTACCCCTCAATATCCTTCATTCACATTCACATACCTCCAGTATCCTTCATTATAACCCACTGAATAATTTTCGCGCTATTTTATTGGTTATTTTGGGTCACATGGTGTCAAATAGCTGGACGGGTATCAGGCGATATACCTCGGCCGCGTGGATATTTGCCCTGAGATTTTTCAGTCGCAAGAAAACACAACAAAGTCAGTCTCTTTTTAAACAAACTCGTTTTGTAGAATCCAGTGATCGCAGTCAAGTACGTAGTTAGTCGCAGCTGTAGCTCCGGATAAAACAGAAAATCAACAAAATAAGCTGCTGGTGTTTGTGGCCTCGAGGTGAGCAAAAGTTACGAACCCTTGGGGCAATCAAATTCTTGAAAATCTCCCCACTGAAATGTGCAAAAAGGCTGGTTTTGCACAAAGCTACACTTCCCACTGTCTTTAAAGCTGCCAGTTGAGAAAACTTTCCAAGCCAAAAACGATAAACTACGCAAGAGATAATGATTTGCATTTTTCAAGCCGTTTGTCAAGTTTTTGTGAATATTTAATTATCTTAGCGCAACGCGGCAAAAATAGGTCAGGTGACTAATCATTTAAAAAGCTAGAAATTCGTTACGCAACTTACATTTCAAAAGTGTCACCACAGATCGCAAATCGAAGCTTACTAGCCGCATATGGAACACAAATTGTAAGTATAATATTTGTCCGTCGCTTCAACCGAAATCGACATGTGTAATAACCTTCTTTAATTCAATTTTTCAGTTGACTATCGTACAACTACAAGTGCAAATAAATTCCATGTACGGTCATGTACGCGAAAATCAGTTAGTGGTGAAATCTTCAACATAAAGTAGCCCTTCAATCACAGGAGCGAATCAGTCAAAATTTGTTGCAGAAGATTACGCCGAGTTACTAACTACCGCCAAGCTTCGCATTTAAATTCCGCTCACAATGCCGCCGAAGGTAGACGTGAAAACTCTCGCGGGAAAACTGGACAATGCCGTCAAACTCTTGTACGAATTAATGGAAGAATTCGAAACAATTTTCTCCGTAAAACCGGAACTAAAAACACTTGAAGCAGCATTCAGTTTAGTAGAAACCAAGTACAGGCTGGTCAAGAAACAGCAGGAAACAATTCTGGATAGACTGGTCGACGAAGGCACTGGCCCAGAAGACGAACGCGTGTTGGCAACAAAGAAAACTGGAGATAAAACCAAAGCCGATTTCCTTCAAATCACTTTAAAGTTTGCTGCGTATCAAACGGAACAAAACTCCTCAGAAAATTCTAACAATGCAACAACTCTGGAAGCGCTAACATGATCGATGTCGTCCATGACGTCGGCGGTGCAGAAAATGGCCGATAACATCGCATCAAAACCGTCAAACGCAAGTTTACAACGATTACCTGTACCAGTATGGGACGGAACTCGCAGAACCTATACCACGTGGAAAAAGGAGTTCAGCCATTGGATGAAGAAATACGGTCAGGATAAAGATGAACAATCGCAACGTTTTCGAAATGCAATTCCAAAAGGATCGTTCTGGACTAACCAAGTAAAAACTTGTAAAACCATTGACAGCGCGTGGACCATTTTGGATACAGAGTTCGCAGACAGACGAAAACTAATGGACGAACTGCACTTAAACTTAAACTTAACGAACTTAAAGCAGTCAAACGAGATTCGAAGTCCCTAACGCATTTCGCTACGACAATAGCCTGTTATGTAAGTGACATGGAAGATAATATTGGGTGTCCTGTGCTGGAGTCAGTTGAAGCGCCGTTCCT
This sequence comes from Ricordea florida, assembly GCA_949710005.1. Classification (NCBI taxonomy): domain Eukaryota; kingdom Metazoa; phylum Cnidaria; class Anthozoa; order Corallimorpharia; family Ricordeidae; genus Ricordea; species Ricordea florida. The sequence goes on along the minus strand of OX453273.1, from coordinate 24,693,990 downwards.
CATGTCCCAGCTTCTGTCCAAACTCGATCCAAGTGACAACTCAGATTTTGGTAGAGAAATGAAAAGAGAAGGAAAAGAAGAAACCGTGAGCAATCTAATCACCTGGTTACATCAAGAAGCGAGTATCCGTTCCCGAGGGAAAGCGAACACCAACACAGTGGAAAGAAACGAAACTCGCCCAGACAAAGGTCCCAAAAAGACGGAAAATAACGCCGCTAATAGCGAGGAGTCTGACGATGAAACATGTCCCCTTGGCTGTAAGACCAAACATCACCTGGCTGCATGTCCTAAGTTTCAGATTCTAACAGTCAATCAAAGGTGGGAGGTTGTAAAGCAACATTGGCGATGTCGCAAGTGTCTGAGAGCGCATCACACAAACGATTGCAAGAGACCAGACGGCTCAACCTGCGACAAATGCAGAAAAAACCATCACCGGTGCCTACATAACGAAAAGACTGGAGAAACTAACACAAGTTTGAATCCCAAAGCACCACCGTTTCAAAGTCAGTTCCAAGGGCCCACACCTACATTGAATGGTAACATCCAGGGGAATGCTGTGTACCAGAAAAGCAAGTTGAAACCAGTTAGTGGACTGTGCCCTGTGCAAAAAGTTTAAGTCATGAACAGAAATGGAAACTTTGTTGAAGTTCTCGCCATGTTGGACTCCGGGTCTAACACAAGCCTACTCTCCAAAAGTGCAGCTGATCGACTTGGCTTAAATGGAGCAGCAACACGTCTCACTATGAATCTGGCGGGTGGAAAGAAGAAAAGCGAACCTTCTGAGATAATCGATATCACGGTTGCCTCGCCCTCTGAAGAAGATATTACGAAGACCCTTCAAGTGTACACCGTAACTAGACCTTGCAGTGGTGCCAAAACAATTTCTAAAGAGTCAGTGGGACAATACAGCCATTTGAAGAACGTTTCCGATAAAATACATCTCTCGGGTGGTGCCATAGATCTCCTTATTGGCACAGACTTCGTAGAGGCCTTCATTGATATTCACATAGTGTCCGGAGAGCCTGGAGAGCCCATCGGGAAAAGAAACTGCTTTGGATGGTACATTCTGGGACAGTTCGAGTCAAACGGCTCCACCCTATCTGAAATTCAGTCAATAGAAGTAGTGACAGTGAGTGTCGAGGAAGATATCAAGAAACTTCTCCACCAAGACCTCCTTGGAGTAAAACCAACCAAACTCAGTACTTGCACTGAAAACGTATTACGTGAGAACAAGTTCGTGAAGTCCCTCGCAGCTTCAACTACTTTGGTCGACGGTAAAATACAAGTGAAGATGCCCTGGAAAGAAGGAGGGCCTCCAAAACGAAGCAACTACGACATCGCTCTGAAAAGGATGCTCTCCGCTGAAAGGGGTTTATGAAAAAGGGTTGCTTCGAGGTTGTAAAAGAGGAAGTGCAAAAGTTGTTAGACCAGAACTTTATCACAATAATTCCACCTGAACAAATTGCTCATGATAAACCCGAATCGTACCTCCAATTGCAAGCAGTGTTTACGCCAGAAAGAACCACGAAAGTTCGACTAGTCTTTGAGTCATCTTCAAAAGGTGATGATGGATTGTCCCTTAACGACTACCTTGAGAAAGGACCTAACTTCATCAATAGTCTTCTGGATGTACTGGCAGCATGGCGATGGGACGAAGTGGCGTTCACTGGTGACGTTCGTAAAATGTTCAACCAAATCCTGGTACATCCTGAGGATCAGGTGTACCACAGGTTTCTGTGGAGGAGCAACACATGTGACAAACCAACTGTTTACCAGTGGCCAAGACTGAACTTTGGTGATAAACCGGCCCCTGACATCGCAACTAACGCTATCAACACGCTAGCCAAGCTTTCGAAAGCAGAATTCCCGGAAGCCGCAGAAGAACTCCGACAGCATGCGTACGTGGATGACATCGGTGGCTCCAGAGAAACAATAACCAAGGTAAAGCAGATTATCAGCCACGTCGACGCTGTCCTCGCGAAAGGCAACTTCCAGATCAAAACCTGGCATTCCAATGAGGCAGAAATCGACCAATCCAATGGTGAACGATTCACGGATCTTCTCCCCAAAGCTGGGATAAACAGCTGGACACGTTCACCTTCAAAAAGAATGACCTCGGAGAACTGGATGTCCTGACAAAGAGGCGCTGTTTAGGTCTTGTTGGTCAGTTATGGGACCCCAACGGTCTTGTGCTGCCTGTCGCAATCAAGTTCAGAATCGACATACAAGAATTGTGGAGCTTAGGCTACAAATGGGATGATATTCTGCCAGCGAACATTCAGAGCAAGTGGATCGAGAATGCACAAACCATAAACCACCTCTTGGCGTTCGAATTTGACCGGAAGTTAAAGCCAAGTCACGCAATTGGGCTACCTCAAGTCCATGGTTTCTGTGATGGAGGTGAGAAAGCGTACGGAGCAGTTATTTTCCTCCGTTGGGAGTTGAAGAATGGAAGTTACAAGTGCGTCCCTGTCCTGATCAAGTCCTTCGTTGCCCCTTTGAAAAGGAAAACGATCCCAAGACTGGAGCTCATGGGTTGCTTAACACTCACAAGGATGTATGATACTTGCATAACGTCACTGCAGTTCGCAAACATCCAAGATTGCAGAAGAATCTTCTGGGTTGATTCCTCTACCGTCTTGTCTTGGATAAAGACCCCATCAAGGCAATTTAAACCTTTCGTATCTGCAAGAGTAGCAGAGATACAAGAAACTGTCGGCGTTGGTGACTTCCGTTACGTAAGGTCCAAGAGCAACCCCGCTGACACACTCACTAGAGGAACTGAGCCATCACGACTTACAGATTGGCTAGAGGGACCATCTTTCCTGCAATTGCCTGAAGAAAAATGGTCTGATTTTCAAGCTGAAGAGCAAAGCAATCATGAAAAGGAAGCTGAAGTCTTAAAAGAAATGAAAACCTCCGAGAAGGCTTTCATCTCCGCGAAACCCGAAATACCCGTAGGAGATGTTAACGCTGTGAGCCCCGAGGCAGCCACAACAGAAGCTAATGCCAAACCAGAAGAAGTTAAATCAGAAGATAACCCTATTCTTCAAAAGTTACTGGAAAACTGCTCGACATTTCTGAAGATAAGAAAAACACTGCTCATGGACGACTGGAAGATGTCAGATTGTTGCCACAGGAAATGAGAAACCCGGTTATTCTACCACGCGACCATCCACTTGTCCGGTTGCTACTACGTCATTTACACGAAAAGCGTGGACATTGTGGCTACAAAAGTTTAATTCATGAAGCCAGAAGAAATCACTGGATCATAGGGGTGCTCAACATGTCTAAAGCTCTCACTGCAAAGTGCATCACCTGCAGAAAACTTCGCAAGAAACCGCTGGACCAGCTAATGGGGCAGATCCCATCTTTACGAGTGGCAGCAGGTTTTCCACCTTTTTCCAACACTGCCATTGACATGTTCGGGCCTTTGCATATCAAGCTTAATCGAAAGACTCTAAAAGAGGCTCAAGTTGTAATATTCGCCTGCATGACATCAAGAGCTGTTCACTTAGAGCTTGTTAACGACAAAACAGCTGATGCCTTTTTAATGGCTTTCCGTCGTTTCGCGAGCTTGCGTGGCCACCCGCGTGTTTGTTGGTCGGACTGTGGAACAAACTTTGTAGGTGCGCAAAGTTACTTAAAGGAAGTTATGCAGAGCTGGGACATTCCCAAGATTCAGGGTGTTCTATGTGAGGAATTCTCCTGTGATTTCAAATGGCAATGGAATATACCTCACGCAAGCCGTCAGAATGGCGTCGTGGAAACCCTCATCAAGTCCGTCAGACAAAGTCTCAATGCTAAATGCAAGAATCAAGCCTTCATGGAGGAACAATGGAGAACATTTCTCTCGGAGACAACGTACATCATCAACGGACGCCCTTTGTATCCAAGTTCTAACGACATCTGGGAAGCTCCACCTATCACACCGAATGATATTCTTATTGGTCAGCATCTTCCGCCACCTCAACCAGAACCTGAGAAAGGATGAACCCAAGACATCTCCTGAGAAGTACCCAAGATCGAGTTAACGAATTCTGGAAAAGCTGGATGAGATACTTCGCGCCAAATTTATTACCACGAAACAAATGGTTCCGAACCAGAGACAATATCCAACTTGACGATCTAGTTTTGGAGGTGGACCCAAGCCACAAAAGATCAAAGTGGAAGATGGCACGTGTCATTGCCACATATCCAGGAAATGATGGCTTGGTCAGAAAAGCGAGAATCAAGACCCAGGATAGTGAATATGACAGACCAATTCACAAGTTATGTCTCATAGCGACTAAAGACGAACTGAATGCGGATCGCTAGTCGATAGTAGAAATGGACACTATCACCATTTTCTGACACTTCTTTATTGAACATTGAACGCTTAAGCCATTATAGTCGTTGCTCAATTAGACCTAATTATTTAGACCTAATTTCCGCACTGGGGCGGAGTGATTTGCCTTTTTCAAGCCGTTTGTCAAGTTTTTGTGAATATTTAATTATCTTAGCGCAACGCGGCAAAAATAGGTCAGGTGACTAATCATTTAAAAGGCTAGAAATTCGTTACGCAACTTACATTTCAAAAGTGTCACCACAGATCGCAAATCGAAGCTTACTAGCCGCATATGGAACACAAATTGTAAGTATAATATTTGTCCGTCGCTTCAACCGAAATCGACATGTGTAATAACCTTCTTTAATTCTATTTTTCAGTTGACTATCGTACAACTACAAGTGCAAATAAATTCCATGTACGGTCATGTACGCGAAAATCAGTTAGTGGTGAAATCTTCAACATAAAGTAGCCCTTCAATCACAGATAATTATAAATCCCTCAAGTCGAACAATGCAAAGCCAAGTACAAAAAAACTGTTCGAGTCATCGGCAAATATCGGTCGATTAATAGCTCAACAAAACTCAGTTCAGTCAGTTCAATCTATTCTTGGAACTATAGTTTTTTCAACCTACTCAGCGCCCGCCATTCAACAACAAAGCCAAGTTTGCGAACAATCCACTTTTAACGTAAATCCTCCAACAACGCGAGATTTTCCAATTTCTCTTTTTCATGGGTGTAATTTCTTGGGAATTTCTTTCGCAGTGTTAGTGGTATTGTTGAATTTTCTTTTCTAATACACTGGAAACGTTTCGCTTTGACTTGTCCTCGAACAACGAAGTTGACAAAATAAACCAAAGTGCCGTGTTTTCGAGATTTTCATGTAAGGGGTGTTGCGAGAGTATGTTTGACATGACAGCTTGTCAAGCTCTGGTCCAATCACAGCTTACGTAAAACAATTTTAACCAATCAATGTACGTGCAGTGTTTGCGTCCGTCGTAATCATAGTCAGACGACTTGTTTTTCTTTTTCTTCAACACGTTAAAAGTAAGAATCAACTCGCGATCGCCGAGGGTTATAAAATAAATAAGCCCCTTTCTGGCTTACTGGTATATGGGAGGATAATGCCCTTGGCTGAGAGATTGTCCTCAAAATTTCACATATGGCCTCGAAGCTTCGCTTCTCGGCCAACTGTTCATTTTTCGGACAATCTCTCAGCCGTGGGCATTATCCTCCGATATACCAGCCGCCAGAAGGGGTTTATTTACTAATTAACCTTCATCTACCTCTAATAACCTCCATTCACCTTCATTTATCTCCAATCACCTTCATAAACCTCCAATAAGCTTCATTCACCTTCATAAACCTTACTCAACCTCTAATAAGCTTAATTCACCTTCATCTACCTCCAATATCCTTCCTTCACCTTCATCTACCTCCAATAACCTCCATGCACCTTCATCTACCTCTAGCAACCTTCACCTTCATTTACCTTCAATAACCTTCATTCACCTTCATAAACCTCCAATAAGCTTCATTCACCTTCATAAACCTGCAATAAGCTTTATTCACCTTCATTCACCTCCAATATCCCTCATTCACCATCATCTACCTCCAATAACCTTCATTTACCTTTATATACCTCCAATAGCCTTCATTTACCTTTATCTACCTCCAGGGGTATTTCACAAGGCTTTTTTCTAAAAAGATACATTTGATATCTTATATGTTGTATTATACTTCCATATCATATTTATATCTGCATAGGCCTGATACAAAATAATAAGTTGAGTTGTCATTTATTGCTAAGATTCTAAACCTCAATTACGTATTGGATTACTATTATTACATTGATTGTCTACATTTAGCATGCTATTCTATTCTTCATGACTCTTCTCACTTCTATAACAGGCAACTTTGATGAGATATAATTTTTGTGACTTCTCCAAAACACAATGACGGTGAATGATGGTAAATGAAGGCTAATGGAAGTAGATGAAGGTAGATGAAGGCAAATGAAGGCTAAGAAAGGTATATGAACGCGAATGAAAGTTAATGAAGGCTAATCCGGGAAGTAGATGAAGGCAAATAAGGTAGCTTGGAGGTGGATGACGGTGTATGAAGGTAAATGAATGCTAATGGATGAAGAGGAATGAAAGTGAATAGAGACTAATGAAGATAGAAGACGCTGGATGAAAGTAAATGAAGATTATTGGAGGTCGATGAAGGTAGATGACGGTAAATGAAGGCTATTAGAGGTAGATAAAGGTTGATGAACATAAATGAAGACTAATGAAGGTAGATGACGGTGTATGAAGCATAATCAGTGGAGGTGGATTACGGTGGATGCAGGTAAATGGAAACTAATGGAGGTAGATGAAGGTGTATGAAGGCTAATGGAGGTAAATGACGGTGGATAATGGTTAATGGAGGCTAATGGAAGTGGATGATGGTGTATGAAGGCTAATGGAGGTTAATGGAGTTAGATGAAAGTGTATGAACGTAAATGATGGCTAGGGAAGGTAGATGAAGGTGCATGAAGAGAATGAAGGCTAATGGAGGTAGATGAAGGTGTATGAAGGCCAATAGAGGTGGATGACGGTGTATGAAGGTAGATGAAGATGTATGAAGATCTATGAAGGTTAATAGAGGTGGATGACGACGTATGAAGGTAGATGAAGGCTAACGAGGGTACATGAAGGTGCATGAAGGTTAATGAAGGCTAATGAAGGTAGATGAAGCTATATGAAGGCCAATAGAGGTGGATGACGGTGTATAATGGTAGATGAAGATGTATGAAGATGTATGAAGGCTACTAGAGGTGGATGACGGTGTATGAAGGTAGATGAAGGCTAACGGGGGTAGATGAAGGTGTATCAAGGCTAATAGAGGTGGATGACTGTGCATGAAGGTAGATGAAGGCTAACGAGGGTAGATGAAGGTGCATGGAGGTAGATGAAGGTGCATAAAGGTAGATTAAGGCTAATGGCGGTAGATGACGGTGGATTAAGGTAAATTAAGGCTGATGGGGGTAGATGGTGTATGATGGCTACTAGAGGTGGATGGTGGTCTATGAAGGTAGATGAAGGCTAATGGGAGTAGATGAAGGTGCATGAAGATAAATGAAGGCTAATGGGGGTAGATGAAGGTGTATGATAGCTACTAGAGGTGGATCGTGGTGTATGAAGGTAGATGAAGGCTAATGGGAGTAGATGAGGGTGCATGAAGGTAAATGAAAGCTAATGGGGGTAGATGAAGGTGTATGAAGGCCAGTAGAGATGGATGACGGCGTATGAAGGTAGATGAAGGCTAACGAGGGTAGATGAAGGTGCATGAAGGTTAATGAAGGCTAATGAAGGTAGATAAGGCTGTATGAAGGCCAATAGAGGTGGATGACGGTGTATGAAGGTAGATGAAGATGTATGAAGATGTATGAAGGCTACTAGAGGTGGATGACGGTGTATGAAGGTAGATGAAGGCTAACGGGGATAGATGAAGGTACATGAAGGTAAATGAAGGCAAACGGGGGTAGATGAAGGTGTATCAAGCCTAATAGAGGTGGATGACTGTGCATGAATATAGATGAAGGCTAAAGAGGGTAGATGAAGGTGCATGGAGGTAGATGAAGGTGCATAAAGGTAGATTAAGGCTAATGGCAGTAGATGACGGTGGATTAAGGCTGATGGGGGTAGATGAAGGTGTATGATTGCTACTAGAGGTGGATGATGGTCTATGAAGGTAGATGAAGGCTAATGGGAGTAGATGAAGGTGCATGAAGGTAAATGAAGGCTAATGGGGGTAGATGAAGGTGTATGATAGCTACTAGAGGTGGATGATGGTGTATGAAGGTAGATGAAGGCTAATGGGAGTAGATGAAGGTGCATGAAGGTAAATGAAAGCTAATGGGGGTAGATGAAGGTGTATGAAGGTACATTAATGCTAATGGAGGTAGATGACGGTGCATTAAGGTAAATGAAGGCTGATTGGGGTAGATGAAGTTGTATGACGGCTAATAGAGGTGGATGACGGTGCATGAAGGTAGATGAAGGTTAATAGAGGGGGATGACGGTGCATGAAGGTAGATGAAGGCTAACGAGGGTAGATGAAGGTGCATGGAGGTTAATGAAGGCTTATGGAGTTGGATGAAGGTGCATGAAGGTAAATTAATGCTAATGGAGGTAGATGACGGTGCATTAAGGTAAATGAAGGCTGATTGGGGTAGAGAAGTTGTATGAAGGCTAATAGAGGTGGATGACGGTGCATGAAGGTAGATGAAGGCTAATGGAGGTAGATGACGGTGGATTAAAGTAAATGAAGGCTGATGGGGGTAAATGAAGTTGTATGAAGGCTAATAGAGGTGGATGATGGTGTATGAAGGTAGATGAAGGCTAATGGGGGTACATGAAGGTGCATGAAAGTAAATTAAGGCTATTGGGGATAGGTGACGGTGGATTAAGGTAAATGAAAGCATATGGAGGTATATGACGGTGTTTGAAGGTAAATGATGGTGAATTGAGGTAATAAGGGCTAATGGAAGTAAATGAATCGAGGATAAAGAAAAATGGTTACTAACAACATGACTTAGATGTGAATTGGTCAGCGGCTAACTTCAAAACGGCTCGGAGCCATTCCTGTATTTAAAACGGCTCGGAGCCATTCCTGTATTTAAAGTCTCCATGTGAATTTCCGCCATTACGAATTCCTTGAATGATGTTTTGAAAATAATGTGAATTTTGTGGAAACCGATTTCACTCGTCTTGGAAGTATATCTTAGCAAAAAGATCTCCGACATATACAAGAAAGAGTGGCGAGAGATCGTCGTCGAGTAAGTTCGAATGCCGCAAAAATCGACACACGGGAAGCGGCGACTCAAAGTAGAGATTGAGAAACGACGGTAGAGACAATAACAAGAGAGATCGCAGCTAAGACAACAACTGCTCGCTCAAAAAAGCAAAGGAATCGGCAAGGAAAAGGACCAGGAATACCACCAAGTTACCATCAAGTTAGATTGGAAATTTAATTTGTTATCGATAGAAGACTCGTTTTAGGTATACAGGACATAACGAAATTGGCGAACAAAATTTAGCAAAATGACTCAGAACGGAAAACGAGTAGGAACGACTTCCAGCATACAGACAGAATCAGAAGACGAACGACAAAACAGATTACCTTATCGTCGTGAAAAAGTGCCAGGAAAGGGTAAACAGAAACCAACCGCAAAGAAATGAAAGATGACAGTCACGTATACGTAGTATTAATACTGCAATGAAAATGCAAGTAGGTATTTTTCGTAATGAAACGATTGCTTTCCATTTTAAAGAAATTCACGATATACAGGTTGCAGTTGTGATAGCAATTATTTATAATTATGTGATCTGATATCATTGCAACAGTGAAAATATATTGTAGATTTGTTTGATGTAGCAGCTATGTTCAGCATTTTTAACAGAAAAGACAGCAAACAACAAGTGACTGGTTCTGCAATATTATCAGTGATCAATGCAATTATGAGTAGTATTTCTCCTTGCTATATATTTCTTTGCTACATATATGTATTAAGTAATTAAAAGGCTTCGTTGGGACAGACAAGTTCCATAGCCATTTCAAAATGCGTGTTTACCTTTGAGTTCCATGTATCCCTTGGAATTACTCTCTTAGCCCCGACCATTTTCTCACAAATGAAAAGTTAAGCCCTACTTTGCAAAATGAAGCATAAAATCTTGACCTTTTTCCTTAATGCTGTTTAATTCATTTTTATGATGTCAAATACAAATATTTAATAACAACCACAATATACAGTTGACCTTTTACATTGGAAAAACTCTATAAGGGAGAAACTAAAGTTTGTAATGCCAAAATTTTTACGATCTTTCTTATATATTCATGGCAAGGCTGCCGTATGTAATAACAAATCATTGAAGTTTCCTAAATGCCCTATGCCTTCAATCATGATTTTCCACACTAACTGTATGGGCAGATGACTGCATTAGCATGACTGCCACAGGTCAGGAAATGGTAAGGATAAGAAAATTCTTTAAGGTCAGGCAAAAGGCAGGGAATATCTAATAAAGTCAGGAAAAGTTTAAGTATTTGAGAGAAGTCAGGAAAATGTGAAATTTAAGAGTGTTGATTTAATTCTTGGCAATTCAGCGATGGTTTGGTGTAACCAAATGTGTTGGATTGATAGAATTACATGACTGATTAAAAGCTGATTTTGGGGAGATTGTCTAATTGGCGTGGGTGGGTGGGTCGTGGGTCGTGGGTCGTGCGTCGTGGGTCGTGGGTCGTGGGTCGTGCGTCGTGGGTCGTGCGTCGTGGGTCGTGGGTCGTGCGTCGTGCGTCGTGAGTCGCGCGCGAGTCCTGCGTCTTACGTGTTAAGTCCACACGTAATTTTTGAATAAAGCGAGACCGGTCCGTCTCTTCTTAGTTAAACCAACCTGTAACGGCACCCGTGTGCCTTCGTTTAGTTTTGTAGTATTTTTAGCTATTTTCTTTATTATAACCGCATTTTACGTCACAATGATCTTCCGCCAGCTGTCACGTGATCTTAGCTTAAATACCGCTACACGTACTAGTTTTTTCTAAGGCTCACAGAAATTCGACGGGTAACCTTTTCAAGCTTTATTGCATCATGCAAAGATTGTCTTATTACATAGTTAGAGCTACTAACTATGCTTATTAGTAGCGTGGGAACGCTCTCATATGATTGGCCAAAAACTAATGTTGCCAACTAGAGTGCAAGCAGAAACCGACGAAGTTAATGAAATAGTCTTCCCTAAACTAAATACCTAATTTAATTAAAAAAAAAACATTCTGGAAGGTTTTCGTCCAACGACATAGAAAGTGTACGTGAAAAGCCGCGATTATCTTAGATTTTTTTTAAACCGTAAGTGGTTTCCTTAGACTCATGTGTATTTCAGTAAAAACGCAAAGTGCTCAAGGAGCATGCGGGAAAATGAGAGATGGCCGGGGAAGACATATTTCGCTGATGCATTTTCTTTACTGAATTTTATCGGAGAAACGTTTTCATGAATGTGAAGGGTCGTGTGAAGGAAGACGGTGCCTTTAAATTCTACGAGCAAGAGTCTTCTCCAAGAGCTACTATCCACAAAGCGTGACCTATTATCACGCACGACGCACGACGCACGACGCACGATCCACGACCCACGACCCACGACCCATGACCCACGACCCACGACCCACGACCCACAACGCACGACCCACGACCCACCTACCCACGCGATTTAGCCATCCTCGATTTTGGGTTTCCAAGAAAATCAATTCTTTTTCCATGACTTTGTCATCTTAAGAAACTATAAATCAATGTTCACTGTGTGTGACTTTCTGAAAGCATATTAAATAAATGGGTTTAGGGGTTGGCTGTGAGGAGAAGTTGGAGGCCATTACCAGGACTAATTTGTGACTTTTCTAATTTAGTTGGTAAGAGAAATTTTACATTTTTCAGGAAAAAGTCAGGGAATTTCAAGATCCTGTGGCTGCGGCAACCATGACTAGATTCTAAGCCTAAAAGAAGAAATGGTAGTGTTTAGAGTTGAGTAATTTTACCACCTCTGATACAAACCCTATTAAAAAAAAAACTGTTTTGCTTGAAGTAGCAGAGGAACCTTTTCCCAGATTAGGACATGCACCCCCACCCCATAACAGTATATTATGTTTAACATAAGAAAAATGATAATAATAATAATATCAAGATGAAGAGTAGGTGAATGAGAACAAGGATGTGAATGTTAGCGAGCCAAAGATATTTACACAATAAATATTCATATGTGGGTGACCCAATTCCAATCCACCAGAAACATAAGCATTGTATTTATATTAAATAGATTTAGGCAAACCTAAAAGCGGAGCTCCTCACACAGTCCCTCCAAAAATGCTTGAAAACTTGTAGAAAGAACTCAGCTTTATGCTTATGTCCTTCCAAAAATGCTTGAAAACTTGCAGGAGGAAACTTTTTCCTCCAAAACCGCTATGAATAATTCGTTTCTTCAGCAAAACATTGTAGACTGCTGGCTGTAGGTTGTGTAGCCGCGGCAGGCCGCGAAAAGCGCGCGAAAAACAAAGCCTCGTTTCGGTTTAAGACCTTCTAAATATCCCGGATGACTATGGCCGCCAGTTGGGGCAACGTTGTCGTCGTCGTCGCCCGCGAGCCATGCCGCTAGCCACGATGACCATGAAAACTCAAACGCATGGTTTTCTCAATTTCTATCCTCGCACGGTAGTTATGGGGCTCCGCTCTGCGGCTCTTCGAGCAGCTGTGGAGCTCCGCTATTTCTTACAGCTCTCTCCGCGAGAGCTGTAAGAAATTCAGTAAGTTTGCCAATTTTTAAGAAGTGTCTTTCTTCTGCATTTTATAATTAATTATTTTTAATTTTTTTTAATCTCTGTAGTGTATATGTTGTAAATATTTATTTATTTTGGTTTTAGCTCTAATTTATAGATTTTAATTGTTCATTATATAGTATATATCTAGTATTAGGACCTCTATGTAAACCACTTTTAGTGATGGAGCTTCCTAATAAAAGATTGTTACTACTACTTCCGCTATGAATAAGAACCTGTGCCCTGTATATCAATAGTTTATCTTGGACATAAGATTTCATTTCCTGTCACATTTCTTAGTTTTCCATTGTTATCTCTGGGATACTAGGGCAAAGTTTTTTGTTTCTTATTTGGTAATTCTCTGGATATCTGATTATTGTATATCATCCTTTTAGGAATTCATCCAAACATTGGATGAACCAATGATTAGAAAATTGTTTATTAGGAGTTTATAGAGAGGGATAGGTAGTATGGATTACATCCACACTCTGTTAATAATGGAGGATGACCTGGATGAAGGTGCAGAGGTTTCAGCTTCTCACGTGGCTGCACAAACATCCCTTGAAGGATCTGAACCTAGCCCATCTTGTGTCCGCATTGCCTTGGTGCAAGAGTGGGGTCAGGGGGTGATACCACAGGAAATTGAGAATAAATGCTGTGGGCAAAGGCGCTTTGTCACAAGGCACACAAAATTTCAAACGCTGTGACTAGACCCCGATGTCCTCCAGCTGACTGTCAGGAATTGTGGCGACATACGTAATGACAGGGAAGACATCAGCACTAGGTCCTTCCGAAAGGCTAGTTACAGGCAGCATGTTCTCAATAGGTATGAATATCTGGGAAAGGGAACATTGAAAGTGTGCCCCTCGTGTGTAGTTAAAGTGGTTTGTCAGCATTACCAATCTCAGACAGGAGTTTAAATGGGATTCCATCTTGAATGAAGATAGAACCTGCTCTATTAGTACTTGCATGAACAATTGTAAATAAAGTCAATTTGTCAGGAACATAAAATTGAGTTTTTAACTGTGGAGTGCATTTGGCAGTGATAGCATAGTGAATTTTGTAGTTTTGTGTAAATTCCACTGTTGGCATTGCCTAAATGATAGTGTATAAATATTGTAATAGAAATGAAAAGTAATTTAAAACCTTTTTACGACTATTTCGCAGAATGCAAAATTGGAGTTTAGTTGGCGAGCGCGATGTCACTCGCTCAGACGGTCAACGTTCCATGGGTCGTAAACTTTTGTTTGTAATTCCGCTGACCAATGCATAACTTGACGATGACATTTTCAAAATGTCTACAAATGTGAAATGTAGTGATAAGATAATTACAGCTATGTCAAGAGCATGTGGTGCGAGCATTTTCCTCTTTGAATTAATTAAAAACAACCTAGAAAGCTTTTGTTGTCCTTGTTACGAAATGAACGCGGGCTCCTGGCAAGCATGGATTTTAATAACATGATACATGCAATGCGTGAATATTGAGCAAAATAATAAAGGTTAAGCGCACGGTATGGCCTGTCACACGCGAATTTTCAAAGTATTTACACTTTGTTCGCAATTTTCTCATTTCTCCGCAAGCCCCGTGGTATATCATTACTAGAAAAGATCAGTTATATAATGTCTTATCAAAGAATACCAACTAAATGGTCGACTATGTTTAATTAACAGATGTCAAGACTCGTGGTTAGTCACGAAAGACACTACATTAGCAGACATTGTTCCTGTTGAGTGTGTCATCAAAGAGTGATTAAAATTGCACTACTACGCAATTAACAGAAGTACACAATAAAGTTGACAACCATTTGGCGGTAAATGCATGGATATCACATGTATATCATTCCTTTAGTAACACTATACTGCAACTTAATGTTCGACTATGTTTAACAGCTTTTAAGACAAGTGGTTAAGTCACGAAAGACATTTACATAAGCAGTCATTGCTCCTGTTGAACGTGGGATAAACATTACTTTTGTCTCTTGCACTACAACTAGACGCTTAACTGTGTGTACCCAGGCAGTTGTTAAACTGTGAAGGCTAAGTAAAGAAACAAATTGACTTTGTTTGCACAGCCATGATTGGGTTAAAACTGTCATCAAATAGTGATTAATATTGCTTGCTTACTGTACTTGCACTCATTTATTACATGGCCTTTTCCTTTTACCAGCCTAAACTATTACAAATGGGAAGCACTTATTAGCTTCTTGGAAAAAAAAAACACGTCAGAGGAAAAAAAAAAAAAGATCGTGCGGTTGCCCGCCCGTTTGTTAAACTCTCTCCCTCCATGCTTTCCAACCCAATCCACAGGTCCACAAAACGTATGTGTCTAGAACGTTATGCATCATTGTCTTGCGGATTTTAAGATGTTTAAAGAAGGGACAGCAGAAATAAATTTATTTTTGGAACAAAACCAAAATGTTTTCATCTTTTCTGCTTATACTGATGCATGTTCTTCATCATGGAAAATAGTCACGCCTGAAAGACGCCTTTGATTTGTCATTGAACAGTTCATTTTTTTTAAATAAAAGTATACTTTTCATCTTTGGCAAGACTTTATAATAATAATTTTATATTCTTGTAATTGCAAGATACATTTTTGTGAACTGCAGCAAAAGGGCACTTTTTTAATTTTATTTCAACCCTTGCATTTGTCATAAGAATCTAATAGCCACTCACATGAACTGTTCTCTTTTTAGCCCTTTTATGGAAAATGCGTACTAACCTAACACAAAATGGACAGATTGGATCAGACAGACACATCTGTTTTGCACATTGATGCAAGGCCTACAAACGAAAAAGCAACCAATGACCATAACCAACCACATGCAGAAATGTGATTGAAACATACCGGTATGTTTCTAAATATACAGCCAAACTTCTTCTTACGGACACCATGAAACCCCTAACAGACACCTATGGGAGACAGTTGACTTGATCCTTGAGCATAGGCTATAAATGGGCTGTAAAAAATAGCATTATTATAATTAATACATTCTTCTCCGTTGTTGCATTATCTGAGGACTCCGTTGTTTTGGACATTTTAAACCTAGTTTTTCTTGATTGGAAAAGTTCTTTTGATGCTGGAGGTGGCTTTGCAGCTGTAGTTGGAACCACCAATGCTGAATCACTCTTGAAGCAGTACAGCCTCCAGCGACCTGCTAGGTACTATCATTGACAGAAAATTCTGTAATCCCAGTCACATCAACATTGCTGTAGAAATAAGTGAGAGGAAGCAATAATACAACAAGAGAAAAAAATCCAGAACAACACAATCTGGACTATCTTTTCTTTGGTTTCCTTCATGCACCTAACAGTATCAGAAATATATATTTTGGTGCTTCATTCTGACATACAAGTACATGTGCCAACTTCGCTTGCTGTGTATTCCAGAGGTTACATGATTGCATAAAAACAACAAAAGATAAGAGAAGAAAAATTATTTTTATTAAAAACTTTGGAGCAACTACAGAATACAGGGCCACTTTGGTCCACCTCGTTTACAGGTGTCAGAGGCTTTTGTAGAACGAAGCATATAACAATGGACACTATTGTTATTCAGTGGTATGTAAATAAGTGGTCCTGTATTCTGTAGTTTAGCCAAAACGTTTATTGCAAGCCAGCCTGTAACAGTAAACATGAAAAGCGCAAATACCAAATTACAACTTCTATCAAACATATTGTAACAGCTAGCAGAAACTGAAAGCTACATGACATGCAATCCAAATACATTTCTGGATCAACAGGGTACATGACTTTGTTGCTACTACATAATGTATACAGTGTTTACTCAAAACTTATAAAAAAACTCAATTGACCTTGTGGAACCAATACTTTCCAGTGTCAAATTAGGCGATGCTACTGAAACAAGCACTGGTTCCAGAGGGGTAGAGGTCAGTGGAGTACCTACAAAACCAGAAATTAAAGAAATAAAGATACGGCAGGTACAAAAGGCAGGTCAAAGGTCACAGTTCACAGGTCACATACCTGACAGATGAAAATCGAAATTTAACAATATAATACTAAAGTATATGCGTCGAAAGTTAATGCCGGTACTTCCGCCGCAATGCAGGAGTAATTATGTAATTAGTTTTTCTTTTTACTGACCTGCGACCTGTGACCTGTGACCTGTGACCTGCCTTTTGTACCTGCCGATAAAGATATTGTGCTCGAGGATCATGTTGTTTGTTAGATTTGTTACGTATCTTTTCCGAGACAACAAAGAATTTGGCTTTTATAACCTACAGCCTGTATGTATAACGATAAAACCGCATTTAAAACATAAACATTGTAGTAAATTGCAAGTCGAATGTACATCTCACCTTCAAGATGGCGTTTAGCAGGAGCAGCCTCAACCTTCTCTGATCTCGTACTTGTCGTTACAATTTCTATTTTTTTCCTAAGAAAGGAAGTACGGTTCTCTAATACGTATACTGAAATAAAATTTTCTGCAGTAACAGGTAACCAACACATTCTCTAATCGACACTGACCTTCGCCATACCGGAGAAAAAAGACGACCAAAAACTTGTGAGTCCGTGGTGTACCCACATTTAATCTTCGCGGACATCCAAGAAGAGTAAAATACACTGTCAAACGATATAATTATAGAAAAGACTCGCAGTGATTCTATAACTTACCCCCCTAAATGACGGTCCTCCTGCCCATACAATCTCTTATAATGTATTTTCACCAAAATCAGTCAGGTCGAGTTTCTTGGCAGCCAGCTGCAGGTATCGTATCTCAGCTTCTAGAGTAAGTACAAACACGGGATCAAGTGCGTTTTAAAGTTCATTTCAAATGCTACAACATGGTGAAAATGGAATATTGATAACTAATTCGTGTAATGAGCACTAATTACATGAACTTTAGTACTCTCTGAGCCGTCTGCTCTAGATTTAGCTGCCTTAAGTCAATATCTTTAAAGTCAAAACTCAATAAGATCGCAAATTACGAACAATTTGATTTTCTGCATAGATAATGCCCTGTCCTACTCGTACAAATCTGATAACGTTTGGAATTGCAAAGATTATCCAAGCCAAGATATCAAAGATTAACTTTTATTTTAGGGGCCAACGCCTTGATCTGAATCACGCATGCGTACAAACAAATAGTCTGATCTTGAATTCTGATTGAAATCGAATCGTTACAATCCAAATTTTCATCGCTAAATAAACTTTACTACACACCACACTAAAACATGTATAGAAAAGATTCGAAATGATTCTATAACTTACCCCCCCTAAATGACGGTCCTCCTGCCCATACAATCTTTTTTAAAGTACTTTTACCAAAATCAGTGAGGTCGAGTTTCTTGGCAGCCAGCTGCAGGTATCGTATCTTAGCTTCTAGAGTAAGTACAAACACGGGATAAAGTGCGTTTTAAAGTTCATTTCAAATGCTACAACATGGTGAAAATGAAATATGCATAACAAATTCGTGTAATGAGCACTGATTACATGAACTTTACTACTCTCTAAGCCGTCTGCTCTAGATTTAGCTGCCTTAAGTCAATATCTTTACAGTCAAAACTTAATAAGATCGCAAATTATGAACAATCTGATCTTCTGCATAGATAATGCCCTGTCCTACTTGTACAAATCTGCTAAGTTTTGGAATTGCAAAGATTATCCAAGCCAAGATATCATAGAACAACTTTTCTTTTACGGGCCCACGCTTTGGTCTAAATCACGCATGCGTACAAACAAATAGTCTGATCTTGAATTCGGATTGAAATCGAATCGTTACAATCAAAATTTTCATCGCAAAATAAACTTTACTGCACACCACACTAAAACATGTATAGAAAAGATTCGAAATGATTCTATAACTTACCCCCCTAAATGACGGTCCTCCTGCCCATACAATCTCTTATAATGTATTTTCACCAAAATCAGTCAGGTCGAGTTTCTTGACAGCCAGCTGCAGGTATCGTATCTCAGCTTCTAGAGTAAGTACAAACACGGGATAAAGTGCGTTTTAAAGTTCATTTCAAATGCTACAACATGGTGAAAATGGAATATTGATAACTAATTCGTGTAATGAGCACTGATTACATGAACTTTAGTACTCTCTGAGCCGTCTGCTCTAGATTTATCTGCCTTAAGTCAATATCTTTACAGTCAAAACTCAATAAGATCGCAAATTACGAAATATCTGATTTTCTGCATAGATAATGCCCTGTCCTACTTGTACAAATCTGCTAAGTTTTGGAATTGCAAAGATTATCCAAGCCAAGATATCATAGAACAACTTTTCTTTTACTTGCCCACGCTTTGGTCTAAATCACGCATGCGTACAAACAAATAGTCTGATCTTGAATTCGGATTGAAATCGAATCGTTACAATCAAAATTTTCATCGCAAAATAAACTTTACTGCACACCACACTAAAACATGTATAGAAAAGATTCGAAATGATTCTATAACTTAGCCCCCTAAGTGACGGGCCTAATGCCCATACAATCTCTTATTATGTATTTTCACCAAAATCAGTCAGGTCGAGTTTCTTGGGAGCCAGCTGCAGGTATCGTATCTCAGCTTCTAGAGTAAGTACAAACACGGGATAAAGTGCGTTTTAAAGTTCATTTCAAATGCTACAACATGGTGAAAATGGAATATTGATAACTAATTTGTGTAATGAGCACTGATTACATGAACTTTAGTACTCTCTGAGCCGTCTGCTCTAGATTTAGCTGCCTTAAGTCAATATCTTTACAGTCAAAACTCAATAAGATCGCAAATTACGAAATATCTGATTTTCTGCATAGATAATGCCGTATCCTACTTGTACAAATCTGCTAACTTTTGGAATTGCAAAGATTATCCAAGCCAAGATATCATAGAACAACTTTTATTTTAGGGGCCCACGCTTTGGTCTGAATCACGCATGCGTACTAACAAATAGTCTGATCTTGAATTCTGATTGAAATCGAATCGTTACAATCAAAATTTTCATCGCAAAATAAACTTTACTGCACACCACACTAAAACATGTATAGAAAAGATTCGAAATGATTCTATAACTTTTCCCCCTAAATGACGGTCCTCCTGCCCATACAATCTCTTATAATGTATTTTCACCAAAATCAGTCAGGTCGAGTTTATTGGCAGCCAGCTGCAGGTATCGTATCTCAGCTTCTAGAGTAAGTACAAACACGGGATAAAGTGCGTTTTAAAGTTCATTTCAAATGCTACAACATGGTGAAAATGGAATATTGATGACTAATTGGTGTAATGAGCACTGATTACATGAACTTTAGTACTCTCTGAGCCGTCTGCTCTAGATTTAGCTGCCTTAAGTCAATATCTTTACAGTCAAAACTCAATAAGATCGCAAATTACGAAATATCTGAATTTCTGCATAGATAATGCCCTGTCCTACTTGTAAAAATCTGCTAACTTTTGGAATTGCAAAGATTATCCAAGCCAAGATATCATAGAACAACTTTTATTTTAGGGGCCCACGCTTTGGTCTGAATCACGCATGCGTACTAACAAATAGTCTGATCTTGAATTCTGATTGAAATCGAATCGTTACAATCAAAATTTTCATCGCAAAATAAACTTTACTGCACACCACACTAAAACATGTATAGAAAAGATTCGAAATGATTCTATAACTTACCCCCCTAAATGACGGTCCTCCTGCCCATACAATCTCTTATAATGTATTTTCACCAAAATCAGTCAGGTCGAGTTTCTTGACAGCCAGCTGCAGGTATCGTATCTCAGCTTCTAGAGTAAGTACAAACACGGGATAAAGTGCGTTTTAAAGTTCATTTCAAATGCTACAACATGGTGAAAATGGAATATTGATAACTAATTGGTGTAATGAGCACTGATTACATGAACTTTAGTACTCTCTGAGCCGTCTGCTCTAGATTTAGCTGCCTTAAGTCAATATCTTTACAGTCAAAACTCTATAAGATCGCAAATTACGAAATATCTGATTTTCTGCATAGATAATGCCCTGTCCTACTTGTACAAATCTGCTAACTTTTGGAATTGCAAAGATTATCCAAGCCAAGATATCATAGAACAACTTTTATTTTAGGGGCCCACGCTTTGGTCTGAATCACGCATGCGTACTAACAAATAGTCTGATCTTGAATTCTGATTGAAATCGAATCGTTACAATCAAAATTTTCATCGCAAAATAAACTTTACTGCACACCACACTAAAACATGTATAGAAAAGATTCGAAATGATTCTATAACTTACCCCCCTAAATGACGGTCCTCCTGCCCATACAATCTCTTATAATGTATTTTCACCAAAATCAGTCAGGTCGAGTTTCTTGAAAGCCAGCTGCAGGTATCGTATCTCAGCTTCTAGAGTAAGTACAAACACGGGATAAAGTGCGTTTTAAAGTTCATTTCAAATGCTACAACATGGTGAAAATGGAATATTGATAACTAATTGGTGTAATGAGCACTGATTACATGAACTTTAGTACTCTCTGAGCCGTCTGCTCTAGATTTAGCTGCCTTAAGTCAATATCTTTACAGTCAAAACTCAATAAGATCGCAAATAACGAAATATCTGATTTTCTGCATAGATAATGCCCTGTCCTACTTGTACAAATCTGCTAAGTTTTGGAATTGCAAAGATTATCCAAGCCAAGATATCATAGAACAACTTTTATTTTAGGGGCCCACGCTTTGGTCTAAATCACGCATGCGTACAAACAAATAGTCTGATCTTGAATTCGGATTGAAATCGAATCGTTACAATCAAAATTTTCATCGCAAAATAAACTTTACTGCACACCACACTAAAACATGTATAGAAAAGATTCGAAATGATTCTATAACTTAGCCCCCTAAGTGACGGGCCTAATGCCCATACAATCTCTTATTATGTATTTTCACCAAAATCAGTCAGGTCGAGTTTCTTGGCAGCCAGCTGCAGGTATCGTATCTCAGCTTCTAGAGTAAGTACAAACACGGGATAAAGTGCGTTTTAAAGTTCATTTCAAATGCTACAACATGGTGAAAATGGAATATTGATAACTAATTCGTGTAATGAGCACTGATTACATGAACTTTAGTACTCTCTGAGCCGTCTGCTCTAGATTTAGCTGCCTTAAGTCAATATCTTTACAGTCAAAACTCAATAAGATCGCAAATTACGAAATATCTGATTTTCTGCATAGATAATGCCCTGTCCTACTTGTACAAATCTGCTAACTTTTGGAATTGCAAAGATTATCCAAGCCAAGATATCATAGAACAACTTTTATATAAGGGGCCCACGCTTTGGTCTGAATCACGCATGCGTACTAACAAATAGTCTGATCTTGAATTCTGATTGAAATCGAATCGTTACAATCAAAATTTTCATCGCAAAATAAACTTTACTGCACACCACACTAAAACATGTATAGAAAAGATTCGAAATGATTTTATAACTTACCCCCCTAAGTGACGGGCCTAATGCCCATACAATCTCTTATTATGTATTTTCACCAAAATCAGTCAGGTCGAGTTTCTTGGCAGCCAGCTGCAGGTATCGTATCTCAGCTTCTAGAGTAAGTACTAACACGGGATAAAGTGCGTTTTAAAGTTCATTTCAAATGCTACAACATGGTGAAAATGGAATATTGATAACTAATTCGTGTAATGAGCACTGATTACATGAACTTTAGTACTCTCTGAGCCGTCTGCTCTAGATTTAGCTGCCTTAAGTCAATATCTTTACAGTCAAAACTCAATAAGATCGCAAATTACGAAATATCTGAATTTCTGCATAGATAATGCCCTGTCCTACTTGTACAAATCTGCTAACTTTTGGAATTGCAAAGATTATCCAAGCCAAGATATCATAGAACAACTTTTATTTTAGGGGCCCACGCTTTGATCTGGATCACGCATGCGTACTAACAAATAGTCTGATCTTGAATTCTGATTGAAATCGAATCGTTACAATCAAAATTTTCATCGCAAAATAAACTTTACTGCACACCACACTAAAACATGTATAGAAAAGATTCGAAATGATTCTATAACTTACCCCCTTTAAGTGACGGTCCTCCTGCCCATACAATCTCTTATAATGTATTTTCACCAAAATCAGTCAGGTCGAGTTTCTTGGCAGCCAGCTGCAGGTATCGTATCTCAGCTTCTAGAGTAAGTACTAATATAACACGGGATAAAGTGCGTTTTAAAGTTCATTTCAAATGCTACAACATGGTGAAAATGGAATATTGATAACTAATTCGTGTAATGAGCACTGATTACATGAACTTTAGTACTCTCTGAGCCGTCTGCTCTAGATTTAGCTGCCTTAAGTCAATATCTTTACAGTCAAAACTCAATAAGATCGCAAATTACGAAATATCTGATTTTCTGCATAGATAATGCCGTATCCTACTTGTACAAATCTGCTAACTTTTGGAATTGCAAAGATTATCCAAGCCAAGATATCATAGAACAACTTTTATTTTAGGGGCCCACGCTTTGGTCTGAATCACGCATGCGTACTAACAAATAGTCTGATCTTGAATTCTGATTGAAATCGAATCGTTACAATCAAAATTTTCATCGCAAAATAAACTTTACTGCACACCACACTAAAACATGTATAGAAAAGATTCGAAATGATTCTATAACTTTTCCCCCTAAATGACGGTCCTCCTGCCCATACAATCTCTTATAATGTATTTTCACCAAAATCAGTCAGGTCGAGTTTATTGGCAGCCAGCTGCAGGTATCGTATCTCAGCTTCTAGAGTAAGTACAAACACGGGATAAAGTGCGTTTTAAAGTTCATTTCAAATGCTACAACATGGTGAAAATGGAATATTGATGACTAATTGGTGTAATGAGCACTGATTACATGAACTTTAGTACTCTCTGAGCCGTCTGCTCTAGATTTAGCTGCCTTAAGTCAATATCTTTACAGTCAAAACTCAATAAGATCGCAAATTACGAAATATCTGAATTTCTGCATAGATAATGCCCTGTCCTACTTGTAAAAATCTGCTAACTTTTGGAATTGCAAAGATTATCCAAGCCAAGATATCATAGAACAACTTTTATTTTAGGGGCCCACGCTTTGGTCTGAATCACGCATGCGTACTAACAAATAGTCTGATCTTGAATTCTGATTGAAATCGAATCGTTACAATCAAAATTTTCATCGCAAAATAAACTTTACTGCACACCACACTAAAACATGTATAGAAAAGATTCGAAATGATTCTATAACTTACCCCCCTAAATGACGGTCCTCCTGCCCATACAATCTCTTATAATGTATTTTCACCAAAATCAGTCAGGTCGAGTTTCTTGACAGCCAGCTGCAGGTATCGTATCTCAGCTTCTAGAGTAAGTACAAACACGGGATAAAGTGCGTTTTAAAGTTCATTTCAAATGCTACAACATGGTGAAAATGGAATATTGATAACTAATTGGTGTAATGAGCACTGATTACATGAACTTTAGTACTCTCTGAGCCGTCTGCTCTAGATTTAGCTGCCTTAAGTCAATATCTTTACAGTCAAAACTCTATAAGATCGCAAATTACGAAATATCTGATTTTCTGCATAGATAATGCCCTGTCCTACTTGTACAAATCTGCTAACTTTTGGAATTGCAAAGATTATCCAAGCCAAGATATCATAGAACAACTTTTATTTTAGGGGCCCACGCTTTGGTCTGAATCACGCATGCGTACTAACAAATAGTCTGATCTTGAATTCTGATTGAAATCGAATCGTTACAATCAAAATTTTCATCGCAAAATAAACTTTACTGCACACCACACTAAAACATGTATAGAAAAGATTCGAAATGATTCTATAACTTACCCCCCTAAATGACGGTCCTCCTGCCCATACAATCTCTTATAATGTATTTTCACCAAAATCAGTCAGGTCGAGTTTCTTGAAAGCCAGCTGCAGGTATCGTATCTCAGCTTCTAGAGTAAGTACAAACACGGGATAAAGTGCGTTTTAAAGTTCATTTCAAATGCTACAACATGGTGAAAATGGAATATTGATAACTAATTGGTGTAATGAGCACTGATTACATGAACTTTAGTACTCTCTGAGCCGTCTGCTCTAGATTTAGCTGCCTTAAGTCAATATCTTTACAGTCAAAACTCAATAAGATCGCAAATAACGAAATATCTGATTTTCTGCATAGATAATGCCCTGTCCTACTTGTACAAATCTGCTAAGTTTTGGAATTGCAAAGATTATCCAAGCCAAGATATCATAGAACAACTTTTATTTTAGGGGCCCACGCTTTGGTCTAAATCACGCATGCGTACAAACAAATAGTCTGATCTTGAATTCGGATTGAAATCGAATCGTTACAATCAAAATTTTCATCGCAAAATAAACTTTACTGCACACCACACTAAAACATGTATAGAAAAGATTCGAAATGATTCTATAACTTAGCCCCCTAAGTGACGGGCCTAATGCCCATACAATCTCTTATTATGTATTTTCACCAAAATCAGTCAGGTCGAGTTTCTTGGCAGCCAGCTGCAGGTATCGTATCTCAGCTTCTAGAGTAAGTACAAACACGGGATAAAGTGCGTTTTAAAGTTCATTTCAAATGCTACAACATGGTGAAAATGGAATATTGATAACTAATTCGTGTAATGAGCACTGATTACATGAACTTTAGTACTCTCTGAGCCGTCTGCTCTAGATTTAGCTGCCTTAAGTCAATATCTTTACAGTCAAAACTCAATAAGATCGCAAATTACGAAATATCTGATTTTCTGCATAGATAATGCCCTGTCCTACTTGTACAAATCTGCTAACTTTTGGAATTGCAAAGATTATCCAAGCCAAGATATCATAGAACAACTTTTATATAAGGGGCCCACGCTTTGGTCTGAATCACGCATGCGTACTAACAAATAGTCTGATCTTGAATTCTGATTGAAATCGAATCGTTACAATCAAAATTTTCATCGCAAAATAAACTTTACTGCACACCACACTAAAACATGTATAGAAAAGATTCGAAATGATTTTATAACTTACCCCCCTAAGTGACGGGCCTAATGCCCATACAATCTCTTATTATGTATTTTCACCAAAATCAGTCAGGTCGAGTTTCTTGGCAGCCAGCTGCAGGTATCGTATCTCAGCTTCTAGAGTAAGTACTAACACGGGATAAAGTGCGTTTTAAAGTTCATTTCAAATGCTACAACATGGTGAAAATGGAATATTGATAACTAATTCGTGTAATGAGCACTGATTACATGAACTTTAGTACTCTCTGAGCCGTCTGCTCTAGATTTAGCTGCCTTAAGTCAATATCTTTACAGTCAAAACTCAATAAGATCGCAAATTACGAAATATCTGAATTTCTGCATAGATAATGCCCTGTCCTACTTGTACAAATCTGCTAACTTTTGGAATTGCAAAGATTATCCAAGCCAAGATATCATAGAACAACTTTTATTTTAGGGGCCCACGCTTTGATCTGGATCACGCATGCGTACTAACAAATAGTCTGATCTTGAATTCTGATTGAAATCGAATCGTTACAATCAAAATTTTCATCGCAAAATAAACTTTACTGCACACCACACTAAAACATGTATAGAAAAGATTCGAAATGATTCTATAACTTACCCCCTTTAAGTGACGGTCCTCCTGCCCATACAATCTCTTATAATGTATTTTCACCAAAATCAGTCAGGTCGAGTTTCTTGGCAGCCAGCTGCAGGTATCGTATCTCAGCTTCTAGAGTAAGTACTAATATAACACGGGATAAAGTGCGTTTTAAAGTTCATTTCAAATGCTACAACATGGTGAAAATGGAATATTGATAACTAATTCGTGTAATGAGCACTGATTACATGAACTTTAGTACTCTCTGAGCCGTCTGCTCTAGATTTAGCTGCCTTAAGTCAATATCTTTACAGTCAAAACTCAATAAGATCGCAAATTACGAAATATCTGAATTTCTGCATAGATAATGCCCTGTCCTACTTGTACAAATCTGCTAACTTTTGGAATTGCAAAGATTATCCAAGCCAAGATATCATAGAACAACTTTTATTTTAGGGGCCCACGCTTTGGTCTGAATCACGCATGCGTACTAACAAATAGTCTGATCTTGAATTCTGATTGAAATCGAATCGTTACAATCAAAATTTTCATCGCAAAATAAACTTTACTGCACACCACACTAAAACATGTATAGAAAAGATTCGAAATGATTCTATAACTTAACCCCCTAAGTGACGGGCCTAATGCCCATACAATCGCTTATTATGTATTTTCACCAAAATCAGTCAGGTCGAGTTTCTTGGCAGCCAGCTGCAGGTATCGTATCTCAGCTTCTAGAGTAAGTACAAACACGGGATAAAGTGCGTTTTAAAGTTCATTTCAAATGCTACAACATGGTGAAAATGGAATATTGATAACTAATTGGTGTAATGAGCACTGATTACATGAACTTTAGTACTCTCTGAGCCGTCTGCTCTAGATTTAGCTGCCTTAAGTCAATATCTTTACAGTCAAAACTCAATAAGATCGCAAATTACGAAATATCTGATTTTCTGCATAGATAATGCCCTGTCCTACTTGTACAAATCTGCTAACTTTTGGAATTGCAAAGATTATCCAAGCCAAGATATCATAGAACAACTTTTATTTAAGTGGCCCACGCTTTGGTCTGAATCACGCATGCGTACTAACAAATAGTCTGATCTTGAATTCTGATTGAAATCGAATCGTTACAATCAAAATTTTCATCGCAAAATAAACTTTACTGCACACCACACTAAAACATGTATAGAAAAGATTCGAAATGATTCTATAACTTTTCCCCCTAAATGACGGTCCTCCTGCCCATACAATCTCTTATAATGTATTTTCACCAAAATCAGTCAGGTCGAGTTTCTTGGCAGCCAGCTGCAGGTATCGTATCTTAGGTTCTAGAGTAAGTACAAACACGGGATAAAGTGCGTTTTAAAGTTCATTTCAAATGCTACAACATGGTGAAAATGGAATATTGATAACTAATTCGTGTAATGAGCACTGATTACATGAACTTTAGTACTCTCTGAGCCGTCTGCTCTAGATTTAGCTTCCTTAAGTCAATATCTTTACAGTCAAAACTCAATAAGATCGCAAATTACGAAATATCTGATTTTCTGCATAGATAATGCCCTATCCTACTTGTACAAATCTGCTAACTTTTGGAATTGCAAAGATTATCCAAGCCAAGATATCATAGAACAACTTTTATTTTAGGGGCCCACGCTTTGGTCTGAATCACGCATGCGTACTAACAAATAGTCTGATCTTGAATTCTGATTGAAATCGAATCGTTACAATCAAAATTTTCATCGCAAAATAAACTTTACTGCACACCACACTAAAACATGTATAGAAAAGATTCGAAATGATTCTATAACTTACCCCCCTAAATGACGGTCCTCCTGCCCATACAATCTCTTATAATGTATTTTCACTAAAATCAGTCAGGTCGAGTTTCTTGGCAGCCAGCTGCAGGTATCGTATCTCAGCTTCTAGAGTAAGTACAAACACGGGATAAAGTGCGTTTTAAAGTTCATTTCAAATGCTACAACATGGTGAAAATGGAATATTGATAACTAATTCTTGTAATGAGCACTGATTACATGAACTTTAGTACTCTCTGAGCCGTCTGCTCTAGATTTAGCTGCCTTAAGTCAATATCTTTACAGTCAAAACTCAATAAGATCGCAAATTACGAAATATCTGATTTTCTGCATAGATAATGCCCTGTCCTACTTGTACAAATCTGCTAACTTTTGGAATTGCAAAGATTATCCAAGCCAAGATATCATAGAACAACTTTTATTTTAGGGGCCCACGCTTTGGTCTGAATGACGCATGCGTACTAACAAATAGTCTGATCGTGAATTCTGATTGAAATCGAATCGTTACAATCAAAATTTTCATCGCAAAATAAACTTTACTGCACACCACACTAAAACATGTATAGAAAAGATTCGAAATGATTCTATAACTTACCCCCCTAAATGACGGTCCTCCTGCCCATACAATCTCTTATAATGTATTTTCACCAAAATCAGTCAGGTCGAGTTTCTTGGCAGCCAGCTGCAGGTATCGTATCTCAGCTTCTAGAGTAAGTACAAACACGGGATAAAGTGCGTTTTAAAGTTCATTTCAAATGCTACAACATGGTGAAAATGGAATATTGATAACTAATTCTTGTAATGAGCACTGATTACATGAACTTTAGTACTCTCTGAGCCGTCTGCTCTAGATTTAGCTGCCTTAAGTCAATGTCTTTACAGTCAAAACTCAATAAGATCGCAAATTACGAAATATCTGATTTTCTGCATAGATAATGCCCTGTCCTACTTGTACAAATCTGCTAACTTTTGGAATTGCAAAGATTATCCAAGCCAAGATATCATAGAACAACTTTTATTTTAGGGGCCCACGCTTTGGTCTGAATCACGCATGCGTACTAACAAATAGTCTGATCTTGAATTCTGATTGAAATCGAATCGTTACAATCAAAATTTTCATCGCAAAATAAACTTTACTGCACACCACACTAAAACATGTATAGAAAAGATTCGAAATGATTCTATAACTTACCCCCCTAAATGACGGTCCTCCTGCCCATACAATCTCTTATAATGTATTTTCACCAAAATCAGTCAGGTCGAGCTTCTTGGCAGCAAGCTGCAGGTATCGTATCTTAGCTTCTAGAGTAAGTACAAACACGGGATAAAGTGCGTTTTAAAGTTCATTTCAAATGCTACAACATGGTGAAAATGGAATATTGATAACTAATTGGTGTAATGAGCACTGATTACATGAACTTTAGTACTCTCTGAGCCGTCTGCTCTAGATTTCGCTTCCTTAAGTCAATATCTTTACAGTCAAAACTCAATAAGATCGCAAATTACGAAATATCTGATTTTCTGCATAGATAATGCCCTGTCCTACTTGTACAAATCTGCTAACTTTTGGAATTGCAAAGATTATCCAAGCCAAGATATCATAGAACAACTTTTATTTTAGGGGCCCACGCTTTGGTCTAAATCACGCGTGCGTACTAACAAATAGTCTGATCTTGAATTCTGATGGAAATCGAATCGTTACAATCAAAGTTTTCATCGCAAAATAAACTTTACTGCACACCACACTAAAACATGTATAGAAAAGATTCGAAATGATTCTATAACTTACCCCCCTAAATGACGGTCCTCCTGCCCATACAATCTCTTATAATGTATTTTCACCAAAATCAGTCAGGTCGAGTTTCTTGGCAGCCAGCTGCAGGTATCGTATCTCAGCTTCTAGAGTAAGTACAAACACGGGATAAAGTGCGTTTTAAAGTTCATTTCAAATGCTACAACATGGTGAAAATGGAATATTGATAACTAATTGGTGTAATGAGCACTGATTACATGAACTTTAGTACTCTCTGAGCCGTCTGCTCTAGATTTAGCTGCCTTAAGTCAATATCTTTACAGTCAAAACTCAATAAGATCGCAAATTACGAAATATCTGATTTTCTGCATAGATAATGCCCTGTCCTACTTGTAAAAATCTGCTAACTTTTGGAATTGCAAAGATTATCCAAGCCAAGATATCATAGAACAACTTTTATTTTAGGGGCCCACGCTTTGGTCTGAATCCCGCATGCGTACTAACAAATACTCTGATCTTGAATTCTGATTGAAATCGAATCGTTGCAATCAAAATTTTCATCGCAAAATAAACTTTACTGCACACCACACTAAAACATGTATAGAAAAGATTCGAAATGATCCTATAACTTACCCCCCTAAATGACGGTCCTCCTGCCCATACAATCTCTTATAATGTATTTTCACCAAAATCAGTCAGGTCGAGTTTCTTGGCAGCCAGCTGCAGGTATCGTATCTCAGCTTCTAGAGTAAGTACAAACACGGGATAAAGTGCGTTTTAAAGTTCATTTCAAATGCTACAACATGGTGAAAATGGAATATTGATAACTAATTCGTGTAATGAGCACTGATTACATGAACTTTAGTACTCTCTGAGCCGTCTGCTCTATATTTAGCTTCCTTAAGTCAATATCTTTACAGTCAAAACTCAATAAGATCGCAAATTACGAAATATCTGATTTTCTGCATAGATAATGCCCTGTCCTACTTGTACAAATCTGCTAACTTTTGGAATTGCAAAGATTATCCAAGCCAAGATATCATAGAACAACTTTTATTTTAGGGGCCTACGCTTTAGTCTGAATCACGCATGCGTACTAACAAATAGTCTGATCTTGAATTCTGATTGAAATCGAATCGTTACAATCAAAATTTTCATCGCAAAATAAACTTTGCTGCACACCACACTAAAACATGTATAGAAAAGATTCGAAATGATTCTATAACTTACCCCCCTAAATGACGGTCCTCCTGCCCATACAATCTCTTATAATGTATTTTCACCAAAATCAGTCAGGTCGAGTTTCTTGGCAGCCAGCTGCAGGTATCGTATCTTAGCTTCTAGGGTAAGTACAAACACGGGATAAAGTGCGTTTTAAAGTTCATTTCAAATGCTACAACATGGTGAAAATGGAATATTGATAACTAATTCGTGTAATGAGCACTGATTACATGAACTTTAGTACTCTCTGAGCCGTCTGCTCTAGATTTAGCTGCCTTAAGTCAATATCTTTACAGTCAAAACTCAATAAGATCGCAAATTACGAAATATCTGATTTTCTGCATAGATAATGCCCTGTCCTACTTGTACAAATCTGCTAACTTTTGGAATTGCAAAGAATATCCAAGCCAAGATATCATAGAACAACTTTTATTTAAGGGGCCCACGCTTTGGGCTGAATCACGCATGCGTACTAACAAATAGCCTGATCTTGAATTCTGATTGAAATCGAATCGTTACAATCAAAATTTTCATCGCAAAATAAACTTTACTGCACACCACACTAAAACATGTATAGAAAAGATGCGAGATGATTCTATAACTTACCCCCCTAAATGACGGTCCTCCTGCCCATACAATCTCTTATAATGTATTTTCACCAAAATCAGTCAGGTCGAGTTTCTTGGGAGCCAGCTGCAGGTATCGTATCTTAGCTTCTAGAGTAAGTACAAACACGGGATAAAGTGCGTTTTAAAGTTCATTTCAAATGCTACAACATGGTGAAAATGGAATATTGATAACTAATTCGTGTAATGAGCACTGATTACATGAACTTTAGTACTCTCTGAGCCGTCTGCTCTATATTTAGCTTCCTTAAGTCAATATCTTTACAGTCAAAACTCAATAAGATCGCAAATTACGAAATATCTGATTTTCTGCATAGATAATGCCCTGTCCTACTTGTACAAATCTGCTAACTTTTGGAATTGCAAAGATTATCCAAGCCAAGATATCATAGAACAACTTTTATTTTAGGGGCCTACGCTTTAGTCTGAATCACGCATGCGTACTAACAAATAGTCTGATCTTGAATTCTGATTGAAATCGAATCGTTACAATCAAAATTTTCATCGCAAAATAAACTTTGCTGCACACCACACTAAAACATGTATAGAAAAGATTCGAAATGATTCTATAACTTACCCCCCTAAATGACGGTCCTCCTGCCCATACAATCTCTTATAATGTATTTTCACCAAAATCAGTCAGGTCGAGTTTCTTGGCAGCCAGCTGCAGGTATCGTATCTTAGCTTCTAGGGTAAGTACAAACACGGGATAAAGTGCGTTTTAAAGTTCATTTCAAATGCTACAACATGGTGAAAATGGAATATTGATAACTAATTCGTGTAATGAGCACGGATTACATGAACTTTAGTACTCTCTGAGCCGTCTGCTCTAGATTTAGCTGCCTTAAGTCAATATCTTTACAGTCAAAACTCAATAAGATCGCAAATTACGAAATATCTGATTTTCTGCATAGATAATGCCCTGTCCTACTTGTACAAATCTGCTAACTTTTGGAATTGCAAAGATTATCCAAGCCAAGATATCATAGAACAACTTTTATTTTAGGGGCCTACGCTTTAGTCTGAATCACGCATGCGTACTAACAAATAGTCTGATCTTGAATTCTGATTGAAATCGAATCGTTACAATCAAAATTTTCATCGCAAAATAAACTTTGCTGCACACCACACTAAAACATGTATAGAAAAGATTCGAAATGATTCTATAACTTACCCCCCTAAATGACGGTCCTCCTGCCCATACAATCTCTTATAATGTATTTTCACCAAAATCAGTCAGGTCGAGTTTCTTGGCAGCCAGCTGCAGGTATCGTATCTTAGCTTCTAGGGTAAGTA
Source organism: Ricordea florida (assembly GCA_949710005.1). NCBI lineage: Eukaryota > Metazoa > Cnidaria > Anthozoa > Corallimorpharia > Ricordeidae > Ricordea > Ricordea florida. The sequence continues at coordinate 24,661,031 of OX453273.1, read as the reverse complement.
CAAACACGGGATAAAGTGCGTTTTAAAGTTCATTTCAAATGCTACAACATGGTGAAAATGGAATATTGATAACTAATTTGTGTAATAAGCACTGATTACATGAACTTTAGTACTCTCTGAGCCGTCTGCTCTAGATTTAGCTGCCTTAAGTCAATATCTTTACAGTCAAAACTCAATAAGATCGCAAATTACGAAATATCTGATTTTCTGCATAGATAATGCCCTGTCCTACTTGTACAAATCTGCTAACTTTTGGAATTGCAAAGATTATCCAAGCCAAGATATCATAGAACAACTTTTATTTTAGGGGCCCACGCTTTGGTCTGAATGACGCATGCGTACTAACAAATAGTCTGATCTTGAATTCTGATTGAAATCGAATCGTTGCAATCAAAATTTTCATCGCAAAATAAACTTTACTGCACACCACACTAAAACATGTATAGAAAAGATTCGAAATGATCCTATAACTTACCCCCCTAAATAACGGTCCTCCTGCCCATACAATCTCTTATAATGTATTTTCACCAAAATCAGTCAGGTCGAGTTTCTTAGCAGCCAGCTGAAGGTATCGTATCTCAGCTTCTAGAGTAAGTACAAACACGGGATAAAGTGCGTTTTAAAGTTCATTTCAAATGCTACAACATGGTGAAAATGGAATATTGATAACTAATTCGTGTAATGAGCACTGATTACATGAACTTTAGTACTCTCTGAGCCGTCTGCTCTAGATTTAGCTGCCTTAAGTCAATATCTTTACAGTCAAAACTCAATAAGATCGCAAATTACGAAATATCTGATTTTCTGCATAGATAATGCCCTGTCCTACTTGTACAAATCTGCTAACTTTTGGAATTGCAAAGAATATCCAAGCCAAGATATCATAGAACAACTTTTATTTAAGGGGCCCACGCTTTGGGCTGAATCACGCATGCGTACTAACAAATAGCCTGATCTTGAATTCTGATTGAAATCGAATCGTTACAATCAAAATTTTCATCGCAAAATAAACTTTACTGCACACCACACTAAAACATGTATAGAAAAGATGCGAAATGATTCTATAACTTACCCCCCTAAATGACGGTCCTCCTGCCCATACAATCTCTTATAATGTATTTTCACCAAAATCAGTCAGGTCGAGTTTCTTGGCAGCCAGCTGCAGGTATCGTATCTTAGCTTCTAGAGTAAGTACAAACACGGGATAAAGTGCGTTTTAAAGTTCATTTCAAATGCTACAACATGGTGAAAATGGAATATTGATAACTAATTCGTGTAATGAGCACTGATTACATGAACTTTAGTACTCTCTGAGCCGTCTGCTCTATATTTAGCTTCCTTAAGTCAATATCTTTACAGTCAAAACTCAATAAGATCGCAAATTACGAAATATCTGATTTTCTGCATAGATAATGCCCTGTCCTACTTGTACAAATCTGCTAACTTTTGGAATTGCAAAGATTATCCAAGCCAAGATATCATAGAACAACTTTTATTTTAGGGGCCCACGCTTTGGTCTGAATCACGCATGCGTACTAACAAATAGTCTGATCTTGAATTCTGATTGAAATCGAATCGTTACAATCAAAATTTTCATCGCAAAATAAACTTTACTGCACACCACACTAAAACATGTATAGAAAAGATGCGAAATGATTGTATAACTTACCCCCCTAAATGACGGTCCTCCTGCCCATACAATCTCTTATAATGTATTTTCACCAAAATCAGTCAGGTCGAGTTTCTTGGCAGCCAGCTGCAGGTATCGTATCTCAGCTTCTAGAGTAAGTACAAACACGGGATAAAGTGCGTTTTAAAGTTCATTTCAAATGCTACAACATGGTGAAAATGGAATATTAATAACTAATTCGTTTAATGAGCACTGATTACATGAACTTTAGTACTCTCTGAGCCGTCTGCTCTAGATTTAGCTGCCTTAAGTCAATATCTTTACAGTCAAAACTCAATAAGATCGCAAATTACGAAATATCTGATTTTCTGCATAGATAATGCCCTGTCCTACTTGTACAAATCTGCTAACTTTTGGAATTGCAAAGATTATCCAAGCCAAGATATCATAGAACAACTTTTATTTTAGGGGCCCACGCTTTGGTCTGAATCACGCATGCGTACTAACAAATAGTCTGATCTTGAATTCTGATTGAAATCGAATCGTTACAATCAAAATTTTCATCGCAAAATAAACTTTACTGCACACCACACTAAAACATGTATAGAAAAGATTCGAAATGATTCTATAACTTACCCCCCTAAATGACGGTCCTCCTGCCCATACAATCTCTTATAATGTATTTTCACCAAAATCAGTCAGGTCGAGTTTCTTGGCAGCCAGCTGCAGGTATCGTATCTCAGCTTCTAGAGTAAGTACAAACACGTGATAAAGTGCGTTTTAAAGTTCATTTCAAATGCTACAACATGGTGAAAATGAAATATTAATAACTAATTCGTTTAATGAGCACTGATTACATGAACTTTAGTACTCTCTGAGCCGTCTGCTCTAGATTTAGCTGCCTTAAGTCAATATCTTTACAGTCAAAACTCAATAAGATCGCAAATTACGAAATATCTGATTTTCTGCATAGATAATGCCCTGTCCTACTTGTACAAATCTGCTAACTTTTGGAATTGCAAAGATTATCCAAGCCAAGATATCATAGAACAACTTTTATTTTAGGGGCCCACGCTTTGGTCTGAATCACGCATGCGTACTAACAAATAGTCTGATCTTGAATTCTGATTGAAATCCAATCGTTACAATCAAAATTTTCATCGCAAAATAAACTTTACTGCACACCACACTAAAACATGTATAGAAAAGATTCGAAATGATTCTATAACTTACCCCCCTAAATGACGGTCCTCCTGCCCATACAATCTCTTATAATGTATTTTCACCAAAATCAGTCAGGTCGAGTTTCTTGGCAGCCAGCTGCAGGTATCGTATCTCAGCTTCTAGAGTAAGTACAAACACGGGATAAAGTGCGTTTTAAAGTTCATTTCAAATGCTACAACATGGTGAAAATGGAATATTGATAACTAATTCGTGTAATGAGCACTGATTACATGAACTTTAGTACTCTCTGAGCCGTCTGTTCTAGATTTAGATGCTTTAAGTCAATATCTTTACAGTCAAAACTCAATAAGATCGCAAATTACGAAATATCTGATTTTCTGCATAGATAATGCCCTGTCCTACTTGTACAAATCTGCTAACTTTTGGAATTGCAAAGATTATCCAAGCCAAGATATCATAGAACAACTTTTATTTTAGGGGCCCACGCTTTGGTCTGAATCACGCATGCGTACTAACAAATAGTCTGATCTTGAATTCTGATTGAAATCGAATCGTTACAATCAAAATTTTCATCGCAAAATAAACTTTACTGCACACCACACTAAAACATGTATAGAAAAGATTCGAAATGATTCTATAACTTTTCCTCCTAAATGACGGTCCTCCTGCCCATACAATCTCTTATAATGTACTTTCACCAAAATCAGTCAGGTCGAGTTTCTTTGCAGCCAGCTGCAGGTATCGTATCTCAGCTTCTAGAGTAAGTACAAACACGGGATAAAGTGCGTTTTAAAGTTCATTTCAAATGATACAACATGGCGAAAATGGAATATTGATAACTAATTTGTGTAATAAGCACTGATTACATGAACTTTAGTACTCTCTGAGCCGTCTGCTCTAGATTTAGCTGCCTTAAGTCAATATCTTTACATTGAAAACTCAATAAGATCGCAAATTACGAAATATCTGATTTTCTGCATAGATAATGCCCTGTCCTACTTGTACAAATCTGCTAACTTTTGGAATTGCAAAGATTATCCAAGCCAAGATATCATAGAACAACTTTTATTTTAGGGGCCCACGCTTTGGTCTGAATCACGCATGCGTACTAACAAATAGTCTGATCTTGAATTCTGATTGAAATCGAATCGTTACAATCAAAATTTTCATCGCAAAATAAACTTTACTGCACACCACATTAAAACATGTATAGAAAAGATTCGAAATGATTCTATAACTTACCCCCCTAAAAGACGGTCCTCCTGCCCATACAATCTCTTATAATGTATTTTCACCAAAATCAGTCAGGTCGAGTTTCTTGGCAGCCAGCTGCAGGTATCGTATCTCAGCTTCTAGAGTAAGTACAAACACGGGATAAAGTGCGTCTTAAAGTTCATTTCAAATGCTACAACATGGTAAAAATGGAATATTGATAACTAATTCGTGTAATGAGCACTGATTACATGAACTTTAGTACTCTCTGAGCCGTCTGCTCTAGATTTAGCTGCCTTAAGTCAATATCTTTACAGTCAAAACTCAATAAGATCGCAAATTACGAAATATCTGATTTTCTGCATAGATAATGCCCTGTCCTACTTGTACAAATCTGCTAACTTTTGGAATTGCAAAGATTATCCAAGCCAAGATATCATAGAACAACTTTTATTTTAGGGGCCCACGCTTTGGTCTGAATCACGCATGCGTACTAACAAATAGTCTGATCTTGAATTCTGATTGAAATCGAATCGTTACAATCAAAATTTTCATCGCAAAATAAACTTTACTGCACACCACACTAAAACATGTATAGAAAAGATTCGAAATGATTCTATAACTTACCCCCCTAAAAGACGGTCCTCCTGCCCATACAATCTCTTATAATGTATTTTCACCAAAATCAGTCAGGTCGAGTTTCTTGGCAGCCAGCTGCAGGTATCGTATCTCAGCTTCTAGAGTAAGTACAAACACGGGATAAAGTGCGTCTTAAAGTTCATTTCAAATGCTACAACATGGTAAAAATGGAATATTGATAACTAATTCGTGTAATGAGCACTGATTACATGAACTTTAGTACTCTCTGAGCCGTCTGCTCTAGATTTAGCTGCCTTAAGTCAATATCTTTACAGTCAAAACTCAATAAGATCGCAAATTACGAAATATCTGATTTTCTGCATAGATAATGCCCTGTCCTACTTGTACAAATCTGCTAACTTTTGGAATTGCAAAGATTATCCAAGCCAAGATATCATAGAACAACTTTTATTTTAGGGGCCCACGCTTTGGTCTGAATCACGCATGCGTACTAACAAATAGTCTGATCTTGAATTCTGATTGAAATCGAATCGTTACAATCAAAATTTTCATCGCAAAATAAACTTTACTGCACACCACTTTAAAACATGTATAGAAAAGATTCGAAATGATTCTATAACTTACCCCCCTAAATGACGGTCCTCCTGCCCATACAATCTCTTATAATGTATTTTCACCAAAATCAGTCAGGTCGAGTTTCTTGGCAGCCAGCTGCAGGTATCGTATCTCAGCTTCTAGAGTAAGTAGAAACACGGGATAAAGTGCGTTTTAAAGTTCATTTCAAATGCTACAACATGGTGAAAATGGAATATTGATAACTAATTCGTGTAATGAGCACTGATTACATGAACTTTAGTACTCTCTAAGCCGTCTGCTCTAGATTTAGCTGCCTTAAGTCAATATCTTTACAGTCAAAACTCAATAAGATCGCAAATTACGAAATATCTGATTTTCTGCATAGATAATGCCCTGTCCTACTTGTACAAATCTGCTAACTTTTGGAATTGCAAAGATTATCCAAGCCAAGATATCATAGAACAACTTTTATTTTAGGGGCCCACGCTTTGGTCTGAATCACGCATGCGTACTAACAAATAGTCTGATCTTGAATTCTGATTGAAATCGAATCGTTACAATCAAAATTTTCATCGCAAAATAAACTTTACTGCACACCACACTAAAACATGTATAGAAAAGATTCGAAATGATTCTATAACTTACCCCCTAAGTGACGGGCCTAATGCCCATACAATCTCTTATTATGTATTTTCACCAAAATCAGTCAGGTCGAGTTTCTTGGCAGCCAGCTGCAGGTATCGTATCTCAGCTTCTAAAGTAAGTACAAACACGGGATAAAGTGCGTCTTAAAGTTCATTTCAAATGCTACAACATGGTAAAAATGGAATATTGATAACTAATTCGTGTAATGAGCACTGATTACATGAACTTTAGTACTCTCTGAGCCGTCTGCTCTAGATTTAGCTGCCTTAAGTCAATTTCTTTACAGTCAAAACTCAATAAGATCGCAAATTACGAAATATCTGATTTTCTGCATAGATAATGCCCTGTCCTACTTGTACAAATCTGCTAACTTTTGGAATTGCAAAGATTATCCAAGCCAAGATATCATAGAACAACTTTTATTTTAGGGGCCCACGCTTTGGTCTGAATCACGCATGCGTACTAACAAATAGTCTGATCTTGAATTCTGATTGAAATCGAATCGTTACAATCAAAATTTTCATCGCAAAATAAACTTTACTGCACACCACACTAAAACATGTATAGAAAAGATTCGAAATGATTCTATAACTTACCCCCCTAAATGACGGTCCTCCTGCCCATACAATCTCTTATAATGTATTTTCACCAAAATCAGTCAGGTCGAGTTTCTTGGCAGCCAGCTGCAGGTATCGTATCTCAGCTTCTAGAGTAAGTACAAACACGGGATAAAGTGCGTTTTAAAGTTCATTTCAAATGCTACAACATGGTGAAAATGGAATATTGATAACTAATTGGTGTAATGAGCACTGATTACATGAACTTTAGTACTCTCTGAGCCGTCTGCTCTAGATTTAGCTGCCTTAAGTCAATATCTTTACAGTCAAAACTCAATAAGATCGCAAATTACGAAATATCTGATTTTCTGCATAGATAATGCCCTGTCCTACTTGTACAAATCTGCTAACTTTTGGAATTGCAAAGATTATCCAAGCCAAGATATCATAGAACAACTTTTATTTAAGGGGCCCACGCTTTGGTCTGAATCACGCATGCGTACTAACAAATAGTCTGATCTTGAATTCTGATTGAAATCGAATCGTTACAATCAAAATTTTCATCGCAAAATAAACTTTACTGCACACCACACTAAAACATGTATAGAAAAGATTCGAAATGATTCTATAACTTACCCCCCTAAATGACGGTCCTGCTGCCCATACAATCTCATAATGTATTTTCACCAAAATCAGTCAGGTCGAGTTTCTTGGCAGCCAGCTGCAGGTATCGTATCTCAGCTTCTAGAGTAAGTAGAAACACGGGATAAAGTGCGTTTTAAAGTTCATTTCAAATGCTACAACATGGTAAAAATGGAATATTGATAACTAATTCGTGTAATGAGCACTGATTACATGAACTTTAGTACTCTCTGAGCCGTCTGCTCTAGATTTAGCTGCCTTAAGTCAATTTCTTTACAGTCAAAACTCAATAAGATCGCAAATTACGAAATATATGATTTTCTGCATAGATAATGCCCTGTCCTACTTGTACAAATCTGCTAACTTTTGGAATTGCAAAGATTATCCAAGCCAAGATATCATAGAACAACTTTTATTTTAGGGGCCCACGCTTTGGTCTGAATCACGCATGCGTACTAACAAATAGTCTGATCTTGAATTCTGATTGAAATCGAATCGTTACAATCAAAATTTTCATCGCAAAATAAACTTTACTGCACACCACACTAAAACATGTATAGAAAAGATTCGAAATGATTCTATAACTTACCCCCCTAAATGACGGTCCTCCTGCCCATACAATCTCTTATAATGTATTTTCACCAAAATCAGTCAGGTCGAGTTTCTTAGCAGCCAGCTGCAGGTATCGTATCTCAGCTTCTAGAGTAAGTACAAACACGGGATAAAGTGCGTTTTAAAGTTCATTTCAAATGCTACAACATGGTGAAAATGGAATATTGATAACTAATTGGTGTAATGAGCACTGATTACATGAACTTTAGTACTCTCTGAGCCGTCTGCTCTAGATTTAGCTGCCTTAAGTCAATATCTTTACAGTCAAAACTCAATAAGATCGGAAATTACGAAATATCTTATTTTCTGCATAGATAATGCCCTGTCCTACTTGTACAAATCTGCTAACTTTTGGAATTGCAAAGATTATCCAAGCCAAGATATCATAGAACAACTTTTATTTAAGGGGCCCACGCTTTGGTCTGAATCACGCATGCGTACTAACAAATAGTCTGATCTTGAATTCTGATTGAAATCGAATCGTTACAATCAAAATTTTCATCGCAAAATAAACTTTACTGCACACCACACTAAAACATGTATAGAAAAGATTCGAAATGATTCTATAACTTACCCCCCTAAATGACGGTCCTGCTGCCCATACAATCTCATAATGTATTTTCACCAAAATCAGTCAGGTCGAGTTTCTTGGCAGCCAGCTGCAGGTATCGTATCTCAGCTTCTAGAGTAAGTACAAACACGGGATAAAGTGCGTTTTAAAGTTCATTTCAAATGCTACAACATGGTGAAAATGGAATATTGATAACTAATTCGTGTAATGAGCACTGATTACATGAACTTTAGTACTCTCTAAGCCGTCTGCTCTAGATTTAGCTGCCTTAAGTCAATATCTTTACAGTCAAAACTCAATAAGATCGCAAATTACGAAATATCTGATTTTCTGCATAGATAATGCCCTGTCCTACTTGTACAAATCTGCTAACTTTTGGAATTGCAAAGATTATCCAAGCCAAGATATCATAGAACAACTTTTATTTTAGGGGCCCACGCTTTGGTCTGAATCACGCATGCGTACTAACAAATAGTCTGATCTTGAATTCTGATTGAAATCGAATCGTTGCAATCAAAATTTTCATCGCAAAATAAACTTTACTGCACACCACACTAAAACATGTATAGAAAAGATTCGAAATGATTCTATAACTTACCCCCCTAAGTGACGGGCCTAATGCCCATACAATCTCTTATTATGTATTTTTACCAAAATCAGTCAGGTCGAGTTTCTTGGCAGCCAGCTGCAGGTATCGTATCTCAGCTTCTAAAGTAAGTACAAACACGGGATAAAGTGCGTTTTAAAGTTCATTTCAAATGCTACAACATGGTGAAAATGGAATATTGATAACTAATTGGTGTAATGAGCACTGATTACATGAACTTTAGTACTCTCTGAGCCGTCTGCTCTAGATTTAGCTGCCTTAAGTCAATATCTTTACAGTCAAAACTCAATAAGATCGCAAATTACGAAATATCTGATTTTCTGCATAGATAATGCCCTGTCCTACTTGTACAAATCTGCTAACTTCTGGAATTGCAAAGATTATCCAAGCCAAGATATCATAGAACAACTTTTATTTTAGGGGCCCACGCTTTGGTCTGAATCACGCATGCGTACTAACAAATAGTCTGATCTTGAATTCTGATTGAAATCGAATCGTTACAATCAAAATTTTCATCGCAAAATAAACTTTACTGCACACCACACTAAAACATGTATAGAAAAGATTCGAAATGATTCTATAACTTACCCCCCTAAATGACGGTCCTCCTGCCCATACAATCTCTTATAATGTATTTTCACCAAAATCAGTCAGGTCGAGTTTCTTGGCAGCCAGCTGCAGGTATCGTATCTCAGCTTCTAGAGTAAGTACAAACACGGGATAGAGTGCGTTTTAAAGTTCATTTCAAATGCTACAACATGGTGAAAATGGAATATTGATAACTAATTCGTGTAATGAGCACTGATTACATGAACTTTAGTACTCTCTGAGCCGTCTGCTCTAGATTTAGCTGCCTTAAGTCAATATCTTTACAGTCAAAACTCAATAAGATCGCAAATTACGAAATATCTGATTTTCTGCATAGATAATGCCCTGTCCTACTTGTACAAATCTGCTAACTTCTGGAATTGCAAAGATTATCCAAGCCAAGATATCATAGAACAACTTTTATTTTAGGGGCCCACGCTTTGGTCTGAATCACGCATGCGTACTAACAAATAGTCTGATCTTGAATTCTGATTGAAATCGAATCGTTACAATCAAAATTTTCATCGCAAAATAAACTTTACTGCACACCACACTAAAACATGTATAGAAAAGATTCGAAATGATTCTATAACTTACCCCCCTAAATGACGGTCCTCCTGCCCATACAATCTCTTATAATGTATTTTCACCAAAATCAGTCAGGTCGAGTTTCTTGGCAGCCAGCTGCAGGTATCGTATCTCAGCTTCTAGAGTAAGTACAAACACGGGATAGAGTGCGTTTTAAAGTTCATTTCAAATGCTACAACATGGTGAAAATGGAATATTGATAACTAATTCGTGTAATGAGCACTGATTACATGAACTTTAGTACTCTCTGAGCCGTCTGTTCTAGACTTAGATGCTTTAAGTCAATATCTTTACAGTCAAAACTCAATAAGATCGCAAATTCCGAAATATCTGATTTTCTGCATAGATAATGCCCTGTCCTACTTGTACAAATCTGCTAACTATTGGAATTGCAAAAATTATCCAAGCCAAGATATCATAGAACAACTTTTATTTTAGGGGCCCACGCTTTGGTCTGAATCACGCATGCGTACTAACAAATAGTCTGATCTTGAATTCTGATTGAAATCGAATCGTTACAATCAAAATTTTCATCGCAAAATAAACTTTACTGCACACCACACTAAAACATGTATAGAAAAGATTCGAAATGATTCTATAACTTACCCCCCTAAAAGACGGTCCTCCTGCCCATACAATCTCTTATAATGTATTTTCACCAAAATCAGTCAGGTCGAGTTTCTTGGCAGCCAGCTGCAGGTATCGTATCTCAGCTTCTAGAGTAAGTACAAACACGGGATAAAGTGCGTCTTAAAGTTCATTTCAAATGCTACAACATGGTAAAAATGGAATATTGATAACTAATTCGTGTAATGAGCACTGATTACATGAACTTTAGTACTCTCTGAGCCGTCTGCTCTAGATTTAGCTGCCTTAAGTCAATTTCTTTACAGTCAAAACTCAATCAGATCGCAAATTACGAAATATCTGATTTTCTGCATAGATAATGCCCTGTCCTACTTGTACAAATCTGCTAACTTTTGGAATTGCAAAGATTATCCAAGCCAAGATATCATAGAACAACTTTTATTTTAGGGGCCCACGCTTTGGTCTGAATCACGCATGCGTACTAACAAATAGTCTGATCTTGAATTCTGATTGAAATCGAATCGTTACAATCAAAATTTTCATCGCAAAATAAACTTTACTGCACACCACACTAAAACATGTATAGAAAAGATTCGAAATGATTCTATAACTTACCCCCCTAAATGACGGTCCTCCTGCCCATACAATCTCTTATAATGTATTTTCACCAAAATCAGTCAGGTCGAGTTTCTTGGCAGCCAGCTGCAGGTATCGTATCTCAGCTTCTAGAGTAAGTACAAACACGGGATAAAGTGCGTTTTAAAGTTCATTTCAAATGCTACAACATGGTAAAAATGGAATATTGATAACTAATTGGTGTAATGAGCACTGATTACATGAACTTTAGTACTCTCTGAGCCGTCTGCTCTAGATTTAGCTGCCTTAAGTCAATTTCTTTACAGTCAAAACTCAATAAGATCGCAAATTACGAAATATCTGATTTTCTGCATAGATAATGCCCTGTCCTACTTGTACAAATCTGCTAACTTTTGGAATTGCAAAGATTATCCAAGCCAAGATATCATAGAACAACTTTTATTTTAGGGGCCCACGCTTTGGTCTGAATCACGCATGCGTACTAACAAATAGTCTGATCTTGAATTCTGATTGAAATCGAATCGTTACAATCAAAATTTTCATCGCAAAATAAACTTTACTGCACACCACACTAAAACATGTATAGAAAAGATTCGAAATGATTCTATAACTTACCCCCCTAAATGACGGTCCTCCTGCCCATACAATCTCTTATAATGTATTTTCACCAAAATCAGTCAGGTCGAGTTTCTTGGCAGCCAGCTGCAGGTATCGTATCTCAGCTTCTAGAGTAAGTACAAACACGGGATAAAGTGCGTTTTAAAGTTCATTTCAAATGCTACAACATGGTGAAAATGGAATATTGATAACTAATTGGTGTAATGAGCACTGATTACATGAACTTTAGTACTCTCTGAGCCGTCTGCTCTAGATTTAGCTGCCTTAAGTCAATATCTTTACAGTCAAAACTCAATAAGATCGCAAATTACGAAATATCTGATTTTCTGCATAGATAATGCCCTGTCCTACTTGTACAAATCTGCTAACTTTTGGAATTGCAAAGATTATCCAAGCCAAGATATCATAGAACAACTTTTATTTAAGGGGCCCACGCTTTGGTCTGAATCACGCATGCGTACTAACAAATAGTCTGATCTTGAATTCTGATTGAAATCGAATCGTTACAATCAAAATTTTCATCGCAAAATAAACTTTACTGCACACCACACTAAAACATGTATAGAAAAGATTCGAAATGATTCTATAACTTACCCCCCTAAATGACGGTCCTGCTGCCCATACAATCTCATAATGTATTTTCACCAAAATCAGTCAGGTCGAGTTTCTTGGCAGCCAGCTGCAGGTATCGTATCTCAGCTTCTAGAGTAAGTAGAAACACGGGATCAAGTGCGTTTTAAAGTTCATTTCAAATGCTACAACATGGTAAAAATGGAATATTGATAACTAATTTGTGTAATAAGCACTGGTAACATGAACTTTAGTACTCTCTGAGCCGTCTGCTCTAGATTTAGCTGCCTTATATCAATATCTTTACAGTCAAAACTCAATAAGATCGCAAATTACGAAATATCTGATTTTCTGCATAGATAATGCCTTGTCCTTCTTGTACAAATCTGCTAACTATTGTAATTGCAAAGATTATCCAAGCCAAGATATCATAGAACAACTTTTATTTTAGGGGCCCACGCTTTGGTCTGAATCACGCATGCGTACTAACAAATAGTCTGATCTTGAATTCTGATTGAAATCGAATCGTTACAATCAAAATTTTCATCGCAAAATAAACTTTACTGCACACCACACTAAAACATGTATAGAAAAGATTCGAAATGATTCTATAACTTACCCCCCTAAAAGACGGTCCTCCTGCCCATACAATCTCTTATAATGTATTTTCACCAAAATCAGTCAGGTCGAGTTTCTTGGCAGCCAGCTGCAGGTATCGTATCTCAGCTTCTAGAGTAAGTACAAACACGGGATAAAGTGCGTTTTAAAGTTCATTTCAAATGCTACAACATGGTGAAAATGGAATATTGATAACTAATTGGTGTAATGAGCACTGATTACATGAACCTTAGTACTCTCTGAGCCGTCTGCTCTAGATTTAGCTGCCTTAAGTCAATATCTTTACAGTCAAAACTCAATAAGATCGCCAATTACGAAATATCTGATTTTCTGCATAGATAATGCCCTGTCCTACTTGTACAAATCTGCTAACTTTTGGAATTGCAAAGATTATCCAAGCCAAGATATCATAGAACAACTTTTATTTAAGGGGCCCACGCTTTGGTCTGAATCACGCATGCGTACTAACAAATAGTCTGATCTTAAATTCTGATTGAAATCGAATCGTTACAATCAAAATTTTCATCGCAAAATAGACTTTACTGCACACCACACTAAAACATGTATAGAAAAGATTCGAAATGATTCTATAACTTTTCCCCCTAAATGACGGTCCTCCTGCCCATACAATCTCTTATAATGTATTTTCACCAAAATCAGTCAGGTCGAGTTTCTTGGCAGCCAGCTGCAGGTATCGTATCTTAGCTTCTAAAGTAAGTACAAACACGGGATAAAGTGCGTTTTAAAGTTCATTTCAAATGCTACAACATGGTGAAAATGGAATATTGATAACTAATTCGTGTAATGAGCACTGATTACATGAACTTTAGTACTCTCTGAGCCGTCTGCTCTAGATTTAGCTGCCTTAAGTCAATATCTTTACAGTCAAAACTCAATAAGATCGCAAATTACGAAATATCTGATTTTCTGCATAGATAATGCCCTGTCCTACTTGTACAAATCTGCTAACTATTGGAATTGCAAAGATTATCCAAGCCAAGATATCATAGAACAACTTTTATTTTAGGGGCCCACGCTTTGGTCTGAATCACGCATGCGTACTAACAAATAGTCTGATCTTGAATTCTGATTGAAATCGAATCGTTACAATCAAAATTTTCATCGCAAAATAAACTTTACTGCACACCACACTAAAACATGTATAGAAAAGATTCGAAATGATTCTATAACTTACCCCCCTAAATGACGGTCCTCCTGCCCATACAATCTCTTATAATGTATTTTCACCAAAATCAGTCAGGTCGAGTTTCTTGGCAGCCAGCTGCAGGTATCGTATCTCAGCTTCTAGAGTAAGTACAAACACGGGATCAAGTGCGTTTTAAAGTTCATTTCAAATGCTACAACATGGTGAAAATGGAATATTGATAACTAATTCGTGTAATGAGCACTGATTACATGAACTTTAGTACTCTCTAAGCCGTCTGCTCTAGATTTAGCTGCCTTAAGTCAATATCTTTACAGTCAAAACTCAATAAGATCGCAAATTACGAAATATCTGATTTTCTGCATAGATAATGCGCTGTCCTACTTGTACAAATCTGCTAACTATTGGAATTGCAAAGATTATCCAAGCCAAGATATCATAGAACAACTTTTATTTTAGGGGCCCACGCTTTGGTCTGAATCACGCATGCGTACTAACAAATAGTCTGATCTTGAATTCTGATTGAAATCGAATCGTTACAATCAAAATTTTCATCGCAAAATAAACTTTACTGCACACCACACTAAAACATGTATAGAAAAGATTCGAAATGATTCTATAACTTACCCCCCTAAATGACGGTCCTCCTGCCCATACAATCTCTTATAATGTATTTTCACCAAAATCAGTCAGGTCGAGTTTCTTGGCAGCCAGCTGCAGGTATCGTATCTTAGCTTCTAGAGTAAGTACAAACACGGGATAAAGTGCGTTTTAAAGTTCATTTCAAATGCTACAACATGGTGAAAATGGAATATTGATAACTAATTCGTGTAATGAGCACTGATTACATGAACTTTAGTACTCTCTGAGCCGTCTGCTCTTGATTTAGCTTCCTTAAGTCAATATCTTTACAGTCAAAACTCAATAAGATCGCAAATTACGAAATATCTGATTTTCTGCATAGATAATGCCCTGTCCTACTTGTACAAATCTGCTAACTTTTGGAATTGCAAAGATTATCCAAGCCAAGATATCATAGAACAACTTTTATTTAAGGGGCCCACGCTTTGGTCTGAATCACGCATGCGTACTAACAAATAGTCTGATCTTGAATTCTGATTGAAATCGAATCGTTACAATCAAAATTTTCATCGCAAAATAAACTTTACTGCACACCACACTAAAACATGTATAGAAAAGATTCGAAATGATTCTATAACTTTTCCCCCTAAATGACGGTCCTCCTGCCCATACAATCTCTTATAATGTATTTTCACCAAAATCAGTCAGGTCGAGTTTCTTGGCAGCCAGCTGCAGGTATCGTATCTCAGCTTCTAGAGTAAGTACAAACGCGGGATAAAGTGCGTTTTAAAGTTCATTTCAAATGCTACAACATGGTGAAAATGGAATATTGATAACTAATTGGTGTAATGAGCACTGATTACATGAACTTTAGTACTCTCTGAGCCGTCTGCTCTAGATTTAGCTGCCTTAAGTCAATATCTTTACAGTCAAAACTCAATAAGATCGCAAATTACGAAATATCTGATTTTCTGCATAGATAATGCCCTGTCCTACTTGTAAAAATCTGCTAACTTTTGGAATTGCAAAGATTATCCAAGCCAAGATATCATAGAACAACTTTTATTTTAGGGGCCCACGCTTTGGTGTGAATCACGCATGCGTACTAACAAATAGTCTGATCTTAAATTCTGATTGAAATCGAATCGTTATAATCAAAATTTTCATCGCAAAATAAACTTTACTGCTTACCACACTAAAACATGTATAGAAAAGATTCGAAATGATTCTATAACTTACCCCCCTAAATGACGGTCCTCCTGCCCATACAATCTCTTATAATGTATTTTCACCAAAATCAGTCAGGTCGAGTTTCTTGGCAGCCAGCTGCAGGTATCGTATCTCAGCTTCTAGAGTAAGTACAAACACGGGATAAAGTGCGTTTTAAAGTTCATTTCAAATGCTACAACATGGTGAAAATGGAATATTGATAACTAATTCGTGTAATGAGCACTGATTACATGAACTTTAGTACTCTCTGAGCCGTCTGCTCTAGATTTAGCTGCCTTAAGTCAATATCTTTACAGTCAAAACTCAATAAGATCGCAAATTACGAAATATCTGATTTTCTGCATAGATAATGCCCTGTCCTACTTGTACAAATCTGCTAACTTTTGGAATTGCAAAGAATATCCAAGCCAAGATATCATAGAACAACTTTTATTTAAGGGGCGCACGCTTTGGTCTGAATCACGCATGCGTACTAACAAATAGTCTGATCTTGAATTCTGATTGAAATCGAATCGTTACAATCAAAATTTTCATCGCAAAATAAACTTTACTGCACACCACACTAAAACATGTATAGAAAAGATGCGAAATGATTCTATAACTTACCCCCCTAAATGACGGTCCTCCTGCCCATACAATTTCTTATAATGTATTTTCACCAAAATCAGTCAGGTCGAGTTTCTTGGCAGCCAGCTGCAGGTATCGTATCTTAGCTTCTAGAGTAAGTACAAACACGGGATCAAGTGCGTTTTAAAGTTCATTTCAAATGCTACAACATGGTGAAAATGGAATATTGATAACTAATTCGTTTAATGAGCACTGATTACATGAACTTTAGTACTCTCTGAGCCGTCTGCTCTAGATTTAGCTGCCTTAAGTCAATATCTTTACAGTCAAAACTCAATAAGATCGCAAATTACGAAATATCTGATTTTCTGCATAGATAATGCCCTGTCCTACTTGTACAAATCTGCTAACTTTTGGAATTGCAAAGATTATCCAAGCCAAGATATCATAGAACAACTTTTATTTTAGGGGCCCACGCTTTGGTCTGAATCACGCATGCGTACTAACAAATAGTCTGATCTTGAATTCTGATTGAAATCGAATCGTTACAATCAAAATTTTCATCGCAAAATAAACTTTACTGCACACCACACTAAAACATGTATAGAAAAGATTCGAAATGATTCTATAACTTTTCCCCCTAAATGACGGTCCTCCTGCCCATACAATCTCTTATAATGTATTTTCACCAAAATCAGTCAGGTCGAGTTTCTTGGCAGCCAGATGCAGGTATCGTATCTCAGCTTCTAGAGTAAGTACAAACACGGGATAAAGTGCGTTTTAAAGTTCATTTCAAATGCTACAACATGGTGAAAATGGAATATTGATAACTAATTCGTGTAATGAGCACTGATTACATGAACTTTAGTACTCTCTGAGCCGTCTGTTCTAGATTTAGATGCTTTAAGTCAATATCTTTACAGTCAAAACTCAATAAGATCGCAAATTACGAAATATCTGATTTTCTGCATAGATAATGCCCTGTCCTACTTGTACAAATCTGCTAACTATTGGAATTGCAAAGATTATACAAGCCAAGATATCATAGAACAACTTTTATTTTAGGGGCCCACGCTTTGGTCTGAATCACGCATGCGTACTAAAAAATAGTCTGATCTTGAATTCTGATTGAAATCGAATCGTTACAATCAAAATTTTCATCGCAAAATAAACTTTACTGCACACCACACTAAAACATGTATAGAAAAAATTCGAAATGATTCTATAACTTACCCCCCTAAAAGACGGTCCTCCTGCCCATACAATCTCTTATAATGTATTTTCACCAAAATCAGTCAGGTCGAGTTTCTTGGCAGCCAGCTGCAGGTATCGTATCTCAGCTTCTAGAGTAAGTACAAACACGGGATAAAGTGCGTTTTAAAGTTCATTTCAAATGCTACAACATGGTGAAATTGGAATATTGATAACTAATTGGTGTAATAAGCACTGATTACATGACCTTTAGTACTCTCTGAGCCGTCTGCTCTAGATTTAGCTTCCTAAAGTCAATATCTTTACAGTCAAAACTCAATAAGATCGCAAATTACGAAATATCTGATTTTCTGCATAGATAATGCCCTGTCCTACTTGTACAAATCTGCTAACTTTTAGAATTGCAAAGATTATCCAAGCCAAGATATCATAGAACAACTTTTATTTTAGGGGCCCACGCTTTGGTCTGAATCACGCATGCGTACTAACAAATAGTCTGATCTTGAATTCTGATTGAAATCGAATCGTTACAATCAAAATTTTCATCGCAAAATAATCTTTACTGCACACCACACTAAAACATGTATAGAAAAGATTCGAAATGATTCTATAACTTACCCCCCTAAATGACGGTCCTCCTGCCCATACAATCTCTTATAATGTATTTTCACCAAAATCAGTCAGGTCGAGTTTCTTGGCAGCCAGCTGCAGGTATCGTATCTTAGCTTCTAGAGTAAGTACAAACACGGGATAAAGTGCGTTTTAAAGTTCATTTCAAATGCTACAACATGGTGAAAATGGAATATTGATAACTAATTGGTGTAATGAGCACTGATTACATGAACTTTAGTACTCTCTGAGCCGTCTGCTCTAGATTTAGCTTCCTTAAGTCAATATCTTTACAGTCAAAACTCAATAAGATCGCAAATTACGAAATATCTGATTTTCTGCATAGATAATGCCCTGTCCTACTTGTACAAATCTGCTAACTTTTGGAATTGCAAAGATTATCCAAGCCAAGATATCATAGAACAACTTTTATTTTAGGGGCCCACGCTTTGGTCTGAATCACGCATGCGTACTAACAAATAGTCTGATCTTGAATTCTGATTGAAATCGAATCGTTACAATCAAAATTTTCATCGCAAAATAAACTTTACTGCACACCACACTAAAACATGTATAGAAAAGATTCGAAATGATTCTATAACTTACCCCCCTAAATGACGGTCCTCCTGCCCATACAATCTCTTCTAATGTATTTTCACCAAAATCAGTCAGGTCGAGTTTCTTGCCAGCCAGCTGCAGGTATCGTATCTTAGCTTCTAGAGTAAGTACAAACACGGGATAAAGTGCGTTTTAAAGTTCATTTCAAATGCTACAACATAGTGAAAAAGGAATATTGATCACTAATTCGTGTAATGAGCACTGATTACATGAACTTTAGTACTCTCTGAGCCGTCTGCTCTAGATTTAGCTTCCTTAAGTCAATATCTTTACAGTCAAAACTCAATAAGATCGCAAATTACGAAATATCTGATTTTCTGCATAGATAATGCCCTGTCCTACTTGTACAAATCTGCTAACTTTTGGAATTGCAAAGATTATCCAAGCCAAGATATCATAGAACAACTTTTATTTTAGGGGGCCCACGCTTTAGTCTGAATCACGCATGCGTACTAACAAATAGTCTGATCTTGAATTCTGATTGAAATCGAATCGTTACAATCAAAATTTTCACTGCAAAATAACCTTTACTGCACACCACACTAAAACATGTATAGAAAAGATTCGAAATGATTCTATAACTTACCCCCCTAAAAGACGGTCCTCCTGCCCATACAATCTCTTATAATGTATTTTCACCAAAATCAGTCAGGTCGAGTTTCTTGGCAGCCAGCTGCAGGTATCGTATCTCAGCTTCTAGAGTAAGTACAAACACGAGATAAAGTGCGTTTTAAAGTTCATTTCAAATGCTACAACATGGTGAAAATGGAATATTGATAACTAATTGGTGTAATGAGCACTGATTACATGAACTTTAGTACTCTCTGAGCCGTCTGCTCTAGATTTAGCTTCTTTAAGTCAATATCTTTACAGTCAAAACTCAATAAGATCGCAAATTACGAAATATCTGATTTTCTGCATAGATAATGCCCTGTCCTACTTGTACAAATCTGCTAACTTTTGGAATTGCAAAGATTATCCAAGCCAAGATATCATAGAACAACTTTTATTTTAGGGGCCCACGCTTTGGTCTGAATCACGCATGCGTACTAACAAATAGTCTGATCTTGAATTCTGATTGAAATCGAATCGTTACAATCAAAATTTTCATCGCAAAATAATCTTTACTGCATACCACACTAACACATGTATAGAAAAGATTCGAAATGATTCTATAACTTACCCCCCTAAATGACGGTCCTCCTGCCCATACAATCTCTTATAATGTATTTTCACCAAAATCAGTCAGGTCGAGTTTCTTGGCAGCCAGCTGCAGGTATCGTATCTTAGCTTCTAGAGTAAGTACAAACACGGGATAAAGTGCGTTTTAAAGTTCATTTCAAATGCTACAACATAGTGAAAATGGAATATTAATAACTAATTCGTGTAATGAGCACTGATTACATGAACTTTAGTACTCTCTGAGCCGTCTGCTCTAGATTTAGCTTCCTTAAGTCAATATCTTTACAGTCAAAACTCAATAAGATCGCAAATTACGAAATATCTGATTTTCTGCATAGATAATGCCCTGTCCTACTTGTACAAATCTGCTAACTTTTGGAATTGCAAAGATTATCCAAGCCAAGATATCATAGAACAACTTTTATTTTAGGGGGCCCACGCTTTAGTCTGAATCACGCATGCGTACTAACAAATAGTCTGATCTTGAATTCTGATTGAAATCGAATCGTTACAATCAAAATTTTCACTGCAAAATAACCTTTACTGCACACCACACTAAAACATGTATAGAAAAGATTCGAAATGATTCTATAACTTACCCCCCTAAAAGACGGTCCTCCTGCCCATACAATCTCTTATAATGTATTTTCACCAAAATCAGTCAGGTCGAGTTTCTTGGCAGCCAGCTGCAGGTATCGTATCTCAGCTTCTAGAGTAAGTACAAACACGGGATAAAGTGCGTCTTAAAGTTCATGTCAAATGCTACAACATGGTAAAAATGGAATATTGATAACTAATTCGTGTAATGAGCACTGATTACATGAACTTTAGTACTCTCTGAGCCGTCTGCTCTAGATTTAGCTGCCTTAAGTCAATATCTTTACAGTCAAAACTCAATAAGATCGCAAATTACCAAATATCTGATTTTCTGCATAGATAATGCCCTATCCTACTTGTACAAATCTGCTAACTTTTGGAATTGCAAAGATTATCCAAGCCAAGATATCATAGAACAACTTTTATTTTAGGGGCCCACGCTTTAGTCTGAATCACGCATGCGTACTAACAAATAGTCTGATCTTGAATTTTGATTGAAATGGAATCGTTACAATCAAAATTTTCATCGCAAAATAAACTTTACTGCACACCACACTAAAACATGTATAGAAAAGATTCGAAATGATTCTATAACTTACCCCCCTAAGTGACGGTCCTCCTGCCCATACAATCTCTTATAATGTATTTTCACCAAAATCAGTCAGGTCGAGTTACTTGGCAGCCAGCTGCAGGTATCGTATCTCAGCTTCTAGATTAAGTACAAACACGGGATAAAGTGCGTTTTAAAGTTCATTTCAAATGCTACAACATGGTGAAAATGGAATATTGATAACTAATTGGTGTAATGAGCACTGATTACATGAACCTTAGTACTCTCTGAGCCGTCTGCTCTAGATTTAGCTGCCTTAAGTCAATATCTTTACAGTCAAAACTCAATAAGATCGCAAATTACGAAATATCTGATTTTCTGCATAGATAATGCCCTGTCCTACTTGTACAAATCTGCTAACTTTTGGAATTGCAAAGTTTATCCAAGCCAAGATATCATAGAACAACTTTTATTTTAGGGGCCCACGCTTTGGTCTGAATCACGCATGCGTACTAACAAATAGTCTGATCTTAAATTCTGATTGAAATCGAATCGTTACAATCCAAATTTTCATCGCAAAATAAACTTTACTGCACACCACACTAAAACATGTATAGAAAAGATTCGAAATGATTCTATAACTTACCCCCCTAAATGACGGTCCTCCTGCCCATACAATCTCTTATAATGTATTTTCACCAAAATCAGTCAGGTCGAGTTTCTTGGCAGCCCGCTGCAGGTATCGTATCTCAGCTTCTAGAGTAAGTACAAACACGGGATAAAGTGCGTTTTAAAGTTCATTTCAAATGCTACAACATGGTGAAAATGGAATATTGATAACTAATTTGTGTAATAAGCACTGATTACATGAACTTTAGTACTCTCTGAGCCGTCTGCTCTAGATTTAGCTGCCTTAAGTCAATATCTTTACAGTCAAAACTCAATAAGATCGCAAATTACGAAATATCTGATTTTCTGCATAGATAATGCCCTGTCCTACTTGTACAAATCTGCTAACTTTTGGAATTGCAAAGATTATCCAAGCCAAGATATCATAGAACAACTTTTATTTTAGGGGCCCACACTTTGGTCTGAATCACGCATGCGTACTAACAAATAGTCTGATCTTAAATTCTGATTGAAATCGAATCGTTACAATCCAAATTTTCATCGCAAAATAAACTTTACTGCACACCACACTAAAACATGTATAGAAAAGATTCGAAATGATTCTATAACTTACCCCCCTAAATGACGGTCCTCCTGCCCATACAATCTCTTATAATGTATTTTCACCAAAATCAGTCAGGTCGAGTTTCTTGGCAGCCAGCTGCAGGTATCGTATCTCAGCTTCTAGAGTAAGTACAAACACGGGATAAAGTGCGTTTTAAAGTTCATTTCAAATGCTACAACATGGTGAAAATGGAATATTGATAACTTTTCGTGTAATGAGAACTGATTACATGAACTTTAGTACTCTCTGAGCCGTCTGCTCTAGATTTAGCTTCCTTAAGTCAATATCTTTACAGTCAAAACTCAATAAGATCGCAAATTACGAAATATCTGATTTTCTGCATAGATAATGCCCTGTCCTACTTGTACAAATCTGCTAACTTTTGGAATTGCAAAGATTATCCAAGCCAAGATATCATAGAACAACTTTTATTTTAGGGGCCCACGCTTTGGTCTGAATCACGCATGCGTACTAACAAATAGTCTGATCTTGAATTCTGATTGAAATCGAATCGTTACAATCAAAATTTTCATCGCAAAATAAACTTTACTGCACACCACACTAAAACATGTATAGAAAAGATTCGAAATGATTCTATAACTTACCCCCCTAAATGACGGTCCTCCTGCCCATACAATCTCTTATAATGTATTTTCACCAAAATCAGTCAGGTCGAGTTTCTTGGCAGCCAGCTGCAGGTATCGTATCTCAGCTTCTAGAGTAAGTACAAACACGGGATAAAGTGCGTTTTAAAGTTCATTTCAAATGCTACAACATGGTGAAAATGGAATATTGATAACTAATTCGTGTAATAAGCACTGACTACATGAACTTTAGTACTCTCTGAGCCGTCTGCTCTAGATTTAGCTTCTTTAAGTCAATATCTTTACAGTCAAAACTCAATAAGATCGCAAATTACGAAATATCTGATTTTCTGCATAGATAATGCCCTGTCCTACTTGTACAAATCTGCTAACTTTTGGAATTGCAAAGATTATCCAAGCCAAGATATCATAGAACAACTTTTATTTTAGGGGCCCACGCTTTGGTCTGAATCACGCATGCGTACTAACAAATAGTCTGATCTTGAATTCTGATTGAAATCGAATCGTTACAATCAAAATTTTCATCGCAAAATAAACTTTACTGCACACCACACTAAAACATGTATAGAAAAGATTCGAAATGATTCTATAACTTACCCCCCTAAATGACGGTCCTCCTGCCCATACAATCTCTTATAATGTATTTTCACCAAAATCAGTCAGGTCGAGTTTCTTGGCAGCCAGCTGCAGGTATCGTATCTCAGCTTCTAGAGTAAGTAGAAACACGGGATAAAGTGCGTTTTAAAGTTCATTTCAAATGCTACAACATGGTGAAAATGGAATATTGATAACTAATTTGTGTAATAAGCACTGATTACATGAACTTTAGTACTCTCTGAGCCGTCTGCTCTAGATTTAGCTGCCTTAAGTCAATATCTTTACAGTCAAAACTCAATAAGATCGCAAATTACGAAATATCTGATTTTCTGCATAGATAATGCCCTGTCCTACTTGTACAAATCTGCTAACTTTTGGAATTGCAAAGATTATCCAAGCCAAGATATCATAGAACAACTTTTATTTTAGGGGCCCACGCTTTGGTCTGAATCACGCATGCGTACTAACAAATAGTCTGATCTTGAATTCTGATTGAAATCGAATCGTTACAATCAAAATTTTCATCGCAAAATAAACTTTACTGCACACCACACTAAAACATGTATAGAAAAGATTCGAAATGATTCTATAACTTACCCCCCTAAATGACGGTCCTCCTGCCCATACAATCTCTTATAATGTATTTTCACCAAAATCAGTCAGGTCGAGTTTCTTGGCAGCCAGCTGCAGGTATCGTATCTCAGCTTCTAGAGTAAGTACAAACACGGGATAAAGTGCGTTTTAAAGTTCATTTCAAATGCTACAACATGGTGAAAATGGAATATTGATAACTAATTCGTGTAATAAGCACTGACTACATGAACTTTAGTACTCTCTGAGCCGTCTGCTCTAGATTTAGCTTCTTTAAGTCAATATCTTTACAGTCAAAACTCAATAAGATCGCAAATTACGAAATATCTGATTTTCTGCATAGATAATGCCCTGTCCTACTTGTACAAATCTGCTAACTTTTGGAATTGCAAAGATTATCCAAGCCAAGATATCATAGAACAACTTTTATTTTAGGGGCCCACGCTTTGGTCTGAATCACGCATGCGTACTAACAAATAGTCTGATCTTGAATTCTGATTGAAATCGAATCGTTACAATCAAAATTTTCATCGCAAAATAAACTTTACTGCACACCACACTAAAACATGTATAGAAAAGATTCGAAATGATTCTATAACTTACCCCCCTAAATGACGGTCCTCCTGCCCATACAATCTCTTATAATGTATTTTCACCAAAATCAGTCAGGTCGAGTTTCTTGGCATCCAGCTGCAGGTATCGTATCTCAGCTTCTAGAGTAAGTACAAACACGGGATAAAGTGCGTTTTAAAGTTCATTTCAAATGCTACAACATGGTGAAAATGGAATATTGATAACTAATTTGTGTAATAAGCACTGATTACATGAACTTTAGTACTCTCTGAGCCGTCTGCTCTAGATTTAGCTGCCTTAAGTCAATATCTTTACAGTCAAAACTCAATAAGATCGCAAATTACGAAATATCTGATTTTCTGCATAGATAATGCCCTGTCCTACTTGTACAAATCTGCTAACTTTTGGAATTGCAAAGATTATCCAAGCCAAGATATCATAGAACAACTTTTATTTTAGGGGCCCACGCTTTGGTCTGAATCACGCATGCGTACTAACAAATAGTCTGATCTTGAATTCTGATTGAAATCGAATCGTTACAATCAAAATTTTCATCGCAAAATAAACTTTACTGCACACCACACTAAAACATGTATAGAAAAGATTCGAAATGATTCTATAACTTACCCCCCTAAATGACGGTCCTCCTGCCCATACAATCTCTTATAATGTATTTTCACCAAAATCAGTCAGGTCGAGTTTCTTGGCAGCCAGCTGCAGGTATCGTATCTCAGCTTCTAGAGTAAGTACAAACACGGGATAAAGTGCGTTTTAAAGTTCATTTCAAATGCTACAACATGGTGAAAATGGAATATTGATAACTAATTTGTGTAATAAGCACTGATTACATGAACTTTAGTACTCTCTGAGCCGTCTGCTCTAGATTTAGCTGCCTTAAGTCAATATCTTTACAGTCAAAACTCAATAAGATCGCAAATTACGAAATATCTGATTTTCTGCATAGATAATGCCCTGTCCTACTTGTACAAATCTGCTAACTTTTGGAATTGCAAAGATTATCCAAGCCAAGATATCATAGAACAACTTTTATTTTAGGGGCCCACGCTTTGGTCTGAATCACGCATGCGTACTAACAAATAGTCTGATCTTGAATTCTGATTGAAATCGAATCGTTACAATCAAAATTTTCATCGCAAAATAAACTTTACTGCACACCACACTAAAACATGTATAGAAAAGATTCGAAATGATTCTATAACTTACCCCCCTAAATGACGGTCCTCCTGCCCATACAATCTCTTATAATGTATTTTCACCAAAATCAGTCAGGTCGAGTTTCTTGGCAGCCAGCTGCAGGTATCGTATCTCAGCTTCTAGAGTAAGTACAAACACGGGATAAAGTGCGTTTTAAAGTTCATTTCAAATGCTACAACATGGTGAAAATGGAATATTGATAACTAATTTGTGTAATAAGCACTGATTACATGAACTTTAGTACTCTCTGAGCCGTCTGCTCTAGATTTAGCTGCCTTAAGTCAATATCTTTACAGTCAAAACTCAATAAGATCGCAAATAACGAAATATCTGATTTTCTGCATAGATAATGCCCTGTCCTACTTGTACAAATCTGCTAACTTTTGGAATTGCAAAGATTATCCAAGCCAAGATATCATAGAACAACTTTTATTTTAGGGGCCCACGCTTTGGTCTGAATCACGCATGCGTACTAACAAATAGTCTGATCTTGAATTCTGATTGAAATCGAATCGTTACAATCAAAATTTTCATCGCAAAATAAACTTTACTGCACACCACACTAAAACATGTATAGAAAAGATTCGAAATGATTCTATAACTTACCCCCCTAAATGACGGTCCTCCTGCCCATACAATCTCTTATAATGTATTTTCACCAAAATCAGTCAGGTCGAGTTTCTTGGCATCCAGCTGCAGGTATCGTATCTCAGCTTCTAGAGTAAGTACAAACACGGGATAAAGTGCGTTTTAAAGTTCATTTCAAATGCTACAACATGGTGAAAATGGAATATTGATAACTAATTTGTGTAATAAGCACTGATTACATGAACTTTAGTACTCTCTGAGCCGTCTGCTCTAGATTTAGCTGCCTTAAGTCAATATCTTTACAGTCAAAACTCAATAAGATCGCAAATTACGAAATATCTGATTTTCTGCATAGATAATGCCCTGTCCTACTTGTACAAATCTGCTAACTTTTGGAATTGCAAAGATTATCCAAGCCAAGATATCATAGAACAACTTTTATTTTAGGGGCCCACGCTTTGGTCTGAATCACGCATGCGTACTAACAAATAGTCTGATCTTGAATTCTGATTGAAATCGAATCGTTACAATCAAAATTTTCATCGCAAAATAAACTTTACTGCACACCACACTAAAACATGTATAGAAAAGATTCGAAATGATTCTATAACTTACCCCCCTAAATGACGGTCCTCCTGCCCATACAATCTCTTATAATGTATTTTCACCAAAATCAGTCAGGTCGAGTTTCTTGGCAGCCAGCTGCAGGTATCGTATCTCAGCTTCTAGAGTAAGTACAAACACGGGATAAAGTGCGTTTTAAAGTTCATTTCAAATGCTACAACATGGTGAAAATGGAATATTGATAACTAATTCGTGTAATAAGCACTGACTACATGAACTTTAGTACTCTCTGAGCCGTCTGCTCTAGATTTAGCTTCTTTAAGTCAATATCTTTACAGTCAAAACTCAATAAGATCGCAAATTACGAAATATCTGATTTTCTGCATAGATAATGCCCTGTCCTACTTGTACAAATCTGCTAACTTTTGGAATTGCAAAGATTATCCAAGCCAAGATATCATAGAACAACTTTTATTTTAGGGGCCCACGCTTTGGTCTGAATCACGCATGCGTACTAACAAATAGTCTGATCTTGAATTCTGATTGAAATCGAATCGTTACAATCAAAATTTTCATCGCAAAATAAACTTTACTGCACACCACACTAAAACATGTATAGAAAAGATTCGAAATGATTCTATAACTTACCCCCCTAAATGACGGTCCTCCTGCCCATACAATCTCTTATAATGTATTTTCACCAAAATCAGTCAGGTCGAGTTTCTTGGCATCCAGCTGCAGGTATCGTATCTCAGCTTCTAGAGTAAGTACAAACACGGGATAAAGTGCGTTTTAAAGTTCATTTCAAATGCTACAACATGGTGAAAATGGAATATTGATAACTAATTTGTGTAATAAGCACTGATTACATGAACTTTAGTACTCTCTGAGCCGTCTGCTCTAGATTTAGCTGCCTTAAGTCAATATCTTTACAGTCAAAACTCAATAAGATCGCAAATTACGAAATATCTGATTTTCTGCATAGATAATGCCCTGTCCTACTTGTACAAATCTGCTAACTTTTGGAATTGCAAAGATTATCCAAGCCAAGATATCATAGAACAACTTTTATTTTAGGGGCCCACGCTTTGGTCTGAATCACGCATGCGTACTAACAAATAGTCTGATCTTGAATTCTGATTGAAATCGAATCGTTACAATCAAAATTTTCATCGCAAAATAAACTTTACTGCACACCACACTAAAACATGTATAGAAAAGATTCGAAATGATTCTATAACTTACCCCCCTAAATGACGGTCCTCCTGCCCATACAATCTCTTATAATGTATTTTCACCAAAATCAGTCAGGTCGAGTTTCTTGGCAGCCAGCTGCAGGTATCGTATCTCAGCTTCTAGAGTAAGTACAAACACGGGATAAAGTGCGTTTTAAAGTTCATTTCAAATGCTACAACATGGTGAAAATGGAATATTGATAACTAATTTGTGTAATAAGCACTGATTACATGAACTTTAGTACTCTCTGAGCCGTCTGCTCTAGATTTAGCTGCCTTAAGTCAATATCTTTACAGTCAAAACTCAATAAGATCGCAAATTACGAAATATCTGATTTTCTGCATAGATAATGCCCTGTCCTACTTGTACAAATCTGCTAACTTTTGGAATTGCAAAGATTATCCAAGCCAAGATATCATAGAACAACTTTTATTTTAGGGGCCCACGCTTTGGTCTGAATCACGCATGCGTACTAACAAATAGTCTGATCTTGAATTCTGATTGAAATCGAATCGTTACAATCAAAATTTTCATCGCAAAATAAACTTTACTGCACACCACACTAAAACATGTATAGAAAAGATTCGAAATGATTCTATAACTTACCCCCCTAAATGACGGTCCTCCTGCCCATACAATCTCTTATAATGTATTTTCACCAAAATCAGTCAGGTCGAGTTTCTTGGCAGCCAGCTGCAGGTATCGTATCTCAGCTTCTAGAGTAAGTACAAACACGGGATAAAGTGCGTTTTAAAGTTCATTTCAAATGCTACAACATGGTGAAAATGGAATATTGATAACTAATTTGTGTAATAAGCACTGATTACATGAACTTTAGTACTCTCTGAGCCGTCTGCTCTAGATTTAGCTGCCTTAAGTCAATATCTTTACAGTCAAAACTCAATAAGATCGCAAATAACGAAATATCTGATTTTCTGCATAGATAATGCCCTGTCCTACTTGTACAAATCTGCTAACTTTTGGAATTGCAAAGATTATCCAAGCCAAGATATCATAGAACAACTTTTATTTTAGGGGCCCACGCTTTGGTCTGAATCACGCATGCGTACTAACAAATAGTCTGATCTTGAATTCTGATTGAAATCGAATCGTTACAATCAAAATTTTCATCGCAAAATAAACTTTACTGCACACCACACTAAAACATGTATAGAAAAGATTCGAAATGATTCTATAACTTACCCCCCTAAATGACGGTCCTCCTGCCCATACAATCTCTTATAATGTATTTTCACCAAAATCAGTCAGGTCGAGTTTCTTGGCATCCAGCTGCAGGTATCGTATCTCAGCTTCTAGAGTAAGTACAAACACGGGATAAAGTGCGTTTTAAAGTTCATTTCAAATGCTACAACATGGTGAAAATGGAATATTGATAACTAATTTGTGTAATAAGCACTGATTACATGAACTTTAGTACTCTCTGAGCCGTCTGCTCTAGATTTAGCTGCCTTAAGTCAATATCTTTACAGTCAAAACTCAATAAGATCGCAAATTACGAAATATCTGATTTTCTGCATAGATAATGCCCTGTCCTACTTGTACAAATCTGCTAACTTTTGGAATTGCAAAGATTATCCAAGCCAAGATATCATAGAATAACTTTTATTTTAGGGGCCCACGCTTTGGTCTGAATCACGCATGCGTACTAACAAATAGTCTGATCTTGAATTCTGATTGAAATCGAATCGTTACAATCAAAATTTTCATCGCAAAATAAACTTTACTGCACACCACACTAAAACATGTATAGAAAAGATTCGAAATGATTCTATAACTTACCCCCCTAAATGACGGTCCTCCTGCCCATACAATCTCTTATAATGTATTTTCACCAAAATCAGTCAGGTCGAGTTTCTTGGCAGCCAGCTGCAGGTATCGTATCTCAGCTTCTAGAGTAAGTACAAACACGGGATAAAGTGCGTTTTAAAGTTCATTTCAAATGCTACAACATGGTGAAAATGGAATATTGATAACTAATTTGTGTAATAAGCACTGATTACATGAACTTTAGTACTCTCTGAGCCGTCTGCTCTAGATTTAGCTGCCTTAAGTCAATATCTTTACAGTCAAAACTCAATAAGATCGCAAATTACGAAATATCTGATTTTCTGCATAGATAATGCCCTGTCCTACTTGTACAAATCTGCTAACTTTTGGAATTGCAAAGATTATCCAAGCCAAGATATCATAGAACAACTTTTATTTTAGGGGCCCACGCTTTGGTCTGAATCACGCATGCGTACTAACAAATAGTCTGATCTTGAATTCTGATTGAAATCGAATCGTTACAATCAAAATTTTCATCGCAAAATAAACTTTACTGCACACCACACTAAAACATGTATAGAAAAGATTCGAAATGATTCTATAACTTACCCCCCTAAATGACGGTCCTCCTGCCCATACAATCTCTTATAATGTATTTTCACCAAAATCAGTCAGGTCGAGTTTCTTGGCAGCCAGCTGCAGGTATCGTATCTCAGCTTCTAGAGTAAGTACAAACACGGGATAAAGTGCGTTTTAAAGTTCATTTCAAATGCTACAACATGGTGAAAATGGAATATTGATAACTAATTTGTGTAATAAGCACTGATTACATGAACTTTAGTACTCTCTGAGCCGTCTGCTCTAGATTTAGCTGCCTTAAGTCAATATCTTTACAGTCAAAACTCAATAAGATCGCAAATTACGAAATATCTGATTTTCTGCATAGATAATGCCCTGTCCTACTTGTACAAATCTGCTAACTTTTGGAATTGCAAAGATTATCCAAGCCAAGATATCATAGAACAACTTTTATTTTAGGGGCCCACGCTTTGGTCTGAATCACGCATGCGTACTAACAAATAGTCTGATCTTGAATTCTGATTGAAATCGAATCGTTACAATCAAAATTTTCATCGCAAAATAAACTTTACTGCACACCACACTAAAACATGTATAGAAAAGATTCGAAATGATTCTATAACTTACCCCCCTAAATGACGGTCCTCCTGCCCATACAATCTCTTATAATGTATTTTCACCAAAATCAGTCAGGTCGAGTTTCTTGGCAGCCAGCTGCAGGTATCGTATCTCAGCTTCTAGAGTAAGTACAAACACGGGATAAAGTGCGTTTTAAAGTTCATTTCAAATGCTACAACATGGTGAAAATGGAATATTGATAACTAATTTGTGTAATAAGCACTGATTACATGAACTTTAGTACTCTCTGAGCCGTCTGCTCTAGATTTAGCTGCCTTAAGTCAATATCTTTACAGTCAAAACTCAATAAGATCGCAAATTACGAAATATCTGATTTTCTGCATAGATAATGCCCTGTCCTACTTGTACAAATCTGCTAACTTTTGGAATTGCAAAGATTATCCAAGCCAAGATATCATAGAACAACTTTTATTTTAGGGGCCCACGCTTTGGTCTGAATCACGCATGCGTACTAACAAATAGTCTGATCTTGAATTCTGATTGAAATCGAATCGTTACAATCAAAATTTTCATCGCAAAATAAACTTTACTGCACACCACACTAAAACATGTATAGAAAAGATTCGAAATGATTCTATAACTTACCCCCCTAAATGACGGTCCTCCTGCCCATACAATCTCTTATAATGTATTTTCACCAAAATCAGTCAGGTCGAGTTTCTTGGCAGCCAGCTGCAGGTATCGTATCTCAGCTTCTAGAGTAAGTACAAACACGGGATAAAGTGCGTTTTAAAGTTCATTTCAAATGCTACAACATGGTGAAAATGGAATATTGATAACTAATTTGTGTAATAAGCACTGATTACATGAACTTTAGTACTCTCTGAGCCGTCTGCTCTAGATTTAGCTGCCTTAAGTCAATATCTTTACAGTCAAAACTCAATAAGATCGCAAATTACGAAATATCTGATTTTCTGCATAGATAATGCCCTGTCCTACTTGTACAAATCTGCTAACTTTTGGAATTGCAAAGATTATCCAAGCCAAGATATCATAGAACAACTTTTATTTTAGGGGCCCACGCTTTGGTCTGAATCACGCATGCGTACTAACAAATAGTCTGATCTTGAATTCTGATTGAAATCGAATCGTTACAATCAAAATTTTCATCGCAAAATAAACTTTACTGCACACCACACTAAAACATGTATAGAAAAGATTCGAAATGATTCTATAACTTACCCCCCTAAATGACGGTCCTCCTGCCCATACAATCTCTTATAATGTATTTTCACCAAAATCAGTCAGGTCGAGTTTCTTGGCAGCCAGCTGCAGGTATCGTATCTCAGCTTCTAGAGTAAGTACAAACACGGGATAAAGTGCGTTTTAAAGTTCATTTCAAATGCTACAACATGGTGAAAATGGAATATTGATAACTAATTTGTGTAATAAGCACTGATTACATGAACTTTAGTACTCTCTGAGCCGTCTGCTCTAGATTTAGCTGCCTTAAGTCAATATCTTTACAGTCAAAACTCAATAAGATCGCAAATTACGAAATATCTGATTTTCTGCATAGATAATGCCCTGTCCTACTTGTACAAATCTGCTAACTTTTGGAATTGCAAAGATTATCCAAGCCAAGATATCATAGAACAACTTTTATTTTAGGGGCCCACGCTTTGGTCTGAATCACGCATGCGTACTAACAAATAGTCTGATCTTGAATTCTGATTGAAATCGAATCGTTACAATCAAAATTTTCATCGCAAAATAAACTTTACTGCACACCACACTAAAACATGTATAGAAAAGATTCGAAATGATTCTATAACTTACCCCCCTAAATGACGGTCCTCCTGCCCATACAATCTCTTATAATGTATTTTCACCAAAATCAGTCAGGTCGAGTTTCTTGGCAGCCAGCTGCAGGTATCGTATCTCAGCTTCTAGAGTAAGTACAAACACGGGATAAAGTGCGTTTTAAAGTTCATTTCAAATGCTACAACATGGTGAAAATGGAATATTGATAACTAATTTGTGTAATAAGCACTGATTACATGAACTTTAGTACTCTCTGAGCCGTCTGCTCTAGATTTAGCTGCCTTAAGTCAATATCTTTACAGTCAAAACTCAATAAGATCGCAAATTACGAAATATCTGATTTTCTGCATAGATAATGCCCTGTCCTACTTGTACAAATCTGCTAACTTTTGGAATTGCAAAGATTATCCAAGCCAAGATATCATAGAACAACTTTTATTTTAGGGGCCCACGCTTTGGTCTGAATCACGCATGCGTACTAACAAATAGTCTGATCTTGAATTCTGATTGAAATCGAATCGTTACAATCAAAATTTTCATCGCAAAATAAACTTTACTGCACACCACACTAAAACATGTATAGAAAAGATTCGAAATGATTCTATAACTTACCCCCCTAAATGACGGTCCTCCTGCCCATACAATCTCTTATAATGTATTTTCACCAAAATCAGTCAGGTCGAGTTTCTTGGCAGCCAGCTGCAGGTATCGTATCTCAGCTTCTAGAGTAAGTACAAACACGGGATAAAGTGCGTTTTAAAGTTCATTTCAAATGCTACAACATGGTGAAAATGGAATATTGATAACTAATTTGTGTAATAAGCACTGATTACATGAACTTTAGTACTCTCTGAGCCGTCTGCTCTAGATTTAGCTGCCTTAAGTCAATATCTTTACAGTCAAAACTCAATAAGATCGCAAATTACGAAATATCTGATTTTCTGCATAGATAATGCCCTGTCCTACTTGTACAAATCTGCTAACTTTTGGAATTGCAAAGATTATCCAAGCCAAGATATCATAGAACAACTTTTATTTTAGGGGCCCACGCTTTGGTCTGAATCACGCATGCGTACTAACAAATAGTCTGATCTTGAATTCTGATTGAAATCGAATCGTTACAATCAAAATTTTCATCGCAAAATAAACTTTACTGCACACCACACTAAAACATGTATAGAAAAGATTCGAAATGATTCTATAACTTACCCCCCTAAAAGACGGTCCTCCTGCCCATACAATCTCTTATAATGTATTTTCACCAAAATCAGTCAGGTCGAGTTTCTTGGCAGCCAGCTGCAGGTATCGTATCTCAGCTTCTAGAGTAAGTACAAACACGGGATAAAGTGCGTTTTAAGGTTCATTTCAAATGCTACAACATGGTGAAAATGGAATATTGATAACTAATTTGTGTAATAAGCACTGATTACATGAACTTTAGTACTCTCTGAGCCGTCTGCTCTAGATTTAGCTGCCTTAAGTCAATATCTTTACAGTCAAAACTCAATAAGATCGCAAATTACGAAATATCTGATTTTCTGCATAGATAATGCCCTGTCCTACTTGTACAAATCTGCTAACTTTTGGAATTGCAAAGATTATCCAAGCCAAGATATCATAGAACAACTTTTATTTTAGGGGCCCACGCTTTGGTCTGAATCACGCATGCGTACTAACAAATAGTCTGATCTTGAATTCTGATTGAAATCGAATCGTTACAATCAAAATTTTCATCGCAAAATAAACTTTACTGCACACCACACTAAAACATGTATAGAAAAGATTCAAAATGATTCTATAACTTACCCCCCTAAATGACGGTCCTCCTGCCCATACAATCTCTTATAATGTATTTTCACCAAAATCAGTCAGGTCGAGTTTCTTGGCAGCCAGCTGCAAGTATCGTATCTCAGCTTCTAGAGTAAGTACAAACACGGGATAAAGTGCGTTTTAAAGTTCATTTCAAATGCTACAACATGGTGAAAATGGAATATTGATAACTTTTCGTGTAATGAGAACTGATTACATGAACTTTAGTACTCTCTGAGCCGTCTGCTCTAGATCTAGCTTCCTTAAGTCAATATCTTTACAGTCAAAACTCAATAAGATCGCAAATTACGAAATATCTGATTTTCTGCATAGATAATGCCCTGTCCTACTTGTACAAATCTGCTAACTTTTGGAATTGCAAAGATTATCCAAGCCAAGATATCATAGAACAACTTTTATTTTAGGGGCCCACGCTTTGGTCTGAATCACGCATGCGTACTAACAAATAGTCTGATCTTGAATTCTGATTGAAATCGAATCGTTACAATCAAAATTTTCATCGCAAAATAAACTTTACTGCACACCACACTAAAACATGTATAGAAAAGATTCAAAATGATTCTATAACTTACCCCCCTAAATGACGGTCCTCCTGCCCATACAATCTCTTATAATGTATTTTCACCAAAATCAGTCAGGTCGAGTTTCTTGGCAGCCAGCTGCAGGTATCGTATCTCAGCTTCTAGAGTAAGTACAAACACGGGATAAAGTGCGTTTTAAAGTTCATTTCAAATGCTACAACATGGTGAAAATGGAATATTGATAACTTTTCGTGTAATGAGAACTGATTACATGAACTTTAGTACTCTCTGAGCCGTCTGCTCTAGATCTAGCTTCCTTAAGTCAATATCTTTACAGTCAAAACTCAATAAGATCGCAAATTACGAAATATCTGATTTTCTGCATAGATAATGCCCTGTCCTACTTGTACAAATCTGCTAACTTTTGGAATTGCAAAGATTATCCAAGCCAAGATATCATAGAACAACTTTTATTTTAGGGGCCCACGCTTTGGTCTGAATCACGCATGCGTACTAACAAATAGTCTGATCTTGAATTCTGATTGAAATCGAATCGTTACAATCAAAATTTTCATCGCAAAATAAACTTTACTGCACACCACACTAAAACATGTATAGAAAAGATTCGAAATGATTCTATAACTTACCCCCCTAAATGACGGTCCTCCTGCCCATACAATCTCTTATAATGTATTTTCACCAAAATCAGTCAGGTCGAGTTTCTTGGCAGCCAGCTGCAGGTATCGTATCTCAGCTTCTAGAGTAAGTACAAACACGGGATAAAGTGCGTTTTAAAGTTCATTTCAAATGCTACAACATGGTGAAAATGGAATATTGATAACTAATTTGTGTAATAAGCACTGATTACATGAACTTTAGTACTCTCTGAGCCGTCTGCTCTAGATTTAGCTGCCTTAAGTCAATATCTTTACAGTCAAAACTCAATAAGATCGCAAATTACGAAATATCTGATTTTCTGCATAGATAATGCCCTGTCCTACTTGTACAAATCTGCTAACTTTTGGAATTGCAAAGATTATCCAAGCCAAGATATCATAGAACAACTTTTATTTTAGGGGCCCACGCTTTGGTCTGAATCACGCATGCGTACTAACAAATAGTCTGATCTTGAATTCTGATTGAAATCGAATCGTTACAATCAAAATTTTCATCGCAAAATAAACTTTACTGCACACCACACTAAAACATGTATAGAAAAGATTCGAAATGATTCTATAACTTACCCCCCTAAATGACGGTCCTCCTGCCCATACAATCTCTTATAATGTATTTTCACCAAAATCAGTCAGGTCGAGTTTCTTGGCAGCCAGCTGCAGGTATCGTATCTCAGCTTCTAGAGTAAGTACAAACACGGGATAAAGTGCGTTTTAAAGTTCATTTCAAATGCTACAACATGGTGAAAATGAAATATTGATAACTAATTTGTGTAATAAGCACTGATTACATGAACTTTAGTACTCTCTGAGCCGTCTGCTCTAGATCTAGCTTCCTTAAGTCAATATCTTTACAGTCAAAACTCAATAAGATCGCAAATTACGAAATATCTGATTTTCTGCATAGATAATGCCCTGTCCTACTTGTACAAATCTGCTAAGTTTTGGAATTGCAAAGATTATCCAAGCCAAGATATCATAGAACAACTTTTATTTTAGGGGCCCACGCTTTGGTCTGAATCACGCATGCGTACTAACAAATAGTCTGATCTTGAATTCTGATTGAAATCGAATCGTTACAATCAAAATTTTCATCGCAAAATAAACTTTGCTGCACACCACACTAAAACATGTATAGAAAAGATTCGAAATGATTCTATAACTTACCCCCCTAAATGACGGTCCTCCTGCCCATACAATCTCTTATAATGTATTTTCACCAAAATCAGTCAGGTCGAGTTTCTTGGCAGCCAGCTGCAGGTATCGTATCTTAGCTTCTAGTTTAAGTACAAACACGGGATAAAGTGCGTTTTAAAGTTCATTTCAAATGCTACAACATGGTGAAAATGGAATATTGATAACTATTTTGTGTAATAAGCACTGATTACATGAACTTTAGTACTCTCTGAGCCGTCTGCTCTAGATTTAGCTGCCTTAAGTCAATATCTTTACAGACAAAACTCAATAAGATCGCAAATTACGAAATATCTGATTTTCTGCATAGATAATGCCCTGTCCTACTTGTACAAATCTGCTAAGTTTTGGAATTGCAAAGATTATCCAAGCCAAGATATCATAGAACAACTTTTAATTTAGGGGCCCACGCTTTGGTCTGAATCACGCATGCGTACTAACAAATAGTCTGATCTTGAATTCTGATTGAAATCGAATCGTTACAATCAAAATTTTCATCGCAAAATAAACTTTACTGCACACCACACTAAAACATGTATAGAAAAGATTCGAAATGATTCTATAACTTACCCCCCTAAATGACGGTCCTGCTGCCCATACAATCTCTTATAATGTATTTTCACCAAAATCAGTCAGGTCGAGTTTCTTGGCAGCCAGCTGCAGGTATCGTATCTCAGCTTCTAGAGTAAGTACAAACACGGGATAAAGTGCGTTTTAAAGTTCATTTCAAATGCTACAACATGGTGAAAATGGAATATTGATAACCTTTCGTGTAATGAGAACTGATTACATAAACTTTAGTACTCTCTGAGCCGTCTGCTCTAGATCTAGCTTCCTTAAGTCAATATCTTTACAGTCAAAACTCAATAAGATCGCAAATTACGAAATATCTGATTTTCTGCATAGATAATGCCCTGTCCTACTTGTACAAATCTGCTAACTTTTGGAATTGCAAAGATTATCCAAGCCAAGATATCATAGAACAACTTTTATTTTAGGGGCCCACGCTTTGGTCTGAATCACGCATGCGTACTAACAAATAGTCTGATCTTGAATTCTGATTGAAATCGAATCGTTACAATCAAAATTTTCATCGCAAAATAAACTTTACTGCACACCACACTAAAACATGTATAGAAAAGATTCGAAATGATTCTATAACTTACCCCCCTAAATGACGGTCCTCCTGCCCATACAATCTCTTATAATGTATTTTCACCAAAATCAGTCAGGTCGAGTTTCTTGGCAGCCAGCTGCAGGTATCGTATCTCAGCTTCTAGAGTAAGTACAAACACGGGATAAAGTGCGTTTTAAAGTTCATTTCAAATGCTACAACATGGTGAAAATGGAATATTGATAACTAATTTGTGTAATAAGCACTGATTACATGAACTTTAGTACTCTCTGAGCCGTCTGCTCTAGATTTAGCTGCCTTAAGTCAATATCTTTACAGTCAAAACTCAATAAGATCGCAAATTACGAAA
Organism: Ricordea florida; assembly: GCA_949710005.1. Classification (NCBI taxonomy): domain Eukaryota; kingdom Metazoa; phylum Cnidaria; class Anthozoa; order Corallimorpharia; family Ricordeidae; genus Ricordea; species Ricordea florida. The sequence goes on along the minus strand of OX453273.1, from coordinate 24,622,039 downwards.
TATCTGATTTTCTGCATAGATAATGCCCTGTCCTACTTGTACAAATCTGCTAACTTTTGGAATTGCAAAGATTATCCAAGCCAAGATATTATAGAACAACTTTTATTTTAGGGGCCCACGCTTTGGTCTGAATCACGCATGCGTACTAACAAATAGTCTGATCTTGAATTCTGATTGAAATCGAATCGTTACAATCAAAATTTACATCGCAAAATAAACTTTACTGCACACCACACTAAAACATGTATAGAAAAGATTCGAAATGATTCTATAACTTACCCCCCTAAATGACGGTCCTGCTGCCCATACAATCTCTTATAATGTATTTTCACCAAAATCAGTCAGGTCGAGTTTCTTGGCAGCCAGCTGCAGGTATCGTATCTCAGCTTCTAGAGTAAGTACAAACACGGGATAAAGTGCGTTTTAAAGTTCATTTCAAATGCTACAACATGGTGAAAATGGAATATTGATAACCTTTCGTGTAATGAGAACTGATTACATAAACTTTAGTACTCTCTGAGCCGTCTGCTCTAGATCTAGCTTCCTTAAGTCAATATCTTTACAGTCAAAACTCAATAAGATCGCAAATTACGAAATATCTGATTTTCTGCATAGATAATGCCCTGTCCTACTTGTACAAATCTGCTAACTTTTGGAATTGCAAAGATTATCCAAGCCAAGATATCATAGAACAACTTTTATTTTAGGGGCCCACGCTTTGGTCTGAATCACGCATGCGTACTAACAAATAGTCTGATCTTGAATTCTGATTGAAATCGAATCGTTACAATCAAAATTTTCATCGCAAAATAAACTTTACTGCACACCACACTAAAACATGTATAGAAAAGATTCGAAATGATTCTATAACTTACCCCCCTAAATGACGGTCCTCCTGCCCATACAATCTCTTATAATGTATTTTCACCAAAATCAGTCAGGTCGAGTTTCTTGGCAGCCAGCTGCAGGTATCGTATCTCAGCTTCTAGAGTAAGTACAAACACGGGATAAAGTGCGTTTTAAAGTTCATTTCAAATGCTACAACATGGTGAAAATGGAATATTGATAACTAATTTGTGTAATAAGCACTGATTACATGAACTTTAGTACTCTCTGAGCCGTCTGCTCTAGATTTAGCTGCCTTAAGTCAATATCTTTACAGTCAAAACTCAATAAGATCGCAAATTACGAAATATCTGATTTTCTGCATAGATAATGCCCTGTCCTACTTGTACAAATCTGCTAACTTTTGGAATTGCAAAGATTATCCAAGCCAAGATATTATAGAACAACTTTTATTTTAGGGGCCCACGCTTTGGTCTGAATCACGCATGCGTACTAACAAATAGTCTGATCTTGAATTCTGATTGAAATCGAATCGTTACAATCAAAATTTACATCGCAAAATAAACTTTACTGCACACCACACTAAAACATGTATAGAAAAGATTCGAAATGATTCTATAACTTACCCCCCTAAATGACGGTCCTCCTGCCCATACAATCTCTTATAATGTATTTTCACCAAAATCAGTCAGGTCGAGTTTCTTGGCAGCCAGCTGCAAGTATCGTATCTCAGCTTCTAGAGTAAGTACAAACACGGGATAAAGTGCGTTTTAAAGTTCATTTCAAATGCTACAACATGGTGAAAATGAAATATTGATAACTAATTTGTGTAATAAGCACTGATTACATGAACTTTAGTACTCTCTGAGCCGTCTGCTCTAGATTTAGCTGCCTTAAGTCAATATCTTTACAGTCAAAACTCAATAAGATCGCAAATTACGAAATATCTGATTTTCTGCATAGATAATGCCCTGTCCTACTTGTACAAATCTGCTAACTTTTGGAATTGCAAAGATTATCCAAGCCAAGATATCATAGAACAACTTTTATTTTAGGGGCCCACGCTTTGGTCTAAATCACGCATGCGTACTAACAAATAGTCTGATCTTGAATTCTGATTGAAATCGAATCGTTACAATCAAAATTTTCATCGCAAAATAAACTTTACTGCACACCACACTAAAACATGTATATAAAAGATTCGAAATGATTCTATAACTTACCCCCCTAAGTGACGGTCCTCCTGCCCATTCAATCTCTTATAATGTATTTTAACCAAAATCAGTCAGGTCGAGTTTCTTGGCAGCCAGCTGCAGGTATCGTATCTCAGCTTCTAGAGTAAGTACAAACACGGGATAAAGTGCGTTTTAAAGTTCATTTCAAATGCTACAACATGGTGAAAATGGAATATTGATAACTAATTCGTGTAATGAGCACTGATTACATGAACTTTAGTACTCTCTGAGCCGTCTGCTCTAGATTTAGCTGCCTGAAGTCAATATCTTTACAGTCAAAACTCAATAAGATCGCAAATTACGAAATATCTGATTTTCTGCATAGATAATGCCCTGTCCTACTTGTACAAATCTGCTAACTTTTGGAATTGCAAAGATTATCCAAGCCAAGATATCATAGAACAACTTTTATTTTAGGGGCCTACGCTTTAGTCTGAATCACGCATGCGTACTAACAAATAGTCTGATCTTGAATTCTGATTGAAATCGAATCGTTACAATCAAAATTTTCATCGCAAAATAAACTTTGCTGCACACCACACTAAAACATGTATAGAAAAGATTCGAAATGATTCTATAACTTACCCCCCTAAATGACGGTCCTCCTGCCCATACAATCTCTTATAATGTATTTTCACCAAAATCAGTCAGGTCGAGTTTCTTGGCAGCCAGCTGCAGGTATCGTATCTTAGCTTCTAGGGTAAGTACAAACACGGGATAAAGTGCGTTTTAAAGTTCATTTCAAATGCTACAACATGGTGAAAATGGAATATTGATAACTAATTCGTGTAATGAGCACTGATTACATGAACTTTAGTACTCTCTGAGCCGACTGCTCTAGATTTAGCTTCCTTAAGTCAATATCTTTACAGTCAAAACTCAATAAGATCGCAAATTACGAAATATCTGATTTTCTGCATAGATAATGCCCTGTCCTACTTGTACAAATCTGCTAACTTTTGGAATTGCAAAGATTATCCAAGCCAAGATATCATAGAACAACTTTTATTTTAGGGGCCCACGCTTTGGTCTGAATCACGCATGCGTACTAACAAATAGTCTGATCTTGAATTCTGATTGAAATCGAATCGTTACAATCAAAATTTTCATCGCAAAATAAACTTTACTGCACACCACACTAAAACATGTATAGAAAAGATTCGAAATGATTCTATAACTTAACCCCCTAAATGACGGTCCTCCTGCCCATACAATCTCTTATAATGTATTTTCACCAAAATCAGTCAGGTCGAGTTTCTTGGCAGCCAGCTGCAGGTATCGTATCTCAGCTTCTAGGGTAAGTACAAACACGGGATAAAGTGCGTTTTAAAGTTCATTTCAAATGCTACAACATGGTGAAAATGAAATATTGATAACTAATTTGTGTAATAAGCACTGATTACATGAACTTTAGTACTCTCTGAGCCGTCTGCTCTAGATTTAGCTGCCTTAAGTCAATATCTTTACAGTCAAAACTCAATAAGATCGCAAATTACGAAATATCTGATTTTCTGCATAGATAATGCCCTGTCCTACTTGTACAAATCTGCTAACTTTTGGAATTGCAAATATTATCCAAGCCAAGATATCATAGAACAACTTTTATTTTAGGGGCCCACGCTTTGGTCTGAATCCCGCATGCGTACTAACAAATAGTCTGATCTTGAATTCTGATTGAAATCGAATCGTTACAATCAAAATTTTCATCGCAAAATAAACTTTACTGCACACCACACTAAAACATGTATAGAAAAGATTCGAAATGATTCTATAACTTACCCCCCTAAATGACGGTCCTCCTGCCTATACAATCTCTTATAATGTATTTTCACCAAAATCAGTCAGGTCGAGTTTCTTGGCAGCCAGCTGCAGGTATCGTATCTCAGCTTCTAGAGTAAGTTCAAACACGGGATAAAGTGCGTTTTAAAGTTCATTTCAAATGCTACAACATGGTGAAAATGAAATATTGATAACTAATTTGTGTAATAAGCACTGATTACATGAACTTTAGTACTCTCTGAGCCGTCTGCTCTAGATTTAGCTGCCTTAAGTCAATATCTTTACAGTCAAAACTCAATAAGATCGCAAATTACGAAATATCTGATTTTCTGCATAGATAATGCCCTGTCCTACTTGTACAAATCTGCTAACTTTTGGAATTGCAAATATTATCCAAGCCAAGATATCATAGAACAACTTTTATTTTAGGGGCCCACGCTTTGGTCTGAATCACGCATGCGTACTAACAAATAGTCTGATCTTGAATTCTGATTGAAATCGAATCGTTACAATCAAAATTTTCATCGCAAAATAAACTTTACTGCACACCACACTAAAACATGTATAGAAAAGATTCGAAATGATTCTATAACTTACCCCCCTAAATGACGGTCCTCCTGCCCATACAATCTCTTATAATGTATTTTCACCAAAATCAGTCAGGTCGAGTTTCTTGGCAGCCAGCTGCAGGTATCGTATCTTAGCTTCTAGGGTAAGTACAAACACGGGATAAAGTGCGTTTTAAAGTTCATTTCAAATGCTACAACATGGTGAAAATGGAATATTGATAACTAATTCGTGTAATGAGCACTGATTACATGAACTTTAGTACTCTCTGAGCCGTCTGCTCTAGATTTAGCTTCCTTAAGTCAATATCTTTACAGTCAAATTTCAATAAGATCGCAAATTACGAAATATCTGATTTTCTGCATAGATAATGCCCTGTCCTACTTGTACAAATCTGCTAACTTTTGGAATTGCAAAGATTATCCAAGCCAAGATATCATAGAACAACTTTTATTTTAGGGGCCCACGCTTTGGTCTGAATCACGCATGCGTACTAACAAATAGTCTGATCTTGAATTCTGATTGAAATCGAATCGTTACAATCAAAATTTTCATCGCAAAATAAACTTTACTGCACACCACACTAAAACATGTATAGAAAAGATTCGAAATGATTCTATAACTTACCCCCCTAAATGACGGTCCTCCTGCCCATACAATCTCTTATAATGTATTTTCACCAAAATCAGTCAGGTCGAGTTTCTTGGCAGCCAGCTGCAGGTATCGTATCTCAGCTTCTAGAGTAAGTACAAACACGGGATAAAGTGCGTTTTAAAGTTCATTTCAAATGCTACAACATGGTGAAAATGGAATATTGATAACTAATTCGTGTAATGAGCACTGATTACATGAACTTTAGTACTCTCTGAGCCGTCTGCTCTAGATTTAGCTGCCTTAAGTCAATATCTTTACAGTCAAAACTCAATAAGATCGCAAATTACGACATATCTGATTTTCTGCATAGATCATGCCCTGTCCTACTTGTACAAATCTGCTAACTTTTGGAATTGCAAAGATTATCCAAGCCAAGATATCATAGAACAACTTTTATTTAAGGGGCCCACGCTTTGGTCTGAATCACGCATGCGTACTAACAAATAGTCTGATCTTTAATTCTGATTGAAATCGAATCGTTACAATCAAAATTTTCATCGCAAAATAAACTTTACTGCACACCACACTAAAACATGTATAGAAAAGATTCGAAATGATTCTATAACTTACCCCCCTAAATGACGGTCCTCCTGCCCATACAATCTCTTATAATGTATTTTCACCAAAATCAGTCAGGTCGAGTTTCTTGGCAGCCAGCTGCAGGTATCGTATCTCAGCTTCTAGAGTAAGTACAAACACGGGATAAAGTGCGTTTTAAAGTTCATTTCAAATGCTACAACATGGTGAAAATGTAATATTGATAACTAATTGGCTTAATGAGCACTGATTACATGAACTTTAGTACTCTCTGAGCCGTCTGCTCTAGATTTAGCTGCCTTAAGTCAATATCTTTACAGTCAAAACTCAATAAGATCTCAAATTACGAAATATCTGATTTTCTGCATAGATAATGCCCTGTCCTACTTGTACAAATCTGCTAACTTTTGGAATTGCAAAGATTATCCAAGCCAAGATATCATAGAACAACTTTTATTTTAGGGGCGCACGCTTTGGTCTGAATCACGCATGCTTACTAACAAATAGTCTGATCTTGAATTCTGATTGAAATCGAATCGTTACAATCAAAATTTTCATCGCAAAATAAACTTTACTGCACACCACACTAAAACATGTATAGAAAAGATTCGAAATGATTCTATAACTTACCCCCCTAAATGACGGTCCTCCTGCCCATACAATCTCTTATAATGTATTTTCACCAAAATCAGTCAGGTCGAGTTTCTTGGCAGCCAGCTGCAGGTATCGTATCTCAGCTTCTAGAGTAAGTACAAACACGAGATAAAGTGCGTTTTAAAGTTCATTTCAAATGCTACAACATGGTGAAAATGTAATATTGATAACTAATTGGCTTAATGAGCACTGATTACATGAACTTTAGTACTCTCTGAGCCGTCTGCTCTAGATTTAGCTGCCTTAAGTAAATATCTTTACAGTCAAAACTCAATAAGATCGCAAATTACGAAATATCTGATTTTCTGCATAGATAATGCCCTGTCCTACTTGTACAAATCTGCTAACTTTTGGAATTGCAAAGATTATCCAAGCCAAGATATCATAGAACAACTTTTATTTTAGGGGCGCACGCTTTGGTCTGAATCACGCATGCGTACTAACAAATAGTCTGATCTTGAATTCTGATTGAAATCGAATCGTTACAATCAAAATTTTCATCGCAAAATAAACTTTACTGCACACCACACTAAAACATGTATAGAAAAGATTCGAAATGATTCTATAACTTACCCCCCTAAATGACGGTCCTCCTGCCCATACAATGTCTTATAATGTATTTTCACCAAAATCAGTCAGGTCGAGTTTCTTGGCAGCCAGCTGCAGGTATCGTATCTCAGCTTCTAGAGTAAGTACAAACACGGGATAAAGTGCGTTTTAAAGTTCATTTCAAATGCTACAACATGGTGAAAATGTAATATTGATAACTAATTGGCTTAATGAGCACTGATTACATGAACTTTAGTACTCTCTGAGCCGTCTGCTCTAGATTTAGCTGCCTTAAGTCAATATCTTTACAGTCAAAACTCAATAAGATCGCAAATTACGAAATATCTGATTTTCTGCATAGATAATGCCCTGTCCTACTTGTACAAATCTGCTAACTTTTGGAATTGCAAAGATTATCCAAGCCAAGATATCATAGAACAACTTTTATTTTAGGGGCCCACGCTTTGGTCTGAATCACGCATGCGTACTAACAAATAGTCTAATCTTGAATTCTGATTGAAATCGAATCGTTACAATCAAAATTTTCATCCCAAAATAAACTTTACTGCACACCACACTAAAACATGTATAGAAAAGACTCGAAATGATTCTATAACTTACCCCCCTAAATGACGGTCCTCCTGCCCATACAATCTATTATAATGTATTTTCACCAAAATCAGTCAGGTCGAGTTTCTTGGCAGCCAGCTGCAGGTATCGTATCTCAGCTTCTAGAGTAAGTACAAACACGGGATAAAGTGCGTTTTAAAGTTCATTTCAAATGCTACAACATAGTGAAAATGGAATATTGATAACTAATTTGTGTACTAAGCACTGATTACATGAACTTTAGTACCCTCTGAGCCGTCTGCTCTAGATTTAGCTGCCTTAAGTCAATATCTTTACAGTCAAAACTCAATAAGATCGCAAATTACGAAATATCTGATTTTCTGCATAGATAATGCCCTGTCCTACTTGTACAAATCTGCTAACTTTTGGAATTGCAAAGATTATCCAAGCCAAGATATCATAGAACAACTTTTATTTTAGGGGCGCACGCTTTGGTCTGAATCACGCATGCTTACTAACAAATAGTCTGATCTTGAATTCTGATTGAAATCGAATCGTTACAATCAAAATTTTCATCGCAAAATAAACTTTACTGCACACCACACTAAAACATGTATAGAAAAGATTCGAAATGATTCTATAACTTACCCCCCTAAATGACGGTCCTCCTGCCCATACAATCTCTTATAATGTATTTTCACCAAAATCAGTCAGGTCGAGTTTCTTGGCAGCCAGCTGCAGGTATCGTATCTCAGCTTCTAGAGTAAGTACAAACACGGGATAAAGTGCGTTTTAAAGTTCATTTCAAATGCTACAACATGGTGAAAATGTAATATTGATAACTAATTGGCTTAATGAGCACTGATTACATGAACTTTAGTACTCTCTGAGCCGTCTGCTCTAGATTTAGCTGCCTTAAGTAAATATCTTTACAGTCAAAACTCAATAAGATCGCAAATTACGAAATATCTGATTTTCTGCATAGATAATGCCCTGTCCTACTTGTACAAATCTGCTAACTTTTGGAATTGCAAAGATTATCCAAGCCAAGATATCATAGAACAACTTTTATTTTAGGGGCGCACGCTTTGGTCTGAATCACGCATGCGTACTAACAAATAGTCTGATCTTGAATTCTGATTGAAATCGAATCGTTACAATCAAAATTTTCATCGCAAAATAAACTTTACTGCACACCACACTAAAACATGTATAGAAAAGATTCGAAATGATTCTATAACTTACCCCCCTAAATGACGGTCCTCCTGCCCATACAATGTCTTATAATGTATTTTCACCAAAATCAGTCAGGTCGAGTTTCTTGGCAGCCAGCTGCAGGTATCGTATCTCAGCTTCTAGAGTAAGTACAAACACGGGATAAAGTGCGTTTTAAAGTTCATTTCAAATGCTACAACATGGTGAAAATGTAATATTGATAACTAATTGGCTTAATGAGCACTGATTACATGAACTTTAGTACTCTCTGAGCCGTCTGCTCTAGATTTAGCTGCCTTAAGTCAATATCTTTACAGTCAAAACTCAATAAGATCGCAAATTACGAAATATCTGATTTTCTGCATAGATAATGCCCTGTCCTACTTGTACAAATCTGCTAACTTTTGGAATTGCAAAGATTATCCAAGCCAAGATATCATAGAACAACTTTTATTTTAGGGGCCCACGCTTTGGTCTGAATCACGCATGCGTACTAACAAATAGTCTGATCTTGAATTCTGATTGAAATCGAATCGTTACAATCAAAATTTTCATCCCAAAATAAACTTTACTGCACACCACACTAAAACATGTATAGAAAAGACTCGAAATGATTCTATAACTTACCCCCCTAAATGACGGTCCTCCTGCCCATACAATCTATTATAATGTATTTTCACCAAAATCAGTCAGGTCGAGTTTCTTGGCAGCCAGCTGCAGGTATCGTATCTCAGCTTCTAGAGTAAGTACAAACACGGGATAAAGTGCGTTTTAAAGTTCATTTCAAATGCTACAACATAGTGAAAATGGAATATTGATAACTAATTTGTGTACTAAGCACTGATTACATGAACTTTAGTACCCTCTGAGCCGTCTGCTCTAGATTTAGCTGCCTTAAGTCAATATCTTTACAGTCAAAACTCAATAAGATCGCAAATTACGAAATATCGTATTTTCTGCATAGATAATGCTCTGTCCTACTTGTACAAATCTGCTAACTTTTGGAATTGCAAAGATTATCCAAGCCAAGATATCATAGAACAACTTTTATTTTAGGGGCCCGCGCTTTGGTCTGAATCACGCATGCGTACTAACAAATAGTCTGATCTTGAATTCTGATTGAAATCGAATCGTTACAATCAAAAGTTTCATCGCAAAATAAACTTTACTGCACACCACACTAAAACATGTATAGAAAAGATTCGAAATGATTCTATAACTTACCCCCCTAAATGACGGTCCTCCTGCCCATACAATCTCTTATAATGTATTTTCACCAAAATCAGTCAGGTCGAGTTTCTTGGCAGCCAGCTGCAGGTATCGTATCTCAGCTTCTAGAGTAAGTACAAACACGGGATAAAGTGCGTTTTAAAGTTCATTTCAAATGCTACAACATGGTGAAAATGTAATATTGATAACTAATTGGCTTAATGAGCACTGATTACATGAACTTTAGTACTCTCTGAGCCGTCTGCTCTAGATTTAGCTGCCTTAAGTCAATATCTTTACAGTCAAAACTCAATAAGATCGCAAATTACGAAATATCTGATTTTCTGCATAGATAATGCCCTGTCCTACTTGTACAAATCTGCTAACTTTTGGAATTGCAAAGATTATCCAAGCCAAGATATCATAGAACAACTTTTATTTTAGGGGCCCACGCTTTGGTCTGAATCACGCATGCGTACTAACAAATAGTCTGATCTTGAATTCTGATTGAAATCGAATCGTTACAATCAAAATTTTCATCGCAAAATAAACTTTACTGCACACCACACTAAAACATGTATAGAAAAGATTCGAAATGATTCTATAACTTTTCCCCCTAAATGACGGTCCTCCTGCCCATACAATCTCTTATAATGTATTTTCACCAAAATCAGTCAGGTCGAGTTTCTTGGCAGCCAGCTGCAGGTATCGTATCTCAGCTTCTAGAGTAAGTACAAACACGGGATAAAGTGCGTTTTAAAGTTCATTTCAAATGCTACAACATGGTGAAAATGTAATATTGATAACTAATTGGCTTAATGAGCACTGATTACATGAACTTTAGTACTCTCTGAGCCGTCTGCTCTAGATTTAGCTGCCTTAAGTCAATATCTTTACAGTCAAAACTCAATAAGATCGCAAATTACGAAATATCTGATTTTCTGCATAGATAATGCCCTGTCCTACTTGTACAAATCTGCTAACTTTTGGAATTGCAAAGATTATCCAAGCCAAGATATCATAGAACAACTTTTATTTTAGGGGCCCACGCTTTGGTCTGAATCACGCATGCGTACTATCAAATAGTCTAATCTTGAATTCTGATTGAAATCGAATCGTTACAATCAAAATTTTCATCCCAAAATAAACTTTACTGCACACCACACTAAAACATGTATAGAAAAGATTCGAAATGATTCTATAACTTACCCCCCTAAATGACGGTCCTCCTGCCCATACAATCTCTTATAATGTATTTTCACCAAAATCAGTCAGGTCGAGTTTCTTGGCAGCCAGCTGCAGGTATCGTATCTCAGCTTCTAGAGTAAGTACAAACACGGGATAAAGTGCGTTTTAAAGTTCATTTCAAATGCTACAACATAGTGAAAATGGAATATTGATAACTAATTTGTGTACTAAGCACTGATTACATGAACTTTAGTACCCTCTGAGCCGTCTGCTCTAGATTTAGCTGCCTTAAGTCAATATCTTTACAGTCAAAACTCAATAAGATCGCAAATTACGAAATATCTGATTTTCTGCATAGATAATGCCCTGTCCTACTTGTACAAATCTGCTAACTTTTGGAATTGCAAAGATTATCCAAGCCAAGATATCATAGAACAACTTTTATTTTAGGGGCCCACGCTTTGGTCTGAATCACGCATGCGTACTAACAAATAGTCTGATCTTGAATTCTGATTGAAATCGAATCGTTACAATCAAAATTTTCATCGCAAAATAAACTTTACTGCACACCACACTAAAACATGTATAGAAAAGATTCGAAATGATTCTATAACTTACCCCCCTAAATGACGGTCCTCCTGCCCATACAATCTCTTATAATGTATTTTCACCAAAATCAGTCAGGTCGAGTTTCTTGGCAGCCAGCTGCAGGTATCGTATCTCAGCTTCTAGAGTAAGTACAAACACGGGATAAAGTGCGTTTTAAAGTTCATTTCAAATGCTACAACATGGTGAAAATGTAATATTGATAACTAATTGGCTTAATGAGCACTGATTACATGAACCTTAGTACTCTCTGAGCCGTCTGCTCTAGATTTAGCTGCCTTAAGTCAATATCTTTACAGTCAAAACTCAATAAGATCGCAAATTACGAAATATCTGATTTTCTGCATAGATAATGCCCTGTCCTACTTGTACAAATCTGCTAACTTTTGGAATTGCAAAGATTATCCAAGCCAAGATATCATAGAACAACTTTTATTTTAGGGGCCCACGCTTTGGTCTGAATCACGCATGCGTACTAACAAATAGTCTAATCTTGAATTCTGATTGAAATCGAATCGTTACAATCAAAATTTTCATCCCAAAATAAACTTTACTGCACACCACACTAAAACATGTATAGAAAAGACTCAAAATGATTCTATAACTTACCCCCCTAAATGACGGTCCTCCTGCCCATACAATCTCTTATAATGTATTTTCACCAAAATCAGTCAGGTCGAGTTTCTTGGCAGCGAGCTGAAGGTATCGTATCTCAGCTTCTAGAGTAAGTACAAACACGGGATAAAGTGCGTTTTAAAGTTCATTTCAAATGCTACAACATGGTGAAAATGGAATATTGATAACTAATTTGTGTACTAAGCACTGATTACATGAACTTTAGTACCCTCTGAGCCGTCTGCTCTAGATTTAGCTGCCTTAAGTCAATATCTTTACAGTCAAAACTCAATAAGATCGCAAATTACGAAATATCTGATTTTCTGCATAGATAATGCCCTGTCCTACTTGTACAAATCTGCTAACTTTTGGAATTGCAAAGATTATCCAAGCCAAGATATCATAGAACAACTTTTATTTTAGGGGCCCACGCTTTGGTCTGAATCACGCATGCGTACTAACAAATAGTCTGATCTTGAATTCTGATTCAAAATCGAATCGTTACAATCAAAATTTGCATCGCAAAATAAACTTTACTGCACACCACACTAAAACATGTATAGAAAAGATTCGAAATGATTCTATAACTTACCCCCCTAAATGACGGTCCTCCTGCCCATACAATCTCTTATAATGTATTTTCACCAAAATCAGTCAGGTCGAGTTTCTTGGCAGCCAGCTGCAGGTATCGTATCTCAGCCTCTAGAGTAAGTGCAAACACGGGATAAAGTGCGTTTTAAAGTTCATTTCAAATGCTACAACATGGTGAAAATGTAATATTGATAACTAATTGGCTTAATGAGCACTGATTACATGAACTTTAGTACTCTCTGAGCCGTCTGCTCTAGATTTAGCTGCCTTAAGTCAATATCTTTACAGTCAAAACTCAATAAGATCGCAAATTACGAAATATCTGATTTTCTGCATAGATAATGCCCTGTCCTACTTGTACAAATCTGCTAACTTTTGGAATTGCAAAGATTATCCAAGCCAAGATATCATAGAACAACTTTTATTTTAGGGGCCCACGCTTTGGTCTGAATCACGCATGCGTACTAACAAATAGTCTAATCTTGAATTCTGATTGAAATCGAATCGTTACAATCAAAATTTTCATCCCAAAATAAACTTTACTGCACACCACACTAAAACATGTATAGAAAAGACTCGAAATGATTCTATAACTTACCCCCCTAAATGACGGTCCTCCTGCCCATACAATCTCTTATAATGTATTTTCACCAAAATCGGGTCAGGTCGAGTTTCTTGGCAGCCAGCTGCAGGTATCGTATCTCAGCTTCTAGAGTAAGTACAAACACGGGATAAAGTGCGTTTTAAAGTTCATTTCAAATGCTACAACATAGTGAAAATGGAATATTGATAACTAATTTGTGTACTAAGCACTGATTACATGAACTTTAGTACCCTCTGAGCCGTCTGCTCTAGATTTAGCTGCCTTAAGTCAATATCTTTACAGTCAAAACTCAATAAGATCGCAAATTACGAAATATCTGATTTTCTGCATAGATAATGCCCTGTCCTACTTGTACAAATCTGCTAACTTTTGGAATTGCAAAGATTATCCAAGCCAAGATATCATAGAACAACTTTTATTTTAGGGGCCCACGCTTTGGTCTGAATCACGCATGCGTACTAACAAATAGTCTGATCTTGAATTCTGATTGAAATCGAATCGTTACAATCCAAATTTTCATCGCAAAATAAACTTTACTGCACACCACACTAAAACATGTATAGAAAAGATTCGAAATGATTCTATAACTTACCCCCCTAAATGACGGTCCTCCTGCCCATACAATCTCTTATAATGTATTTTCACCAAAATCAGTCAGGTCGAGTTTCTTGGCAGCCAGCTGCAGGTATCGTATCTCAGCTTCTAGAGTAAGTGCAAACACGGGATAAAGTGCGTTTTAAAGTTCATTTCAAATGCTACAACATGGTGAAAATGTAATATTGATAACTAATTGGCTTAATGAGCACTGATTACATGAACTTTAGTACTCTCTGAGCCGTCTGCTCTAGATTTAGCTGCCTTAAGTCAATATCTTTACAGTCAAAACTCAATAAGATCGCAAATTACGAAATATCTGATTTTCTGCATAGATAATGCCCTGTCCTACTTGTACAAATCTGCTAACTTTTGGAATTGCAAAGATTATCCAAGCCAAGATATCATAGAACAACTTTTATTTTAGGGGCCCGCGCTTTGGTCTGAATCACGCATGCGTACTAACAAATAGTCTGATCTTGAATTCTGATTCAAAATCGAATCGTTACAATCAAAATTTGCATCGCAAAATAAACTTTACTGCACACCACACTAAAACATGTATAGAAAAGACTCGAAATGATTCTATAACTTACCCCCCTAAATGACGGTCCTCCTGCCCATACAATCTCTTATAATGTATTTTCACCAAAATCGGGTCAGGTCGAGTTTCTTGGCAGCCAGCTGCAGGTATCGTATCTCAGCTTCTAGAGTAAGTACAAACACGGGATAAAGTGCGTTTTAAAGTTCATTTCAAATGCTACAACATAGTGAAAATGGAATATTGATAACTAATTTGTGTACTAAGCACTGATTACATGAACTTTAGTACCCTCTGAGCCGTCTGCTCTAGATTTAGCTGCCTTAAGTCAATATCTTTACAGTCAAATCTCAATAAGATCGCAAATTACGAAATATCTGACTTTCTGCATAGATAATGCCCTGTCCTACTTGTACAAATCTGCTAACTTTTGGAATTGCAAAGATTATCCAAGCCAAGATATCATAGAACAACTTTTATTTTAGGGGCCCACGCTTTGGTCTGAATCACGCATGTGTACTAACAAATAGTCTGATCTTGAATTCTGATTGAAATCGAATCGTTACAATCAAAATTTTCATCGCAAAATAAACTTTACTGCACACCACACTAAAACATGTATAGAAAAGATTCGAGATGATTCTATAACTTACCCCCCTAAATGACGGTCCTCCTGCCCATACAATCTCTTATAATGTATTTTCACCAAAATCAGTCAGGTCGAGTTTCTTGGCAGCAAGCTGCAGGTATCGTATCTCAGCTTCTAGAGTAAGTGCAAACACGGGATAAAGTGCGTTTTAAAGTTCATTTCAAATGCTACAACATGGTGAAAATGTAATATTGATAACTAATTGGCTTAATGAGCACTGATTACATGAACTTTAGTACTCTCTGAGCCGTCTGCTCTAGATTTAGCTGCCTTAAGTCAATATCTTTACAGTCAAAACTCAATAAGATCGCAAATTACGAAATATCTGATTTTCTGCATAGATAATGCCCTGTCCTACTTGTACAAATCTGCTAACTTTTGGAATTGCAAAGATTATCCAAGCCAAGATATCATAGAACAACTTTTATTTTAGGGGCCCACGCTTTGGTCTGAATCACGCATGCGTACTAACAAATAGTCTGATCTTGAATTCTGATTCAAAATCGAATCGTTACAATCAAAATTTGCATCGCAAAATAAACTTTACTGCACACCACACTAAAACATGTATAGAAAAGATTCGAAATGATTCTATAACTTACCCCCCTAAATGACGGTCCTCCTGCCCATACAATCTCTTATAATGTATTTTCACCAAAATCAGTCAGGTCGAGTTTCTTGGCAGCCAGCTGCAGGTATCGTATCTCAGCCTCTAGAGTAAGTGCAAACACGGGATAAAGTGCGTTTTAAAGTTCATTTCAAATGCTACAACATGGTGAAAATGTAATATTGATAACTAATTGGCTTAATGAGCACTGATTACATGAACTTTAGTACTCTCTTAGCCGTCTGCTCTAGATTTAGCTGCCTTAAGTCAATATCTTTACAGTCAAAACTCAATAAGATCGCAAATTACGAAATATCTGATTTTCTGCATAGATAATGCCCTGTCCTACTTGTACAAATCTGCTAACTTTTGGAATTGCAAAGATTATCCAAGCCAAGATATCATAGAACAACTTTTATTTTAGGGGCCCACGCTTTGGTCTGAATCACGCATGCGTACTAACAAATAGTCTAATCTTGAATTCTGATTGAAATCGAATCGTTACAATCAAAATTTTCATCCCAAAATAAACTTTACTGCACACCACACTAAAACATGTATAGAAAAGACTCGAAATGATTCTATAACTTACCCCCCTAAATGACGGTCCTCCTGCCCATACAATCTCTTATAATGTATTTTCACCAAAATCAGTCAGGTCGAGTTTCTTGGCAGCCAGCTGCAGGTATCGTATCTCAGCTTCTAGAGTAAGTACAAACACGGGATAAAGTGCGTTTTAAAGTTCATTTCAAATGCTACAACATAGTGAAAATGGAATATTAATAACTAATTTGTGTACTAAGCACTGATTACATGAACTTTAGTACCCTCTGAGCCGTCTGCTCTAGATTTAGCTGCCTTAAGTCAATATCTTTACAGTCAAAACTCAATAAGATCGCAAATTACGAAATATCTGATTTTCTGCATAGATAATGCCCTGTCCTACTTGTACAAATCTGCTAACTTTTGGAATTGCAAAGATTATCCAAGCCAAGATATCATAGAACAACTTTTATTTTAGGGGCCCACGCTTTGGTCTGAATCACGCATGCGTACTAACAAATAGTCTGATCTTGAATTCTGATTGAAATCGAATCGTTACAATCAAAATTTTCATCGCAAAATAAACTTTACTGCACACCACACTAAAACATGTATAGAAAAGATTCGAAATGATTCTATAACTTACCCCCCTAAATGACGGTCCTCCTGCCTATACAATCTCTTATAATGTATTTTCACCAAAATCAGTCAGGTCGAGTTTCTTGGCAGCCAGCTGCAGGTATCGTATCTCAGCTTCTAGAGTAAGTGCAAACACGGGATAAAGTGCGTTTTAAAGTTCATTTCAAATGCTACAACATGGTGAAAATGTAATATTGATAACTAATTGGCTTAATGAGCACTGATTACATGAACTTTAGTACTCTCTGAGCCGTCTGCTCTAGATTTAGCTGCCTTAAGTCAATATCTTTACAGTCAAAACTCAATAAGATCGCAAATTACGAAATATCTGATTTTCTGCATAGATAATGCCCTGTCCTACTTGTACAAATCTGCTAACTTTTGGAATTGCAAAGATTATCCAAGCCAAGATATCATAGAACAACTTTTATTTTAGGGGCCCACGCTTTGGTCTGAATCACGCATGCGTACTAACAAATAGTCTGATCTTGAATTCTGATTGAAATCGAATCGTTACAATCAAAATTTTCATCGCAAAATAAACTTTACTGCACACCACACTAAAACATGTATAGAAAAGATTCGAAATGATTCTATAACTTACCCCCCTAAATGACGGTCCTCCTGCCCATACAATCTCTTATAATGTATTTTCACCAAAATCAGTCAGGTCGAGTTTCTTGGCAGCCAGCTGCAGGTATCGTATCTCAGCTTCTAGAGTAAGTACAAACACGGGATAAAGTGCGTTTTAAAGTTCATTTCAAATGCTACAACATGGTGAAAATGTAATATTGATAACTAATTGGCTTAATGAGCACTGATTACATGAACTTTAGTACTCTCTGAGCCGTCTGCTCTAGATTTAGCTGCCTTAAGTCAATATCTTTACAGTCAAAACTCAATAAGATCGCAAATTACGAAATATCTGATTTTCTGCATAGATAATGCCCTGTCCTACTTGTACAAATCTGCTAACTTTTGGAATTGCAAAGATTATCCAAGCCAAGATATCATAGAACAACTTTTATTTTAGGGGCCCACGCTTTGGTCTGAATCACGCATGCGTACTAACAAATAGTCTGATCTTGAATTCTGATTGAAATCGAATCGTTACAATCAAAATTTTCATCCCAAAATAAACTTTACTGCACACCACACTAAAACATGTATAGAAAAGACTCGAAATGATTCTATAACTTACACCCCTAAATGACGGTCCTCCTGCCCATACAATCTCTTATAATGTATTTTTACCAAAATCAGTCAGGTCGAGTTTCTTGGCAGCCAGCTGCAGGTATCGTATCTCAGCTTCTAGAGTAAGTACAAACACGGGATAAAGTGCGTTTTAAAGTTCATTTCAAATGCTACAACATGGTGAAAATGGAATATTGATAACTAATTTGTGTAATAAGCACTGATTACATGAACTTTAGTACTCTCTGAGCCGTCTGCTCTAGATTTAGCTGCCTTAAGTCAATATCTTTACAGTCAAAACTCAATAAGATCGCAAATTACGAAATATCTGATTTTCTGCATAGATAATGCCCTGTCCTACTTGTACAAATCTGCTAACTTTTGGAATTGCAAAGATTATCCAAGCCAAGATATCATAGAACAACTTTTATTTTAGGGGCCCACGCTTTGGTCTGAATCACGCATGCGTACTAACAAATAGTCTAATCTTGAATTCTGATTGAAATCGAATCGTTACAATCAAAATTTTCATCCCAAAATAAACTTTACTGCACACCACACAAAAACATGTATAGAAAAGACTCGAAATGATTCTATAACTTACCCCCCTAAATGACGGTCCTCCTGCCTATACAATCTCTTATAATGTATTTTCACCAAAATCAGTCAGGTCGAGTTTCTTGGCAGCCAGCTGCAGGTATCGTATCTCAGCTTCTAGAGTAAGTGCAAACACGGGATAAAGTGCGTTTTAAAGTTCATTTCAAATGCTACAACATGGTGAAAATGTAATATTGATAACTAATTGGCTTAATGAGCACTGATTACATGAACTTTAGTACTCTCTGAGCCGTCTGCTCTAGATTTAGCTGCCTTAAGTCAATATCTTTACAGTCAAAACTCAATAAGATCGCAAATTACGAAATATCTGATTTTCTGCATAGATAATGCCCTGTCCTACTTGTACAAATCTGCTAACTTTTGGAATTGCAAAGATTATCCAAGCCAAGATATCATAGAACAACTTTTATTTTAGGGGCCCACGCTTTGGTCTGAATCACGCATGCGTACTAACAAATAGTCTGATCTTGAATTCTGATTGAAATCGAATCGTTACAATCAAAATTTTCATCGCAAAATAAACTTTACTGCACACCACACTAAAACATGTATAGAAAAGATTCGAAATGATTCTATAACTTACCCCCCTAAATGACGGTCCTCCTGCCCATACAATCTCTTATAATGTATTTTCACCAAAATCAGTCAGGTCGAGTTTCTTGGCAGCCAGCTGCAGGTATCGTATCTCAGCTTCTAGAGTAAGTACAAACACGGGATAAAGTGCGTTTTAAAGTTCATTTCAAATGCTACAACATGGTGAAAATGTAATATTAATAACTAATTGGCTTAATGAGCACTGATTACATGAACTTTAGTACTCTCTGAGCCGTCTGCTCTAGATTTAGCTGCCTTAAGTCAATATCTTTACAGTCAAAACTCAATAAGATCGCAAATTACGAAATATCTGATTTTCTGCATAGATAATGCCCTGTCCTACTTGTACAAATCTGCTAACTTTTGGAATTGCAAAGATTATCCAAGCCAAGATATCATAGAACAACTTTTATTTTAGGGGCCCACGCTTTGGTCTGAATCACGCATGCGTACTAACAAATAGTCTGATCTTGAATTCTGATTGAAATCGAATCGTTACAATCAAAATTTGCATCGCAAAATAAACTTTACTGCACACCACACTAAAACATGTATAGAAAAGATTCGAAATGATTCTATAACTTACCCCCCTAAATGACGGTCCTCCTGCCCATACAATCTCTTATAATGTATTTTCACCAAAATCAGTCAGGTCGAGTTTCTTGGCAGCCAGCTGCAGGTATCGTATCTCAGCTTCTAGAGTAAGTACAAACACGGGATAAAGTGCGTTTTAAAGTTCATTTTAAATGCTACAACATGGTGAAAATGGAATATTGATAACTAATTCGTGTAATGAGCACTGATTACATGAACTTTAGTACTCTCTGAGCCGTCTGCTCTAGATTTAGCTGCCTTAAGTCAATATCTTTACAGTCAAAACTCAATAAGATCGCAAATTACGAAATATCTGATTTTCTGCATAGATAATGCCCTGTCCTACTTGTACAAATCTGCTAACTTTTGGAATTGCAAAGATTATCCAAGCCAAGATATCATAGAGCAACTTTTATTTTAGGGGTTCACGCTTTGGTCTGAATCACGCATGCGTACTAACAAATAGTCTGATCTTGAATTCTGATTGAAATCGAATCGTTACAATCAAAATTTTCATCGCAAAATAAACTTTACTGCACACCACACTAAAACATGTATAGAAAAGATTCGAGATGATTCTATAACTTACCCCCATAAATGACGTTCCTCCTGCCCATACAATCTCTTATAATGTATTTTCACCAAAATCAGTCAGGTCGAGTTTCTTGGCAGCTAGCTGCAGGTATCGTATCTCAGCTTCTAGAGTAAGTACAAACACGGGATAAAGTGCGTTTTAAAGTTCATTTCAAATGCTACAACATAGTGAAAATGGAATATTGATAACTAATTCGTGTAATGAGCACTGATTACATGAACTTTAGTACTCTCTGAGCCGTCTGCTCTAGATTTAGCTGCCTTAAGTCAATATCTTTACAGTCAAAACTCAATAAGGTCGCAAATTACGAAATATCTGATTTTCTGCATAGATAATCCCCTGTCCTACTTGTACAAATCTGCTAACTTTTGGAATTGCAAAGATTATCCAAGCCAAGATATCATAGAACAACTTTTATTTTAGGGGCCCACGCTTTGGTCTGAATCACGCATTCGTACTAACAAATAGTCTGATCTTGAATTCTGATTGAAATCGAATCGTTACAATCAAAATTTTCATCCCAAAATAAACTTTACTGCACACCACACTAAAACATGTATAGAAAAGATTCGAAATGATACTATAAATTACCCCCCTAAATGACGGTCCTCCTCCCCATACAATCTCTTATAATGTATTTTCACCAAAATCAGTCAGGTCGAGTTTCTTGGCAGCTAGTTGCAGGTATCGTATCTCAGCTTCTAGAGTAAGTACAAACACGGGATAAAGTGCGTTTTAAAGTTCATTTCAAATGCTACAACATGGTGAAAATGGAATATTGATAACTAATTCGTGTAATGAGCACTGATTACATAAACTTTAGTACTCTCTGAGCCGTCTGCTCTAGATTTAGCTGCCTTAAGTCAATATCTTTACAGTCAAAACTCAATAAGATCGCAAATTACGAAATATCTGATTTTCTGCATAGATAATGCCCTGTCCTACTTGTACAAATCTGCTAACTTTTGGAATTGCAAAGATTATCCAAGCCAAGATATTATAGAACAACTTTTATTTTAGGGGCCCACGCTTTGGTCTGAATCACGCATGCGTACTAACAAATAGTCTGATCTTGAATTCTGATTGAAATCGAATCGTTACAATCAAAATTTTCATCGCAAAATAAACTTTACTGCACACCACACTAAAACATGTATAGAAAAGATTCGAGATGATTCTATAACTTACCCCCCTAAATGACGGTCCTCCTGCCCATACAATCTCTTATAATGTATTTTCACCAAAATCAGTCAGGTCGAGTTTCTTGGCAGCCAGCTGCAGGTATCGTATCTCAGCTTCTAGAGTAAGTACAAACACGGGATAAAGTGCGTTTTTAAGTTCATTTCAAATGCTACAACATGGTTAAAATGGAATGTTGATAACTAATTCGTGTAATGAGCACTGATTACATGAACTTTAGTACCCTCTGAGCCGTCTGCTCTAGATTTAGCTGCCTTAAGTCAATATCTTTACAGTCAAAACTCAATAAGATCGCAAATTACGAAATATCTGATTTTCTGCATAGATAATGCCCTGTCCTACTTGTACAAATCTGCTAACTTTTGGAATTGCAAAGATTATCCAAGCCAAGATATCAATGAGCAACTTTTATTTTAGGGGTTCACGCTTTGGTCTGAATCACGCATGCGTACTAACAAATAGTCTGATCTTGAATTCTGATTGAAATCGAATCGTTACAATCAAAATTTTCATCGCAAAATAAACTTTACTGCACACCACACTAAAACATGTATAGAAAAGATTCGAGATGATTCTATAACTTACCCCCATAAATGACGGTCCTCCTGCCCATACAATCTCTTATAATGTATTTTCACCAAAATCAGTCAGGTCGAGTTTCTTGGCAGCTAGCTGCAGGTATCGTATCTCAGCTTCTAGAGTAAGTACAAACACGGGATAAAGTGCGTTTTAAAGTTCATTTCAAATGCTACAACATGGTGAAAATGGAATATTGATAACTAATTCGTGTAATGAGCACTGATTACATGAACTTTAGTACTCTCTGAGCCGTCTGCTCTAGATTTAGCTGCATTAAGTCAATATCTTTACAGTCAAAACTCAATAAGGTCGCAAATTACGAAATATCTGATTTTCTGCATAGATAATGCCCTGTCCTACTTGTACAAATCTGCTAACTTTTGGAATTGCAAAGATTATCCAAGCCAAGATATCATAGACCAACTTTTATTTTAGGGGCCCACGCTTTGGTCTGAATCACGCATGCGTACTAACAAATAGTCTGATCTTGAATTCTGATTGAAATCGAATCGTTACAATCAAAATTTTCATCGCAAAATAAACTTTACTGCACACCACACTAAAACATGTATAGAAAAGATTCGAAATGATTCTATAACTTACCCCCCTAAGTGACGGTCCTCCTGCCCATACAATCTCTTATAATGTATTTTCACCAAAATCAGTCAGGTCGAGTTTCTTGGCAGCCAGCTGCAGGTATCGTTTCTCAGCTTCTAGAGTAAGTACAAACACGGGATAAAGTGCGTTTTAAAGTTCATTTCAAATGCTACAACATGGTGAAAATGGAATATTGATAACTAATTCGTGCAATAAGCACTGATTACATGAACTTTAGTACTCTCTGAGCCGTCTGCTCTAGATTTAGCTGCCTTAAGTCAATATCTTTACAGTCAAAACTCAATAAGATCGCAAATTACGAAATATCTGATTTTCTGCATAGATAATGCCCTGTCCTACTTGTACAAATCTGCTAACTTTTGGAATTGCAAAGATTATCCAAGCCAAGATATCATAGAACAACTTTTATTTTAGGGGCCCACGCTTTGGTCTGAATCACGCATGCGTACTAACAAATAGTCTGATCTTGAATTCTGATTGAAATCGAATCGTTACAATCAAAATTTACATCGCAAAATAAACTTTACTGCACACCACACTAAAACATGTATAGAAAAGATTCGAGATGATTCTATAACTTACCCTCCTAAATGACGGTCCTCCTGCCCATACAATCTCTTATAATGTATTTTCACCAAAATCAGTCAGGTCGAGTTTCTTGGCAGCCAGCTGCAGGTATCGTATCTCAGCTTCTAGAGTAAGTACAAACACGGGATAAGGTGCGTTTTAAAGTTCATTTCAAATGCTACAACATGGTGAAAATGGAATATTGATAACTAATTCGTGTAATGAGCACTGATTACATGAACTTTAGTACTCTCTGAGCCGTCTGCTCTAGATTTAGCTGCCTTAAGTCAATATCTTTACAGTCAAAACTCAATAAGATCGCAAATTACGAAATATCTGATTTTCTGCATAGATAATCCCCTGTCCTACTTGTACAAATCTGCTAACTTTTGGAATTGCAAAGATTATCCAAGCCAAGATATCATAGAACAACTTTTATTTTAGGGGCCCACGCTTTGGTCTGAATCACGCATGCGTACTAACAAATAGTCTGATCTTGAATTCTGATTGAAATCGAATCGTTACAATCAAAATTTTCATCGCAAAATAAACTTTACTGCACACCACACTAAAACATGTATAGAAAAGATTCGAGATGATTCTATAACTTACCCCCCTAAATGACGGTCCTCCTGCCCATACAATCTCTTATAATGTATTTTCACCAAAATCAGTCAGGTCGAGTTTCTTGGCAGCCAGCTGCAGGTATCGTATCTCAGCTTCTAGAGTAAGTACAAACACGGGATAAAGTGCGTTTTAAAGTTCATTTCAAATGCTACAACAAGGTGAAAATGGAATGTTGATAACTAATTCGTGTAATGAGCACTGATTACATGAACTTTAGTACCCTCTGAGCCGTCTGCTCTAGATTTAGCTGCCTTAAGTCAATATCTTTACAGTCAAAACTCAATAAGGTCGCAAATTACGAAATATCTGATTTTCTGCATAGATAATGCCCTGTCCTACTTGTACAAATCTGCTAACTTTTGGAATTGCAAAGATTATCCAAGCCAAGATATCATAGAGCAACTTTTATTTTAGGGGTTCACGCTTTGGTCTGAATCACGCATGCGTACTAACAAATAGTCTGATCTTGAATTCTGATTGAAATCGAATCGTTACAATCAAAATTTGCATCGCAAAATAAACTTTACTGCACACCACACTAAAACATGTATAGAAAAGATTCGAGATGATTCTATAACTTACCCCCATAAATGACGGTCCTCCTGCCCATACAATCTCTTATAATGTATTTTCACCAAGATCAGTCAGGTCGAGTTTCTTGGCAGCTAGCTGCAGGTATCGTATCTCAGCTTCTAGAGTGAGTACAAACACGGGATAAAGTGCGTTTTAAAGTTCATTTCAAATGCTACAACATAGTGAAAATGGAATATTGATAACTAATTCGTGTAATGAGCACTGATTACATGAACTTTAGTACTCTCTGAGCCGTCTGCTCTAGATTTAGCTGCCTTAAGTCAATATCTTTACAGTCAAAACTCAATAAGATCGCAAATTACGAAATATCTGATTTTCTGCATAGATAATGCCCTGTCCTACTTGTACAAATCTGCTAACTTTTGGAATTGCAAAGATTATCCAAGCCAAGATATCATAGACCAACTTTTATTTTAGGGGCCCACGCTTTGGTCTGAATCACGCATGCGTACTAACAAATAGTCTGATCTTGAATTCTGATTGAAATCGAATCGTTACAATCAAAATTTTCATCGCAAAATAAACTTTACTGCACACCACACTAAAACATGTATAGAAAAGATTCGAAATGATTCTATAACTTACCCCCCTAAGTGACGGTCCTCCTGCCCATACAATCTCTTATAATGTATTTTCACCAAAATCAGTCAGGTCGAGTTTCTTGGCAGCCAGCTGCAGGTATCGTTTCTCAGCTTCTAGAGTAAGTACAAACACGGGATAAAGTGCGTTTTAAAGTTCATTTCAAATGCTACAACATGGTGAAAATGGAATATTGATAACTAATTCGTGCAATAAGCACTGATTACATGAACTTTAGTACTCTCTGAGCCGTCTGCTCTAGATTTAGCTGCCTTAAGTCAATATCTTTACAGTCAAAACTCAATAAGATCGCAAATTACGAAATATCTGATCTTCTGCATAGATAATGCCCTGTCCTACTTGTACAAATCTGCTAACTTTTGGAATTGCAAAGATTATCCAAGCCAAGATATCATAGAACAACTTTTATTTTAGGGGCCCACGCTTTGGTCTGAATCACGCATGCGTACTAACAAATAGTCTGATCTTGAATTCTGATTGAAATCGAATCGTTACAATCAAAATTTACATCGCAAAATAAACTTTACTGCACACCACACTAAGACATGTATAGAAAAGATTCGAGATGATTCTATAACTTACCCTCCTAAATGACGGTCCTCCTGCCCATACAATCTCTTATAATGTATTTTCACCAAAATCAGTCAGGTCGAGTTTCTTGGCAGCCAGCTGCAGGTATCGTATCTCAGCTTCTAGAGTAAGTACAAACACGGGATAAGGTGCGTTTTAAAGTTCATTTCAAATGCTACAACATGGTGAAAATGGAATATTGATAACTAATTCGTGTAATGAGCACTGATTACATGAACTTTAGTACTCTCTGAGCCGTCTCCTCTAGATTTAGCTGCCTTAAGTCAATATCTTTACAGTCAAAACTCAATAAGATCGCAAATTACGAAATATCTGATTTTCTGCATAGATAATCCCCTGTCCTACTTGTACAAATCTGCTAACTTTTGGAATTGCAAAGATTATCCAAGCCAAGATATCATAGAACAACTTTTATTTTAGGGGCCCACGCTTTGGTCTGAATCACGCATGCGTACTAACAAATAGTCTGATCTTGAATTCTGATTGAAATCGAATCGTTACAATCAAAATTTTCATCGCAAAATAAACTTTACTGCACACCACACTAAAACATGTATAGAAAAGATTCGAGATGATTCTATAACTTACCCCCCTAAATGACGGTCCTCCTGCCCATACAATCTCTTATAATGTATTTTCACCAAAATCAGTCAGGTCGAGTTTCTTGGCAGCCAGCTGCAGGTATCGTATCTCAGCTTCTAGAGTAAGTACAAACACGGGATAAAGTGCGTTTTAAAGTTCATTTCAAATGCTACAACAAGGTGAAAATGGAATGTTGATAACTAATTCGTGTAATGAGCACTGATTACATGAACTTTAGTACCCTCTGAGCGGTCTGCTCTAGATTTAGCTGCCTTAAGTCAATATCTTTACAGTCAAAACTCAATAAGATCGCAAATTACGAAATATCTGATTTTCTGCATAGATAATGCCCTGTCCTACTTGTACAAATCTGCTAACTTTTGGAATTGCAAAGATTATCCAAGCCAAGATATCATAGAGCAACTTTTATTTTAGGGGTTCACGCTTTGGTCTGAATCACGCATGCGTACTAACAAATAGTCTGATCTTGAATTCTGATTGAAATCGAATCGTTACAATCAAAATTTTCATCGCAAAATAAACTTTACTGCACACCACACTAAAACATGTATAGAAAAGATTCGAGATGATTCTATAACTTACCCCCATAAATGACGGTCCTCCTGCCCATACAATCTCTTATAATGTATTTTCACCAAAATCAGTCAGGTCGAGTTTCTTGGCAGCTAGCTGCCGGTATCGTATCTCAGCTTCTAGAGTAAGTACAAACACGGGATAAAGTGCGTTTTAAAGTTCATTTCAAATGCTACAACATAGTGAAAATGGAATATTGATAACTAATTCGTGTAATGAGCACTGATTACATGAACTTTAGTACTCTCTGAGCCGTCTGCTCTAGATTTAGCTGCCTTAAGTCAATATCTTTACAGTCAAAACTCAATAAGGTCGCAAATTACGAAATATCTGATTTTCTGCATAGATAATGCCCTGTCCTACTTGTACAAATCTGCTAACTTTTGGAATTGCAAAGATTATCCAAGCCAAGATATCATAGAACAACTTTTATTTTAGGGGCCCACGCTTTGGTCTGAATCACGCATGCGTACTAACAAATAGTCTGATCTTGAATTCTGATTGAAATCGAATCGTTACAATCAAAATTTTCATCGCAAAATAAACTTTACTGCACACCACACTAAAACATGTATAGAAAAGATTCGAAATGATTCTATAACTTACCCCCCTAAGTGACGGTCCTCCTGCCCATACAATCTCTTATAATGTATTTTCACCAAAATCAGTCAGGTCGAGTTTCTTGGCAGCCAGCTGCAGGTATCGTATCTCAGCTTCTAGAGTAAGTACAAACACGGGATAAAGTGCGTTTTAAAGTTCATTTCAAATGCTACAACATGGTGAAAATGGAATATTGATAACTAATTCGTGTAATGAGCACTGATTACATGAACTTTAGTACTCTCTGAGCCGTCTGCTCTAGATTTAGCTGCCTTAAGTCAATATCTTTACAGTCAAAACTCAATAAGGTCGCAAATTACGAAATATCTGATTTTCTGCATAGATAATCCCCTGTCCTACTTGTACAAATCTGCTAACTTTTGGAATTGCAAAGATTATCCAAGCCAAGATATCATAGAACAACTTTTATTTTAGGGGCCCACGCTTTGGTCTGAATCACGCATGCGTACTAACAAATAGTCTGATCTTGAATTCTGATTGAAATCGAATCGTTACAATCAAAATTTTCATCGCAAAATAAACTTTACTGCACACCACACTAAAACATGTATAGAAAAGATTCGAGATGATTCTATAACTTACCCCCCTAAATGACGGTCCTCCTGCCCATACAATCTCTTATAATGTATTTTCACCAAAATCAGTCAGGTCGAGTTTCTTGGCAGCCAGCTGCAGGTATCGTATCTTAGCTTCTAGAGTAAGTACAAACACGGGATAAAGTGCGTTTTAAAGTTCATTTCAAATGCTACAACATAGTGAAAATGGAATATTGATAACTAATTCGTGTAATGAGCACTGATTACATGAACTTTAGTACTCTCTGAGCCGTCTGCTCTAGATTTAGCTGCCTTAAGTCAATATCTTTACAGTCAAAACTCAATAAGATCGCAAATTACGAAATATCTGATTTTCTGCATAGATAATGCCCTGTCCTACTTGTACAAATCTGCTAACTTTTGGAATTGCAAAGATTATCCAAGCCAAGATATCATAGAACAACTTTTATTTTAGGGGCCCACGCTTTGGTCTGAATCACGCATGCGTACTAACAAATAGTCTGATCTTGAATTCTGATTGAAATCGAATCGTTACAATCAAAATTTTCATCGCAAAATAAACTTTACTGCACACCACACTAAAACATGTATAGAAAAGATTCGAAATGATTCTATAACTTACCCCCCTAAGTGACGGTCCTCCTGCCCATACAATCTCTTATAATGTATTTTCACCAAAATCAGTCAGGTCGAGTTTCTTGGCAGCCAGCTGCAGGTATCGTATCTCAGCTTCTAGAGTAAGTACAAACACGGGATAAAGTGCGTTTTAAAGTTCATTTCAAATGCTACAACATGGTGAAAATGGAATCACAGGATGAAATGACATATTTAATGTTTCTTAAAGGTAACTTAAAGATACAGTAAAGAAGCATTTGCTGTATCTTTACTTTTGACTTAAATATTTTAAGTGTTAGTTTCCTTAACCTTTAAGGATAGCAAGTAAACTGATTAATGAACGACTTAATCATTATTTAAGATCTGTTCTTAAAGAGTCATTAATGACTCCTTTAAGAACATCTTAAAAATACAGTAAAGCATCATTTCCTGTATCTTAAAGAAACATCTTAAAGATACAATAAACCATCGTTTCCTGTATCTTTAAGAACATCTTAAAGATACAGTAAAGCATCATTTCCTGTACCTTTAAGTTTGGCGAAACATTTTAAATGTTTGTTTCCTTAACCTTTAAGGATAGAAAGTAAATTGATAAAATGACTTCTTTAAGAACATCCATCTGAGTAATTAAAGGTCAGGAAATAGTCATTTCATTTGCTTTCAAATAGTAAATGTTTATTAAATGTAAAGGAAAGTATTCTTTATGTATCTTTAATGACAATTTAAAAGGAAACAAGTGTTCAATGATTAAATAGCTATAATTTCTATGGTGAGTATATTAAAAACTGTTCTTTAGTATCTTTAAAGTCTAAAGGGAATAAATGCTAAGAGAATTTAATTTTTTTTATAACATTTAATTAAGTGGACAAGGTAAAATTACTTCCTGCAAACTTTCTCTTCACCATCACCTTTTACATTTTTGGATATAACATCTGCTGCCTGATTTGCCCTGTCCGAATACAAGCGCTTGTAATCACACAACTCATATAAGACAGTACTGGAGTTGCAACAGCCACATCAAGCAATACATGTATATTATGGCTGTTAAGAACCAATTAGATTTGAGCATTTTGTTCTTGACACATGTACAATTAACTTTCCAACTGAAACAATTATTGAACTAAATTTCTATATTTCTATTCTTCTCTGGTACTGATTCAGTAAGAAATATAACGTTTCACTGCATTTGTTTTGTATATATATATATATCTATTTGTATTTCTTTGAAAAATTTTTTTTTCAAATAAAGACTAATGTGTCACTTAATCAACCCCTTCTTTTCATAGTTAATTTACCAATTCAAGAATGTAAGTGAAAATGCATTATTCAGCAAGGTAACAACTTATAAAAAATCTGAGCATGTGTTCTTTCTAAGTAATTAGTTAAACATTGCTTGTATTTACTGCAAAATGTTCAAACTGCAATTCTATACTTTTCTGGTAATGATTAACTAACGTATATAATAAAATTTCATTCACATATACAGCTAATTATCTCTATTTTTAGTATAAATACTCAGGTGATTATACAAAATCACGCGCTCTGATTGGTTCGCTATCTCGGATTATCAGCCGATAATCACCTCAATGAACAACATGGCTGACAGTCGTTCGCGTGCTTTTGATGAAATAAATGTTTGTCACGTTATACAATGCTTTTTCTTTCCTTTTTTGAAAGAATCACCTGTGTACTTATACTAAAACAATTATTCACCTCAGGCTCAATGATTCTCAGTGAATATTCCCAGAGAATCACTAAGCCTGAGGCGAATAATTGTTAAATAATACTACAACTGAAAATTGTTTCAAAATAAAGTAATCAATTCTAAGCACATGCCCATTCTGGGCAGTTATCCGGTTTTGGACGGACAGAGATCATCCCTTCATGCCTAACTCTTTTTATAAGTCGCTGCCTTGAGCGCTTGGACTGGTTTTTTTCATGTGTTTTGTCCAAGACTTTTTTCCTTTTTGTTAATCTTTCACTTTCCCATGTGATCGTCCTAACTATGTAGGTTAGTTGATCATCTTCATTTGATGACTCCTCTGTGGACATGTAGTCCTCCGTTAAAACTTCAGCCACTTGCCCTTTCTTTTCTTTGCTCCAATTTATCACTTCCAAGGCAAGTGTTCTTCTACTAAGTTTCTGCAATGAAATTAATATTAATTTCATTAATATGATCCAAGTTGTCCTAAAAAAAACAACCAAAGCCAAGGAAGAGCAACAACAAGGACAAGAACAACAACCAAAGACAAAACAACTTGTAATATTATATATACACACACACACACACACATACAATAGGGAAGGAAACCCCAGCTATTTTTGAACAATAATTATTGGTCAAGCTGTACCAATGAAAAGCAAGGGATGATTCTTGATAGACATAGCTGTTAACAAAAATTATTTTAAACAATATTTCAATATGAACTCACTTCTCTTTTTCTAGATTGCCGCCTGCACTTTTGCTTGTGGTCTTCATATTTGCCACTACTTCTTTTCTTAACAGTTTCGTAAGTTGAAAGAAAGTACCGTCTAAATGCCTCTATGGTAATCAAAGAAAAAGAAAGAACATGTATGAGGACCTGAACTGGAGTCAAATACCAGGGTTATGTATGACTAGGGTGGGAAGTGGGGATTGATTGCATTTGGAATTGACTGATGCATTGACTTCTATGACCTTCTACAACTGGAAGAATTAAATTCAGAGACACTGATCTCTGTTATTTTCACCTGTCCCTTTATTAGGGTACATCTTTTCAGCTTTATTGATAATAAAATTTTTGTTTTTGTTTTGTTTTGGTTAGTGCATGTCTTCTTTGAGACAAATCATTTGAAGGGATTAAAGGTTTGGGTCTTTGAGTAAATGAATTAATGTTCATGATCATTAATATTGTAATTAATACCAGTATTTGTTTCCTGTACTTCATGGTACAGGATCAACCTGCCAACTACATGTAGATATACATCTTGATGAAAGTGCACAAAAACCCAGACATGTTACTAAATGTTTTCAATACTAATACATCAACATTATTAGGACTACAGGGTTTTGACCTGAAGAACAGCTCTTGTAGTCACTTTGTCTTGTGAAGACTAATTATTTAATTTAATTTGCACAAATGTTACTTCAACTCTATGCAAACACAGACCATGCTTGTGTGTCTCAAAATGATTATTGTTAAGCTTTGATGCAAATTTTCAGACCAAAATTCACTTACACACTAGGTTACACTTTTATCAGAATATAATATAAAATTATGTATGTATATATATATATATATAATTAATGCAATGAAATTAACCTTACCCTCAATCTGTGCATCTGACCATGCACAACGATCTTGCCCGCCTACATAGTGATAGATTTCATCCTTGACTCTTTTGAATACCTCACTATTTGCAGCTGAGTTAACACTAACAAAAGAATCAAAAAGTAAGAAAGAAATGAAGAAATACTTTACAAATAAGACTAATTAGGTTTTAGCACTGTACATCAACAAATTAGTGACTAATCATCCACGCATACCTGCATCTGTCCATCATGCCATTTACAAATTCGTCAAAAGTGACTGATCCTTTATCAATCGGGATATAGCTAGTGTCTTGCAAATTTTACTAAAATGTTACAACTCTTGTGGTCAATAGCAAGTTTACATCTAAAGTCCTAAAAATCATGAACTGTCAAAGGTGATAACAACCACAGACTTTATGGACTGTTGTTATTAAAAGTATCTCAAACTTGATGAGTGATTTGCTTATGAAAAATTAAACTTGGCATGAGCTTCTTTACCTCTCTTCAAGATGAAAACCACTGAAATCCTCTTTCTCAGATAGAGTGCTGTACACTTTTCGCAAGGTACGCTTAAAGAGAAATAAATGTCATTAGAATGTGTATCATTTATCTTATTCATTGTATTGGTAAGTGCAGAAAGTCAGTAAAAATCAAGCACTTTGATTGACTTGCACAGTTAGGACAGTTTCACTTATCTGCACATTGATACACTCAGACTGGTCTCCAACACAAATATTTCAACCATGCAGGTGACCTACTGGTCTCATTTACAATGTATAGTGACACCACTAATCTGATGCATAAATGCATAGGATAGTATTTTTTACCATGGCCTAATCTACACATTAGAGAGAATCAAAATGTACTGGATAGGTAAACATATGCATGTACATGTATCTGGTTAGCAATGATTCCTTTTTCCTGTCCACTTGCAATACAAACCTTTATATTTTTCACATGGCAGTTAACTCGATTACCCACGATGCATTTAATGCCTGGTCTATTTCGCTCTCAAGACAATTTAAGTTGACATTATATGATTTTTTTGATATATTTTTCTTATGATTAGGCGAACTTAAAGAGAGCATGTTGATAACGAGAACAAGAAGATGGACATTTATTTAAGCTTACAGACACAAGCTTTAGAAATCGGGCATATGATCGAGAATTGCAGCTTGAATAAAAAAAAAACTGGCGTCAACAGCGTAGAACTAACCGTAGATAACGAAGCCTAGAGTTTGCAATACCCGGCCACTTATTCTCAAAGTGCTTTACTGCGAAACACTTACCCGACAACTAGGGGGAACTTGTACTTTATCCTTCTTACGCGACAGCCGTGACTGCCCTTGGTTTCCAAAATTTCGGTTTTGTTTTAATTCTTGAAGCTCCTTTAACACATCGTGAAGAACTTTATTGTGCTTCTCGTCCCTCGATTTTATCTCATCTTGGAGTTTCTTGTTCTCCGCTATAACTTCCTTGTTGGTTTGAAGTGTTCTCTCCAGAAGAACAGCTTGATCGTCGGTAATGCCCGCCATTTCGTGCTTGGTTTCTTGTAAATTGAGCTAAGGTTAAAAGTTTTCCAACCCTTTGAACTGGAACTGCTCTGGAAAACGCGCGCTAGCAATAATTTATGCAACCTATTTTGGCGCGCAAATACTAATTGCAACTTTGGGTACGGGAGGTAAGGGAGAGGTGTTCATGGCAGTTGAGAATTGTTTCGTGTTCATTTTCATTGTAACCAGGTAATATTAGCTGTGAAGCAATTATTTATGTTTAAGTGTTTGTTTAAGATAAATTTTCCCTCCGAAAGCAGAGTAAGATTGGAGAAATTGTATGTATTGCAGACTAGCCACCCCTAGCCAGTGAATCAGTCACGCAGCGACTCACGCAGGCTCACGTACATGTAGCTGTCAAATAATGCGCACGCACACCTGATCATTGCCTGCAAAGATCGTGACCACTGTTATGATAAAATCAGGGCAATCTTAGCTTTAAGCAAGCTGTGTACCTGAAGCAAAAATTTCTTATTCACTTCAATTTTGCTATCATTTTTCTGGTAGTATTTTTATCTCATGCGTTCAAAACATAGCCCACTTCAGAAAAGAGTGATGACCCGGGCCGAGAGTCGGGAAAGTTGGCCAATGACAGCAGTTAATTGTGTCAGCGGTTGTCTTGCGGGCGGGCGCGGGAAATTTTCTCATGTTGAGTGGGTCTAGCTTGTAGCTTGCTTTACAGTAATTTGCCATGAAAAGACGTAGCAGGAATAATACTATGGAGGAAAGAAAGCGAATGCTCAAAGAACGAAAAAATAGAAAGCGACGGCAGCGGCTTTTAGAACGAAGGAACCGAGCAGAGGCGCGACTTGTAGCCGAATTGAAGGAAACAACGAAGCGTATATATGGAACGCCAGCGGGAAATTTACGCCTATCTTTCAAGAAAGTACTACGATAGGTGGCGTTCTCTTCCTAAAACAAAAGAGAATTGTGAAATTCGGAAAACAATATTCATGCCTGAACAGCGAAAGGTAAGAATCGATCGTCCTGTGTTTATAATGAGGACCTGCTTGTTGAATGTTGATATCAATGTTGTTGAGCTGCTGTATAAGCTTATGTTAGGACAATAAGCTTGCTGCAATCGATTCATTCCTCTCTTTGTAGTCGCTAGTTTTCCTGTGTTTGGAAGAGCAGCGATTTTGCAAGGGTTTATTAACTTTTCAATAAGCGTGGGAAGCCGGGTCAAATAACTCTTTCCTGCAAAATG
Source organism: Ricordea florida (assembly GCA_949710005.1). Classification (NCBI taxonomy): domain Eukaryota; kingdom Metazoa; phylum Cnidaria; class Anthozoa; order Corallimorpharia; family Ricordeidae; genus Ricordea; species Ricordea florida. Next base: position 24,587,055 of record OX453273.1, on the reverse strand, counting down.
ACCACCATTTTGAATCAGATAAAGGACTATGTAAATTTATCAGGTACATGTAGCTGATTTTATCTTCATCAACTACAGGTGTCTAAAGAGAAGCCTATTCAGGCACATATTGCAGAGATTGACCGTAGTCTATTAGAGACTCCAAGCGATAAAGATGAGAGAAGCCACCTTGGTTCAGGTATGTTTGGTTCCTGCCAGAAAATGTTTTACCGAGGTACACCTGTGGCTGTCAAGAGCTTTTCCTCTGCTACTTCAGAAGATGTTAAAAGAGAAGCCATGATAATGATGTCATTGCAACACCAAAATATTCCCTTTCCTTTAGGGATCTCAATAGAATCAACTCCTAAATTATTAGTCATGAGTTATTATGACATAAACAACAAAGCATTTACAATGTACACTGCCCTCCATAGCAAGTCACTGCATCTTTCACAAGCAATTTGGTGCAGCATAACACTGCAGCTGGCTCAAGCAATTTCATATCTGCGGTTTATTCACCAAGACATTAAATTGGACAATGTTCTTGTTTCATTTTGGAATAATAAGTACAGAGCAGTCTTGATCGATTTTGGGAAGTGCATAACAACAGCTGCTGGGTCTGTCAAACACCTCTCACATGAAGAGCAACAAGAATACCACAAGAAGCATGCTCACATAGCTCCAGAAATAGTATCTGGAGCAAGTAAACCTTCTGCTGCTAGTGATATTTACTCCTTTGGTAGAATAGCTTCTGTAATTGCCAAAAGTGTTGAAAGCACTGTCCTTAAAAGTATAGGGAACAAGTGCACTAGCTTCAATCCAAATACAAGACTGCATTTAAATGACATCATTAAGCAGCTTGGTGCTGTTACCGAATAATTGTTGTGGATTGCTGGAAATTGTTGGTAGGAGTTTGTTAGCATGACATTTATATTCTAAGAAAAAATTATTCACATTGACAAAATTAAAGGAAATATTTCATTGTTTTAATTATCAGATCCCATTGCAACTGCTTTCAAATGCAATTTAGATAGTGACTGAATCCGAATAAGTATTGGTACTTGCAAGTTTGAATTATTTCTTGAATAATGGAGTAGCTCACCAGAGTACTGAGCCGCTTTCTTGATGGCTCATCAAATGTTAGCAAGTGGCGAGATGGCGCATCTTGTCAGTCAGTTCTTTGGTGATGCTAGCTTTCAGAGTTTTCTGAAACCTACCCAAATAGTGACATTCATAGATGTGTGCACAGATTATAAGAAAAAACCATTAATTTTCATTTTTCTGCTGACATGGCTCCATGCATAGCAGTTTCTTGGGGATCAAACCAGACAAGATTATTAAGAGGGCTTAATGGACAAATGAATTATTTATTGTTTAAATTTTAAAATATTACAGTAATAATTAAATTTAAGTATCAGTTCATGTTGTGTTGATTTGCCAATAGAGTGAGAACAAGAGTAAATGAGTACATTTATCATCATGTTTATTTATAAATACATTTGCTGAATATTAAATATACATTTATTATTTCAACAGATTTTTTTTTCTGAAAGTAACATACATGTACATAATTAGTTTCATGTGTGTAGATTATATTTAAGATGAAATAAGCTACATTATTTTGCTGACCTTGCTTATTTTATAATGGATTTAATAGACAAATGAATTATTTATTGTTCAAAAATATCACAATATTCCCATTCAAATTAAACTTACGTATAAGATCCCATTTATTGATGGAGTAAGAACCTAAATAAGCAGGTGTAGTAAAATTCAGTAACAAATTTGCATTCCTGTATGATGGCGTAGCTCACCAGTGTACTGAGCCGCTTTCTTGATGACTCATCAAATGTTAGCAAGTGACAAGATGACACATCTTGTCAGTCAGTTCTTTGGTGATGCTACAGCTGTAGTTTCAAGAGGTTGTTATGAAACCGAGATGCAAATACCTACATACAGGTATGTACAGATTACAAGATGAACAAATTTGATTAATTCTGCAGATGTTGCTTCATGCATTGCACTTTCATAGGGACCAAACAAATCAAGATTAATAACTCTTTACCCACTAAGAGTGACTTCATAGATTTTACTCTGTCTAATGCCAGACGGTTTTACTTGTCACAAGGAGACCTCTTAGGAGAGGTCTCAAGGAGACCTCTAAAAGACAAAATATTTAAATTTTTAAAAATTTCCCAGCATTACAGTTATAAATGAACTTAAGTACCACATCCCATTGTTTCTAGTTTCGAATATTAGAGAGAGCAGTGTTTATGGAAACCTTAGACTTTAATCATCACCTTTAATTTCAGGAAAGAAGTTGCTGATATGTAAAAGGAAAAGTAATAAACTGTATTGTTTTGGTGGGTTGACTTTCACTCACCACTTTTGTGTCTTCATTGTCAAATTTAGGTCTTTTTCATGGTAGAGATCTATCAGTCACATTATTCATCATGTAAACACAAACTGGGGGTCATATGCCATTTAGCAAGTCAATCAAGTCCTGAGTTATGTCATAACGAACACAACAATGGGCCCAACCCTTAAACAACATAATATACTTCACACAATAGAACAACACAGTAGTGTATATACATGTATTGACTTGGTATATGGAGCATCACCCGAAATTGGTGAATGGAAAAAAGGGCTTTTTTGCAATAACTGGTAAATTGATATTCTCCATTGGTTATGAGTCAAAAGCTGATAATGAGGTCAGTTTCAACCATGTGGAAACCCAATATCATACTGATACTGTAGAGAAGAGTGTGATGTAGTTGGGTTGGGATGTATGCAATGAGTTTTAATCGTATGGAGCACATGAAGTTAATGTTCATTGCCGCATACTGAGTAAGGGACTGAGTAATTTGTTTAATTATGTAATTTGATATAATATTTTTGGAGTATAAGCTCAGAGCATTTTATTTAAATCATTGGTTCCTTTTGTATTGCCTTGTGGGGTAGAGAGCTCATGGTTTTTTCTCAGCAACTTTGATAAATTGGTTTTGTAAATTGTACTGGTACACTTGAGCTGCACTGTTCTTTAATACATGTAGCATGTCAGTTTGTTTTTCTTTATTTTTGTTGGTTTGCTTTTAACTGTTGTCTTTACGAAAATTTGAGTGTTACCGCTTAAATACTGTAGTACATTTACTGGATCATGTATCTTATGGGGGTGCCTTGACCGATACATCGGTCGACCCATCGTTTGAGATCGGTCAATGTCTCGACCGATATACTCGACCGATACTCGGTCGTCATATCTACCATGTATCGGTCGAGTACCGATCGAGACATCGATCGATATCTTGATCGATGTGTCGACGGATGTATTGGTCGAGGCCCCCATAAGGTACATGATCCCCATTTTCTTAGTTAAAGGCATATTTCAATTTAACTTTTTTTCTGAGACCTCATTAAAGGCAGTAAATTCATGTTTGTTGACAAGTACATTTAATAAAACTTAAATGTCATTAAAGACATCTTAAAGCGTTCCTTACCCTTTAAGAAGCTTTAAGAAGCTTTATGGCTTAAATTAAACATTCTCATCAGGTTTAAGTGCCATATAAATCTTTCCTAAAGATTTATAAATGTGATTTTTAACTGTTGTCTTTACGAAGATTTAAGTGTTACCACTTAAATACAGTATTACATTTACTTAACCTTTAATGGGAAAATTAAAGTTAGTTAAAGGCACATTTCAATTTAAGTTACCTTTCCAAGACCCAATTAAAGGCAGTAAATTCATGTTTGTTGACAAATACATTTAATAAAACTTAAATGTCATTAAAGACATCTTAAAGATTTTCTTGCCCTTTAAGAACTTTAAGAAGCTTTACGGCTTAAATTAAACATTCTCATCAAGTTTAAGTGCCATTTAATTTTTTCTTAAAAGTTCATAAATGTATTAATTCGCCCTGTGAATATTGATAACTAATTCGTGCAATAAGCACTGATTACATGAACTTTAGTACTCTCTGAGCCGTCTGCTCTAGATTTAGCTGCCTTAAGTCAATATCTTTACAGTCTAAACTCAATAAGATCGCAAATTACGAAATATCTGATTTTCTGCATAGATAATGCCCTGTCCTACTTGTACAAATCTGCTAACTTTTGGAATTGCAAAGATTATCCAAGCCAAGATATCATAGAACTTTTATTTTAGGGGCCCACGCTTTGGTCTGAATCACGCATGCGTACTAACAAATAGTCTGATCTTGAATTCTGATTGAAATCGAATCGTTACAATCAAAATTTACATCGCAAAATAAACTTTACTGCACACCACACTAAAACATGTATAGAAAAGAATCGAGATGATTCTATGACTTACCCTCCTAAATGACGGTCCTCCTGCCCATACAATCTCTTATAATGTATTTTCACCAAAATCAGTCAGGTCGAGTTTCTTGGCAGCCAGCTGCAGGTATCGTATCTCAGCTTCTAGAGTAAGTACAAACACGGGATAAGGTGCGTTTTAAAGTTCATTTCAAATGCTACAACATGGTGAAAATGGAATATTGATAACTAATTCGTGTAATGAGCACTGATTACATGAACTTTAGTACTCTCTGAGCCGTCTGCTCTAGATTTAGCTGCCTTAAGTCAATATCTTTACAGTCAAAACTCAATAAGGTCGCAAATTACGAAATATCTGATTTTCTGCATAGATAATGCCCTGTCCTACTTGTACAAATCTGCTAACTTTTGGAATTGCAAAGATTATCCAAGCCAAGATATCATAGAACAACTTTTATTTTAGGGGCCCACGCTTTGGTCTGAGTCACGCATGCGTACTAACAAATAGTCTGATCTTGAATTCTGATTGAAATCGAATCGTTACAATCAAAATTTTCATCGCAAAATAAACTTTACTGCACACCACACTAAAACATGTATAGAAAAGATTCGAAATGATTCTATAACTTACCCCCCTAAGTGACGGTCCTCCTGCCCATACAATCTCTTATAATGTATTTTCACCAAAATCAGTCAGGTCGAGTTTCTTGGCAGCCAGCTGCAGGTATCGTATCTCAGCTTCTAGAGTAAGTACAAACACGGGATAAAGTGCGTTTTAAAGTTCATTTCAAATGCTACAACATGGTGAAAATGGAATATTGATAACTAATTCGTGCAATAAGCACTGATTACATGAACTTTAGTACTCTCTGAGCCGTCTGCTCTAGATTTAGCTGCCTTAAGTCAATATCTTTACAGTCTAAACTCAATAAGATCGCAAATTACGAAATATCTGATTTTCTGCATAGATAATGCCCTGTCCTACTTGTACAAATCTGCTAACTTTTGGAATTGCAAAGATTATCCAAGCCAAGATATCATAGAACAACTTTTATTTTAGGGGCCCACGCTTTGGTCTGAATCACGCATGCGTACTAACAAATAGTCTGATCTTGAATTCTGATTGAAATCGAATCGTTACAATCAAAATTTACATCGCAAAATAAACTTTACTGCACACCACACTAAAACATGTATAGAAAAGATTCGAGATGATTCTATAACTTACCCTCCTAAATGACGGTCCTCCTGCCCATACAATCTCTTATAATGTATTTTCACCAAAATCAGTCAGGTCGAGTTTCTTGGCAGCCAGCTGCAGGTATCGTATCTCAGCTTCTAGAGTAAGTACAAACACGGGATAAGGTGCGTTTTAAAGTTCATTTCAAATGCTACAACATGGTGAAAATGGAATATTGATAACTAATTCGTGTAATGAGCACTGATTACATGAACTTTAGTACTCTCTGAGCCGTCTGCTCTAGATTTAGCTGCCTTAAGTCAATATCTTTACAGTCAAAACTTAATAAGGTCGCAAATTACGAAATATCTGATTTTCTGCATAGATAATCCCCTGTCCTACTTGTACAAATCTGCTAACTTTTGGAATTGCAAAGATTATCCAAGCCAAGATATCATAGAACAACTTTTATTTTAGGGGCCCACGCTTTGGTCTGAATCACGCATGCGTACTAACAAATAGTCTGATCTTGAATTCTGATTGAAATCGAATCGTTACAATCAAAATTTTCATCGCAAAATAAACTTTACTGCACACCACACTAAAACATGTATAGAAAAGATTCGAGATGATTCTATAACTTACCCCCCTAAATGACGGTCCTCCTGCCCATACAATCTCTTATAATGTATTTTCACCAAAATCAGTCAGGTCGAGTTTCTTGGCAGCCAGCTGCAGGTATCGTATCTTAGCTTCTAGAGTAAGTACAAACACGGGATAAAGTGCGTTTTAAAGTTCATTTCAAATGCTACAACAAGGTGAAAATGGAATGTTGATAACTAATTCGTGTAATGAGCACTGATTACATGAACTTTAGTACCCTCTGAGCCGTCTGCTCTAGATTTAGCTGCCTTAAGGTAGTAGATACCCGCAGATTTGTAAAAAATTGACCATTTCCAAAATAAAGGTTTATGCATGTCAAGACCCTCTCTAATGCTTCTAATGATTATTTTAGTGAGTTTTACCTGGTTAATATGCCGTAAAATGGCTTTGTTTCTCAAAAAAGTGGAAATTTTATGTATAGAAAGAGTTAGCGTTTTTTACTATAATGCTGTATTGGGGCAGGTCGTTTGAGAAAACGAATTGTTCAATTTTCATGAAATTTGCTGACCTTATGTTTTTTAAGGTGTAGAATGCAATGATGTGGATTTTGAAGCCATGAGACTAAAACTTGGCTCAGTAAAAGCATGCCAACATGAAGAAAAAATATTTTTCAACTTTGATCGTTGCCATGGAAACATAACCCCCCCAGACCTTTATAAAAAGTAGATCATTGCATTCTACAATGCTTTTTGTATCTCCTTGCCAATTTTGGCTGTGATCAGACTGATTTTGAAGGAGATTGACCTGCCCCAAAATTATAGGTATCTCACAGCGGGTACCCAAGTACACACCCCTCCATGCCAAGAAGTGCGCAATGACACTTGGCGAAAATATGTTCCAATGGTAGTTGAAACAATGTACTTTTGACCCATTATGAGTTTTTGTTCAATATCTGTACTTATCATGGAACACTCCTTAAAACAAATTTCACAAAATTGTGTCGTTTTTGCGGGTATCTACTACCTTAAGTCAATATCTTTACAGTCAAAATTCAATAAGGTCGCAAATTACGAAATATCTGATTTTCTGCATAGATAATGCCCTGTCCTACTTGTACAAATCTGCTAACTTTTGGAATTGCAAAGATTATCCAAGCCAAGATATCATAGAGCAACTTTTATTTTAGGGGTTCACGCTTTGGTCTGAATCACGCATGCGTACTAACAAATAGTCTGATCTTGAATTCTGATTGAAATCGAATCGTTACAATCAAAATTTTCATCGCAAAATAAACTTTACTGCACACCACACTAAAACATGTATAGAAAAGATTCGAGATGATTCTATAACTTACCCCCCTAAATGACGGTCCTCCTGCCCATACAATCTCTTATAATGTATTTTCACCAAAATCAGTCAGGTCGAGTTTCTTGGCAGCCAGCTGCAGGTATCGTATCTCAGCTTCTCGAGTAAGTACAAACACGGGATAAAGTGCGTTTTAAAGTTCATTTCAAATGCTACAACATGGTGAAAATGGAATATTGATAACTAATTCGTGTAATGAGCACTGATTACATGAACTTTAGTACTCTCTGAGCCGTCTGCTCTAGATTTAGCTGCCTTAAGTCAATATCTTTACAGTCAAAACTCAATAAGGTCGCAAATTACGAAATATCTGATTTTCTGCATAGATAATGCCCTGTCCTACTTGTACAAATCTGCTAACTTTTGGAATTGCAAAGATTATCCAACCCAAGATATCATAGAGCAACTTTTATTTTAGGGGTTCACGCTTTGGTCTGAATCACGCATGCGTACTAACAAATAGTCTGATCTTGAATTCTGATTGAAATCGAATCGTTACAATCAAAATTTTCATCGCAAAATAAACTTTACTGCACACCACACTAAAACATGTATAGAAAAGATTCGAGATGATTCTATAACTTACCCCCCTAAATGACGGTCCTCCTGCCCATACAATCTCTTATAATGTATTTTCACCAAAATCAGTCAGGTCGAGTTTCTTGGCAGCCAGCTGCAGGTATCGTATCTCAGCTTCTAGAGTAAGTACAAACACGGGATAAAGTGCGTTTTAAAGTTCATTTCAAATGCTACAACATGGTGAAAATGGAATGTTGATAACTAATTCGTGTAATGAGCACTGATTACATGAACTTTAGTACCCTCTGAGCCGTCTGCTCTAGATTTAGCTGCCTTAAGTCAATATCTTTACAGTCAAAACTCAATAAGATCGCAAATTACGAAATATCTGATTTTCTGCATAGATAATGCCCTGTCTTACTTGTACAAATCTGCTAACTTTTGGAATTGCAAAGATTATCCGAGCCAAGATATCAATGAGCAACTTTTATTTTAGGGGTTCACGCTTTGGTCTGAATCACGCATGCGTACTAACAAATAGTCTGATCTTGAATTCTGATTGAAATCGAATCGTTACAATCAAAATTTTCATCGCAAAATAAACTTTACTGCACACCACACTAAAACATGTATAGAAAAGATTCGAGATGATTCTATAACTTACCCCCATAAATGACGGTCCTCCTGCCCATACAATCTCTTATAATGTATTTTCACCAAAATCAGTCAGGTCGAGTTTCTTGGCAGCCAGCTGCAGGTATCGTATCTCAGCTTCTAGAGTAAGTACAAACACGGGATAAAGTGCGTTTTAAAGTTCATTTCAAATGCTACAACATGGTGAAAATGGAATATTGATAACTAATTCGTGCAATAAGCACTGATTACATGAACTTTAGTACTCTCTGAGCCGTCTGCTCTAGATTTAGCTGCCTTAAGTCAATATCTTTACAGTCTAAACTCAATAAGATCGCAAATTACGAAATATCTGATTTTCTGCATAGATAATGCCCTGTCCTACTTGTACAAATCTGCTAACTTTTGGAATTGCAAAGATTATCCAAGCCAAGATATCATAGAACAACTTTTATTTTAGGGGCCCACGCTTTGGTCTGAATCACGCATGCGTACTAACAAATAGTCTGATCTTGAATTCTGATTGAAATCGAATCGTTACAATCAAAATTTACATCGCAAAATAAACTTTACTGCACACCACACTAAAACATGTATAGAAAAGATTCGAGATGATTCTATAACTTACCCTCCTAAATGACGGTCCTCCTGCCCATACAATCTCTTATAATGTATTTTCACCAAAATCAGTCAGGTCGAGTTTCTTGGCAGCCAGCTGCAGGTATCGTATCTCAGCTTCTAGAGTAAGTACAAACACGGGATAAGGTGCGTTTTAAAGTTCATTTCAAATGCTACAACATGGTGAAAATGGAATATTGATAACTAATTCGTGTAATGAGCACTGATTACATGAACTTTAGTACTCTCTGAGCCGTCTGCTCTAGATTTAGCTGCCTTAAGTCAATATCTTTACAGTCAAAACTTAATAAGGTCGCAAATTACGAAATATCTGATTTTCTGCATAGATAATCCCCTGTCCTACTTGTACAAATCTGCTAACTTTTGGAATTGCAAAGATTATCCAAGCCAAGATATCATAGAACAACTTTTATTTTAGGGGCCCACGCTTTGGTCTGAATCACGCATGCGTACTAACAAATAGTCTGATCTTGAATTCTGATTGAAATCGAATCGTTACAATCAAAATTTTCATCGCAAAATAAACTTTACTGCACACCACACTAAAACATGTATAGAAAAGATTCGAGATGATTCTATAACTTACCCCCCTAAATGACGGTCCTCCTGCCCATACAATCTCTTATAATGTATTTTCACCAAAATCAGTCAGGTCGAGTTTCTTGGCAGCCAGCTGCAGGTATCGTATCTTAGCTTCTAGAGTAAGTACAAACACGGGATAAAGTGCGTTTTAAAGTTCATTTCAAATGCTACAACAAGGTGAAAATGGAATGTTGATAACTAATTCGTGTAATGAGCACTGATTACATGAACTTTAGTACCCTCTGAGCCGTCTGCTCTAGATTTAGCTGCCTTAAGGTAGTAGATACCCGCAGATTTGTAAAAAATTGACCATTTCCAAAATAAAGGTTTATGCATGTCAAGACCCTCTCTAATGCTTCTAATGATTATTTTAGTGAGTTTTACCTGGTTAATATGCCGTAAAATGGCTTTGTTTCTCAAAAAAGTGGAAATTTTATGTATAGAAAGAGTTAGCGTTTTTTACTATAATGCTGTATTGGGGCAGGTCGTTTGAGAAAACGAATTGTTCAATTTTCATGAAATTTGCTGACCTTATGTTTTTTAAGGTGTAGAATGCAATGATGTGGATTTTGAAGCCATGAGACTAAAACTTGGCTCAGTAAAAGCATGCCAACATGAAGAAAAAATATTTTTCAACTTTGATCGTTGCCATGGAAACATAACCCCCCCAGACCTTTATAAAAAGTAGATCATTGCATTCTACAATGCTTTTTGTATCTCCTTGCCAATTTTGGCTGTGATCAGACTGATTTTGAAGGAGATTGACCTGCCCCAAAATTATAGGTATCTCACAGCGGGTACCCAAGTACACACCCCTCCATGCCAAGAAGTGCGCAATGACACTTGGCGAAAATATGTTCCAATGGTAGTTGAAACAATGTACTTTTGACCCATTATGAGTTTTTGTTCAATATCTGTACTTATCATGGAACACTCCTTAAAACAAATTTCACAAAATTGTGTCGTTTTTGCGGGTATCTACTACCTTAAGTCAATATCTTTACAGTCAAAACTCAATAAGGTCGCAAATTACGAAATATCTGATTTTCTGCATAGATAATGCCCTGTCCTACTTGTACAAATCTGCTAACTTTTGGAATTGCAAAGATTATCCAAGCCAAGATATCATAGAGCAACTTTTATTTTAGGGGTTCACGCTTTGGTCTGAATCACGCATGCGTACTAACAAATAGTCTGATCTTGAATTCTGATTGAAATCGAATCGTTACAATCAAAATTTTCATCGCAAAATAAACTTTACTGCACACCACACTAAAACATGTATAGAAAAGATTCGAGATGATTCTATAACTTACCCCCCTAAATGACGGTCCTCCTGCCCATACAATCTCTTATAATGTATTTTCACCAAAATCAGTCAGGTCGAGTTTCTTGGCAGCCAGCTGCAGGTATCGTATCTCAGCTTCTCGAGTAAGTACAAACACGGGATAAAGTGCGTTTTAAAGTTCATTTCAAATGCTACAACATGGTGAAAATGGAATATTGATAACTAATTCGTGTAATGAGCACTGATTACATGAACTTTAGTACTCTCTGAGCCGTCTGCTCTAGATTTAGCTGCCTTAAGTCAATATCTTTACAGTCAAAACTCAATAAGGTCGCAAATTACGAAATATCTGATTTTCTGCATAGATAATGCCCTGTCCTACTTGTACAAATCTGCTAACTTTTGGAATTGCAAAGATTATCCAAGCCAAGATATCATAGAGCAACTTTTATTTTAGGGGTTCACGCTTTGGTCTGAATCACGCATGCGTACTAACAAATAGTCTGATCTTGAATTCTGATTGAAATCGAATCGTTACAATCAAAATTTTCATCGCAAAATAAACTTTACTGCACACCACACTAAAACATGTATAGAAAAGATTCGAGATGATTCTATAACTTACCCCCATAAATGACGGTCCTCCTGCCCATACAATCTCTTATAATGTATTTTCACCAAAATCAGTCAGGTCGAGTTTCTTGGCAGTTAGCTGCAGGTATCGTATCTCAGCTTCTAGAGTAAGTACAAACACGGGATAAGGTGCGTTTTAAAGTTCATTTCAAATGCTACAACATGGTGAAAATGGAATGTTGATAACTAATTCGTGTAATGAGCACTGATTACATGAACTTTAGTACCCTCTGAGCCGTCTGCTCTAGATTTAGCTGCCTTAAGTCAATATCTTTACAGTCAAAACTCAATAAGATCGCAAATTACGAAATATCTGATTTTCTGCATAGATAATGCCCTGTCTTACTTGTACAAATCTGCTAACTTTTGGAATTGCAAAGATTATCCGAGCCAAGATATCAATGAGCAACTTTTATTTTAGGGGTTCACGCTTTGGTCTGAATCACGCATGCGTACTAACAAATAGTCTGATCTTGAATTCTGATTGAAATCGAATCGTTACAATCAAAATTTTCATCGCAAAATAAACTTTACTGCACACCACACTAAAACATGTATAGAAAAGATTCGAGATGATTCTATAACTTACCCCCATAAATGACGGTCCTCCTGCCCATACAATCTCTTATAATGTATTTTCACCAAAATCAGTCAGGTCGAGTTTCTTGGCAGCTAGCTGCAGGTATCGTATCTCAGCTTCTAGAGTAAGTACAAACACGGGATAAAGTGCGTTTTAAAGTTCATTTCAAATGCTACAACATGGTGAAAATGGAATGTTGATAACTAATTGGTGTAATGAGCACTGATTACATGAACTTTAGTACCCTCTGAGCCGTCTGCTCTAGATTTAGCTGCCTTAAGTCAATATCTTTACAGTCAAAACTCAATAAGATCGCAAATTACGAAATATCTGATTTTCTGCATAGATAATGCCCTGTCCTACTTGTACAAATCTGCTAACTTTTGGAATTGCAAAGATTATCCAAGCCAAGATATCAATGAGCAACTTTTATTTTAGGGGTTCACGCTTTGGTCTGAATCACGCATGCGTACTAACAAATAGTCTGATCTTGAATTCTGATTGAAATCGAATCGTTACAATCAAAATTTTCATCGCAAAATAAACTTTACTGCACACCACACTAAAACATGTATAGAAAAGATTCGAAATGATTCTATAACTTACCCCCCTAAGTGACGGTCCTCATTCCCATACAATCTCTTATAATGTATTTTCACCAAAATCAGTCAGGTCGAGTTTCTTGGCAGCCAGCTGCAGGTATCGTTTCTCAGCTTCTAGAGTAAGTACAAACACGGGATAAAGTGCGTTTTAAAGTTCATTTCAAATGCCACAACATGGTGAAAATGGAATATTGATAACTAATTCGTGCAATAAGCACTGATTACATGAACTTTAGTACTCTCTGAGCCGTCTGCTCTAGATTTAGCTGCCTTAAGTCAATATCTTTACAGTCAAAACTCAATAAGATCGCAAATTACGAAATATCTGATTTTCTGCATAGATAATGCCCTGTCCTACTTGTACAAATCTGCTAACTTTTGGAATTGCAAAGATTATCCAAGCCAAGATATCAATGAGCAACTTTTATTTTAGGGGTTCACGCTTTGGTCTGAATCACGCATGCGTACTAACAAATAGTCTGATCTTGAATTCTGATTGAAATCGAATCGTTACAATCAAAATTTTCATCGCAAAATAAACTTTACTGCACACCACACTAAAACATGTATAGAAAAGATTCGAAATGATTCTATAACTTACCCCCCTAAGTGACGGTCCTCCTGCCCATACAATCTCTTATAATGTATTTTCACCAAAATCAGTCAGGTCGAGTTTCTTGGCAGCCAGCTGCAGGTATCGTTTCTCAGCTTCTAGAGTAAGTACAAACACGGGATAAAGTGCGTTTTAAAGTTCATTTCAAATGCCACAACATGGTGAAAATGGAATATTGATAACTAATTCGTGCAATAAGCACTGATTACATGAACTTTAGTACTCTCTGAGCCGTCTGCTCTAGATTTAGCTGCCTTAAGTCAATATCTTTACAGTCAAAACTCAATAAGATCGCAAATTACGAAATATCTGATTTTCTGCATAGATAATGCCCTGTCCTACTTGTACAAATCTGCTAACTTTTGGAATTGCAAAGATTATCCAAGCCAAGATATCATAGAACAACTTTTATTTTAGGGGCCCACGCTTTGGTCTGAATCACGCATGCGTACTAACAAATAGTCTGATCTTGAATTCTGATTAAAATCGAATCGTTACAATCAAAATTTACATCGCAAAATAAACTTTACTGCACACCACACTAAAACATGTATAGAAAAGATTCGAGATGATTCTATAACTTACCCCCATAAATGACGGTCCTCCTGCCCATACAATCTCTTATAATGTATTTTCACCAAAATCAGTCAGGTCGAGTTTCTTGGCAGCTAGCTGCAGGTATCGTATCTCAGCTTCTAGAGTAAGTACAAACACGGGATAAAGTGCGTTTTAAAGTTCATTTCAAATGCTAAAACATGGTGAAAATGGAATGTTGATAACTAATTGGTGTAATGAGCACTGATTACATGAACTTTAGTACCCTCTGAGCCGTCTGCTCTAGATTTAGCTGCCTTAAGTCAATATCTTTACAGTCAAAACTCAATAAGATCGCAAATTACGAAATATCTGATTTTCTGCATAGATAATGCCCTGTCCTACTTGTACAAATCTGCTAACTTTTGGAATTGCAAAGATTATCCAAGCCAAGATATCAATGAGCAACTTTTATTTTAGGGGTTCACGCTTTGGTCTGAATCACGCATGCGTACTAACAAATAGTCTGATCTTGAATTCTGATTGAAATCGAATCGTTACAATCAAAATTTTCATCGCAAAATAAACTTTACTGCACACCACACTAAAACATGTATAGAAAAGATTCGAAATGATTCTATAACTTACCCCCCTAAGTGACGGTCCTCCTGCCCATACAATCTCTTATAATGTATTTTCACCAAAATCAGTCAGGTCGAGTTTCTTGGCAGCCAGCTGCAGGTATCGTTTCTCAGCTTCTAGAGTAAGTACAAACACGGGATAAAGTGCGTTTTAAAGTTCATTTCAAATGCCACAACATGGTGAAAATGGAATATTGATAACTAATTCGTGCAATAAGCACTGATTACATGAACTTTAGTACTCTCTGAGCCGTCTGCTCTAGATTTAGCTGCCTTAAGTCAATATCTTTACAGTCAAAACTCAATAAGATCGCAAATTACGAAATATCTGATTTTCTGCATAGATAATGCCCTGTCCTACTTGTACAAATCTGCTAACTTTTGGAATTGCAAAGATTATCCAAGCCAAGATATCATAGAACAACTTTTATTTTAGGGGCCCACGCTTTGGTCTGAATCACGCATGCGTACTAACAAATAGTCTGATCTTGAATTCTGATTAAAATCGAATCGTTACAATCAAAATTTACATCGCAAAATAAACTTTACTGCACACCACACTAAAACATGTATAGAAAAGATTCGAGATGATTCTATAACTTACCCCCATAAATGACGGTCCTCCTGCCCATACAATCTCTTATAATGTATTTTCACCAAAATCAGTCAGGTCGAGTTTCTTGGCAGCTAGCTGCAGGTATCGTATCTCAGCTTCTAGAGTAAGTACAAACACGGGATAAAGTGCGTTTTAAAGTTCATTTCAAATGCTACAACATGGTGAAAATGGAATGTTGATAACTAATTGGTGTAATGAGCACTGATTACATGAACTTTAGTACCCTCTGAGCCGTCTGCTCTAGATTTAGCTGCCTTAAGTCAATATCTTTACAGTCAAAACTCAATAAGATCGCAAATTACGAAATATCTGATTTTCTGCATAGATAATGCCCTGTCCTACTTGTACAAATCTGCTAACTTTTGGAATTGCAAAGATTATCCAAGCCAAGATATCAATGAGCAACTTTTATTTTAGGGGTTCACGCTTTGGTCTGAATCACGCATGCGTACTAACAAATAGTCTGATCTTGAATTCTGATTGAAATCGAATCGTTACAATCAAAATTTTCATCGCAAAATAAACTTTACTGCACACCACACTAAAACATGTATAGAAAAGATTCGAAATGATTCTATAACTTACCCCCCTAAGTGACGGTCCTCCTGCCCATACAATCTCTTATAATGTATTTTCACCAAAATCAGTCAGGTCGAGTTTCTTGGCAGCCAGCTGCAGGTATCGTTTCTCAGCTTCTAGAGTAAGTACAAACACGGGATAAAGTGCGTTTTAAAGTTCATTTCAAATGCCACAACATGGTGAAAATGGAATATTGATAACTAATTCGTGCAATAAGCACTGATTACATGAACTTTAGTACTCTCTGAGCCGTCTGCTCTAGATTTAGCTGCCTTAAGTCAATATCTTTACAGTCAAAACTCAATAAGATCGCAAATTACGAAATATCTGATTTTCTGCATAGATAATGCCCTGTCCTACTTGTACAAATCTGCTAACTTTTGGAATTGCAAAGATTATCCAAGCCAAGATATCATAGAACAACTTTTATTTTAGGGGCCCACGCTTTGGTCTGAATCACGCATGCGTACTAACAAATAGTCTGATCTTGAATTCTGATTAAAATCGAATCGTTACAATCAAAATTTACATCGCAAAATAAACTTTACTGCACACCACACTAAAACATGTATAGAAAAGATTCGAGATGATTCTATAACTTACCCTCCTAAATGACGGTCCTCCTGCCCATACAATCTCTTATAATGTATTTTCACCAAAATCAGTCAGGTCGAGTTTCTTGGCAGCCAGCTGCAGGTATCGTATCTCAGCTTCTAGAGTAAGTACAAACACGGGATAAGGTGCGTTTTAAAGTTCATTTCAAATGCTACAACATGGTGAAAATGGAATATTGATAACTAATTCGTGTAATGAGCACTCATTACATGAACTTTAGTACTCTCTGAGCCGTCTGCTCTAGATTTAGCTTCCTTAAGTCAATATCTTTACAGTCAAAACTCAATAAAATCGCAAATTACGAAATATCTGATTTTCTGCATAGATAATGCCCTGTCCTACTTGTACAAATCTGCTAACTTTTGGAATTGCAAAGATTATCCAAGCCAAGATATCATAGAACAACTTTTATTTTAGGGGCCCACGCTTTGGTCTGAATCACGCATGCGTACTAACAAATAGTCTGATCTTGAATTCTGATTGAAATCGAATCGTTACAATCAAAATTTTCATCGCAAAATAAACTTTACTGCACACCACACTAAAACATGTATAGAAAAGATTCGAAATGATTCTGTAACTTACCCCCCTAAATGACGGTACTCCTGCCCATACAATCTCTTATAATGTATTTTCACCAAAATCAGTCAGGTCGAGTTTCTTGGCAGCCAGCTGCAGGTATCGTATCTCAGCTTCTAAAGTAAGTACAAACACGGGATAAAGTGCGTTTTAAAGTTCATTTCAAATGCTACAACATGGTGAAAATGGAATATTGATAACTAATTCGTGTAATGAGCACTGCTTACATGAACTTTAGTACTCTCTGAGCCGTCTGCTCTAGATTTAGCTTCCTTAAGTCAATATCTTTACAGTCAAAACTCAATAAAATCGCAAATTACGAAATATCTGATTTTCTGCATAGATAATGCCCTGTCCTACTTGTACAAATCTGCTAACTTTTGGAATTGCAAAGATTATCCAAGCCAAGATATCATAGAACAACTTTTATTTTAGGGGCCCACGCTTTGGTCTGAATCACGCATGCGTACTAACAAATAGTCTGATCTTGAATTCTGATTGAAATCGAATCGTTACAATCAAAATTTTCATCGCAAAATAAACTTTACTGCACACCACACTAAAACATGTATAGAAAAGATTCGAAATGATTCTATAACTTACCCCCCTAAATGACGGTCCTCCTGCCCATACAATCTCTTATAATGTATTTTCACCAAAATCAGTCAGGTCGAGTTTCTTGGCAGTCAGCTGCAGGTATCGTATCTCAGCTTCTAGAGTAAGTACAAACACGGGATAAAGTGCGTTTTAAAGTTCATTTCAAATGCTACAACATGGTGAAAATGTAATATTGATAACTAATTTGCTTAATGAGCACTGATTACATGAACTTTAGTACTCTCTGAGCCGTCTGCTCTAGATTTAGCTGCCTTAAGTCAATATCTTTACAGTCAAAACTCAATAAGATCGCAAATTACGAAATATCTGATTTTCTGCATAGATAATGCCCTGTCCTACTTTTACAAATCTGCTAACTTTTGGAATTGCAAAGATTATCCAAGCCAAGATATCATAGAACAACTTTTATTTAAGGGGCCCACGCTTTGGTTTGAATCACGCATGCGTACTAACAAATAGTCTGATCTTGAATTCTGATTAAAATCGAATCGTTACAATCAAAATTTTCATCGCAAAATAAACTTTACTGCACACCACACTAAAACATGTATAGAAAAGATTCGAAATGATTCTATAACTTTTCCCCCTAAATGACGGTCCTCCTGCCCATACAATCTCTTATAATGTATTTTCACCAAAATCAGTCAGGTCGAGTTTCTTGGCAGCCAGCTGCAGGTATCGTATCTCAGCTTCTAGAGTAAGTACAAACACGGGATAAAGTGCGTTTTAAAGTTCATTTCAAATGCTACAACATGGTGAAAATGGAATATTGATAACTAATTCGTGTAATGAGCACTGATTACATGAACTTTAGTACTCTCTGAGCCGTCTGCTCTAGATTTAGCTGCCTTAAGTCAATATCTTTACAGTCAAAACTCAATAAGATCGCAAATTACGAAATATCTGATTTTCTGCATAGATAATGCCCTGTCCTACTTGTACAAATCTGCTAACTTTTGGAATTGCAAAGATTATCCAAGCCAAGATATCATAGAACAACTTTTATTTTAGGGGCCCACGCTTTGGTCTGAATCACGCATGCGTACTAACAAATAGTCTGATCTTGAATTCTGATTAAAATCGAATCGTTACAATCAAAATTTTCATCGCAAAATAAACTTTACTGCACACCACACTAAAACATGTATAGAAAAGATTCGAAATGATTCTATAACTTTTCCCCCTAAATGACGGTCCTCCTGCCCATACAATCTCTTATAATGTATTTTCACCAAAATCAGTCAGGTCGAGTTTCTTGGCAGCCAGCTGCAGGTATCGTATCTCAGCTTCTAGAGTAAGTACAAACACGGGATAAAGTGCGTTTTAAAGTTCATTTCAAATGCTACAACATGGTGAAAATGGAATATTGATAACTAATTCGTGTAATAAGCACTGATTACATGAACTTTAGTACTCTCTGAGCCGTCTGCTCTAGATTTAGCTTCCTTAAGTCAATATCTTTACAGTCAAAACTCAATAAGATCGCAAATTACGAAATATCTGATTTTCTGCATAGATAATGCCCTGTCCTACTTGTACAAATCTGCTAACTTTTGGAATTGCAAAGATTATCCAAGCCAAGATATCATAGAACAACTTTTATTTTAGGGGCCCACGCTTTGGTCTGAATCACGCATGCGTACTAACAAATAGTCTGATCTTGAATTCTGATTGAAATCGAATCGTTACAATCAAAATTTTCATCGCAAAATAAACTTTACTGCACACCACACTAAAACATGTATAGAAAAGATTCGAGATGATTCTATAACTTTTCCCCCTAAATGACGGTCCTCCTGCCCATACAATCTCTTATAATGTATTTTCACCAAAATCAGTCAGGTCGAGTTTCTTGGCAGCTAGCTGCAGGTATCGTATCTCAGCCTCTAGAGTAAGTACAAACACGGGATAAAGTGCGTTTTAAAGTTCATTTCAAATGCTACAACATGGTGAAAATGGAATATTGATAACTAATTCGTGTAATAAGCACTGATTACATGAACTTTAGTACTCTCTGAGCCGTCTGCTCTAGATCTAGCTTCCTTAATTCAATATCTTTACAGTCAAAACTCAATAAGATCGCAAATTACGAAATATCTGATTTTCTGCATAGATAATGCCCTGTCCTACTTGTACAAATCTGCTAACTTTTGGAATTGCAAAGATTATCCAAGCCAAGATATCATAGAACAACTTTTATTTTAGGGGCCCACGCTTTGGTCTGAATCACGCATGCGTACTAACAAATAGTCTGATCTTGAATTCTGATTAAAATCGAATCGTTACAATCAAAATTTTCATCGCAAAATAAACTTTACTGCACACCACACTAAAACATGTATAGAAAAGATTCGAAATGATTCTATAACTTACCCCCCTAAATGACGGTCCTCCTGCCCATACAATCTCTTATAATGTATTTTCACCAAAATCAGTCAGGTCGAGTTTCTTGGCAGCCAGCTGCAGGTATCGTATCTCAGCTTCTAGAGTAAGTACAAACACGGGATAAAGTGCGTTTTAAAGTTCATTTCAAATGCTACAACATGGTGAAAATGGAATATTGATAACTAATTCGTGTAATAAGCACTGATTACATGAACTTTAGTACTCTCTGAGCCGTCTGCTCTAGATTTAGCTTCCTTAATTCAATATCTTTACAGTCAAAACTCAATAAGATCGCAAATTACGAAATATCTGATTTTCTGCATAGATAATGCCCTGTCCTCCTTGTACAAATCTGCTAACTTTTGGAATTGCAAAGATTATCCAAGCCAAGATATCATAGAACAACTTTTATTTTAGGGGCCCACGCTTTGGTCTGAATCACGCATGCGTACTAACAAATAGTCTGATCTTGAATTCTGATTAAAATCGAATCGTTACAATCAAAATTTTCATCGCAAAATAAACTTTACTGCACACCACACTAAAACATGTATAGAAAAGATTCGAAATGATTCTATAACTTTTCCCCCTAAATGACGGTCCTCCTGCCCATACAATCTCTTATAATGTATTTTCACCAAAATCAGTCAGGTCGAGTTTCTTGGCAGCCAGCTGCAGGTATCGTATCTCAGCTTCTAGAGTAAGTACAAACACGGGATAAAGTGCGTTTTAAAGTTCATTTCAAATGCTACAACATGGTGAAAATGGAATATTGATAACTAATTCGTGTAATAAGCACTGATTACATGAACTTTAGTACTCTCTGAGCCGTCTGCTCTAGATTTAGCTTCCTTAAGTCAATATCTTTACAGTCAAAACTCAATAAGATCGCAAATTACGAAATATCTGATTTTCTCCATAGATAATGCCCTGTCCTACTTGTACAAATCTGCTAACTTTTGGAATTGCAAAGATTATCCAAGCCAAGATATCATAGAACAACTTTTATTTTAGGGGCCCACGCTTTGGTCTCAATCACGCATGCGTACTAACAAATAGTCTGATCTTGAATTCTGATTGAAATCGAATCGTTACAATCAAAATTTTCATCGCAAAATAAACTTTACTGCACACCACACTAAAACATGTATAGAAAAGATTCGAGATGATTCTATAACTTACCCCCCTAAATGACGGTCCTCCTGCCCATACAATCTCTTATAATGTATTTTCACCAAAATCAGTCAGGTCGAGTTTCTTGGCAGCCAGCTGCAGGTATCGTATCTCAGCTTCTAGAGTAAGTACAAACACGGGATAAAGTGCGTTTTAAAGTTCATTTCAAATGCTACAACATGGTGAAAATGGAATATTGATAACTAATTGGTGTAATGAGCACTGATTACATGAACTTTAGTACTCTCTGAGCCGTCTGCTCTAGATTTAGCTGCCTTAAGTCAATATCTTTAAAGTCAAAACTCAATAAGATCGCAAATTACGAAATATCTGATTTTCTGCATAGATAATGCCCTGTCCTACTTGTACAAATCTGCTAACTTTTGGAATTGCAAAGATTATCCAAGCCAAGATATCATAGAACAACTTTTATTTTAGGGGCTCACGCTTTGGTCTGAATCACGCATGCGTACTAACAAATAGTCTGATCTTGAATTCTGATTAAAATCGAATCGTTACAATCAAAATTTTCATCGCAAAATAAACTTTACTGCACACCACACTAAAACATGTATAGAAAAGATTCGAAATGATTCTATAACTTACCCCCCTAAATGACGGTCCTCCTGCCCATACAATCTCTTATAATGTATTTTCACCAAAATCAGTCAGGTCGAGTTTCTTGGCAGCCAGCTGCAGGTATCGTATCTCAGCTTCTAGAGTAAGTACAAACACGGGATAAAGTGCGTTTTAAAGTTCATTTCAAATGCTACAACATGGTGAAAATGGAATATTGATAA
Source organism: Ricordea florida (assembly GCA_949710005.1). Taxonomy (NCBI): domain Eukaryota; kingdom Metazoa; phylum Cnidaria; class Anthozoa; order Corallimorpharia; family Ricordeidae; genus Ricordea; species Ricordea florida. The sequence continues at coordinate 24,565,000 of OX453273.1, read as the reverse complement.
CTAATTCGTGTAATGAGCACTGATTACATGAACTTTAGTACTCTCTGAGCCGTCTGCTCTAGATTTAGCTGCCTTAAGTCAATATCTTTACAGTCAAAACTCAATAAGATCGCAAATTACGAAATATCTGATTTTCTGCATAGATAATGCCCTGTCCTACTTGTACAAATCTGCTAACTTTTGGAATTGCAAAGATTATCCAAGCCAAGATATCATAGAACAACTTTTATTTTAGGGGCCCACGCTTTGGTCTGAATCACGCATGCGTACTAACAAATAGTCTGATCTTGAATTCTGATTAAAATCGAATCGTTACAATCAAAATTTTCATCGCAAAATAAACTTTACTGCACACCACACTAAAACATGTATAGAAAAGATTCGAAATGATTCTATAACTTTTCCCCCTAAATGACGGTCCTCCTGCCCATACAATCTCTTATAATGTATTTTCACCAAAATCAGTCAGGTCGAGTTTCTTGGCAGCCAGCTGCAGGTATCGTATCTCAGCTTCTAGAGTAAGTACAAACACGGGATAAAGTGCGTTTTAAAGTTCATTTCAAATGCTACAACATGGTGAAAATGGAATATTGATAACTAATTCGTGTAATAAGCACTGATTACATGAACTTTAGTACTCTCTGAGCCGTCTGCTCTAGATTTAGCTTCCTTAAGTCAATATCTTTACAGTCAAAACTCAATAAGATCGCAAATTACGAAATATCTGATTTTCTGCATAGATAATGCCCTGTCCTACTTGTACAAATCTGCTAACTTTTGGAATTGCAAAGATTATCCAAGCCAAGATATCATATAACAACTTTTATTTTAGGGGCCCACGCTTTGGTCTGAATCACGCATGCGTACTAACAAATAGTCTGATCTTGAATTCTGATTAAAATCGAATCGTTACAATCAAAATTTTCATCGCAAAATAAACTTTACTGCACACCACACTAAAACATGTATAGAAAAGATTCGAAATGATTCTATAACTTTTCCCCCTAAATGACGGTCCTCCTGCCCATACAATCTCTTATAATGTATTTTCACCAAAATCAGTCAGGTCGAGTTTCTTGGCAGCCAGCTGCAGGTATCGTATCTCAGCTTCTAGAGTAAGTACAAACACGGGATAAAGTGCGTTTTAAAGTTCATTTCAAATGCTACAACATGGTGAAAATGGAATACTGATAACCAATTTGGGTAATAAGCACTGATTACATGAACTTTAGTACTCTCTGAGCCGTCTGCTCTAGATTTAGCTTCCTTAAGTCAATATCTTTACAGTCAAAACTCAATAAGATCGCAAATTACGAAATATCTGATTTTCTGCATAGATAATGCCCTGTCCTACTTGTACAAATCTGCTAACTTTTGGAATTGCAAAGATTATCCAAGCCAAGATATCATAGAACAACTTTTATTTTAGGGGCCCACGCTTTGGTCTGAATCACGCATGCGTACTAACAAATAGTCTGATCTTGAATTCTGATTGAAATCGAATCGTTACAATCAAAATTTTCATCGCAAAATAAACTTTACTGCACACCACACTAAAACATGTATAGAAAAGATTCGAGATGATTCTATAACTTACCCCCCTAAATGACGGTCCTCCTGCCCATACAATCTCATAATGTATTTTCACCAAAATCAGTCAGGTCGAGTTTCTTGGCAGCCAGCTGCAGGTATCGTATCTCAGCTTCTAGAGTAAGTACAAACACGGGATAAAGTGCGTTTTAAAGTTCATTTCAAATGCTACAACATGGTGAAAATGGATTATTGATAACTAATTCGTGTAATGAGCACTGATTACATGAACTTTAGTACTCTCTGAGCCGTCTGCTCTAGATTTAGCTGCCTTAAGTCAATATCTTTACAGTCAAAACTCAATAGGGTCGCAAATTACGAAATATCTGATTTTCTGCATAGATAATCCCCTGTCCTACTTGTACAAATCTGCTAACTTTTTGAATTGCAAAGATTATCCAAGCCAAGAGATCATAGAACAACTTTTATTTTAGGGGCCCACGCTTTGGTCTGAATCACGCATGCGTACTAACAAATAGTCTGATCTTGAATTCTGATTAAAATCAAATCGTTACAATCAAAATTTTCATCGCAAAATAAACTTTACTGCACACCACACTAAAACATGTATAGAAAAGATTCGAAATGATTCTATAACTTTTCCCCCTAAATGACGGTCCTCCTGCCCATACAATCTCTTATAATGTATTTTCACCAAAATCAGTCAGGTCGAGTTTCTTGGCAGCTAGCTGCAGGTATCGTATCTCAGCCTCTAGAGTAAGTACAAACACGGGATAAAGTGCGTTTTAAAGTTCATTTCAAATGCTACAACATGGTGAAAATGGAATATTGATAACTAATTCGTGTAATGAGCACTGATTACATGAACTTTAGTACTCTCTGAGCCGTCTGCTCTAGATTTAGCTGCCTTAAGTCAATATCTTTACAGTCAAAACTCAATAAGATCGCAAATTACGAAATATCTGATTTTCTGCATAGATAATGCCCTGTCCTACTTGTACAAATCTGCTAACTTTTGGAATTGCAAAGATTATCCAAGCCAAGATATCATAGAACAACTTTTATTTTAGGGGCCCACGCTTTGGTCTGAATCACGCATGCGTACTAACAAATAGTCTGATCTTGAATTCTGATTGAAATCGAATCGTTACAATCAAAATTTTCATCGCAAAATAAACTTTACTGCACACCACACTAAAACATGTATAGAAAAGATTCGAGATGATTCTATAACTTACCCCCCTAAATGACGGTCCTCCTGCCCATACAATCTCTTATAATGTATTTTCACCAAAATCAGTCAGGTCGAGTTTCTTGGCAGCCAGCTGCGGGTATCGTATCTTAGCTTCTAGAGTAAGTACAAACACGGGATAAAGTGCGTTTTAAAGTTCATTTCAAATGCTACAACATGGTGAAAATGGAATATTGATAACTAATTCGTGTAATAAGCACTGATTACATGAACTTTAGTACTCTCTGAGCCGTCTGCTCTAGATTTAGCTTCCTTAATTCAATATCTTTACAGTCAAAACTCAATAAGATCGCAAATTACGAAATATCTGATTTTCTGCATAGATAATGCCCTGTCCTACTTGTACAAATCTGCTAACTTTTGGAATTGCAAAGATTATCCAAGCCAAGATATCATAGAACAACTTTTATTTTAGGGGCCCACGCTTTGGTCTGAATCACGCATGCGTACTAACAAATAGTCTGATCTTGAATTCTGATTAAAATCGAATCGTTACAATCAAAATTTTCATCGCAAAATAAACTTTACTGCACACCACACTAAAACATGTATAGAAAAGATTCGAAATGATTCTATAACTTACCCCCCTAAATGACGGTCCTCCTGCCCATACAATCTCTTATAATGTATTTTCACCAAAATCAGTCAGGTCGAGTTTCTTGGCAGCCAGCTGCAGGTATCGTATCTCAGCTTCTAGAGTAAGTACAAACACGGGATAAAGTGCGTTTTAAAGTTCATTTCAAATGCTACAACATGGTGAAAATGGAATATTGATAACTAATTCGTGTAATGAGCACTGATTACATGAACTTTAGTACTCTCTGAGCCGTCTGCTCTAGATTTAGCTGCCTTAAGTCAATATCTTTACAGTCAAAACTCAATAAGATCGCAAATTACGAAATATCTGATTTTCTGCATAGATAATGCCCTGTCCTACTTGTACAAATCTGCTAACTTTTGGAATTGCAAAGATTATCCAAGCCAAGATATCATAGAACAACTTTTATTTTAGGGGCCCACGCTTTGGTCTGAATCACGCATGCGTACTAACAAATAGTCTGATCTTGAATTCTGATTGAAATCGAATCGTTACAATCAAAATTTTCATCGCAAAATAAACTTTACTGCACACCACACTAAAACATGTATAGAAAAGATTCGAGATGATTCTATAACTTACCCCCCTAAATGACGGTCCTCCTGCCCATACAATCTCTTATAATGTATTTTCACCAAAATCAGTCAGGTCGAGTTTCTTGGCAGCCAGCTGCGGGTATCGTATCTTAGCTTCTAGAGTAAGTACAAACACGGGATAAAGTGCGTTTCAAAGTTCATTTCAAATGCTACAACATGGTGAAAATGGATTATTGATAACTAATTCGTGTAATGAGCACTGATTACATGAACTTTAGTACTCTCTGAGCCGTCTGCTCTAGATTTAGCTGCCTTAAGTCAATATCTTTACAGTCAAAACTCAATAGGGTCGCAAATTACGAAATATCTGATTTTCTGCATAGATAATGCCCTGTCCTACTTGTACAAATCTGCTAACTTTTTGAATTGCAAAGATTATCCAAGCCAAGATATCATAGAACAACTTTTATTTTAGGGGCCCACGCTTTGGTCTGAATCACGCATGCGTACTAACAAATAGTCTGATCTTGAATTCTGATTAAAATCGAATCGTTACAATCAAAATTTTCATCGCAAAATAAACTTTACTGCACACCACACTAAAACATGTATAGAAAAGATTCGAAATGATTCTATAACTTTTCCCCCTAAATGACGGTCCTCCTGCCCATACAATCTCTTATAATGTATTTTCACCAAAATCAGTCAGGTCGAGTTTCTTGGCAGCTAGCTGCAGGTATCGTATCTCAGCCTCTAGAGTAAGTACAAACACGGGATAAAGTGCGTTTTAAAGTTCATTTCAAATGCTACAACATGGTGAAAATGGAATATTGATAACTAATTCGTGTAATAAGCACTGATTACATGAACTTTAGTACTCTCTGAGCCGTCTGCTCTAGATTTAGCTTCCTTAATTCAATATCTTTACAGTCAAAACTCAATAAGATCGCAAATTACGAAATATCTGATTTTCTGCATAGATAATGCCCTGTCCTACTTGTACAAGTCTGCTAACTTTTGGAATTGCAAAGATTATCCAAGCCAAGATATCATAGAACAACTTTTATTTTAGGGGCCCACGCTTTGGTCTGAATCACGCATGCGTACTAACAAATAGTCTGATCTTGAATTCTGATTAAAATCGAATCGTTACAATCAAAATTTTCATCGCAAAATAAACTTTACTGCACACCACACTAAAACATGTATAGAAAAGATTCGAAATGATTCTATAACTTACCCCCCTAAATGACGGTCCTCCTGCGCATACAATCTCTTATAATGTATTTTCACCAAAATCAGTCAGGTCGAGTTTCTTGGCAGCCAGCTGCAGGTATCGTATCTCAGCTTCTAGAGTAAGTACAAACACGGGATAAAGTGCGTTTTAAAGTTCATTTCAAATGCTACAACATGGTGAAAATGGAATATTGATAACTAATTCGTGTAATGAGCACTGATTACATGAACTTTAGTACTCTCTGAGCCGTCTGCTCTAGATTTAGCTGCCTTAAGTCAATATCTTTACAGTCAAAACTCAATAAGATCGCAAATTACGAAATATCTGATTTTCTGCATAGATAATGCCCTGTCCTACTTGTACAAATCTGCTAACTTTTGGAATTGCAAAGATTATCCAAGCCAAGATATCATAGAACAACTTTTATTTTAGGGGCCCACGCTTTGGTCTGAATCACGCATGCGTACTAACAAATAGTCTGATCTTGAATTCTGATTGAAATCGAATCGTTACAATCAAAATTTTCATCGCAAAATAAACTTTACTGCACACCACACTAAAACATGTATAGAAAAGATTCGAAATGATTCTATAACTTTTCCCCCTAAATGACGGTCCTCCTGCCCATACAATCTCTTATAATGTATTTTCACCAAAATCAGTCAGGTCGAGTTTCTTGGCAGCCAGCTGCAGGTATCGTATCTTAGCTTCTAGAGTAAGTACAAACACGGGATAAAGTGCGTTTTAAAGTTCATTTCAAATGCTACAACATGGTGAAAATGGATTATTGATAACTAATTCGTGTAATGAGCACTGATTACATGAACTTTAGTACTCTCTGAGCCGTCTGCTCTAGATTTAGCTGCCTTAAGTCAATATCTTTACAGTCAAAACTCAATAGGGTCGCAAATTACGAAATATCTGATTTTCTGCATAGATAATCCCCTGTCCTACTTGTACAAATCTGCTAACTTTTTGAATTGCAAAGATTATCCAAGCCAAGATATCATAGAACAACTTTTATTTTAGGGGCCCACGCTTTGGTCTGAATCACGCATGCGTACTAACAAATAGTCTGATCTTGAATTCTGATTAAAATCGAATCGTTACAATCAAAATTTTCATCGCAAAATAAACTTTACTGCACACCACACTAAAACATGTATAGAAAAGATTCGAAATGATTCTATAACATTTCCCCCTAAATGACGGTCCTCCTGCCCATACACTCTCTTATAATGTATTTTCACCAAAATCAGTCAGGTCGAGTTTCTTGGCAGCTAGCTGCAGGTATCGTATCTCAGCCTCTAGAGTAAGTACAAACACGGGATAAAGTGCGTTTTAAAGTTCATTTCAAATGCTACAACATGGTGAAAATGGAATATTGATAACTAATTCGTGTAATAAGCACTGATTACATGAACTTTAGTACTCTCTGAGCCGTCTGCTCTAGATTTAGCTTCCTTAATTCAATATCTTTACAGTCAAAACTCAATAAGATCGCAAATTACGAAATATCTGATTTTCTGCATAGATAATGCCCTGTCCTACTTGTACAAATCTGCTAACTTTTGGAATTGCAAAGATTATCCAAGCCAAGATATCATAGAACAACTTTTATTTTAGGGGCCCACGCTTTGGTCTGAATCACGCATGCGTACTAACAAATAGTCTGATATTGAATTCTGATTAAAATCGAATCGTTACAATCAAAATTTTCATCGCAAAATAAACTTTACTGCACACCACACTAAAACATGTATAGAAAAGATTCGAGATGATTCTATAACTTACCCCCCTAAATGACGGTCCTCCTGCCCATACAATCTCTTATAATGTATTTTCACCAAAATCAGTCAGGTCGAGTTTCTTGGCAGCCAGCTGCGGGTATCGTATCTTAGCTTCTAGAGTAAGTACAAACACGGGATAAAGTGCGTTTCAAAGTTCATTTCAAATGCTACAACATGGTGAAAATGGATTATTGATAACTAATTCGTGTAATGAGCACTGATTACATGAACTTTAGTACTCTCTGAGCCGTCTGCTCTAGATTTAGCTGCCTTAAGTCAATATCTTTACAGTCAAAACTCAATAGGGTCGCAAATTACGAAATATCTGATTTTCTGCATAGATAATGCCCTGTCCTACTTGTACAAATCTGCTAACTTTTTGAATTGCAAAGATTATCCAAGCCAAGATATCATAGAACAACTTTTATTTTAGGGGCCCACGCTTTGGTCTGAATCACGCATGCGTACTAACAAATAGTCTGATCTTGAATTCTAATTAAAATCGAATCGTTACAATCAAAATTTTCATCGCAAAATAAACTTTACTGCACACCACACTAAAACATGTATAGAAAAGATTCGAAATGATTCTATAACTTTTCCCCCTAAATGACGGTCCTCCTGCCCATACAATCTCTTATAATGTATTTTCACCAAAATCAGTCAGGTCGAGTTTCTTGGCAGCTAGCTGCAGGTATCGTATCTCAGCCTCTAGAGTAAGTACAAACACGGGATAAAGTGCGTTTTAAAGTTCATTTCAAATGCTACAACATGGTGAAAATGGAATATTGATAACTAATTCGTGTAATAAGCACTGATTACATGAACTTTAGTACTCTCTGAGCCGTCTGCTCTAGATTTAGCTTCCTTAATTCAATATCTTTACAGTCAAAACTCAATAAGATCGCAAATTACGAAATATCTGATTTTCTGCATAGATAATGCCCTGTCCTACTTGTACAAGTCTGCTAACTTTTGGAATTGCAAAGATTATCCAAGCCAAGATATCATAGAACAACTTTTATTTTAGGGGCCCACGCTTTGGTCTGAATCACGCATGCGTACTAACAAATAGTCTGATCTTGAATTCTGATTAAAATCGAATCGTTACAATCAAAATTTTCATCGCAAAATAAACTTTACTGCACACCACACTAAAACATGTATAGAAAAGATTCGAAATGATTCTATAACTTACCCCCCTAAATGACGGTCCTCCTGCCCATACAATCTCTTATAATGTATTTTCACCAAAATCAGTCAGGTCGAGTTTCTTGGCAGCCAGCTGCAGGTATCGTATCTCAGCTTCTAGAGTAAGTACAAACACGGGATAAAGTGCGTTTTAAAGTTCATTTCAAATGCTACAACATGGTGAAAATGGAATATTGATAACTAATTCGTGTAATGAGCACTGATTACATGAACTTTAGTACTCTCTGAGCCGTCTGCTCTAGATTTAGCTGCCTTAAGTCAATATCTTTACAGTCAAAACTCAATAAGATCGCAAATTACGAAATATCTGATTTTCTGCATAGATAATGCCCTGTCCTACTTGTACAAATCTGCTAACTTTTGGAATTGCAAAGATTATCCAAGCCAAGATATCATAGAACAACTTTTATTTTAGGGGCCCACGCTTTGGTCTGAATCACGCATGCGTACTAACAAATAGTCTGATCTTGAATTCTGATTAAAATCGAATCGTTACAATCAAAATTTTCATCGCAAAATAAACTTTACTGCACACCACACTAAAACATGTATAGAAAAGATTCGAAATGATTCTATAACTTACCCCCCTAAATGACGGTCCTCCTGCCCAAACAATCTCTTATAATGTATTTTCACCAAAATCAGTCAGGTCGAGTTTCTTGGCAGCCAGCTGCAGGTATCGTATCTCAGCTTCTAGAGTAAGTACAAACACGGGATAAAGTGCGTTTTAAAGTTCATTTCAAATGCTACAACATAGTGAAAATGGAATATTGATAACTAATTCGTGTAATGAGCACTGATTACATGAACTTTAGTACTCTCTGAGCCGTCTGCTCTAGATTTAGCTGCCTTAAGTCAATATCTTTACAGTCAAAACTCAATAAGATCGAAAATTACGAAATATCTGATTTTCTGCATAGATAATGCCCTGTCCTACTTGTACAAATCTGCTAACTTTTGGAATTGCAAAGATTATCCAAGCCAAGATATCATAGAACAACTTTTATTTTAGGGGCCCACGCTTTGGTCTGAATCACGCATGCGTACTAACAAATAGTCTGATCTTGAATTCTGATTGAAATCGAATCGTTACAATCAAAATTTTCATCGCAAAATAAACTTTACTGCACACCACACTAAAACATGTATAGAAAAGATTCGAGATGATTCTATAACTTACCCCCCTAAATGACGCTCCTCCTGCCCATACAATCTCTTATAATGTATTTTCACCAAAATCAGTCAGGTCGAGTTTCTTGGCAGCCAGCTGCAGGTATCGTATCTCAGCTTCTAGAGTAAGTACAAACACGGGATAAAGTGCGTTTTAAAGTTCATTTCAAATGCTACAACATGGTGAAAATGGAATATTGATAACTAATTCGTGTAATGAGCACTGATTACATGAACTTTAGTACTCTCTGAGCCGTCTGCTCTAGATTTAGCTTCCTTAAGTCAATATCTTTACAGTCAAAACTCAATAAGATCGCAAATTACGAAATATCTGATTTTCTGCATAGATAATGCCCTGTCCTACTTGTACAAATCTGCTAACTTTTGGAATTGCAAAGATTATCCAAGCCAAGATATCATAGAACAACTTTTATTTTAGGGGCCCACGCTTTGGTCTGAATCACGCATGCGTACTAACAAATAGTCTGATCTTGAATTCTGATTAAAATCGAATCGTTACAATCAAAATTTTCATCGCAAAATAAACTTTACTGCACACCACACTAAAACATGTATAGAAAAGATTCGAAATGATTCTATAACTTACCCCCCTAAATGACGGTCCTCCTGCCCATACAATCTCTTATAATGTATTTTCACCAAAATCAGTCAGGTCGAGTTTCTTGGCAGCCAGCTGCAGGTATCGTATCTCAGCTTCTAGAGTAAGTACAAACACGGGATAAAGTGCGTTTTAAAGTTCATTTCAAATGCTACAACATGGTGAAAATGGAATATTGATAACTAATTGGTGTAATGAGCACTTATTACATGAACTTTAGTACTCTCTGAGCCGTCTGCTCTAGATTTAGCTGCCTTAAGTCAATATCTTTACAGTCAAAACTCAATAAGATCGCAAATTACGAAATATCTGATTTTCTGCATAGATAATGCCATGTCCTACTTGTACAAATCTGCTAACTTTTGGAATTGCAAAGATTATCCAAGCCAAGATATCATAGAACAACTTTTATTTTAGGGGCTCACGCTTTGGTCTGAATCACGCATGCGTACTAACAAATAGTCCGATCTTGAATTCTGATTAAAATCGAATCGTTACAATCAAAATTTTCATCGCAAAATAAACTTTACTGCACACCACACTAAAACATGTATAGAAAAGATTCGAAATGATTCTATAACTTTTCCCCCTAAATGACGGTCCTCCTGCCCATACAATCTCTTATAATGTATTTTCACCAAAATCAGTCAGGTCGAGTTTCTTGGCAGCCAGCTGCAGGTATCGTATCTCAGCTTCTAGAGTAAGTACAAACACGGGATAAAGTGCGTTTTAAAGTTCATTTCAAATGCTACAACATAATGAAAATGGATTATTGATAACCAATTTGTGTAATAAGCACTGATTACATGAACTTTAGTATTCTCTGAGCCGTCTGCTCTAGATTTAGCTTCCTTAAGTCAATATCTTTACAGTCAAAACTCAATAAGATCGAAAATTACGAAATATCTGATTTTCTGCATAGATAATGCCCTGTCCTACTTGTACAAATCTGCTAACTTTTGGAATTGCAAAGATTATCCAAGCCAAGATATCATAGAACAACTTTTATTTTAGGGGCCCACGCTTTGGTCTGAATCACGCATGCGTACTAACAAATAGTCTGATCTTGAATTCTGATTGAAATCGAATCGTTACAATCAAAATTTTCATCGCAAAATAAACTTTACTGCACACCACACTAAAACATGTATAGAAAAGATTCGAGATGATTCTATAACTTACCCCCCTAAATGACGGTCCTCCTGCCCATACAATCTCTTATAATGTATTTTCACCAAAATCAGTCAGGTCGAGTTTCTTGGCAGCCAGCTGCAGGTATCGTATCTCAGCTTCTAGAGTAAGTACAAACACGGGATAAAGTGCGTTTTAAAGTTCATTTCAAATGCTACAACATGGTGAAAATGGAATATTGATAACTAATTCGTGTAATGAGCACTGATTACATGAACTTTAGTACTCTCTGAGCCGTCTGCTCTAGATTTAGCTGCCTTAAGTCAATATCTTTACAGTCAAAACTCAATAAGATCGCAAATTACGAAATATCTGATTTTCTGCATAGATAATGCCCTGTCCTACTTGTACAAATCTGCTAACTTTTGGAATTGCAAAGATTATCCAAGCCAAGATATCATAGAACAACTTTTATTTTAGGGGCTCACGCTTTGGTCTGAATCACGCATGCGTACTAACAAATAGTCCGATCTTGAATTCTGATTAAAATCGAATCGTTACAATCAAAATTTTCATCGCAAAATAAACTTTACTGCACACCACACTAAAACATGTATAGAAAAGATTCGAAATGATTCTATAACTTTTCCCCCTAAATGACGGTCCTCCTGCCCATACAATCTCTTATAATGTATTTTCACCAAAATCAGTCAGGTCGAGTTTCTTGGCAGCCAGCTGCAGGTATCGTATCTCAGCTTCTAGAGTAAGTACAAACACGGGATCAAGTGCGTTTTAAAGTTCATTTCAAATGCTACAACATAATGAAAATGGAATATTGATAACCAATTTGTGTAATAAGCACTGATTACATGAACTTTAGTACTCTCTGAGCCGTCTGCTCTAGATTTAGCTTCCTTAAGTCAATATCTTTACAGTCAAAACTCAATAAGATCGAAAATTACGAAATATCTGATTTTTTGCATAGATAATGCCCTGTCCTACTTGTACAAATCTGCTAACTTTTGGAATTGCAAAGATTATCCAAGCCAAGATATCATAGAACAACTTTTATTTTAGGGGCCCACGCTTTGGTCTGAATCACGCATGCGTACTAACAAATAGTCTGATCTTGAATTCTGATTAAAATCGAATCGTTACAATCAAAATTTTCATCGCAAAATAAACTTTACTGCACACCACACTAAAACATGTATAGAAAAGTTTCGAAATGATTCTATAACTTAACCCCCTAAATGACGGTCCTCCTGCCCATACAATCTCTTATAATGTATTTTCACCAAAATCAGTCAGGTCGAGTTTCTTGGCAGCCAGCTGCAGGTATCGTATCTCAGCTTCTAGAGTAAGTACAAACACGGGATAAAGTGCGTCTTAAAGTTCATTTCAAATGCTACAACATGGTGAAAATGGAATATTGATAACTAATTGGTGTAATGAGCACTGATTACATGAACTTTAGTACTCTCTGAGCCGTCTGCTCTAGATTTAGCTGCCTTAAGTCAATATCTTTACAGTCAAAACTCAATAAGATCGCAAATTACGAAATATCTGATTTTCTGCATAGATAATGCCCTGTCCTACTTGTACAAATCTGCTAACTTTTGGAATTGCAAAGATTATCCAAGCCAAGATATCATAGAACAACTTTTATTTTAGGGGCCCACGCTTTGGTCTGAATCACGCATGCGTACTAACAAATAGTCTGATCTTGAATTCTGATTAAAATCGAATCGTTACAATCAAAATTTTCATCGCAAAATAAACTTTACTGCACACCACACTAAAACATGTATAGAAAAGATTCGAAATGATTCTATAACTTTTCCCCCTAAATGACGGTCCTCCTGCCCATACAATCTCTTATAATGTATTTTCACCAAAATCAGTCAGGTCGAGTTTCTTGGCAGCCAGCTGCAGGTATCGTATCTCAGCTTCTAGAGTAAGTACAAACACGGGATAAAGTGCGTTTTAAAGTTCATTTCAAATGCTACAACATGGTGAAAATGGAATATTGATAACTAATTCGTGTAATGAGCACTGATTACATGAACTTTAGTACTCTCTGAGCCGTCTCCTCTAGATTTAGCTGCCTTAAGTCAATATCTTTACAGTCAAAACTCAATAAGATCGCAAAATACGAAATATCTGATTTTCTGCATAGATAATGCCCTGTCCTACTTGTACAAATCTGCTAACTTTTGGAATTGCAAAGATTATCCAAGCCAAGATATCATAGAACAACTTTTATTTTAGGGGTCCACGCTTTGGTCTGAATCACGCATGCGTACTAACAAATAGTCTGATCTTGAATTCTGATTGAAATCGAATCGTTACAATCAAAATTTTCATCGCAAAATAAACTTTACTGCACACCACACTAAAACATGTATAGAAAAGATTCGAGATGATTCTATAACTTACCCCCCTAAATGACGGTCCTCCTGCCCATACAATCTCTTATAATGTATTTTCACCAAAATCAGTCAGGTCGAGTTTCTTGGCAGCCAGCTGCAGGTATCGTATCTCAGCTTCTAGAGTAAGTACAAACACGGGATAAAGTGCGTTTTAAAGTTCATTTCAAATGCTACAACATGGTGAAAATGGAATATTGATAACTAATTCGTGTAATGAGCACTGATTACATGAACTTTAGTACTCTCTGAGCCGTCTGCTCTAGATTTAGCTGCCTTAAGTCAATATCTTTACAGTCAAAACTCAATAGGGTCGCAAATTACGAAATATCTGATTTTCTGCATAGATAATCCCCTGTCCTACTTGTACAAGTCTGCTAACTTTTGGAATTGCAAAGATTATCCAAGCCAAGATATCATAGAACAACTTTTATTTTAGGGGCCCACGCTTTGGTCTGAATCACGCATGCGTACTAACAAATAGTCTGATCTTGAATTCTGATTAAAATCGAATCGTTACAATCAAAATTTTCATCGCAAAATAAACTTTACTGCACACCACACTAAAACATGTATAGGAAAGATTCGAAATGATTCTATAACTTTTCCCCCTAAATGACGGTCCTCCTGCCCATACAATCTCTTATAATGTATTTTCACCAAAATCAGTCAGGTCGAGTTTCTTGGCAGCCAGCTGCAGGTATCGTATCTCAGCTTCTAGAGTAAGTACAAACACGGGATAAAGTGCGTTTTCAAGTTCATTTCAAATGCTACAACATGGTGAAAATGGAATATTGATAACTAATTCGTGTAATGAGCACTGATTACATGAACTTTAGTACTCTCTGAGCCGTCTGCTCTAGATTTAGCTGCCTTAAGTCAATATCTTTACAGTCAAAACTCAATAAGGTCGCAAATTACGAAATATCTGATTTTCTGCATAGATAATCCCCTGTCCTACTTGTACAAATCTGCTAACTTTTGGAATTGCAAAGATTATCCAAGCCAAGATATCATAGAACAACGTTTATTTTAGGGGCCCACGCTTTGGTCTGAATCACGCATGCGTACTAACAAATAGTCTGATCTTGAATTCTGATTGAAATCGAATCGTTACAATCAAAATTTTCATCGCAAAATAAACTTTACTGCACACCACACTAAAACATGTATAGAAAAGATTCGAAATGATTCTATAACTTTTCCCCCTAAATGACGGTCCTCCTGCCCATACAATCTCTTATAATGTATTTTCACCAAAATCAGTCAGGTCGAGTTTCTTGGCAGCCAGCTGCAGGTATCGTATCTCAGCTTCTAGAGTAAGTACAAACACGGGATAAAGTGCGTTTTAAAGTTCATTTCAAATGCTACAACATGGTGAAAATGGAATATTGATAACTAATTCGTGTAATGAGCACTGATTACATGAACTTTAGTACTCTCTGAGCCGTCTGCTCTAGATTTAGCTGCCTTAAGTCAATATCTTTACAGTCAAAACTCAATAAGATCGCAAATTACGAAATATCTGATTTTCTGCATAGATAATGCCCTGTCCTACTTGTACAAATCTGCTAACTTTTGGAATTGCAAAGATTATCCAAGCCAAGATATCATAGAACAACTTTTATTTTAGGGGCCCACGCTTTGGTCTGAATCACGCATGCGTACTAACAAATAGTCTGATCTTGAATTCTGATTGAAATCGAATCGTTACAATCAAAATTTTCATCGCAAAATAAACTTTACTGCACACCACACTAAAACATGTATAGAAAAGATTCGAAATGATTCTATAACTTAACCCCCTAAATGACGGTCCTCCTGCCCATACAATCTCTTATAATGTATTTTCACCAAAATCAGTCAGGTCGAGTTTCTTGGCAGCCAGCTGCAGGTATCGTATCTCAGCTTCTAGAGTAAGTACAAACACGGGATAAAGTGCGTTTTAAAGTTCATTTCAAATGCTACAACATGGTGAAAATGGAATATTGATAACTAATTCGTGTAATGAGCACTGATTACATGAACTTTAGTACCCTCTGAGCAGTCTGCTCTAGATTTAGATGCCTTAAGTCAATATCTTTACAGTCAAAACTCAATAAGATCGCAAATTACGAAATATCTGATTTTCTGCATAGATAATGCCCTGTCCTACTTGTACAAATCTGCTAACTGTTGGAATTGCAAAGATTATCCAAGCCAAGATATCATAGAACAACTTTTATTTTAGGGGCCCACGCTTTAGTCTGAATCACGCATGCGTACTAACAAATAGTCTGATCTTGAATTCTGATTGAAATCGAATCGTTACAATCAAAATTTTCATCGCAAAATAAACTTTACTGCACACCACACTAAAACATGTATAGAAAAGATTCGAAATGATTCTATAACTTTTCCCCCTAAATGACGGTCCTCCTCCCCATACAATCTCTTATAATGTATTTTCACCAAAATCAGTCAGGTCGAGTTTCTTGGCAGCCAGCTGCAGGTATCGTATCTCAGCTTCTAGAGTAAGTACAAACACGGGATCAAGTGCGTTTTAAAGTTCATTTCAAATGCTACAACATGGTGAAAATGGAATATTGATAACTAATTCGTGTAATGAGCACTGATTACATGAACTTTAGTACTCTCTGAGCCGTCTGCTCTAGATTTAGCTGCCTTAAGTCAATATCTTTACAGTCAAAACTCAATAAGATCGCAAATTACGAAATATCTGATTTTCTGCATAGATAATGCCCTGTCCTACTTGTACAAATCTGCTAACTTTTGGAATTGCAAAGATTATCCAAGCCAAGATATCATAGAACAACTTTTATTTTAGGGGCCCACGCTTTGGTCTGAATCACGCATGCGTACTAACAAATAGTCTGATCTTGAATTCTGATTGAAATCGAATCGTTACAATCAAAATTTTCATCGCAAAATAAACTTTACTGCACACCACACTAAAACATGTATAGAAAAGATTCGAAATGATTCTATAACTTAACCCCCTAAATGACGGTCCTCCTGCCCATACAATCTCTTATAATGTATTTTCACCAAAATCAGTCAGGTCGAGTTTCTTGGCAGCCAGCTGCAGGTATCGTATCTCAGCTTCTAGAGTAAGTACAAACACGGGATAAAGTGCGTTTTAAAGTTCATTTCAAATGCTACAACATGGTGAAAATGGAATATTGATAACTAATTCGTGTAATGAGCACTGATTACATGAACTTTAGTACCCTCTGAGCAGTCTGCTCTAGATTTAGATGCCTTAAGTCAATATCTTTACAGTCAAAACTCAATAAGATCGCAAATTACGAAATATCTGATTTTCTGCATAGATAATGCCCTGTCCTACTTGTACAAATCTGCTAACTGTTGGAATTGCAAAGATTATCCAAGCCAAGATATCATAGAACAACTTTTATTTTAGGGGCCCACGCTTTGGTCTGAATCACGCATGCGTACTAACAAATAGTCTGATCTTGAATTCTGATTGAAATCGAATCGTTACAATCAAAATTTTCATCGCAAAATAAACTTTACTGCACACCACACTAAAACATGTATAGAAAAGATTCGAAATGATTCTATAACTTTTCCCCCTAAATGACGGTCCTCCTCCCCATACAATCTCTTATAATGTATTTTCACCAAAATCAGTCAGGTCGAGTTTCTTGGCAGCCAGCTGCAGGTATCGTATCTCAGCTTCTAGAGTAAGTACAAACACGGGATCAAGTGCGTTTTAAAGTTCATTTCAAATGCTACAACATGGTGAAAATGGAATATTGATAACTAATTCGTGTAATGAGCACTGATTACATGAACTTTAGTACTCTCTTAGCCGTCTCCTCTAGATTTAGCTGCCTTAAGTCAATATCTTTACAGTCAAAACTCAATAAGATCGCAAAATACGAAATATCTGATTTTCTGCATAGATAATGCCCTGTCCTACTTGTACAAATCTGCTAACTTTTGGAATTGCAAAGATTATCCAAGCCAAGATATCATAGAACAACTTTTATTTTAGGGGCCCACGCTTTGGTCTCAATCACGCATGCGTACTAACAAATAGTCTGATCTTGAATTCTGATTGAAATCGAATCGTTACAATCAAAATTTTCATCGCAAAATAAACTTTACTGCACACCACACTAAAACATGTATAGAAAAGATTCGAGATGATTCTATAACTTACCCCCCTAAATGACGGTCCTCCTGCCCATACAATCTCTTATAATGTATTTTCACCAAAATCAGTCAGGTCGAGTTTCTTGGCAGCCAGCTGCAGGTATCGTATCTCAGCTTCTAGAGTAAGTACAAACACGGGATAAAGTGCGTTTTAAAGTTCATTTCAAATGCTACAACATGGTGAAAATGGAATATTGATAACTAATTCGTGTAATGAGCACTGATTACATGAACTTTAGTACTCTCTGAGCCGTCTGCTCTAGATTTAGCTGCCTTAAGTCAATATCTTTACAGTCAAAACTATATAGGGTCGCAAATTACGAAATATCTGATTTTCTGCATAGATAATCCCCTGTCCTACTTGTACAAATCTGCTAACTTTTGGAATTGCAAAGATTATCCAAGCCAAGATATCATAGAACAACTTTTATTTTAGGGGCCCACGCTTTGGTCTGAATCACGCATGCGTACTAACAAATAGTCTGATCTTGAATTCTGATTAAAATCGAATCGTTACAATCAAAATTTTCATCGCAAAATAAACTTTACTGCACACCACACTAAAACATGTATAGAAAAGATTCGAAATGATTCTATAACTTTTCCCCCTAAATGACGGTCCTCCTGCCCATACAATCTCTTATAATGTATTTTCACCAAAATCAGTCAGGTCGAGTTTCTTGGCAGCCAGCTGCAGGTATCGTATCTCAGCTTCTAGAGTAAGTACAAACACGGGATAAAGTGCGTTTTCAAGTTCATTTCAAATGCTACAACATGGTGAAAATGGTATATTGATAACTAATTCGTGTAATGAGCACTGATTACATGAACTTTAGTACTCTCTGAGCCGTCTGCTCTAGATTTAGCTGCCTTAAGTCAATATCTTTACAGTCAAAACTCAATAAGGTCGCAAATTACGAAATATCTGATTTTCTGCATAGATAATCCCCTGTCCTACTTGTACAAATCTGCTAACTTTTGGAATTGCAAAGATTATCCAAGCCAAGATATCATAGAACAACGTTTATTTTAGGGGCCCACGCTTTGGTCTGAATCACGCATGCGTACTAACAAATAGTCTGATCTTGAATTCTGATTGAAATCGAATCGTTACAATCAAAATTTTCATCGCAAAATAAACTTTACTGCACACCACACTAAAACATGTATAGAAAAGATTCGAAATGATTCTATAACTTTTCCCCCTAAATGACGGTCCTCCTGCCCATACAATCTCTTATAATGTATTTTCACCAAAATCAGTCAGGTCGAGTTTCTTGGCAGCCAGCTGCAGGTATCGTATCTCAGCTTCTAGAGTAAGTACAAACACGGGATAAAGTGCGTTTTAAAGTTCATTTCAAATGCTACAACATGGTGAAAATGGAATATTGATAACTAATTCGTGTAATGAGCACTGATTACATGAACTTTAGTACTCTCTGAGCCGTCTGCTCTAGATTTAGCTGCCTTAAGTCAATATCTTTACAGTCAAAACTCAATAAGATCGCAAATTACGAAACATCTGATTTTCTGCATAGATAATGCCCTGTCCTACTTGTACAAATCTGCTAACTTTTGGAATTGCAAAGATTATCCAAGCCAAGATATCATAGAACAACTTTTATTTTAGGGGCCCACGCTTTGGTCTGAATCACGCATGCGTACTAACAAATAGTCTGATCTTGAATTCTGATTGAAATCGAATCGTTACAATCAAAATTTTCATCGCAAAATAAACTTTACTGCACACCACACTAAAACATGTATAGAAAAGATTCGAAATGATTCTATAACTTAACCCCCTAAATGACGGTCCTCCTGCCCATACAATCTCTTATAATGTATTTTCACCAAAATCAGTCAGGTCGAGTTTCTTGGCAGCCAGCTGCAGGTATCGTATCTCAGCTTCTAGAGTAAGTACAAACACGGGATAAAGTGCGTTTTAAAGTTCATTTCAAATGCTACAACATGGTGAAAATGGAATATTGATAACTAATTCGTGTAATGAGCACTGATTACATGAACTTTAGTACCCTCTGAGCAGTCTGCTCTAGATTTAGATGCCTTAAGTCAATATCTTTACAGTCAAAACTCAATAAGATCGCAAATTACGAAATATCTGATTTTCTGCATAGATAATGCCCTGTCCTACTTGTACAAATCTGCTAACTGTTGGAATTGCAAAGATTATCCAAGCCAAGATATCATAGAACAACTTTTATTTTAGGGGCCCACGCTTTGGTCTGAATCACGCATGCGTACTAACAAATAGTCTGATCTTGAATTCTGATTGAAATCGAATCGTTACAATCAAAATTTTCATCGCAAAATAAACTTTACTGCACACCACACTAAAACATGTATAGAAAAGATTCGAAATGATTCTATAACTTAACCCCCTAAATGACGGTCCTCCTGCCCATACAATCTCTTATAATGTATTTTCACCAAAATCAGTCAGGTCGAGTTTCTTGGCAGCCAGCTGCAGGTATCGTATCTCAGCTTCTAGAGTAAGTACAAACACGGGATAAAGTGCGTTTTAAAGTTCATTTCAAATGCTACAACATGGTGAAAATGGAATATTGATAACTAATTCGTGTAATGAGCACTGATTACATGAACTTTAGTACCCTCTGAGCAGTCTGCTCTAGATTTAGATGCCTTAAGTCAATATCTTTACAGTCAAAACTCAATAAGATCGCAAATTACGAAATATCTGATTTTCTGCATAGATAATGCCCTGTCCTACTTGTACAAATCTGCTAACTGTTGGAATTGCAAAGATTATCCAAGCCAAGATATCATAGAACAACTTTTATTTTAGGGGCCCACGCTTTGGTCTGAATCACGCATGCGTACTAACAAATAGTCTGATCTTGAATTCTGATTGAAATCGAATCGTTACAATCAAAATTTTCATCGCAAAATAAACTTTACTGCACACCACACTAAAACATGTATAGAAAAGATTCGAAATGATTCTATAACTTTTCCCCCTAAATGACGGTCCTCCTCCCCATACAATCTCTTATAATGTATTTTCACCAAAATCAGTCAGGTCGAGTTTCTTGGCAGCCAGCTGCAGGTATCGTATCTCAGCTTCTAGAGTAAGTACAAACACGGGATCAAGTGCGTTTTAAAGTTCATTTCAAATGCTACAACATGGTGAAAATGGAATATTGATAACTAATTCGTGTAATGAGCACTGATTACATGAACTTTAGTACTCTCTGAGCCGTCTCCTCTAGATTTAGCTGCCTTAAGTCAATATCTTTACAGTCAAAACTCAATAAGATCGCAAAATACGAAATATCTGATTTTCTGCATAGATAATGCCCTGTCCTACTTGTACAAATCTGCTAACTTTTGGAATTGCAAAGATTATCCAAGCCAAGATATCATAGAACAACTTTTATTTTAGGGGCCCACGCTTTGGTCTGAATCACGCATGCGTACTAACAAATAGTCTGATCTTGAATTCTGATTGAAATCGAATCGTTACAATCAAAATTTTCATCGCAAAATAAACTTTACTGCACACCACACTAAAACATGTATAGAAAAGATTCGAGATGATTCTATAACTTACCCCCCTAAATGACGGTCCTCCTGCCCATACAATCTCTTATAATGTATTTTCACCAAAATCAGTCAGGTCGAGTTTCTTGGCAGCCAGCTGCAGGTATCGTATCTCAGCTTCTAGAGTAAGTACAAACACGGGATAAAGTGCGTTTTAAAGTTCATTTCAAATGCTACAACATGGTGAAAATGGAATATTGATAACTAATTCGTGTAATGAGCACTGATTACATGAACTTTAGTACTCTCTGAGCCGTCTGCTCTAGATTTAGCTGCCTTAAGTCAATATCTTTACAGTCAAAACTCAATAGGGTCGCAAATTACGAAATATCTGATTTTCTGCATGGATAATCCCCTGTCCTACTTGTACAAATCTGCTAACTTTTGGAATTGCAAAGATTATCCAAGCCAAGATATCATAGAACAACTTTTATTTTAGGGGCCCACGCTTTGGTCTGAATCACGCATGCGTACTAACAAATAGTCTGATCTTGAATTCTGATTAAAATCGAATCGTTACAATCAAAATTTTCATCGCAAAATAAACTTTACTGCACACCACACTAAAACATGTATAGAAAAGATTCGAAATGATTCTATAACTTTTCCCCCTAAATGACGGTCCTCCTGCCCATACAATCTCTTATAATGTATTTTCACCAAAATCAGTCAGGTCGAGTTTCTTGGCAGCCAGCTGCAGGTATCGTATCTCAGCTTCTAGAGTAAGTACAAACACGGGATAAAGTGCGTTTTCAAGTTCATTTCAAATGCTACAACATGGTGAAAATGGAATATTGATAACTAATTCGTGTAATGAGCACTGATTACATGAACTTTAGTACTCTCTGAGCCGTCTCCTCTAGATTTAGCTGCCTTAAGTCAATATCTTTACAGTCAAAACTCAATAAGATCGCAAAATACGAAATATCTGATTTTCTGCATAGATAATGCCCTGTCCTACTTGTACAAATCTGCTAACTTTTGGAATTGCAAAGATTATCCAAGCCAAGATATCATAGAACAACTTTTATTTTAGGGGCCCACGCTTTGGTCTGAATCACGCATGCGTACTAACAAATAGTCTGATCTTGAATTCTGATTGAAATCGAATCGTTACAATCAAAATTTTCATCGCAAAATAAACTTTACTGCACACCACACTAAAACATGTATAGAAAAGATTCGAGATGATTCTATAACTTACCCCCCTAAATGACGGTCCTCCTGCCCATACAATCTCTTATAATGTATTTTCACCAAAATCAGTCAGGTCGAGTTTCTTGGCAGCCAGCTGCAGGTATCGTATCTCAGCTTCTAGAGTAAGTACAAACACGGGATAAAGTGCGTTTTAAAGTTCATTTCAAATGCTACAACATGGTGAAAATGGAATATTGATAACTAATTCGTGTAATGAGCACTGATTACATGAACTTTAGTACTCTCTGAGCCGTCTGCTCTAGATTTAGCTGCCTTAAGTCAATATCTTTACAGTCAAAACTCAATAGGGTCGCAAATTACGAAATATCTGATTTTCTGCATAGATAATCCCCTGTCCTACTTGTACAAATCTGCTAACTTTTGGAATTGCAAAGATTATCCAAGCCAAGATATCATAGAACAACTTTTATTTTAGGGGCCCACGCTTTGGTCTGAATCACGCATGCGTACTAACAAATAGTCTGATCTTGAATTCTGATTAAAATCGAATCGTTACAATCAAAATTTTCATCGCAAAATAAACTTTACTGCACACCACACTAAAACATGTATAGAAAAGATTCGAAATGATTCTATAACTTTTCCCCCTAAATGACGGTCCTCCTGCCCATACAATCTCTTATAATGTATTTTCACCAAAATCAGTCAGGTCGAGTTTCTTGGCAGCCAGCTGCAGGTATCGTATCTCAGCTTCTAGAGTAAGTACAAACACGGGATAAAGTGCGTTTTCAAGTTCATTTCAAATGCTACAACATGGTGAAAATGGAATATTGATAACTAATTCGTGTAATGAGCACTGATTACATGAACTTTAGTACTCTCTGAGCCGTCTGCTCTAGATTTAGCTGCCTTAAGTCAATATCTTTACAGTCAAAACAAAATAAGGTCGCAAATTACGAAATATCTGATTTTCTGCATAGATAATCCCCTGTCCTACTTGTACAAATCTGCTAACTTTTGGAATTGCAAAGATTATCCAAGCCAAGATATCATAGAACAACGTTTATTTTAGGGGCCCACGCTTTGGTCTGAATCACGCATGCGTACTAACAAATAGTCTGATCTTGAATTCTGATTGAAATCGAATCGTTACAATCAAAATTTTCATCGCAAAATAAACTTTACTGCACACCACACTAAAACATGTATAGAAAAGATTCGAAATGATTCTATAACTTTTCCCCCTAAATGACGGTCCTCCTGCCCATACAATCTCTTATAATGTATTTTCACCAAAATCAGTCAGGTCGAGTTTCTTGGCAGCCAGCTGCAGGTATCGTATCTCAGCTTCTAGAGTAAGTACAAACACGGGATAAAGTGCGTTTTAAAGTTCATTTCAAATGCTACAACATGGTGAAAATGGAATATTGATAACTAATTCGTGTAATAAGCACTTATTACATGAACTTTAGTACTCTCTGAGCCGTCTGCTCTAGATTTAGCTTCCTTAAGTCAATATCTTTAAAGTCAAAACTCAATAAGATCGCAAATTACAAAATATCTGATTTTCTGCATAGATAATGCCCTGTCCTACTTGTACAAATCTGCTAACTTTTGGAATTGCAAAGATTATCCAAGCCAAGATATCATAGAACAACTTTTATTTTAGGGGCCCACGCTTTGGTCTGAATCACGCATGCGTACTAACAAATAGTCTGATCTTGAATTCTGATTGAAATCGAATCGTTACAATCAAAATTTTCATCGCAAAATAAACTTTACTGCACACCACACTAAAACATGTATAGAAAAGATTCGAGATGATTCTATAACTTACCCCCCTAAATGACGGTCCTCCTGCCCATACAATCTCTTATAATGTATTTTCACCAAAATCAGTCAGGTCGAGTT
This sequence comes from Ricordea florida, assembly GCA_949710005.1. Taxonomy (NCBI): domain Eukaryota; kingdom Metazoa; phylum Cnidaria; class Anthozoa; order Corallimorpharia; family Ricordeidae; genus Ricordea; species Ricordea florida. The sequence goes on along the minus strand of OX453273.1, from coordinate 24,540,645 downwards.
TCTTGGCAGCCAGCTGCAGGTATCGTATCTCAGCTTCTAGAGTAAGTACAAACACGGGATAAAGTGCGTTTTCAAGTTCATTTCAAATGCTACAACATGGTGAAAATGGAATATTGATAACTAATTCGTGTAATGAGCACTGATTACATGAACCTTAGTACTCTCTGAGCCGTCTGCTCTAGATTTAGCTGCCTTAAGTCAATATCTTTACAGTCAAAACTCAATAAGATCGCAAATTACGAAATATCTGATTTTCTGCATAGATAATCCCCTGTCCTACTTGTAGAAATCTGCTAACTTTTGGAATTGCAAAGATTATCCAAGCCAAGATATCATAGAACAACTTTTATTTTAGGGGCCCACGCTTTGGTCTGAATCACGCATGCGTACTAACAAATAGTCTGATCTTGAATTCTGATTAAAATCGAATCGTTACAATCAAAATTTTCATCGCAAAATAAACTTTACTGCACACCACACTAAAACATGTATAGAAAAGATTCGAAATGATTCTATAACTTTTCCCCCTAAATGACGGTCCTCCTGCCCATACAATCTCTTATAATGTATTTTCACCAAAATCAGTCAGGTCGAGTTTCTTGGCAGCCAGCTGCAGGTATCGTATCTCAGCTTCTAGAGTAAGTACAAACACGGGATAAAGTGCGTTTTAAAGTTCATTTCAAATGCTACAACATGGTGAAAATGGAATATTGATAACTAATTCGTGTAATGAGCACTGATTACATGAACTTTAGTACTCTCTGAGCCGTCTGCTCTAGATTTAGCTGCCTTAAGTCAATATCTTTACAGTCAAAACTCAATAAGATCGCAAATTACGAAATATCTGATTTTCTGCATAGATAATGCCCTGTCCTACTTGTACAAATCTGCTAACTTTTGGAATTGCAAAGATTATCCAAGCCAAGATATCATAGAACAACTTTTATTTTAGGGGCCCACGCTTTGGTCTGAATCACGCATGCGTACTAACAAATAGTCTGATCTTGAATTCTGATTGAAATCGAATCGTTACAATCAAAATTTTCATCGCAAAATAAACTTTACTGCACACCACACTAAAACATGTATAGAAAAGATTCGAAATGATTCTATAACTTAACCCCCTAAATGACGGTCCTCCTGCCCATACAATCTCTTATAATGTATTTTCACCAAAATCAGTCAGGTCGAGTTTCTTGGCAGCCAGCTGCAGGTATCGTATCTCAGCTTCTAGAGTAAGTACAAACACGGGATAAAGTGCGTTTTAAAGTTCATTTCAAATGCTACAACATGGTGAAAATGGAATATTGATAACTAATTCGTGTAATGAGCACTGATTACATGAACTTTAGTACTCTCTGAGCCGTCTGCTCTAGATTTAGCTGCCTTAAGTCAATATCTTTACAGTCAAAACTCAATATGGTCGCAAATTACGAAATATCTGATTTTCTGCATAGATAATCCCCTGTCCTACTTGTACAAATCTGCTAACTTTTGGAATTGCAAAGATTATCCCAGCCAAGATATCATAGAACAACGTTTATTTTAGGGGCTCACGCTTTGGTCTGAATCACGCATGCGTACTAACAAATAGTCTGATCTTGAATTCTGATTGAAATCGAATCGTTACAATCAAAATTTTCATCGCAAAATAAACTTTACTGCACACCACACTAAAACATGTATAGAAAAGATTCGAAATGATTCTATAACTTTTCCCCCTAAATGACGGTCCTCCTGCCCATACAATCTCTTATAATGTATTTTCACCAAAATCAGTCAGGTCGAGTTTCTTGGCAGCCAGCTGCAGGTATCGTATCTCAGCTTCTAGAGTAAGTACAAACACGGGATAAAGTGCGTTTTAAAGTTCATTTCAAATGCTACAACATGGTGAAAATGGAATATTGATAACTAATTCGTGTAATAAGCACTGATTACATAAACTTTAGTACTCTCTGAGCCGTCTGCTCTAGATTTAGCTGCCTTAAGTCAATATCTTTACAGTCAAAACTCAATAAGATCGCAAATTACGAAATATCTGATTTTCTGCATAGATAATGCCCTGTCCTACTTGTACAAATCTGCTAACTTTTGGAATTGCAAAGATTATCCAAGCCAAGATATCATAGAGCAACTTTTATTTTAGGGGTTCACGCTTTGGTCGGAATCACGCATGCGTACTAACAAATAGTCTGATCTTGAATTCTGATTAAAGTCGAATCGTTACAATCAAAATTTTCATCGCAAAATAAACTTTACTGCACACCACACTAAAACATGTATAGAAAAGATTCGAAATGATTCTATAACTTTTCCCCCTAAATGACGGTCCTCCTGCCCATACAATCTCTTATAATGTATTTTCACCAAAATCAGTCAGGTCGAGTTTCTTGGCAGCCAGCTGCAGGTATCGTATCTCAGCTTCTAGAGTAAGTACAAACACGGGATAAAGTGCGTTTTAAAGTTCATTTCAAATGCTACAACATGGTGAAAATGGAATATTGATAACTAATTCGTGTAATGAGCACTGATTACATAAACTTTAGTACTCTCTGAGCCGTCTGCTCTAGATTTAGCTGCCTTAAGTCAATATCTTTACAGTCAAAACTCAATAAGATCGCAAATTACGAAATATCTGATTTTCTGCATAGATAATGCCCTGTCCTATTTGTACAAATCTGCTAACTTTTGGAATTGCAAAGATTATCCAAGCCAAGATATCATAGAACAAGTTTTATTTTAGGGGCCCACGCTTTGGTCTGAATCACGCATGCGTACTAACAAATAGTCTGATCTTGAATTCTGATTAAAATCGAATCGTTACAATCAAAATTTTCATCGCAAAATAAACTTTACTGCACACCACACTAAAACATGTATAGAAAAGATTCGAAATGATTCTATAACTTTTCCCCCTAAATGACGGTCTTCCTGCCCATACAATCTCTTATAATGTATTTTCACCAAAATCAGTCAGGTCGAGTTTCTTGGCAGCCAGCTGCAGGTATCGTATCTCAGCTTCTATAGTAAGTACAAACACGGGATAAAGTGCGTTTTATAGTTCATTTCAAATGCTACAACATGGTGAAAATGGAATATTGATAACTAATTCGTGTAATGAGCACTGATGACATAAACTTTAGTACTCTCTGAGCCGTCTGCTCTAGATTTAGCTGCCTTAAGTCAATATCTTTACAGTCAAAACTCAATAAGATCGCAAATTACGAAATATCTGATTTTCTGCATAGATAATGCCCTGTCCTACTTGTACAAATCTGCTAACTTTTGGAATTGCAAAGATTATCCAAGCCAAGATATCATAGAACAACTTTTATTTTAGGGGCCCACGCTTTGGTCTGAATCACGCATGCGTACTAACAAATAGTCTGATCTTGAATTCTGATTGAAATCGAATCGTTACAATCAAAATTTTCATCGCAAAATAAACTTTACTGCACACCACACTAAAACATGTATAGAAAAGATTCGAAATGATTCTATAACTTTTCCCCCTAAATGACGGTCCTCCTGCCCATACAATCTCTTATAATGTATTTTCACCAAAATCAGTCAGGTCGAGTTTCTTGGCAGCCAGCTGCAGGTATCGTATCTCAGCTTCTAGAGTAAGTACAAACACGGGATAAAGTGCGTTTTAAAGTTCATTTCAAATGCTACAACATGGTGAAAATGGAATATTGATAACTAATTCGTGTAATGAGCACTGATTACATAAACTTTAGTACTCTCTGAGCCGTCTGCTCTAGATTTAGCTGCCTTAAGTCAATATCTTTACAGTCAAAACTCAATAAGATCGCAAATTACGAAATATCTGATTTTCTGCATAGATAATGCCCTGTCCTATTTGTACAAATCTGCTAACTTTTGGAATTGCAAAGATTATCCAAGCCAAGATATCATAGAACAAGTTTTATTTTAGGGGCCCACGCTTTGGTCTGAATCACGCATGCGTACTAACAAATAGTCTGATCTTGAATTCTGATTAAAATCGAATCGTTACAATCAAAATTTTCATCGCAAAATAAACTTTACTGCACACCACACTAAAACATGTATAGAAAAGATTCGAAATGATTCTATAACTTTTCCCCCTAAATGACGGTCTTCCTGCCCATACAATCTCTTATAATGTATTTTCACCAAAATCAGTCAGGTCGAGTTTCTTGGCAGCCAGCTGCAGGTATCGTATCTCAGCTTCTATAGTAAGTACAAACACGGGATAAAGTGCGTTTTATAGTTCATTTCAAATGCTACAACATGGTGAAAATGGAATATTGATAACTAATTCGTGTAATGAGCACTGATGACATAAACTTTAGTACTCTCTGAGCCGTCTGCTCTAGATTTAGCTGCCTTAAGTCAATATCTTTACAGTCAAAACTCAATAAGATCGCAAATTACGAAATATCTGATTTTCTGCATAGATAATGCCCTGTCCTACTTGTACAAATCTGCTAACTTTTGGAATTGCAAAGATTATCCAAGCCAAGATATCATAGAGCAACTTTTATTTTAGGGGTTCACGCTTTGGTCTGAATCACGCATGCGTACTAACAAGTAGTCTGATCTTGAATTCTGATTGAAATCGAATCGTTACAATCAAAATTTTCATCGCAAAATAAACTTTACTGCACACCACACTAAAACATGTATAGAAAAGATTCGAGATAATTCTATAACTTACCCCCCTAAATGACGGTCCTCCTGCCCATACAATCTCTTATAATGTATTTTCACCAAAATCAGTCAGGTCGAGTTTCTTGGCAGCCAGCTGCAGGTATCGTATCTCAGCTTCTAGAGTAAGTACAAACACGGGATAAAGTGCGTTTTCAAGTTCATTTCAAATGCTACAACATGGTGAAAATGGAATATTGATAACTAATTCGTGTAATGAGCACTGATTACATGAACTTTAGTACTCTCTGAGCCGTCTGCTCTAGATTTAGCTGCCTTAAGTCAATATCTTTACAGTCAAAACTCAATAAGATCGCAAATTACAAAATATCTGATTTTCTGCATAGATAATGCCCTGTCCTACTTGTACAAATCTGCTAACTTTTGGAATTGCAAAGATTATCCAAGCCAAGATATCATAGACCAACTTTTATTTTAGGGGCCCACGCTTTGGTCTGAATCACGCATGCGTACTAACAAATAGTCTGATCTTGAATTCTGATTAAAATCGAATCGTTACAATCAAAATTTTCATCGCAAAATAAACTTTACTGCACACCACACTAAAACATGTATAGAAAAGATTCGAGATGATTCTATAACTTACCCCACTAAATGACGGTCCTCCTGCCCATACAATCTCTTATAATGTATTTTCACCAAAATCAGTCAGGTCGAGTTTCTTGGCAGCCAGCTGCAGGTATCGTATCTCAGCTTCTAGAGTAAGTACAAACACGGGATAAAGTGCGTTTTAAAGTTCATTTCAAATGCTACAACATGGTGAAAATGGAATATTGATAACTAATTGGTGTAATGAGCACTGATTACATGAACTTTAGTACTCTCTGAGCCGTCTGCTCTAGATTTAGCTTCCTTAAGTCAATATCTTTACAGTCAAAACTCAATAAGATCGCAAATTACAAAATATCTGATTTTCTGCATAGATAATGCCCTGTCCTACTTGTACAAATCTGCTAACTTTTGGAATTGCAAAGATTATCCAAGCCAAGATATCATAGAACAACTTTTATTTTAGGGGCCCACGCTTTGGTCTGAATCACGCATGCGTACTAACAAATAGTCTGATCTTGAATTCTGATTGAAATCGAATCGTTACAATCAAAATTTTCATCGCAAAATAAACTATACTGCACACCACACTAAAACATGTATAGAAAAGATTCGAGATGATTCTATAACTTACCCCACTAAATGACGGTCCTCCTGCCCATACAATCTCTTATAATGTATTTTCACCAAAATCAGTCAGGTCGAGTTTCTTGGCAGCCAGCTGCAGGTATCGTATCTCAGCTTCTAGAGTAAGTACAAACACGGGATAAAGTGGGGTTTCAAGTTCATTTCAAATGCTACAACATGGTGAAAATGGAATATTGATAACTAATTCGTGTAATGAGCACTGATTACATGAATTTTAGTACTCTCTGAGCCGTCTGCTCTAGATTTAGCTTCCTTAAGTCAATATCTTTACAGTCAAAAATCAATAAGATCGCAAATTAAAAAATATATGGTTTTCTGCATAGATAATGCCCTGTCTTACTTGTACAAATCTGCTAACTTTTGGAATTGCAAAGATTATCCAAGCCAAGATATCATAGAACAACTTTTATTTTAGGGGCCCACGCTTTGGTCTGAATCACGCATGCGTACTAACAAATAGTCTGATCTTGAATTCTGATTGAAATCGAATCGTTACAATCAAAATTTTCATCGCAAAATAAACTATACTGCACACCACACTAAAACATGTATAGAAAAGATTCGAGATGATTCTATAACTTACCCCACTAAATGACGGTCCTCCTGCCCATACAATCTCTTATAATGTATTTTCACCAAAATCAGTCAGGTCGAGTTTCTTGGCAGCCAGCTGCAGGTATCGTATCTCAGCTTCTAGAGTAAGTACAAACACGGGATAAAGTGCGTTTTAAAGTTCATTTCAAATGCTACAACATGGTGAAAATGGAATATTGATAACTAATTCGTGTAATGAGCACTGATTACATGAACTTTAGTACTCTCTGAGCCGTCTGCTCTAGATTTAGCTGCCTTAAGTCAATATCTTTACAGTCAAAACTCAATAAGATCGCAAATTACAAAATATCTGATTTTCTGCATAGATAATGCCCTGTCCTACTTGTACAAATCTGCTAACTTTTGGAATTGCAAAGATTATCCAAGCCAAGATATCATAGACCAACTTTTATTTTAGGGGCCCACGCTTTGGTCTGAATCACGCATGCGTACTAACAAATAGTCTGATCTTGAATTCTGATTAAAATCGAATCGTTACAATCAAAATTTTCATCGCAAAATAAACTTTACTGCACACCACACTAAAACATGTATAGAAAAGATTCGAGATGATTCTATAACTTACCCCACTAAATGACGGTCCTCCTGCCCATACAATCTCTTATAATGTATTTTCACCAAAATCAGTCAGGTCGAGTTTCTTGGCAGCCAGCTGCAGGTATCGTATCTCAGCTTCTAGAGTAAGTACAAACACGGGATAAAGTGCGTTTTCAAGTTCATTTCAAATGCTACAACATGGTGAAAATGGAATATTGATAACTAATTCCTGTAATGAGCACTGATTACATGAACTTTAGTACTCTCTGAGGCGTCTGCTCTAGATTTAGCTTCCTTAAGTCAATATCTTTACAGTCAAAACTCAATAAGATCGCAAATTACAAAATATCTGATTTTCTGCATAGATAATGCCCTGTCCTACTTGTACAAATCTGCTAACTTTTGGAATTGCAAAGATTATCCAAGCCAAGATATCATAGAGCAACTTTCATTTTAGGGGTTCACGCTTTGGTCTGAATCACGCATGCGTACTAACAAATAGTCTGATCTTGAATTCTGATTGAAATCGAATCGTTACAATCAAAATTTTCATCGCAAAATAAACTTTACTGCACACCACACTAAAACATGTATAGAAAAGATTCGAGATAATTCTATAACTTACCCCCCTAAATGACGGTCCTCCTGCCCATACAATCTCTTATAATGTATTTTCACCAAAATCAGTCAGGTCGAGTTTCTTGGCAGCCAGCTGCAGGTATCGTATCTCAGCTTCTAGAGTAAGTACAAACACGGGATAAAGTGCGTTTTAAAGTTCATTTCAAATGCTACAACATGGTGAAAATGGAATATTGATAACTAATTCGTGTAATGAGCACTGATTACATGAACTTTAGTACTCTCTGAGCCGTCTGCTCTAGATTTAGCTGCCTTAAGTCAATATCTTTACAGTCAAAACTCAATAAGATCGCAAATTACGAAATATCTGATTTTCTGCATAGATAATGCCCTGTCCTACTTGTACAAATCTGCTAACTTTTGGAATTGCAAAGATTATCCAAGCCAAGATATCATAGAACAACTTTTATTTTAGGGGCCCACGCTTTGGTCTGAATCACGCATGCGTACTAACAAATAGTCTGATCTTGAATTCTGATTGAAATCGAATCGTTACAATCAAAATTTTCATCGCAAAATAAACTTTACTGCACACCACACTAAAACATGTATAGAAAAGATTCGAGATGATTCTATAACTTACCCCACTAAATGACGGTCCTCCTGCCCATACAATCTCTTATAATGTATTTTCACCAAAATCAGTCAGGTCGAGTTTCTTGGCAGCCAGCTGCAGGTATCGTATCTCAGCTTCTAGAGTAAGTACAAACACGGGATAAAGTGCGTTTTAAAGTTCATTTCAAATGCTACAACATGGTGAAAATGGAATATTGATAACTAATTCGTGTAATGAGCACTGATTACATGAACTTTAGTACTCTCTGAGCCGTCTGCTCTAGATTTAGCTGCCTTAAGTCAATATCTTTACAGTCAAAACTCAATAAGATCGCAAATTACGAAATATCTGATTTTCTGCATAGATAATGCCCTGTCCTACTTGTACAAATCTGCTAACTTTTGGAATTGCAAAGATTATCCAAGCCAAGATATCATAGACCAACTTTTATTTTAGGGGCCCACGCTTTGGTCTGAATCACGCATGCGTACTAACAAATAGTCTGATCTTGAATTCTGATTGAAATCGAATCGTTACAATCAAAATTTTCATCGCAAAATAAACTTTACTGCACACCACACTAAAACATGTATAGAAAAGATTCGAGATGATTCTATAACTTACCCCCCTAAATGACGGTCCTCCTGCCCATACAATCTCTTATAATGTATTTTCACCAAAATCAGTCAGGTCGAGTTTCTTGGCAGCCAGCTGCAGGTATCGTATCTCAGCTTCTAGAGTAAGTACAAACACGGGATAAAGTGCGTTTTAAAGTTCATTTCAAATGCTACAACATGGTGAAAATGGAATATTGATAACTAATTCGTGTAATGAGCACTGATTACATGAACTTTAGTACTCTCTGAGCCGTCTGCTCTAGATTTAGCTGCCTTAAGTCAATATCTTTACAGTCAAAACTCAATAGGGTCGCAAATTACGAAATATCTGATTTTCTGCATAGATAATCCCCTGTCCTACTTGTACAAATCTGCTAACTTTTGGAATTGCAAAGATTATCCAAGCCAAGATATCATAGAACAACTTTTATTTTAGGGGCCCACGCTTTGGTCTGAATCACGCATGCGTACTAACAAATAGTCTGATCTTGAATTCTGATTAAAATCGAATCGTTACAATCAAAATTTTCATCGCAAAATAAACTTTACTGCACACCACACTAAAACATGTATAGAAAAGATTCGAAATGATTCTATAACTTTTCCCCCTAAATGACGGTCCTCCTGCCCATACAATCTCTTATAATGTATTTTCACCAAAATCAGTCAGGTCGAGTTTCTTGGCAGCCAGCTGCAGGTATCGTATCTCAGCTTCTAGAGTAAGTACAAACACGGGATAAAGTGCGTTTTCAAGTTCATTTCAAATGCTACAACATGGTGAAAATGGAATATTGATAACTAATTCGTGTAATGAGCACTGATTACATGAACTTTAGTACTCTCTGAGCCGTCTGCTCTAGATTTAGCTGCCTTAAGTCAATATCTTTACAGTCAAAACTCAATAAGGTCGCAAATTACGAAATATCTGATTTTCTGCATAGATAATCCCCTGTCCTACTTGTACAAATCTGCTAACTTTTGGAATTGCAAAGATTATCCAAGCCAAGATATCATAGAACAACGTTTATTTTAGGGGCCCACGCTTTGGTCTGAATCACGCATGCGTACTAACAAATAGTCTGATCTTGAATTCTGATTGAAATCGAATCGTTACAATCAAAATTTTCATCGCAAAATAAACTTTACTGCACACCACACTAAAACATGTATAGAAAAGATTCGAAATGATTCTATAACTTTTCCCCCTAAATGACGGTCCTCCTGCCCATACAATCTCTTATAATGTATTTTCACCAAAATCAGTCAGGTCGAGTTTCTTGGCAGCCAGCTGCAGGTATCGTATCTCAGCTTCTAGAGTAAGTACAAACACGGGATAAAGTGCGTTTTAAAGTTCATTTCAAATGCTACAACATGGTGAAAATGGAATATTGATAACTAATTCGTGTAATAAGCACTTATTACATGAACTTTAGTACTCTCTGAGCCGTCTGCTCTAGATTTAGCTTCCTTAAGTCAATATCTTTACAGTCAAAACTCAATAAGATCGCAAATTACGAAATATCTGATTTTCTGCATAGATAATGCCCTGTCCTACTTGTACAAATCTGCTAACTTTTGGAATTGCAAAGATTATCCAAGCCAAGATATCATAGAACAACTTTTATTTTAGGGGCCCACGCTTTGGTCTGAATCACGCATGCGTACTAACAAATAGTCTGATCTTGAATTCTGATTGAAATCGAATCGTTACAATCAAAATTTTCATCGCAAAATAAACTTTACTGCACACCACACTAAAACATGTATAGAAAAGATTCGAGATGATTCTATAACTTACCCCCCTAAATGACGGTCCTCCTGCCCATACAATCTCTTATAATGTATTTTCACCAAAATCAGTCAGGTCGAGTTTCTTGGCAGCCAGCTGCAGGTATCGTATCTCAGCTTCTAGAGTAAGTACAAACACGGGATAAAGTGCGTTTTCAAGTTCATTTCAAATGCTACAACATGGTGAAAATGGAATATTGATAACTAATTCGTGTAATGAGCACTGATTACATGAACTTTAGTACTCTCTGAGCCGTCTGCTCTAGATTTAGCTGCCTTAAGTCAATATCTTTACAGTCAAAACTCAATAAGATCGCAAATTACGAAATATCTGATTTTCTGCATAGATAATGCCCTGTCCTACTTGTACAAATCTGCTAACTTTTGGAATTGCAAAGATTATCCAAGCCAAGATATCATAGAACAACTTTTATTTTAGGGGCCCACGCTTTGGTCTGAATCACGCATGCGTACTAACAAATAGTCTGATCTTGAATTCTGATTGAAATCGAATCGTTACAATCAAAATTTTCATCGCAAAATAAACTTTACTGCACACCACACTAAAACATGTATAGAAAAGATTCGAGATGATTCTATAACTTACCCCCCTAAATGACGGTCCTCCTGCCCATACAATCTCTTATAATGTATTTTCACCAAAATCAGTAGGGTCGAGTTTCTTGACAGCCAGCTGCAGGTATCGTATCTCAGCTTCTAGAGTAAGTACAAACACGGGATAAAGTGCGTTTTCAAGTTCATTTCAAATGCTACAACATGGTGAAAATGGAATATTGATAACTAATTCGTGTAATGAGCACTGATTACATGAACTTTAGTACTCTCTGAGCCGTCTGCTCTAGATTTAGCTGCCTTAAGTCAATATCTTTACAGTCAAAACTCAATAAGGTCGCAAATTACGAAATATCTGATTTTCTGCATAGATAATCCCCTGTCCTACTTGTAGAAATCTGCTAACTTTTGGAATTGCAAAGATTATCCAAGCCAAGATATCATAGAACAACTTTTATTTTAGGGGCCCACGCTTTGGTCTGAATCACGCATGCGTACTAACAAATAGTCTGATCTTGAATTCTGATTAAAATCGAATCGTTACAATCAAAATTTTCATCGCAAAATAAACTTTACTGCACACCACACTAAAACATGTATAGAAAAGATTCGAAATGATTCTATAACTTTTCCCCCTAAATGACGGTCCTCCTGCCCATACAATCTCTTATAATGTATTTTCACCAAAATCAGTCAGGTCGAGTTTCTTGGCAGCCAGCTGCAGGTATCGTATCTCAGCTTCTAGAGTAAGTACAAACACGGGATAAAGTGCGTTTTAAAGTTCATTTCAAATGCTACAACATGGTGAAAATGGAATATTGATAACTAATTCGTGTAATAAGCACTGATTACATGAACTTTAGTACTCTCTGAGCCGTCTGCTCTAGATTTAGCTGCCTTAAGTCAATATCTTTACAGTCAAAACTCAATAAGATCGCAAATTACGAAATATCTGATTTTCTGCATAGATAATGCCCTGTCCTACTTGTACAAATCTGCTAACTTTTGGAATTGCAAAGATTATCCAAGCCAAGATATCATAGAACAACTTTTATTTTAGGGGCCCACGCTTTGGTCTGAATCACGCATGCGTACTAACAAATAGTCTGATCTTGAATTCTGATTGAAATCGAATCGTTACAATCAAAATTTTCATCGCAAAATAAACTTTACTGCACACCACACTAAAACATGTATAGAAAAGATTCGAAATGATTCTATAACTTAACCCCCTAAATGACGGTCCTCCTGCCCATACAATCTCTTATAATGTATTTTCACCAAAATCAGTCAGGTCGAGTTTCTTGGCAGCCAGCTGCAGGTATCGTATCTCAGCTTCTAGAGTAAGTACAAACACGGGATAAAGTGCGTTTTCAAGTTCATTTCAAATGCTACAACATGGTGAAAATGGAATATTGATAACTAATTCGTGTAATAAGCACTTATTACATGAACTTTAGTACTCTCTGAGCCGTCTGCTCTAGATTTAGCTTCCTTAAGTCAATATCTTTACAGTCAAAACTCAATAAGATCGCAAATTACGAAATATCTGATTTTCTGCATAGATAATGCCCTGTCCTACTTGTACAAATCTGCTAACTTTTGGAATTGCAAAGATTATCCAAGCCAAGATATCATAGAACAACTTTTATTTTAGGGGCCCACGCTTTGGTCTGAATCACGCATGCGTACTAACAAATAGTCTGATCTTGAATTCTGATTGAAATCGAATCGTTACAATCAAAATTTTCATCGCAAAATAAACTTTACTGCACACCACACTAAAACATGTATAGAAAAGATTCGAGATGATTCTATAACTTACCCCCCTAAATGACGGTCCTCCTGCCCATACAATCTCTTATAATGTATTTTCACCAAAATCAGTCAGGTCGAGTTTCTTGGCAGCCAGCTGCAGGTATCGTATCTCAGCTTCTAGAGTAAGTACAAACACGGGATAAAGTGCGTTTTCAAGTTCATTTCAAATGCTACAACATGGTGAAAATGGAATATTGATAACTAATTCGTGTAATGAGCACTGATTACATGAACTTTAGTACTCTCTGAGCCGTCTGCTCTAGATTTAGCTGCCTTAAGTCAATATCTTTACAGTCAAAACTCAATAAGGTCGCAAATTACGAAATATCTGATTTTCTGCATAGATAATGCCCTGTCCTACTTGTACAAATCTGCTAACTTTTGGAATTGCAAAGATTATCAAAGCCAAGATATCATAGAACAACTTTTATTTTAGGGGCCCACGCTTTGGTCTGAACCACGCATGCGTACTAACAAATAGTCTGATCTTGAATTCTGATTGAAATCGAATCGTTACAATCAAAATTTTCATCGCAAAATAAACTTTACTGCACACCACACTAAAACATGTATAGAAAAGATTCGAGATGATTCTATAACTTACTCTCCTAAATGACGGTCCTCCTGCCCATACAATCTCTTATAATGTATTTTCACCAAAATCAGTCAGGTCGAGTTTCTTGGCAGCCAGCTGCAGGTAACGTATCTCAGCTTCTAGAGTAAGTACAAACACGGGATAAAGTGCGTTTTAAAGTTCATTTCAAATGCTACAACATGGTGAAAATGGAATATTGATAACTAATTGGTGTAATGAGCACGGATTACATGAACTTTAGTACCCTCTGAGCCGTCTGCTCTCGATTTAGCTGCCTTAAGTCAATATCTTTACAGTCAAAACTCAATAAGATCGCAAATTACGAAATATCTGATTTTCTGCATAGATAATGCCCTGTCCTACTTGTACAAATCTGCTAACTTTTGGAATTGCAAAGATTATCCAAGCCAAGATATCATAGAACAACTTTTATTTTAGGGGCCCACGCTTTGGTCTAAATCACGCATGCGTACTAACAAATAGTCTGATCTTGAATTCTGATTGAAATCGAATCGTTACAATCAAAATTTTCATCGCAAAATAAACTTTACTGCACACCACACTAAAACATGTATAGAAAAGATTTGAAATGATTCTATAACTTACGCCCCTAAATGACGGTCCTCCTGCCCATACAATCTCTTATAATGTATTTTCACCAAAATCAGTCAGGTCGAGTTTCTTGGCAGCCAGCTGCAGGTATCGTATCTCAGCTTCTAGAGTAAGTACAAACACGGGATAAAGTGCGTTTTTAAGTTCATTTCAAATGCTACAACATGGTGAAAATGGAATATTGATAACTAATTCGTGTAATGAGCACTAATTACATGAACTTTAGTACCCTCTGACCCGTCTGCTTTAGATTTAGCTGCTTTAAGTCAATATCTTTACAGTCAAAACTCAATAAGATCGCAAATTACGAAATATCTGATTTTCTGCATAGATAATGCCCTGTCCTACTTGTACAAATCTGCTAACTTTTGGAATTGCAAAGATTATCCAAGCCAAGATATCATAGAACAACTTTTATTTTAGGGGCCCACGCTTTGGTCTGAATCACGCATGCGTACTAACAAATAGTCTGATCTTGAATTCTGATTGAAATCGAATCGTTACAATCAAAATTTTCATCGCAAAATAAACTTTACTGCACACCACACTAAAACATGTATAGAAAAGATTCGAAATGATTCTATAACTTTCCTCCCTAAATGACGGTCCTCCTGCCCATACAATCTCTTATAATGTATTTTCACCAAAATCAGTCAGGTCGAGTTTCTTGGCAGCCAGCTCCAGGTATCGTATCTCAGCATCTAGAGTAAGTACAAACACGGGATAAAGTGCGTTTTAAAGTTCATTTCAAATGCTACAACATGGTGAAAATGGAATATTGATAACTAATTCGTGTAATGAGCACTGATTACATGAACTTTAGTACTCTCTGAGCCGTCTGCTCTAGATTTAGCTGCCTTAAGTCAATATCTTTACAGTCAAAACTCAATAAGATCGCAAATTACGAAATATCTGATTTTCTGCATAGATAATGCCCTGTCCTACTTGTACAAATCTGCTAACTTTTGGAATTGCAAAGATTATCCAAGCCAAGATATCATAGAACAACTTTTATTTTAGGGGCCCACGCTTTGGTCTGAATCACGCATGCGTACTAACAAATAGTCTGATCTTGAATTCTGATTGAAATCGAATCGTTACAATCAAAATTTTCATCGCAAAATAAACTTTACTGCACACCACACTAAAACATGTATAGAAAAGATTCGAGATGATTCTATAACTTACCCCCCTAAATGACGGTCCTCCTGCCCATACAATCTCTTTTAATGTATTTTCACCAAAATCAGTCAGGTCGAGTTTCTTGGCAGCCAGCTGCAGGTATCGTATCTCAGCTTCTAGAGTAAGTACAAACACGGGATAAAGTGCGTTTTAAAGTTCATTTCAAATGCTACAACATGGTGAAAATGGAATATTGATAACTAATTGGTGTAATGAGCACTGATTACATGAACTTTAGTACCCTCTGAGCCGTCTGCTCTCGATTTAGCTGCCTTAAGTCAATATCTTTACAGTCAAAACTCAATAAGATCGCAAATTACGAAATATCTGATTTTCTGCATAGATAATGCCCTGTCCTACTTGTACAAATCTGCTAACTTTTGAAATTTGCAAAGATTATCCAAGCCAAGATATCATAGAACAACTTTTATTTTAGGGGCCCACGCTTTGGTCTGAATCACGCATGCGTACTAACAAATAGTCTGATCTTGAATTCTGATTGAAATCGAATCGTTACAATCAAAATTTTCATCGCAAAATAAACTTTACTGCACACCACACTAAAACATGTATAGAAAGGATTCGAGATGATTCTATAACTTACCCCCCTAAATGACGGTCCTCCTGCCCATACAATCTCTTATAATGTATTTTCACCAAAATCAGTCAGCTCGAGTTTCTTGGCAGCCAGCTCCAGGTATCGTATCTCAGCTTCTAGAGTAAGTACAAACACGGGATAAAGTGCGTTTTAAAGTTCATTTCAAATGCTACAACATGGTGAAAATGGAATATTGATAACTAATTCGTGTAATGAGCACTGATTACATGAACTTTAGTACTCTCTGAGCCGTCTGCTCTAGATTTAGCTGCCTTAAGTCAATATCTTTACAGTCAAAACTCAATAAGATCGCAAATTACGAAATATCTGATTTTCTGCATAGATAATGCCCTGTCCTACTTGTACAAATCTGCTAACTTTTGGAATTGCAAAGATTATCCAAGCCAAGATATCATAGAACAACTTTTATTTTAGGGGCCCACGCTTTGGTCTGAACCACGCATGCGTACTAACAAATAGTCTGATCTTGAATTCTGATTGAAATCGAATCGTTACAATCAAAATTTTCATCGCAAAATAAACTTTACTGCACACCACACTAAAACATGTATAGAAAAGATTCGAGATGATTCTATAACTTACCCCCCTAAATGACGGTCCTCCTGCCCATACAATCTCTTATAATGTATTTTCACCAAAATCAGTCAGGTCGAGTTTCTTGGCAGCCAGCTGCAGGTATCGTATCTCAGCTTCTAGAGTAAGTACAAACACGGGATAAAGTGCGTTTTAAAGTTCATTTCAAATGCTACAACATGGTGAAAATGGAATATTGATAACTAATTCGTGTAATGAGCACTGATTACATGAACTTTAGTACTCTCTGAGCCGTCTGCTCTAGATTTAGCTGCCTTAAGTCAATATCTTTACAGTCAAAACTCAATAAGATCGCAAATTACGAAATATCTGATTTTCTGCATAGATAATGCCCTGTCCTACTTGTACAAATCTGCTAACTTTTGGAATTGCAAAGATTATCCAAGCCAAGATATCATAGAACAACTTTTATTTTAGGGGCCCACGCTTTGGTCTGAATCACGCATGCGTACTAACAAATAGTCTGATCTTGAATTCTGATTGAAATCGAATCGTTACAATCAAAATTTTCATCGCAAAATAAACTTTACTGCACACCACACTAAAACATGTATAGAAAAGATTCGAGATGATTCTATAACTTACCCCCCTAAATGACGGTCCTCCTGCCCATACAATCTCTTATAATGTATTTTCACCAAAATCAGTCAGGTCGAGTTTCTTGGCAGCCAGCTGCAGGTATCGTATCTCAGCTTCTAGAGTAAGTACAAACACGGGATAAAGTGCGTTTTAAAGTTCATTTCAAATGCTACAACATGGTGAAAATGGAATATTGATAACTAATTGGTGTAATGAGCACTGATTACATGAACTTTAGTACCCTCTGAGCCGTCTGCTCTCGATTTAGCTGCCTTAAGTCAATATCTTTACAGTCAAAACTCAATAAGATCGCAAATTACGAAATATCTGATTTTCTGCATAGATAATGCCCTGTCCTACTTGTACAAATCTGCTAACTTTTGGAATTGCAAAGATTATCCAAGCCAAGATATCATAGAACAACTTTTATTTTAGGGGCCCACGCTTTGGTCTGAATCACGCATGCGTACTAACAAATAGTCTGATCTTGAATTCTGATTGAAATCGAATCGTTACAATCAAAATTTTCATCGCAAAATAAACTTTACTGCACACCACACTAAAACATGTATAGAAAAGATTCGAGATGATTCTATAACTTACCCCCCTAAATGACGGTCCTCCTGCCCATACAATCTCTTATAATGTATTTTCACCAAAATCAGTCAGCTCGAGTTTCTTGGCAGCCAGCTGCAGGTATCGTATCTCAGCTTCTAGAGTAAGTACAAACACGGGATAAAGTGCGTTTTAAAGTTCATTTCAAATGCTACAACATGGTGAAAATGGAATATTGATAACTAATTGGTGTAATGAGCACTGATTACATGAACTTTAGTACCCTCTGAGCCGTCTGCTCTCGATTTAGCTGCCTTAAGTCAATATCTTTACAGTCAAAACTCAATAAGATCGCAAATTACGAAATATCTGATTTTCTGCATAGATAATGCCCTGTCCTACTTGTACAAATCTGCTAACTTTTGGAATTGCAAAGATTATCCAAGCCAAGATATCATAGAACAACTTTTATTTTAGGGGCCCACGCTTTGGTCTGAATCACGCATGCGTACTAACAAATAGTCTGATCTTGAATTCTGATTGAAATCGAATCGTTACAATCAAAATTTTCATCGCAAAATAAACTTTACTGCACACCACACTAAAACATGTATAGAAAAGATTCGAGATGATTCTATAACTTACCCCCCTAAATGACGGTCCTCCTGCCCATACAATCTCTTATAATGTATTTTCACCAAAATCAGTCAGCTCGAGTTTCTTGGCAGCCAGCTGCAGGTATCGTATCTCAGCTTCTAGAGTAAGTACAAACACGGGATAAAGTGCGTTTTAAAGTTCATTTCAAATGCTACAACATGGTGAAAATGGAATATTGATAACTAATTCGTGTAATGAGCACTAATTACATGAACTTTAGTACTCTCTGAGCCGTCTGCTCTAGATTTAGCTGCCTTAAGTCAATATCTTTACAGTCAAAACTCAATAAGATCGCAAATTACGAAATATCTGATTTTCTGCATAGATAATGCCCTGTCCTACTTGTACAAATCTGCTAACTTTTGGAATTGCAAAGATTATCCAAGCCAAGATATCATAGAACAACTTTTATTTTAGGGGCCCACGCTTTGGTCTAAATCACGCATGCGTACTAACAAATAGTCTGATCTTGAATTCTGATTGAAATCGAATCGTTACAATCAAAATTTTCATCGCAAAATAAACTTTACTGCACACCACACTAAAACATGTATAGAAAAGATTTGAAATGATTCTATAACTTACCCCCCTAAATGACGGTCCTTCTGCCCATACAATCTCTTATAATGTATTTTCACCAAAATTAGTCAGGTCGAGTTTCTTGGCAGCCAGCTGCAGGTATCGTATCTCAGCTTCTAGAGTAAGTACAAACACGGGATAAAGTGCGTTTTTAAGTTCATTTCAAATGCTACAACATGGTGAAAATGGAATATTGATAACTAATTCGTGTAATGAGCACTGATTACATGAACTTTAGTACCCTCTGACCCGTCTGCTTTAGATTTAGCTGCTTTAAGTCAATATCTTTACAGTCAAAACTCAATAAGATCGCAAATTACGAAATATCTGATTTTCTGCATAGATAATGCCCTGTCCTACTTGTACAAATCTGCTAACTTTTGGAATTGCAAAGATTATCCAAGCCAGGATATCATAGACCAACTTTTATTTTAGGGGCCCACGCTTTGGTCTGAATCACGCATGCGTACTAACAAATAGTCTGATCTTGAATTCTGATTGAAATCGAATCGTTACAATCAAAATTTCCATCGGAAAAAAAACTTTACTGCACACCACACTAAAACATGTATAGAAAAGATTCGAAATGATTCTATAACTTTCCTCCCTAAGTGACGGTCCTCCTGCCCATACAATCTCTTATAATGTATTTTCACCAAAATCAGTCAGGTCGAGTTTCTTGGCAGCCAGCTGCAGGTATCGTATCTCAGCTTCTAGAGTAAGTACAAACACGGGATAAAGTGCGTTTTAAAGTTCATTTCAAATGCTACAACATGGTGAAAATGGAATATTGATAACTAATTGGTGTAATGAGCACTGATTACATGAACTTTAATACTCTCTGAGCCGTCTGCTCTAGATTTAGCTGCCTTAAGTCAATATCTTTACAGTCAAAACTCAATAAGATCGCAAATTACAAAATATCTGATTTTCTGCATAGATAATGCCCTGTCCTACTTGTACAAATCTGCTAACTTTTGGAATTGCAAAGATTATCCAAGCCAAGATATCATAGAACAACTTTTATTTTAGGGGCCCACGCTTTGGTCTGAATCACGCATGCGTACTAACAAATAGTCTGATCTTGAATTCTGATTGAAATCGAATCGTTACAATCAAAATTTTCATCGCAAAATAAACTTTACTGCACACCACACTAAAACATGTATAGAAAAGATTCGAGATGATTCTATAACTTACCCCCCTAAATGACGGTCCTCCTGCCCATACAATCTCTTATAATGTATTTTCACCAAAATCAGTCAGCTCGAGTTTCTTGGCAGCCAGCTGCAGGTATCGTATCTCAGCTTCTAGAGTAAGTACAAACACGGGATAAAGTGCGTTTTAAAGTTCATTTCAAATGCTACAACATGGTGAAAATGGAATATTGATAACTAATTCGTGTAATGAGCACTAATTACATGAACTTTAGTACTCTCTGAGCCGTCTGCTCTAGATTTAGCTGCCTTAAGTCAATATCTTTACAGTCAAAACTCAATAAGATCGCAAATTACGAAATATCTGATTTTCTGCATAGATAATGCCCTGTCCTACTTGTACAAATCTGCTAACTTTTGGAATTGCAAAGATTATCCAAGCCAAGATATCATAGAACAACTTTTATTTTAGGGGCCCACGCTTTGGTCTGAACCACGCATGCGTACTAACAAATAGTCTGATCTTGAATTCTGATTGAAATCGAATCGTTACAATCAAAATTTTCATCGCAAAATAAACTTTACTGCACACCACACTAAAACATGTATAGAAAAGATTCGAGATGATTCTATAACTTACCCCCCTAAATGACGGTCCTCCTGCCCATACAATCTCTTATAATGTATTTTCACCAAAATCAGTCAGGTCGAGTTTCTTGGCAGCCAGCTGCAGGTATCGTATCTCAGCTTCTAGAGTAAGTACAAACACGGGATAAAGTGCGTTTTAAAGTTCATTTCAAATGCTACAACATGGTGAAAATGGAATATTGATAACTAATTCGTGTAATGAGCACTGATTACATGAACTTTAGTACCCTCTGAGCCGTCTGCTCTCGGTTTAGCTGCCTTAAGTCAATATCTTTACAGTCAAAACTCAATAAGATCGCAAATTACGAAATATCTGATTTTCTGCATAGATAATGCCCTGTCCTACTTGTACAAATCTGCTAACTTTGGAATTGTAAAGATTATCCAAGCCAAGATATCATAGACCAACTTTTATTTTAGGAGCCCACGCTTTGGTCTGAATCACGCATGCGTACTAACAAATAGTCTGATCTTGAATTCTGATTGAAATCGAATCGTTACAATCAAAATTTTCATCGCAAAATAAACTTTACTGCACACCACACTAAAACATGTATAGAAAAGATTCGAGATGATTCTATAACTTACTCTCCTAAATGACGGTCCTCCTGCCCATACAATCTCTTATAATGTATTTTCACCAAAATCAGTCAGGTCGAGTTTCTTGGCAGCCAGCTGCAGGTATCGTATCTCAGCTTCTAGAGTAAGTACAAACACGGGATAAAGTGCGTTTTAAAGTTCATTTCAAATGCTACAACATGGTGAAAATGGAATATTGATAACTAATTGGTGTATTGAGCACTGATTACATGAACTTTAGTACCCTCTGAGCCGTCTGCTCTCGATTTAGCTGCCTTAAGTCAATATCTTTACAGTCAAAACTCAATAAGATCGCAAATTACGAAATATCTGATTTTCTGCATAGATAATGCCCTGTCCTACTTGTACAAATCTGCTAACTTTTGGAATTGCAAAGATTATCCAAGCCAAGATATCATAGAACAACTTTTATTTTAGGGGCCCACGCTTTGGTCTAAATCACGCATGCGTACTAACAAATAGTCTGATCTTGAATTCTGATTGAAATCGAATCGTTACAATCAAAATTTTCATCGCAAAATAAACTTTACTGCACACCACACTAAAACATGTATAGAAAAGATTTGAAATGATTCTATAACTTACCCCCCTAAATGACGGTCCTTCTGCCCATACAATCTCTTATAATGTATTTTCACCAAAATTAGTCAGGTCGAGTTTCTTGGCAGCCAGCTGCAGGTATCGTATCTCAGCTTCTAGAGTAAGTACAAACACGGGATAAAGTGCGTTTTTAAGTTCATTTCAAATGCTACAACATGGTGAAAATGGAATATTGATAACTAATTCGTGTAATGAGCACTGATTACATGAACTTTAGTACCCTCTGACCCGTCTGCTTTAGATTTAGCTGCTTTAAGTCAATATCTTTACAGTCAAAACTCAATAAGATCGCAAATTACGAAATATCTGATTTTCTGCATAGATAATGCCCTGTCCTACTTGTACAAATCTGCTAACTTTTGGAATTGCAAAGATTATCCAAGCCAGGATATCATAGACCAACTTTTATTTTAGGGGCCCACGCTTTGGTCTGAATCACGCATGCGTACTAACAAATAGTCTGATCTTGAATTCTGATTGAAATCGAATCGTTACAATCAAAATTTCCATCGGAAAATAAACTTTACTGCACACCACACTAAAACATGTATAGAAAAGATTCGAAATGATTCTATAACTTTCCTCCCTAAGTGACGGTCCTCCTGCCCATACAATCTCTTATAATGTATTTTCACCAAAATCAGTCAGGTCGAGTTTCTTGGCAGCCAGCTGCAGGTATCGTATCTCAGCTTCTAGAGTAAGTACAAACACGGGATAAAGTGCGTTTTAAAGTTCATTTCAAATGCTACAACATGGTGAAAATGGAATATTGATAACTAATTCGTGTAATGAGCACTGATTACATGAACTTTAATACTCTCTGAGCCGTCTGCTCTAGATTTAGCTGCCTTAAGTCAATATCTTTACAGTCAAAACTCAATAAGATCGCAAATTACAAAATATCTGATTTTCTGCATAGATAATGCCCTGTCCTACTTGTACAAATCTGCTAACTTTTGGAATTGCAAAGATTATCCAAGCCAAGATATCATAGAACAACTTTTATTTTAGGGGCCCACGCTTTGGTCTGAATCACGCATGCGTACTAACAAATAGTCTGATCTTGAATTCTGATTGAAATCGAATCGTTACAATCAAAATTTTCATCGCAAAATAAACTTTACTGCACACCACACTAAAACATGTATAGAAAAGATTCGAAATGATTCTATAACTTACCCCCCTAAATGACGGTCCTCCTGCCCATACAATCTCTTATAATGTGTTTTCACCAAAATCAGTCAGGTCGAGTTTCTTGGCAGCCAGCTGCAGGTATCGTATCTCAGCTTCTAGAGTAAGTACAAACACGGGATAAAGTGCGTTTTAAAGTTCATTTCAAATGCTACAACATGGTGAAAATGGAATATTGATAACTAATTGGTGTAATGAGCACTGATTACATCAACTTTAGTACCCTCTGAGCCGTCTGCTCTCGATTTAGCTGCCTTAAGTCAATATCTTTACAGTCAAAACTCAATAAGATCGCAAATTACGAAATATCTGATTTTCTGCATAGATAATGCCCTGTCCTACTTGTACAAATCTGCTAACTTTTGGAATTGCAAAGATTATCCAAGCCAAGATATCATAGAATAACTTTTATTTTAGGGGCCCACGCTTTGGTCTGAATCACGCATGCGTACTAACAAATAGTCTGATCTTGAATTCTGATTGAAATCGAATCGTTACAATTAAAATTTTCATCGCAAAATAAACTTTACTGCACACCACACTAAAACATGTATAGAAAAGATTCGAGATGATTCTACAACTTACCCCCCTAAATGACGGTCCTCCTGCCCATACAATCTCTTATAATGTGTTTTCACCAAAATCAGTCAGGTCGAGTTTCTTGGCAGCCAGCTGCAGGTATCGTATCTCAGCTTCTAGAGTAAGTACAAACACGGGATAAAGTGCGTTTTAAAGTTCATTTCAAATGCTACAACATGGTGAAAATGGAATATTGATAACTAATTCGTGTCATGAGCACTGATTACATGAACTTTAGTACCCTCTGAGCCGTCTGCTCTCGATTTAGCTGCCTTAAGTCAATATCTTTACAGTCAAAACTCAATAAGATCGCAAATTACGAAATATCTGATTTTCTGCATAGATAATGCCCTGTCCTACTTGTACAAATCTGCTAACTTTTGGAATTGCAAAGATTATCCAAGCCAAGATATCATAGAACAACTTTTATTTTAGGGGCCCACGCTTTGGTCTGAATCACGCATGCGTACTAACAAATAGTCTGATCTTAAATTCTGATTGAAATCGAATCGTTACAATCAAAATTTTCATCGCAAAATAAACTTTACTGCACACCACACTAAAACATGTATAGAAAAGATTCGAAATGATTCTATAACTTACCCCCCTAAATGACGGTCCTCCTGCCCATACAATCTCTTATAATGTATTTTCACCAAAATCAGTCAGGTCGAGTTTCTTGGCAGCCAGCTGCAGGTATCGTATCTCAGCTTCTAGAGTAAGTACAAACACGGGATAAAGTGCGTTTTAAAGTTCATTTCAAATGCTACAACATGGTGAAAATGGAATATTGATAACTAATTGGTGTAATGAGCACTGATTACATGAACTTTAGTACTCTCTGAGCCGTCTGCTCTAGATTTAGCTGCCTTAAGTCAATATCTTTACAGTCAAAACTCAATAAGATCGCAAATTACGAAATATCTGATTTTCTGCATAGATAATGCCCTGTCCTACTTGTACAAATCTTCTAACTTTTGGAATTGTAAAGATTATCCAAGCCAAGATATCATAGACCAACTTTTATTTTAGGGGCCCACGCTTTGGTCTGAATCACGCATGCGTACTAACAAATAGTCTGATCTTGAATTCTGATTGAAATCGAATCGTTACAATCAAAATTTTCATCGCAAAATAAATTTTACAGCACACCACACTAAAACATGTATAGAAAAGATTCGAGATGATTCTATAACTTACCCCACTAAATGACGGTCCTCCTGCTCATACAATCTCTTATAATGTATTTTCACTAAAATCAGTCAGGTCGAGTTTCTTGGCAGCCAGCTGCAAGTATCGTATCTCAGCTTCTAGAGTAAGTACAAACACGGGATAAAGTGCGTTTTAAAGTTCATTTAAAATGCTACAACATGGTAAAAATGGAATATTGATAACTAATTCGTGTAATGAGCACTGATTACATGAACTTTAGTACTCTCTGAGCCGTCTGCTCTAGATTTAGCTGCCTTAAGTCAATATCTTTAAAGTCAAAACTCAATAAGATCGCAAATTACAAAATATCTGATTTTCTGCATAGATAATGCCCTGTCCTGCTTGTACAAATCTGCTAACTTTTGGAATTGCAAAGATTATCCAAGCCAAGATATCATAGAACAACTTTTATTTTAGGGGCCCACGCTTTGGTCTGAATCACGCATGCGTACTAACAAATAGTCTGATCTTGAATTCTGATTGAAATCGAATCGTTACAATCAAAATTTATATCCCAAAATAAACTTTACTGCACACCACACTAAAACATGTATAGAAAAGATTCGAGATGATTCTATAACTTACCCCACTAAATGACGGTCCTCCTGCCCATACAATCTCTTATAATGTATTTTCACCAAAATCAGTCAGGTCGAGTTTCTTGGCAGCCAGCTGCAGGTATCGTATCTCAGCTTCTAGAGTAAGTACAAACACGGGATAAAGTGCGTTTTAAAGTTCATTTTAAATGCTACAACATGGTTAAAATGGAATATTGATAACTAATTCGTGTAATTAGCACTGATCACATGAACTTTAGTACCCTCTGAGCCGTCTGCTCTAGATTTAGCTGCCTTAAGTCAATATCTTTACAGTCAAAACTCAATAAGATCGCAAATTACGAAATATCTGATTTTCTGCATAGATAATGCCCTGTCCTACTTGTACAAATCTGCTAACTTTTGGAATTGTAAAGATTATCCAAGCCAAGATATCATAGACCAACTTTTATTTTAGAGGCCCACGCTTTGGTCTGAATCACGCATGCGTACTA
The DNA here is from genome assembly GCA_949710005.1 of Ricordea florida. Lineage (NCBI taxonomy): Eukaryota > Metazoa > Cnidaria > Anthozoa > Corallimorpharia > Ricordeidae > Ricordea > Ricordea florida. The sequence continues at coordinate 24,514,582 of OX453273.1, read as the reverse complement.
ACAAATAGTCTGGTCTTGAATTCTGATTGAAATCGAATCGTTACAATCAAAATTTTCATCGCAAAATAAATTTTACAGCACACCACACTAAAACATGTATAGAAAAGATTCGAGATGATTCTACAACTTACCCCACTAAATGACGGTCCTCCTGCCCATACAATCTCTTATAATGTATTTTCACCAAAATCAGTCAGCTCGAGTTACTTGGCAGCCAGCTGCAAGTATCGTATCTCAGCTTCTAGAGTAAGTACAAACACGGGATAAAGTGCGTTTTAAAGTTCATTTCAAATGCTACAACATGGTGAAAATGGAATATTGATAACTAATTCGTGTAATGAGCACTGATTACATGAACTTTAGTACTCTCTAAGCCGTCTGCTCTAGATTTACCTGCCTTAAGTCAATATCTTTAAAGTCAAAACTCAATAAGATCGCAAATTACAAAATTTCTGATTTTCTGCATAGATAATGCCCTGTCCTACTTGTACAAATCTGCTAACTTTTGGAATTGCAAAGATTATCCAAGCCAAGATATCATAGAACAACTTTTATTTTAGGGGCCCACGCTTTGGTCTGAATCACGCATGCGTACTAACAAATAGTCTGATCTTGAATTCTGATTGAAATCGAATCGTTACAATCAAAATTTATATCGCAAAATAAACTTTACTGCACACCACACTAAAACATGTATAGAAAAGATTCGAGATGATTCTATAACTTACCCCACTAAATGACGGTCCTCCTGCCCATACAATCTCTTATAATGTATTTTCACCAAAATCAGTCAGGTCGAGTTTCTTGGCAGCCAGCTGCAGGTATCGTATCTCAGCTTCTAGAGTAAGTACAAACACGGGATAAAGTGCGTTTTAAAGTTCATTTCAAATCCTACAACATGGTAAAAATGGAATATTGATAACTAATTCGTGTAATGAGCACTGATTACATGAACTTTAGTACTCTCTGAGCCGTCTGCTCTAGATTTAGCCTCCTTAAGTCAATATCTTTACAGTCAAAACTTAATAAGATCGCAAATTACAAAATATCTGATTTTCTGCATAGATAATGCCCTGTCCTACTTGTACAAATCTGCTAACTTTTGGAATTGCAAAGATTATCCAAGCCAAGATATCATAGAACAACTTTTATTTTAGGGGCCCACGCTTTGGTCTGAATCACGCATGCGTACTAACAAATAGTCTGATCTTGAATTCTGATTGAAATCGAATCGTTACAATCAAAATTTATATCGCAAAATAATTTTTACTGCACACCACACTAAAACATGTATAGAAAAGATTCGAGATGATTCTATAACTTACCCCCCTAAATGACGGTCCTCCTGCCATTACAATATCTTTTAATGTATTTTCACCAAAATAAGTCAGGTCGAGTTTCTTGGCAGCCAGCTTCAGGTATCGTATCTCAGCTTCTAGAGTAAGTACAAACACGGGATAAAGTGCGTTTTAAAGTTCATTTCAAATGCTACAACATGGTAAAAATGGAATATTGATAACTAATTCGTGTAATGAGCACTGATTACATGAACTTTAGTACTCTCTGAGCCGTCTGCTCTAGATTTAACTGCCTTAAGTCAATATCTTTAAAGTCAAAACTCAATAAGATCGCAAATTACAAAATTTCTGATTTTCTGCATAGATAATGCCCTGTCCTACTTGTACAAATCTGCTAACTTTTGGAATTGCAAAGATTATCCAAGCCAAGATATCATAGAACAACTTTTATTTTAGGGGCCCACGCTTTGGTCTGAATCACGCATGCGTACTAACAAATAGTCTGATCTTGAATTCTGATTGAAATCGAATCGTTACAATCAAAATTTATATCGCAAAATAAACTTTACTGCACACCACACTAAAACATGTATAGAAAAGATTCGAGATGATTCTATAACTTACCCCACTAAATGACGGTCCTCCTGCCCATACAATCTCTTATAATGTATTTTCACCAAAATCAGTCAGGTCGAGTTTCTTGGCAGCCAGCTGCAGGTATCGTATCTCAGCTTCTAGAGTAAGTACAAACACGGGATAAAGTGCGTTTTAAAGTTCATTTCAAATGCTACAACATGGTAAAAATGGAATATTGATAACTAATTCGTGTAATGAGCACTGATTACATGAACTTTAGTACTCTCTGAGCCGTCTGCTCTAGATTTAGCTGCCTTAAGTCAATATCTTTACAGTCAAAACTTAATAAGATCGCAAATTACAAAATATCTGATTTTCTGCATAGATAATGCCCTGTCCTACTTGTACAAATCTGCTAACTTTTGGAATTGCAAAGATTATCCAAGCCAAGATATCATAGAACAACTTTTATTTTAGGGGCCCACGCTTTGGTCTGAACCACGCATGCGTACTAACAAATAGTCTGATCTTGAATTCTGATTGAAATCGAATCGTTACAATCAAAATTTTCATCGCAAAATAAACTTTACTGCACACCACACTAAAACATGTATAGAAAAGATTCGAGATGATTCTATAACTTACCCCCCTAAATGACGGTCCTCCTGCCCATACAATCTCTTATAATGTATTTTCACCAAAATCAGTCAGGTCGAGTTTCTTGGCAGCCAGCTGCAGGTATCGTATCTCAGCTTCTAGAGTAAGTACAAACACGGGATAAAGTGCGTTTTAAAGTTCATTTCAAATGCTACAACATGGTGAAAATGGAATATTGATAACTAATTCGTGTAATGAGCACTGATTACATGAACTTTAGTACCCTCTGAGCCGTCTGCTCTCGATTTAGCTGCCTTAAGTCAATATCTTTACAGTCAAAACTCAATAAGATCGCAAATTACGAAATATCTGATTTTCTGCATAGATAATGCCCTGTCCTACTTGTACAAATCTGCTAACTTTGGAATTGTAAAGATTATCCAAGCCAAGATATCATAGACCAACTTTTATTTTAGGAGCCCACGCTTTGGTCTGAATCACGCATGCGTACTAACAAATAGTCTGATCTTGAATTCTGATTGAAATCGAATCGTTGCAATCAAAATTTTCATCGCAAAATAAACTTTACTGCACACCACACTAAAACATGTATAGAAAAGATTCGAGATGATTCTATAACTTACTCTCCTAAATGACGGTCCTCCTGCCCATACAATCTCTTATAATGTATTTTCACCAAAATCAGTCAGGTCGAGTTTCTTGGCAGCCAGCTGCAGGTATCGTATCTCAGCTTCTAGAGTAAGTACAAACACGGGATAAAGTGCGTTTTAAAGTTCATTTCAAATGCTACAACATGGTGAAAATGGAATATTGATAACTAATTGGTGTATTGAGCACTGATTACATGAACTTTAGTACCCTCTGAGCCGTCTGCTCTCGATTTAGCTGCCTTAAGTTAATATCTTTACAGTCAAAACTCAATAAGATCGCAAATTACGAAATATCTGATTTTCTGCATAGATAATGCCCTGTCCTACTTGTACAAATCTGCTAACTTTTGGAATTGCAAAGATTATCCAAGCCAAGATATCATAGAACAACTTTTATTTTAGGGGCCCACGCTTTGGTCTAAATCACGCATGCGTACTAACAAATAGTCTGATCTTGAATTCTGATTGAAATCGAATCGTTACAATCAAAATTTTCATCGCAAAATAAACTTTACTGCACACCACACTAAAACATGTATAGAAAAGATTTGAAATGATTCTATAACTTACCCCCCTAAATGACGGTCCTTCTGCCCATACAATCTCTTATAATGTATTTTCACCAAAATTAGTCAGGTCGAGTTTCTTGGCAGCCAGCTGCAGGTATCGTATCTCAGCTTCTAGAGTAAGTACAAACACGGGATAAAGTGCGTTTTTAAGTTCATTTCAAATGCTACAACATGGTGAAAATGGAATATTGATAACTAATTCGTGTAATGAGCACTGATTACATGAACTTTAGTACCCTCTGACCCGTCTGCTTTAGATTTAGCTGCTTTAAGTCAATATCTTTACAGTCAAAACTCAATAAGATCGCAAATTACGAAATATCTGATTTTCTGCATAGATAATGCCCTGTCCTACTTGTACAAATCTGCTAACTTTTGGAATTGCAAAGATTATCCAAGCCAGGATATCATAGACCAACTTTTATTTTAGGGGCCCACGCTTTGGTCTGAATCACGCATGCGTACTAACAAATAGTCTGATCTTGAATTCTGATTGAAATCGAATCGTTACAATCAAAATTTCCATCGGAAAATAAACTTTACTGCACACCACACTAAAACATGTATAGAAAAGATTCGAAATGATTCTATAACTTTCCTCCCTAAGTGACGGTCCTCCTGCCCATACAATCTCTTATAATGTATTTTCACCAAAATCAGTCAGGTCGAGTTTCTTGGCAGCCAGCTGCAGGTATCGTATCTCAGCTTCTAGAGTAAGTACAAACACGGGATAAAGTGCGTTTTAAAGTTCATTTCAAATGCTACAACATGGTGAAAATGGAATATTGATAACTAATTCGTGTAATGAGCACTGATTACATGAACTTTAATACTCTCTGAGCCGTCTGCTCTAGATTTAGCTGCCTTAAGTCAATATCTTTACAGTCAAAACTCAATAAGATCGCAAATTACAAAATATCTGATTTTCTGCATAGATAATGCCCTGTCCTACTTGTACAAATCTGCTAACTTTTGGAATTGCAAAGATTATCCAAGCCAAGATATCATAGAACAACTTTTATTTTAGGGGCCCACGCTTTGGTCTGAATCACGCATGCGTACTAACAAATAGTCTGATCTTGAATTCTGATTGAAATCGAATCGTTACAATCAAAATTTTCATCGCAAAATAAACTTTACTGCACACCACACTAAAACATGTATAGAAAAGATTCGAGATGATTCTATAACTTACCCCACTAAATGACGGTCCTCCTGCCCATACAATCTCTTATAATGTATTTTCACCAAAATCAGTCAGGTCGAGTTTCTTGGCAGCCAGCTGCAGGTATCGTATCTCAGCTTCTAGAGTAAGTACAAACACGGGATAAAGTGCGTTTTAAAGTTCATTTCAAATGCTACAACATGGTGAAAATGGAATATTGATAACTAATTCGTGTAATGAGCACTGATTACATGAACTTTAGTACCCTCTGAGCCGTCTGCTCTCGATTTAGCTGCCTTAAGTCAATATCTTTACAGTCAAAACTCAATAAGATCGCAAATTACGAAATATCTGATTTTCTGCATAGATAATGCCCTGTCCTACTTGTACAAATCTGCTAACTTTGGAATTGTAAAGATTATCCAAGCCAAGATATCATAGACCAACTTTTATTTTAGGAGCCCACGCTTTGGTCTGAATCACGCATGCGTACTAACAAATAGTCTGATCTTGAATTCTGATTGAAATCGAATCGTTGCAATCAAAATTTTCATCGCAAAATAAACTTTACTGCACACCACACTAAAACATGTATAGAAAAGATTCGAGATGATTCTATAACTTACTCTCCTAAATGACGGTCCTCCTGCCCATACAATCTCTTATAATGTATTTTCACCAAAATCAGTCAGGTCGAGTTTCTTGGCAGCCAGCTGCAGGTATCGTATCTCAGCTTCTAGAGTAAGTACAAACACGGGATAAAGTGCGTTTTAAAGTTCATTTCAAATGCTACAACATGGTGAAAATGGAATATTGATAACTAATTGGTGTATTGAGCACTGATTACATGAACTTTAGTACCCTCTGAGCCGTCTGCTCTCGATTTAGCTGCCTTAAGTTAATATCTTTACAGTCAAAACTCAATAAGATCGCAAATTACGAAATATCTGATTTTCTGCATAGATAATGCCCTGTCCTACTTGTACAAATCTGCTAACTTTTGGAATTGCAAAGATTATCCAAGCCAAGATATCATAGAACAACTTTTATTTTAGGGGCCCACGCTTTGGTCTAAATCACGCATGCGTACTAACAAATAGTCTGATCTTGAATTCTGATTGAAATCGAATCGTTACAATCAAAATTTTCATCGCAAAATAAACTTTACTGCACACCACACTAAAACATGTATAGAAAAGATTTGAAATGATTCTATAACTTACCCCCCTAAATGACGGTCCTTCTGCCCATACAATCTCTTATAATGTATTTTCACCAAAATTAGTCAGGTCGAGTTTCTTGGCAGCCAGCTGCAGGTATCGTATCTCAGCTTCTAGAGTAAGTACAAACACGGGATAAAGTGCGTTTTTAAGTTCATTTCAAATGCTACAACATGGTGAAAATGGAATATTGATAACTAATTCGTGTAATGAGCACTGATTACATGAACTTTAGTACCCTCTGACCCGTCTGCTTTAGATTTAGCTGCTTTAAGTCAATATCTTTACAGTCAAAACTCAATAAGATCGCAAATTACGAAATATCTGATTTTCTGCATAGATAATGCCCTGTCCTACTTGTACAAATCTGCTAACTTTTGGAATTGCAAAGATTATCCAAGCCAGGATATCATAGACCAACTTTTATTTTAGGGGCCCACGCTTTGGTCTGAATCACGCATGCGTACTAACAAATAGTCTGATCTTGAATTCTGATTGAAATCGAATCGTTACAATCAAAATTTCCATCGGAAAATAAACTTTACTGCACACCACACTAAAACATGTATAGAAAAGATTCGAAATGATTCTATAACTTTCCTCCCTAAGTGACGGTCCTCCTGCCCATACAATCTCTTATAATGTATTTTCACCAAAATCAGTCAGGTCGAGTTTCTTGGCAGCCAGCTGCAGGTATCGTATCTCAGCTTCTAGAGTAAGTACAAACACGGGATAAAGTGCGTTTTAAAGTTCATTTCAAATGCTACAACATGGTGAAAATGGAATATTGATAACTAATTCGTGTAATGAGCACTGATTACATGAACTTTAATACTCTCTGAGCCGTCTGCTCTAGATTTAGCTGCCTTAAGTCAATATCTTTACAGTCAAAACTCAATAAGATCGCAAATTACAAAATATCTGATTTTCTGCATAGATAATGCCCTGTCCTACTTGTACAAATCTGCTAACTTTTGGAATTGCAAAGATTATCCAAGCCAAGATATCATAGAACAACTTTTATTTTAGGGGCCCACGCTTTGGTCTGAATCACGCATGCGTACTAACAAATAGTCTGATCTTGAATTCTGATTGAAATCGAATCGTTACAATCAAAATTTTCATCGCAAAATAAACTTTACTGCACACCACACTAAAACATGTATAGAAAAGATTCGAAATGATTCTATAACTTACCCCCCTAAATGACGGTCCTCCTGCCCATACAATCTCTTATAATGTGTTTTCACCAAAATCAGTCAGGTCGAGTTTCTTGGCAGCCAGCTGCAGGTATCGTATCTCAGCTTCTAGAGTAAGTACAAACACGGGATAAAGTGCGTTTTAAAGTTCATTTCAAATGCTACAACATGGTGAAAATGGAATATTGATAACTAATTGGTGTAATGAGCACTGATTACATCAACTTTAGTACCCTCTGAGCCGTCTGCTCTCGATTTAGCTGCCTTAAGTCAATATCTTTACAGTCAAAACTCAATAAGATCGCAAATTACGAAATATCTGATTTTCTGCATAGATAATGCCCTGTCCTACTTGTACAAATCTGCTAACTTTTGGAATTGCAAAGATTATCCAAGCCAAGATATCATAGAATAACTTTTATTTTAGGGGCCCACGCTTTGGTCTGAATCACGCATGCGTACTAACAAATAGTCTGATCTTGAATTCTGATTGAAATCGAATCGTTACAATCAAAATTTATATCCCAAAATAAACTTTACTGCACACCACACTAAAACATGTATAGAAAAGATTCGAGATGATTCTATAACTTACCCCACTAAATGACGGTCCTCCTGCCCATACAATCTCTTATAATGTATTTTCACCAAAATCAGTCAGGTCGAGTTTCTTGGCAGCCAGCTGCAGGTATCGTATCTCAGCTTCTAGAGTAAGTACAAACACGGGATAAAGTGCGTTTTAAAGTTCATTTTAAATGCTACAACATGGTTAAAATGGAATATTGATAACTAATTCGTGTAATTAGCACTGATCACATGAACTTTAGTACCCTCTGAGCCGTCTGCTCTAGATTTAGCTGCCTTAAGTCAATATCTTTACAGTCAAAACTCAATAAGATCGCAAATTACGAAATATCTGATTTTCTGCATAGATAATGCCCTGTCCTACTTGTACAAATCTGCTAACTTTTGGAATTGTAAAGATTATCCAAGCCAAGATATCATAGACCAACTTTTATTTTAGAGGCCCACGCTTTGGTCTGAATCACGCATGCGTACTAACAAATAGTCTGGTCTTGAATTCTGATTGAAATCGAATCGTTACAATCAAAATTTTCATCGCAAAATAAATTTTACAGCACACCACACTAAAACATGTATAGAAAAGATTCGAGATGATTCTACAACTTACCCCACTAAATGACGGTCCTCCTGCCCATACAATCTCTTATAATGTATTTTCACCAAAATCAGTCAGCTCGAGTTACTTGGCAGCCAGCTGCAAGTATCGTATCTCAGCTTCTAGAGTAAGTACAAACACGGGATAAAGTGCGTTTTAAAGTTCATTTCAAATGCTACAACATGGTGAAAATGGAATATTGATAACTAATTCGTGTAATGAGCACTGATTACATGAACTTTAGTACTCTCTAAGCCGTCTGCTCTAGATTTACCTGCCTTAAGTCAATATCTTTAAAGTCAAAACTCAATAAGATCGCAAATTACAAAATTTCTGATTTTCTGCATAGATAATGCCCTGTCCTACTTGTACAAATCTGCTAACTTTTGGAATTGCAAAGATTATCCAAGCCAAGATATCATAGAACAACTTTTATTTTAGGGGCCCACGCTTTGGTCTGAATCACGCATGCGTACTAACAAATAGTCTGATCTTGAATTCTGATTGAAATCGAATCGTTACAATCAAAATTTATATCGCAAAATAAACTTTACTGCACACCACACTAAAACATGTATAGAAAAGATTCGAGATGATTCTATAACTTACCCCACTAAATGACGGTCCTCCTGCCCATACAATCTCTTATAATGTATTTTCACCAAAATCAGTCAGGTCGAGTTTCTTGGCAGCCAGCTGCAGGTATCGTATCTCAGCTTCTAGAGTAAGTACAAACACGGGATAAAGTGCGTTTTAAAGTTCATTTCAAATCCTACAACATGGTAAAAATGGAATATTGATAACTAATTCGTGTAATGAGCACTGATTACATGAACTTTAGTACTCTCTGAGCCGTCTGCTCTAGATTTAGCTGCCTTAAGTCAATATCTTTACAGTCAAAACTTAATAAGATCGCAAATTACAAAATATCTGATTTTCTGCATAGATAATGCCCTGTCCTACTTGTACAAATCTGCTAACTTTTGGAATTGCAAAGATTATCCAAGCCAAGATATCATAGAACAACTTTTATTTTAGGGGCCCACGCTTTGGTCTGAATCACGCATGCGTACTAACAAATAGTCTGATCTTGAATTCTGATTGAAATCGAATCGTTACAATCAAAATTTATATCGCAAAATAATTTTTACTGCACACCACACTAAAACATGTATAGAAAAGATTCGAGATGATTCTATAACTTACCCCCCTAAATGACGGTCCTCCTGCCATTACAATATCTTTTAATGTATTTTCACCAAAATAAGTCAGGTCGAGTTTCTTGGCAGCCAGCTTCAGGTATCGTATCTCAGCTTCTAGAGTAAGTACAAACACGGGATAAAGTGCGTTTTAAAGTTCATTTCAAATGCTACAACATGGTGAAAATGGAATATTGATAACTAATTCGTGTAATGAGCACTGATTACATGAACTTTAGTACCCTCTGAGCCGTCTGCTCTCGATTTAGCTGCCTTAAGTCAATATCTTTACAGTCAAAACTCAATAAGATCGCAAATTACGAAATATCTGATTTTCTGCATAGATAATGCCCTGTCCTACTTGTACAAATCTGCTAACTTTTGGAATTGCAAAGATTATCCAAGCCAAGATATCATAGACCAACTTATATTTTAGGTGCTCACGCTTTGGTCTGAATCACGCATGCGTACTAACAAATAGTCTGATCTTGAATTCTGATTGAAATCGAATCGTTACAATCAAAATTTTCATCGCAAAATAAATTTTACAGCACACCACACTAAAACATGTATAGAAAAGATTCGAGATGATTCTATAACTTACCCCACTAAATGACGGTCCTCCTGCCCATACAATCTCTTATAATGTATTTTCACCAAAATCAGTCAGGTCGAGTTACTTGTCAGCCAGCTGCAAGTATCGTATCTCAGCTTCTAGAGTAAGTACAAACACGGGATAAAGTGCGTTTTAAAGTTCATTTCAAATGCTACAACATGGTAAAAATGGAATATTGATAACTAATTCGTGTAATGAGCACTGATTACATGAACTTTAGTACTCTCTGAGCCGTCTGCTCTAGATTTAACTGCCTTAAGTCAATATCTTTAAAGTCAAAACTCAATAAGATCGCAAATTACAAAATTTCTGATTTTCTGCATAGATAATGCCCTGTCCTACTTGTACAAATCTGCTAACTTTTGGAATTGCAAAGATTATCCAAGCCAAGATATCATAGAACAACTTTTATTTTAGGGGCCCACGCTTTGGTCTGAATCACGCATGCGTACTAACAAATAGTCTGATCTTGAATTCTGATTGAAATCGAATCGTTACAATCAAAATTTATATCGCAAAATAAACTTTACTGCACACCACACTAAAACATGTATAGAAAAGATTCGAGATGATTCTATAACTTACCCCACTAAATGACGGTCCTCCTGCCCATACAATCTCTTATAATGTATTTTCACCAAAATCAGTCAGGTCGAGTTTCTTGGCAGCCAGCTGCAGGTATCGTATCTCAGCTTCTAGAGTAAGTACAAACACGGGATAAAGTGCGTTTTAAAGTTCATTTCAAATGCTACAACATGGTAAAAATGGAATATTGATAACTAATTCGTGTAATGAGCACTGATTACATGAACTTTAGTACTCTCTGAGCCGTCTGCTCTAGATTTAGCTGCCTTAAGTCAATATCTTTACAGTCAAAACTTAATAAGATCGCAAATTACAAAATATCTGATTTTCTGCATAGATAATGCCCTGTCCTACTTGTACAAATCTGCTAACTTTTGGAATTGCAAAGATTATCCAAGCCAAGATATCATAGAACAACTTTTATTTTAGGGGCCCACGCTTTGGTCTGAATCACGCATGCGTACTAACAAATAGTCTGATCTTGAATTCTGATTGAAATCGAATCGTTACAATCAAAATTTATATCGCAAAATAATTTTTACTGCACACCACACTAAAACATGTATAGAAAAGATTCGAGATGATTCTATAACTTACCCCCCTAAATGACGGTCCTCCTGCCATTACAATCTCTTTTAATGTATTTTCACCAAAATCAGTCAGGTCGAGTTTCTTGGCAGCCAGCTGCAGGTATCGTATCTCAGCTTCTAGAGTAAGTACAAACACGGGATAAAGTGCGTTTTAAAGTTCATTTCAAATGCTACAACATGGTGAAAATGGAATATTGATAACTAATTCGTGTAATGAGCACTGATTACATGAACTTTAGTACCCTCTGAGCCGTCTGCTCTCGATTTAGCTGCCTTAAGTCAATATCTTTACAGTCAAAACTCAATAAGATCGCAAATTACGAAATATCTGATTTTCTGCATAGATAATGCCCTGTCCTACTTGTACAAATCTGCTAACTTTTGGAATTGCAAAGATTATCCAAGCCAAGATATCATAGAACAACTTATATTTTAGGGGCTCACGCTTTGGTCTGAATCACGCATGCGTACTAACAAATAGTCTGATCTTGAATTCTGATTGAAATCGAATCGTTACAATCAAAATTTTCATCGCAAAATAAACTTTACTGCACACCACACTAAAACATGTATAGAAAAGATTCGAGATGATTCTATAACTTACCCCCCTAAATGACGGTCCTCCTGCCCATACAATCTCTCATAATGTATTTTCACCAAAATCAGTCAGGTCGAGTTTCTTGGCAGCCAGCTCCAGGTATCGTTTCTCAGCTTCTAGAGTAAGTACAAACACGGGATAAAGTGCGTTTTAAAGTTCATTTCAAATGCTACAACATGGTGAAAATGGAATATTGATAACTAATTGGTGTAATGAGCACTGATTACATGAGCTTTAGTACCCTCTGAGCCGTCTGCTCTAGATTTAGCTGCCTTAAGTCAATATCTTTACAGTCAAAACTCAATAAGATCGCAAATTACGAAATATCTGATTTTCTGCATAGATAATGCCCTGTCCTACTTGTACAAATCTGCTAACTTTTGGAATTGCAAAGATTATCCAAGCCAAGATATCATAGAACAACTTTTATTTTAGGGGCCCACGCTTTGGTCTGAATCACGCATGCGTACTAACAAATAGTCTGATCTTAAATTCTGATTGAAATCGAATCGTTACAATCAAAATTTTCATCGCAAAATAAATTTTACAGCACACCACACTAAAACATGTATAGAAAAGATTCGAGATGATTCTATAACTTACCCCACTAAATGACGGTCCTCCTGCCCATACAATCTCTTATAATGTATTTTCACCAAAATCAGTCAGGTCGAGTTACTTGTCAGCCAGCTGCAAGTATCGTATCTCAGCTTCTAGAGTAAGTACAAACACGGGATAAAGTGCGTTTTAAAGTTCATTTCAAATGCTACAACATGGTAAAAATGGAATATTGATAACTAATTCGTGTAATGAGCACTGATTACATGAACTTTAGTACTCTCTGAGCCGTCTGCTCTAGATTTAACTGCCTTAAGTCAATATCTTTAAAGTCAAAACTCAATAAGATCGCAAATTACAAAATTTCTGATTTTCTGCATAGATAATGCCCTGTCCTACTTGTACAAATCTGCTAACTTTTGGAATTGCAAAGATTATCCAAGCCAAGATATCATAGAACAACTTTTATTTTAGGGGCCCACGCTTTGGTCTGAATCACGCATGCGTACTAACAAATAGTCTGATCTTGAATTCTGATTGAAATCGAATCGTTACAATCAAAATTTATATCGCAAAATAAACTTTACTGCACACCACACTAAAACATGTATAGAAAAGATTCGAGATGATTCTATAACTTACCCCACTAAATGACGGTCCTCCTGCCCATACAATCTCTTATAATGTATTTTCACCAAAATCAGTCAGGTCGAGTTTCTTGGCAGCCAGCTGCAGGTATCGTATCTCAGCTTCTAGAGTAAGTACAAACACGGGATAAAGTGCGTTTTAAAGTTCATTTCAAATGCTACAACATGGTAAAAATGGAATATTGATAACTAATTCGTGTAATGAGCACTGATTACATGAACTTTAGTACTCTCTGAGCCGTCTGCTCTAGATTTAGCTGCCTTAAGTCAATATCTTTACAGTCAAAACTCAATAAGATCGCAAATTACGAAATATCTGATTTTCTGCATAGATAATGCCCTGTCCTACTTGTACAAATCTGCTAACTTTTGGAATTGTAAAGATTATCCAAGCCAAGATATCATAGACCAACTTTTATTTTAGAGGCCCACGCTTTGGTCTGAATCACGCATGCGTACTAACAAATAGTCTGGTCTTGAATTCTGATTGAAATCGAATCGTTACAATCAAAATTTTCATCGCAAAATAAATTTTACAGCACACCACACTAAAACATGTATAGAAAAGATTCGAGATGATTCTACAACTTACCCCACTAAATGACGGTCCTCCTGCCCATACAATCTCTTATAATGTATTTTCACCAAAATCAGTCAGCTCGAGTTACTTGGCAGCCAGCTGCAAGTATCGTATCTCAGCTTCTAGAGTAAGTACAAACACGGGATAAAGTGCGTTTTAAAGTTCATTTCAAATGCTACAACATGGTGAAAATGGAATATTGATAACTAATTCGTGTAATGAGCACTGATTACATGAACTTTAGTACTCTCTAAGCCGTCTGCTCTAGATTTAACTGCCTTAAGTCAATATCTTTACAGTCAAAACTTAATAAGATCGCAAATTACAAAATATCTGATTTTCTGCATAGATAATGCCCTGTCCTACTTGTACAAATCTGCTAACTTTTGGAATTGCAAAGATTATCCAAGCCAAGATATCATAGAACAACTTTTATTTTAGGGGCCCACGCTTTGGTCTGAATCACGCATGCGTACTAACAAATAGTCTGATCTTGAATTCTGATTGAAATCGAATCGTTACAATCAAAATTTATATCGCAAAATAATTTTTACTGCACACCACACTAAAACATGTATAGAAAAGATTCGAGATGATTCTATAACTTACCCCCCTAAATGACGGTCCTCCTGCCATTACAATATCTTTTAATGTATTTTCACCAAAATAAGTCAGGTCGAGTTTCTTGGCAGCCAGCTTCAGGTATCGTATCTCAGCTTCTAGAGTAAGTACAAACACGGGATAAAGTGCGTTTTAAAGTTCATTTCAAATGCTACAACATGGTGAAAATGGAATATTGATAACTAATTCGTGTAATGAGCACTGATTACATGAACTTTAGTACCCTCTGAGCCGTCTGCTCTCGATTTAGCTGCCTTAAGTCAATATCTTTACAGTCAAAACTCAATAAGATCGCAAATTACGAAATATCTGATTTTCTGCATAGATAATGCCCTGTCCTACTTGTACAAATCTGCTAACTTTTGGAATTGCAAAGATTATCCAAGCCAAGATATCATAGACCAACTTATATTTTAGGTGCTCACGCTTTGGTCTGAATCACGCATGCGTACTAACAAATAGTCTGATCTTGAATTCTGATTGAAATCGAATCGTTACAATCAAAATTTTCATCGCAAAATAAATTTTACAGCACACCACACTAAAACATGTATAGAAAAGATTCGAGATGATTCTATAACTTACCCCACTAAATGACGGTCCTCCTGCCCATACAATCTCTTATAATGTATTTTCACCAAAATCAGTCAGGTCGAGTTACTTGTCAGCCAGCTGCAAGTATCGTTTCTCAGCTTCTAGAGGAAGTACAAACACGGGATAAAGTGCGTTTTAAAGTTCATTTCAAATGCTACAACATGGTAAAAATGGAATATTGATAACTAATTCGTGTAATGAGCACTGATTACATGAACTTTAGTACTCTCTGAGCCGTCTGCTCTAGATTTAACTGCCTTAAGTCAATATCTTTAAAGTCAAAACTCAATAAGATCGCAAATTACAAAATTTCTGATTTTCTGCATAGATAATGCCCTGTCCTACTTGTACAAATCTGCTAACTTTTGGAATTGCAAAGATTATCCAAGCCAAGATATCATAGAACAACTTTTATTTTAGGGGCCCACGCTTTGGTCTGAATCACGCATGCGTACTAACAAATAGTCTGATCTTGAATTCTGATTGAAATCGAATCGTTACAATCAAAATTTATATCGCAAAATAAACTTTACTGCACACCACACTAAAACATGTATAGAAAAGATTCGAGATGATTCTATAACTTACCCCACTAAATGACGGTCCTCCTGCCCATACAATCTCTTATAATGTATTTTCACCAAAATCAGTCAGGTCGAGTTTCTTGGCAGCCAGCTGCAGGTATCGTATCTCAGCTTCTAGAGTAAGTACAAACACGGGATAAAGTGCGTTTTAAAGTTCATTTCAAATGCTACAACATGGTAAAAATGGAATATTGATAACTAATTCGTGTAATGAGCACTGATTACATGAACTTTAGTACTCTCTGAGCCGTCTGCTCTAGATTTAGCTGCCTTAAGTCAATATCTTTACAGTCAAAACTTAATAAGATCGCAAATTACAAAATATCTGATTTTCTGCATAGATAATGCCCTGTCCTACTTGTACAAATCTGCTAACTTTTGGAATTGCAAAGATTATCCAAGCCAAGATATCATAGAACAACTTTTATTTTAGGGGCCCACGCTTTGGTCTGAATCACGCATGCGTACTAACAAATAGTCTGATCTTGAATTCTGATTGAAATCGAATCGTTACAATCAAAATTTATATCGCAAAATAATTTTACTGCACACCACACTAAAACATGTATAGAAAAGATTCGAGATGATTCTATAACTTACCCCCCTAAATGACGGTCCTCCTGCCATTACAATCTCTTTTAATGTATTTTCACCAAAATCAGTCAGGTCGAGTTTCTTGGCAGCCAGCTGCAGGTATCGTATCTCAGCTTCTAGAGTAAGTACAAACACGGGATAAAGTGCGTTTTAAAGTTCATTTCAAATGCTACAACATGGTGAAAATGGAATATTGATAACTAATTCGTGTAATGAGCACTGATTACATGAACTTTAGTACCCTCTGAGCCGTCTGCTCTCGATTTAGCTGCCTTAAGTCAATATCTTTACAGTCAAAACTCAATAAGATCGCAAATTACGAAATATCTGATTTTCTGCATAGATAATGCCCTGTCCTACTTGTACAAATCTGCTAACTTTTGGAATTGCAAAGATTATCCAAGCCAAGATATCATAGAACAACTTATATTTTAGGGGCTCACGCTTTGGTCTGAATCACGCATGCGTACTAACAAATAGTCTGATCTTGAATTCTGATTGAAATCGAATCGTTACAATCAAAATTTTCATCGCAAAATAAACTTTACTGCACACCACACTAAAACATGTATAGAAAAGATTCGAGATGATTCTATAACTTACCCCCCTAAATGACGGTCCTCCTGCCCATACAATCTCTCATAATGTATTTTCACCAAAATCAGTCAGGTCGAGTTTCTTGGCAGCCAGCTCCAGGTATCGTTTCTCAGCTTCTAGAGTAAGTACAAACACGGGATAAAGTGCGTTTTAAAGTTCATTTCAAATGCTACAACATGGTGAAAATGGAATATTGATAACTAATTGGTGTAATGAGCACTGATTACATGAGCTTTAGTACCCTCTGAGCCGTCTGCTCTAGATTTAGCTGCCTTAAGTCAATATCTTTACAGTCAAAACTCAATAAGATCGCAAATTACGAAATATCTGATTTTCTGCATAGATAATGCCCTGTCCTACTTGTACAAATCTGCTAACTTTTGGAATTGCAAAGATTATCCAAGCCAAGATATCATAGAACAACTTTTATTTTAGGGGCCCACGCTTTGGTCTGAATCACGCATGCGTACTAACAAATAGTCTGATCTTAAATTCTGATTGAAATCGAATCGTTACAATCAAAATTTTCATCGCAAAATAAATTTTACAGCACACCACACTAAAACATGTATAGAAAACATTCGAGATGATTCTATAACTTACCCCACTAAATGACGGTCCTCCTGCCCATACAATCTCTTATAATGTATTTTCACCAAAATCAGTCAGGTCGAGTTACTTGTCAGCCAGCTGCAAGTATCGTATCTCAGCTTCTAGAGTAAGTACAAACACGGGATAAAGTGCGTTTTAAAGTTCATTTCAAATGCTACAACATGGTAAAAATGGAATATTGATAACTAATTCGTGTAATGAGCACTGATTACATGAACTTTAGTACTCTCTGAGCCGTCTGCTCTAGATTTAACTGCCTTAAGTCAATATCTTTAAAGTCAAAACTCAATAAGATCGCAAATTACAAAATTTCTGATTTTCTGCATAGATAATGCCCTGTCCTACTTGTACAAATCTGCTAACTTTTGGAATTGCAAAGATTATCCAAGCCAAGATATCATAGAACAACTTTTATTTTAGGGGCCCACGCTTTGGTCTGAATCACGCATGCGTACTAACAAATAGTCTGATCTTGAATTCTGATTGAAATCGAATCGTTACAATCAAAATTTATATCGCAAAATAAACTTTACTGCACACCACACTAAAACATGTATAGAAAAGATTCGAGATGATTCTATAACTTACCCCACTAAATGACGGTCCTCCTGCCCATACAATCTCTTATAATGTATTTTCACCAAAATCAGTCAGGTCGAGTTTCTTGGCAGCCAGCTGCAGGTATCGTATCTCAGCTTCTAGAGTAAGTACAAACACGGGATAAAGTGCGTTTTAAAGTTCATTTCAAATGCTACAACATGGTAAAAATGGAATATTGATAACTAATTCGTGTAATGAGCACTGATTACATGAACTTTAGTACTCTCTGAGCCGTCTGCTCTAGATTTAGCTGCCTTAAGTCAATATCTTTACAGTCAAAACTTAATAAGATCGCAAATTACAAAATATCTGATTTTCTGCATAGATAATGCCCTGTCCTACTTGTACAAATCTGCTAACTTTTGGAATTGCAAAGATTATCCAAGCCAAGATATCATAGAACAACTTTTATTTTAGGGGCCCACGCTTTGGTCTGAATCACGCATGCGTACTAACAAATAGTCTGATCTTGAATTCTGATTGAAATCGAATCGTTACAATCAAAATTTATATCGCAAAATAATTTTTACTGCACACCACACTAAAACATGTATAGAAAAGATTCGAGATGATTCTATAACTTACCCCCCTAAATGACGGTCCTCCTGCCATTACAATCTCTTTTAATGTATTTTCACCAAAATAAGTCAGGTCAAGTTTCTTGGCAGCCAGCTGCAGGTATCGTATCTCAGCTTCTAGAGTAAGTACAAACACGGGATAAAGTGCGTTTTAAAGTTCATTTCAAATGCTACAACATGGTGAAAATGGAATATTGATAACTAATTCGTGTAATGAGCACTGATTACATGAACTTTAGTACCCTCTGAGCCGTCTGCTCTCGATTTAGCTGCCTTAAGTCAATATGTTTACAGTCAAAACTCAATAAGATCGCAAATTACGAAATATCTGATTTTCTGCATAGATAATGCCCTGTCCTACTTGTACAAATCTGCTAACTTTTGGAATTGCAAAGATTATCCAAGCCAAGATATCATAGAACAACTTATATTTTAGGGGCTCACGCTTTGGTCTGAATCACGCATGCGTACTAACAAATAGTCTGATCTTGAATTCTGATTGAAATCGAATCGTTACAATCAAAATTTTCATCGCAAAATAAACTTTACTGCACACCACACTAAAACATGTATAGAAAAGATTCGAGATGATTCTATAACTTACCCCCCTAAATGACGGTCCTCCTGCCCATACAATCTCTCATAATGTATTTTCACCAAAATCAGTCAGGTCGAGTTTCTTGGCAGCCAGCTCCAGGTATCGTTTCTCAGCTTCTAGAGTAAGTACAAACACGGGATAAAGTGCGTTTTAAAGTTCATTTCAAATGCTACAACATGGTGAAAATGGAATATTGATAACTAATTGGTGTAATGAGCACTGATTACATGAGCTTTAGTACCCTCTGAGCCGTCTGCTCTAGATTTAGCTGCCTTAAGTCAATATCTTTACAGTCAAAACTCAATAAGATCGCAAATTACGAAATATCTGATTTTCTGCATAGATAATGCCCTGTCCTACTTGTACAAATCTGCTAACTTTTGGAATTGCAAAGATTATCCAAGCCAAGATATCATAGAACAACTTTTATTTTAGGGGCCCACGCTTTGGTCTGAATCAC
The DNA here is from genome assembly GCA_949710005.1 of Ricordea florida. Lineage (NCBI taxonomy): Eukaryota > Metazoa > Cnidaria > Anthozoa > Corallimorpharia > Ricordeidae > Ricordea > Ricordea florida. The sequence continues at coordinate 24,494,896 of OX453273.1, read as the reverse complement.
GCATGCGTACTAACAAATAGTCTGATCTTGAATTCTGATTGAAATCGAATCGTTACAATCAAAATTTTCATCGCAAAATAAACTTTACTGCACACCACACTAAAACATGTATAGAAAAGAGTCGAGATGATTCTATAACTTTCCCCCCTAAATGACGGTCCTCCTGCCCATACAATCTCTTATAATGTATTTTCACCAAAATCAGTCAGGTCGAGTTTCTTGGCAGCCAGCTGCAGGTATCGTATCTCAGCTTCTAGAGTAAGTACAAACACGGGATAAAGTGCGTTTTAAAGTTCATTTCAAATGCTACAACATGGTGAAAATGGAATATTGATAACTAATTCGTGTAATGAGCAATGATTACATGAACTTTAGTACTCTCTGAGCCGTCTGCTCTAGATTTAGCTGCCTTAAGTCTATATCTTTACAGTCAAAACTCAATAAGATCGCAAATTACGAAATATCTGATTTTCTGCATAGATAATGCCCTGTCCTACTTGTACAAATCTGCTAACTTTTGGAATTGCAAAGATTATCCAAGCCAAGATATCATAGAACAACTTTTATTTTAGGGGTTCACGCTTTGGTCTGAATCACGCATGCGTACTAACAAATAGTCTGATCTTGAATTCTGATTGAAATCGAATCGTTACAATAAAAAGTTTCATCGCAAAATAAACTTTACTGCACACCACACTAAAACGTGTATAGAAAAGATTCGAGATGATTCTATAACTTACCCCCCTAAATGACGGTCCTCCTTCCCATACAATCTCTTATAATGTATTTTCACCAAAATCAGTCAGGTCGAGTTTCTTGGCAGCCAGCTCCAGGTATTGTATCTCAGCTTCTAGAGTAAGTACAAACACGGGATAAAGTGCGTTTTAAAGTTCATTTCAAATGCTACAACATGGTAAAAATGGAATATTGATAACTAATTGGTGTAATGAGCACTGATTACATGAAATTTAGTACCCTCTGAGCCGTCTGCTCTCGATTTAGCTGCCTTAAGTCAATATCTTTACAGTCAAAACTCAATAAGATCGCAAATTACGAAATATCTGATTTTCTGCATAGATAATGCCCTGTCCTACTTGTACAAATCTGCTAACTTTTGGAATTGCAAAGATTATCCAAGCCAAGATATAATAGAACAACTTTTATTTTAGGGGCCCACGCTTTGGTCTGAATCACGCATGCGTACTAACAAATAGTCTGATCTTGAATTCTGATTGAAATCGAATCGTTACAATCAAAATTTTCATCGCAAAATAAATTTTACTGCACACCACACTAAAACATGTATAGAAAAGATTCGAGATGATTCTATAACTTACCCCCCTAAATGACGGTCCTCCTGCCCATACAATCTCTTATAATGTATTTTCACAAAAATCAGTCAGGTCGAGTTTCTTGGCAGCCAGCTGCAGGTATCGTATCTCAGCTTCTAGAGTAAGTACAAACACGGGATAAAGTGCGTTTTAAAGTTCATTTCAAATGCTACAACATGGTGAAAATGGAATATTGATAACTAATTCGTGTAATGAGCACTGATTACATGAACTTTAGTACTCTCTGAGCCGTCTGCTCTAGATTTAGCTGCCTTAAGTCTATATCTTTACAGTCAAAACTCAATAAGATCGCAAATTACGAAATATCTGATTTTCTGCATAGATAATGCCCTGTCCGACTTGTACAAATCTACTAACTTTTGGAATTGCAAAGATTATCCAAGCCAAGATATCATAGAACAACTTTTATTTTAGGGGCCCACGCTTTGGTCTGAATCACGCATGCGTACTAACAAATAGTCTGATCTTAAATTCTGATTGAAATCGAATCGTTACAATCAAAATTTTCATCGCAAAATAAACTTTACTGCACACCACACTAAAACATGTATACAAAAGAGTCGAAATGATTCTATAACTTTCCCCCCTAAATGACGGTCCTCCTGCCCATACAATCTCTTATAATGTATTTTCACAAAAATCAGTCAGGTCGAGTTTCTTGGCAGCCAGCTGCAGGTATCGTATCTCAGCTTCTAAAGTAAGTACAAACACGGGATAAAGTGCGTTTTAAAGTTCATTTCAAATGCTACAACATGGTGAAAATGGAATATTGATAACTAATTCGTGTAATGAGCAATGATTACATGAACTTTAGTACTCTCTGAGCCGTCTGCTCTAGATTTAGCTGCCTTAAGTCTATATCTTTACAGTCAAAACTCAATAAGATCGCAAATTACGAAATATCTGATTTTCTGCATAGATAATGCCCTGTCCTACTTGTACAAATCTGCTAACTTTTGGAATTGCAAAGATTATCCAAGCCAAGATATCATAGACCAACTTTTATTTTAGGGGCCCACGCTTTGGTCTGAATCACGCATGCGTACTAACAAATAGTCTGATCTTGAATTCTGATTAAAATCGAATCGTTACAATCAAAATTTTCATCGCAAAATAAACTTTACTGCACACCACACTAAAACATGTATAGAAAAGATTCGAGATGATTCTATAACTTACCCCCCTAAATGACGGTCCTCCTGCCCATACAATCTCTTATAATGTATTTTCACCAAAATCAGTCAGGTCGAGTTTCTTGGCAGCCAGCTGCAGGTATCGTATCTCAGCTTCTAGAGTAAGTACAAACACGGGATAAAGTGCGTTTTAAAGTTCATTTCAAATGCTACAACATGGTGAAAATGGAATATTGATAACTAATTCGTGTAATGAGCACTGATTACATGAACTTTAGTACTCTCTGAGCCGTCTGCTCTAGATTTAGCTGCCTTAAGTCAATATCTTTACAGTCAAAACTCAATAAGATCGCAAATTACGAAATATCTGATTTTCTGCATTGATAATGCCCTGTCCTACTTGTACAAATCTGCTAACTTTTGGAATTGCAAAGATTATCCAAGCCAAGATATCATAGAACAACTTTTATTTTAGGGGCCCACGCTTTGGTCTGAATCACGCATGCGTACTAACAAATAGTCTGATCTTGAATTCTGATTAAAATCGAATCGTTACAATCAAAATTTTCATCGCAAAATAAACTTTACTGCACACCACACTAAAACATGTATAGAAAAGATTCGAGATAATTCTATAACTTACCTCCCTAAATGACGGTCCTCCTGCCCATACAATCTCTTATAATGTATTTTCACCAAAATCAGTCAGGTCGAGTTTCTTGGCAGCCAGCTGCAGGTATCGTATCTCAGCTTCTAGAGTAAGTACAAACACGGGATAAAGTGCGTTTTAAAGTTCATTTCAAATGCTACAACATGGTGAAAATGGAATATTGATAACTAATTCGTGTAATGAGCACTGATTACATGAACTTTAGTACTCTCTGAGCCGTCTGCTCTAGATTTAGCTGCCTTAAGTCAATATCTTTACAGTCAAAACTCAATAAGATCGCAAATTACGAAATATCTGATTTTCTGCATAGATAATGCCCTGTCCTACTTGTACAAATCTGCTAACTTTTGGAATTGCAAAGATTATCCAAGCCAAGATATCATAGACCAACTTTTATTTTAGGGGCCCACGCTTTAGTCTGAATCACGCATGCGTACTAACAAATAGTCTGATCTTGAATTCTGATTGAAATCGAATCGTTACAATCAAAATTTTCATCGCAAAATAAACTTTACTGCACACCACACTAAAACATGTATAGAAAAGATTCGAGATGATTCTATAACTTACCCCCCTAAATGACGGTCCTCCTGCCCATACAATCTCTTATAATGTATTTTCACCAAAATCAGTCAGGTCGAGTTTCTTGGCAGCCAGCTGCAGGTATCGTATCTCAGCTTCTAGAGTAAGTACAAACACGGGATAAAGTGCGTTTTAAAGTTCATTTCAAATGCTACAACATGGTGAAAATGGAATATTGATAACTAATTGGTGTAATGAGCACTGATTACATGAACTTTAGTACTCTCTGAGCCGTCTGCTCTAGATTTAGCTGCCTTAAGTCAATATCTTTACAGTCAAAACTCAATAAGATCGCAAATTACGAAATATCTGATTTTCTGCATAGATAATGCCCTGTCCTATTTGTACAAATCTGCTAACTTTTGGAATTGCAAAGATTATCCAAGCCAAGATATCATAGACCAACTTTTATTTTAGGGGCCCACGCTTTAATCTGAATCACGCATGCGTACTAACAAATAGTCTGATCTTGAATTCTGATTGAAATCGAATCGTTACAATCAAAATTTTCATCGCAAAATAAACTTTACTGCACACCACACTAAAACATGTATAGAAAAGATTCGAGATGATTCTATAACTTACCCCCCTAAATGACGGTCCTCCTGCCCATACAATCTCTTATAATGTATTTTCACCAAAATCAGTCAGGTCGAGTTTCTTGGCAGCCAGCTGCAGGTATCGTATCTCAGCTTCTAGAGTAAGTACAAACACGGGATAAAGTGCGTTTTAAAGTTCATTTCAAATGCTACAACATGGTGAAAATGGAATATTGATAACTAATTCGTGTAATGAGCACTGATTACATGAACTTTAGTACTCTCTGAGCCGTCTGCTCTAGATTTAGCTGCCTTAAGTCAATATCTTTACAGTCAAAACTCAATAAGATCGCAAATTACAAAATATCAGATTTTCTGCATAGATAATGCCCTGTCCTACTTGTACAAATCTGCTAACTTTTGGAATTGCAAAGATTATCCAAGCCAAGATATCATAGAACAACTTTTATTTTAGGGGCCCACGCTTTGGTCTGAATCACGCATGCGTACTAACAAATAGTCTGATCTTGAATTCTGATTGAAATCGAATCGTTACAATCAAAATTTTCATCGCAAAATAAACTTTACTGCACACCACACTAAAACATGTATAGAAAAGATTCGAGATGATTCTATAACTTACCCCCCTAAATGACGGTCCTCCTGCCCATACAATCTCTTATAATGTATTTTCACCAAAATCAGTCAGGTCGAGTTTCTTGGCAGCCAGCTGCAGGTATCGTATCTCAGCTTCTAGAGTAAGTACAAACACGGGATAAAGTGCGTTTTAAAGTTCATTTCAAATGCTACAACATGGTGAAAATGGAATATTGATAACTAATTCGTGTAATGAGCACTGATTACATGAACTTTAGTACTCTCTGAGCCGTCTGCTCTAGATTTAGCTGCCTTAAGTCAATATCTTTACAGTCAAAACTCAATAAGATCGCAAATTACGAAATATCTGATTTTCTGCATAGATAATGCCCTGTCCTACTTGTACAAATCTGCTAACTTTTGGAATTGCAAAGATTATCCAAGCCAAGATATCATAGAACAACTTTTATTTTAGGGGCCCACGCTTTGGTCTGAATCACCCATGCGTACTAACAAATAGTCTGATCTTGAATTCTGATTGAAATCGAATCGTTACAATCAAAATTTTCATCGCAAAATAAACTTTACTGCACACCACACTAAAACATGTATAGAAAAGATTCGAAATGATTCTATAACTTTCCCTCCTAAATGACGGTCCTCCTGCCCATACAATCTCTTATAATGTATTTTCACAAAAATCAGTCAGGTCGAGTTTCTTGGCAGCCAGCTGCAGGTATCGTATCTCAGCTTCTAGAGTAAGTACAAACACGGGATAAAGTGCGTTTTAAAGTTCATTTCAAATGCTACAACATGGTGAAAATGGAATATTGATAACTAATTCGTGTAATGAGCACTGATTACATGAACTTTAGTACTCTCTGAGCCGTCTGCTCTAGATTTAGCTGCCTTAAGTCTATATCTTTACAGTCAAAACTCAATAAGATCGCAAATTACAAAATATCTGATTTTCTGCATAGATAATGCCCTGTCCTACTTGTACAAATCTGCTAACTTTTGGAATTGCAAAGATTATCCAAGCCAAGATATCATAGAACAACTTTTATTTTAGGGGCCCACGCTTTGGTCTGAATCACGCATGCGTACTAACAAATAGTCTGATCTTGAATTCTGATTGAAATCGAATCGTTACAATCAAAATTTTCATCGCAAAATAAACTTTACTGCACACCACACTAAAACATGTATAGAAAAGATTCGAAATGATTCTATAACTTTCCCTCCTAAATATCGGTCCTCCTGCCCATACAATCTCTTATAATGTATTTTCACAAAAATCAGTCAGGTCGAGTTTCTTGGCAGCCAGCTGCAGGTATCGTATCTCAGCTTCTAGAGTAAGTACAAACACGGGATAAAGTGCGTTTTAAAGTTCATTTCAAATGCTACAACATGGTGAAAATGGAATATTGATAACTAATTCGTGTAATGAGCACTGATTACATGAACTTTAGTACTCTCTGAGCCGTCTGCTCTAGATTTAGCTGCCTTAAGTCAATATCTTTACAGTCAAAACTCAATAAGATCGCAAATTACAAAATATCTGATTTTCTGCATAGATAATGCCCTGTCCTACTTGTACAAATCTGCTAACTTTTGGAATTGCAAAGATTATCCAAGCCAAGATATCATAGAACAACTTTTATTTTAGGGGCCCACGCTTTGGTCTGAATCACGCATGCGTACTAACAAATAGTCTGATCTTGAATTCTGATTGAAATCGAATCGTTACAATCAAAATTTTCATCGCAAAATAAACTTTACTGCACACCACACTAAAACATGTATAGAAAAGATTCGAGATGATTCTATAACTTACCCCCCTAAATGACGATCCTCCTGCCCATACAATCTCTTATAATGTATTTTCACAAAAATCAGTCAGGTCGAGTTTCTTGGCAGCCAGCTGCAGGTATCGTATCTCAGCTTCTAGAGTAAGTACAAACACGGGATAAAGTGCGTTTTAAAGTTCATTTCAAATGCTACAACATGGTGAAAATGGAATATTGATAACTAATTCGTGTAATGAGCACTGATTACATGAACTTTAGTACTCTCTGAGCCGTCTGCTCTAGATTTAGCTGCCTTAAGTCAATATCTTTACAGTCAAAACTCAATAAGATCGCAAATTACGAAATATCTGATTTTCTGCATAGATAATGCCCTGTCCTACTTGTACAAATCTGCTAACTTTTGGAATTGCAAAGATTATCCAAGCCAAGATATCATAGACCAACTTTTATTTTAGGGGCCCACGCTTTAATCTGAATCACGCATGCGTACTAACAAATAGTCTGATCTTGAATTCTGATTGAAATCGAATCGTTACAATCAAAATTTTCATCGCAAAATAAACTTTACTGCACACCACACTAAAACATGTATAGAAAAGATTCGAGATGATTCTATAACTTACCCCCCTAAATGACGGTCCTCCTGCCCATACAATCTCTTATAATGTATTTTCACCAAAATCAGTCAGGTCGAGTTTCTTGGCAGCCAGCTGCAGGTATCGTATCTCAGCTTCTAGAGTAAGTACAAACACGGGATAAAGTGCGTTTTAAAGTTCATTTCAAATGCTACAACATGGTGAAAATGGAATATAGATAACTAATTCGTGTAATGAGCACTGATTACATGAACTTTAGTACTCTCTGAGCCGTCTGCTCTAGATTTAGCTGCCTTAAGTCAATATCTTTACAGTCAAAACTCAATAAGATCGCAAATTACAAAATATCTGATTTTCTGCATAGATAATGCCCTGTCCTACTTGTACAAATCTGCTAACTTTTGGAATTGCAAAGATTATCCAAGCCAAGATATCATAGAACAACTTTTATTTTAGGGGCCCACGCTTTGGTCTGAATCACGCATGCGTACTAACAAATAGTCTGATCTTGAATTCTGATTGAAATCGAATCGTTACAATCAAAATTTTCATCGCAAAATAAACTTTACTGCACACCACACTAAAACATGTATAGAAAAGATTCGAGATGATTCTATAACTTACCCCCCTAAATGACGGTCCTCCTGCCCATACAATCTCTTATAATGTATTTTCACCAAAATCAGTCAGGTCGAGTTTCTTGGCAGCCAGCTGCAGGTATCGTATCTCAGCTTCTAGAGTAAGTACAAACACGGGATAAAGTGCGTTTTAAAGTTCATTTCAAATGCTACAACATGGTGAAAATGGAATATTGATAACTAATTCGTGTAATGAGCACTGATTACATGAACTTTAGTACTCTCTGAGCCGTCTGCTCTAGATTTAGCTGCCTTAAGTCAATATCTTTACAGTCAAAACTCAATAAGATCGCAAATTACGAAATATCTGATTTTCTGCATAGATAATGCCCTGTCCTACTTGTACAAATCTGCTAACTTTTGGAATTGCAAAGATTATCCAAGCCAAGATATCATAGAACAACTTTTATTTTAGGGGCCCACGCTTTGGTCTGAATCACGCATGCGTACTAACAAATAGTCTGATCTTGAATTCTGATTGAAATCGAATCGTTACAATCAAAATTTTCATCGCAAAATAAACTTTACTGCACACCACACTAAAACATGTATAGAAAAGATTCGAAATGATTCTATAACTTTCCCTCCTAAATGACGGTCCTCCTGCCCATACAATCTCTTATAATGTATTTTCACAAAAATCAGTCAGGTCGAGTTTCTTGGCAGCCAGCTGCAGGTATCGTATCTCAGCTTCTAGAGTAAGTACAAACACGGGATAAAGTGCGTTTTAAAGTTCATTTCAAATGCTACAACATGGTGAAAATGGAATATTGATAACTAATTCGTGTAATGAGCACTGATTACATGAACTTTAGTACTCTCTGAGCCGTCTGCTCTAGATTTAGCTGCCTTAAGTCAATATCTTTACAGTCAAAACTCAATAAGATCGCAAATTACGAAATATCTGATTTTCTGCATAGATAATGCCCTGTCCTACTTGTACAAATCTGCTAACTTTTGGAATTGCAAAGATTATCCAAGCCAAGATATCATAGAACAACTTTTATTTTAGGGGCCCACGCTTTGGTCTGAATCACGCATGCGTACTAACAAATAGTCTGATCTTGAATTCTGATTGAAATCGAATCGTTACAATCAAAATTTTCATCGCAAAATAAACTTTACTGCACACCACACTAAAACATGTATAGAAAAGATTCGAAATGATTCTATAACTTTCCCTCCTAAATGACGGTCCTCCTGCCCATACAATCTCTTATAATGTATTTTCACAAAAATCAGTCAGGTCGAGTTTCTTGGCAGCCAGCTGCAGGTATCGTATCTCAGCTTCTAGAGTAAGTACAAACACGGGATAAAGTGCGTTTTAAAGTTCATTTCAAATGCTACAACATGGTGAAAATGGAATATTGATAACTAATTCGTGTAATGAGCACTGATTACATGAACTTTAGTACTCTCTGAGCCGTCTGCTCTAGATTTAGCTGCCTTAAGTCTATATCTTTACAGTCAAAACTCAATAAGATCGCAAATTACGAAATATCTGATTTTCTGCATAGATAATGCCCTGTCCTACTTGTACAAATCTGCTAACTTTTGGAATTGCAAAGATTATCCAAGCCAAGATATCATAGACCAACTTTTATTTTAGGGGCCCACGCTTTAGTCTGAATCACGCATGCGTACTAACAAATAGTCTGATCTTGAATTCTGATTGAAATCGAATCGTTACAATCAAAATTTTCATCGCAAAATAAACTTTACTGCACACCACACTAAAACATGTATAGAAAAGATTCGAGATGATTCTATAACTTACCCCCCTAAATGACGGTCCTCCTGCCCATACAATCTCTTATAATGTATTTTCACCAAAATCAGTCAGGTCGAGTTTCTTGGCAGCCTGCTGCAGGTATCGTATCTCAGCTTCTAGAGTAAGTACAAACACGGGATAAAGTGCGTTTTAAAGTTCATTTCAAATGCTACAACATGGTGAAAATGGAATATAGATAACTAATTCGTGTAATGAGCACTGATTACATGAACTTTAGTACTCTCTGAGCCGTCTGCTCTAGATTTAGCTGCCTTAAGTCAATATCTTTACAGTCAAAACTCAATAAGATCGCAAATTACAAAATATCTGACTTTCTGCATAGATAATGCCCTGTCCTACTTGTACAAATCTGCTAACTTTTGGAATTGCAAAGATTATCCAAGCCAAGATATCATAGAACAACTTTTATTTTAGGGGCCCACGCTTTGGTCTGAATCACGCATGCGTACTAACAAATAGTCTGATCTTGAATTCTGATTGAAATCGAATCGTTACAATCAAAATTTTCATCGCAAAATAAACTTTACTGCACACCACACTAAAACATGTATAGAAAAGATTCGAGATGATTCTATAACTTACCCCCCTAAATGACGGTCCTCCTGCCCATACAATCTCTTATAATGTATTTTCACCAAAATCAGTCAGGTCGAGTTTCTTGGCAGCCAGCTGCAGGTATCGTATCTCAGCTTCTAGAGTAAGTACAAACACGGGATAAAGTGCGTTTTAAAGTTCATTTCAAATGCTACAACATGGTGAAAATGGAATATTGATAACTAATTCGTGTAATGAGCACTGATTACATGAACTTTAATACTCTCTGAGCCGTCTGCTCTAGATTTAGCTGCCTTAAGTCAATATCTTTACAGTCAAAACTCAATAAGATCGCAAATTACGAAATATCTGATTTTCTGCATAGATAATGCCCTGTCCTACTTGTACAAATCTGCTAACTTTTGGAATTGCAAAGATTATCCAAGCCAAGATATCATAGAACAACTTTTATTTTAGGGGCCCACGCTTTGGTCTGAATCACGCATGCGTACTAACAAATAGTCTGATCTTGAATTCTGATTGAAATCGAATCGTTACAATCAAAATTTTCATCGCAAAATAAACTTTACTGCACACCACACTAAAACATGTATAGAAAAGATTCGAAATGATTCTATAACTTTCCCTCCTAAATGACGGTCCTCCTGCCCATACAATCTCTTATAATGTATTTTCACAAAAATCAGTCAGGTCGAGTTTCTTGGCAGCCAGCTGCAGGTATCGTATCTCAGCTTCTAGAGTAAGTACAAACACGGGATAAAGTGCGTTTTAAAGTTCATTTCAAATGCTACAACATGGTGAAAATGGAATATTGATAACTAATTCGTGTAATGAGCACTGATTACATGAACTTTAGTACTCTCTGAGCCGTCTGCTCTAGATTTAGCTGCCTTAAGTCAATATCTTTACAGTCAAAACTCAATAAGATCGCAAATTACGAAATATCTGATTTTCTGCATAGATAATGCCCTGTCCTACTTGTACAAATCTGCTAACTTTTGGAATTGCAAAGATTATCCAAGCCAAGATATCATAGAACAACTTTTATTTTAGGGGCCCACGCTTTGGTCTGAATCACGCATGCGTACTAACAAATAGTCTGATCTTGAATTCTGATTGAAATCGAATCGTTACAATCAAAATTTTCATCGCAAAATAAACTTTACTGCACACCACACTAAAACATGTATAGAAAAGATTCGAAATGATTCTATAACTTTCCCTCCTAAATGACGGTCCTCCTGCCCATACAATCTCTTATAATGTATTTTCACAAAAATCAGTCAGGTCGAGTTTCTTGGCAGCCAGCTGCAGGTATCGTATCTCAGCTTCTAGAGTAAGTACAAACACGGGATAAAGTGCGTTTTAAAGTTCATTTCAAATGCTACAACATGGTGAAAATGGAATATTGATAACTAATTCGTGTAATGAGCACTGATTACATGAACTTTAGTACTCTCTGAGCCGTCTGCTCTAGATTTAGCTGCCTTAAGTCTATATCTTTACAGTCAAAACTCAATAAGATCGCAAATTACGAAATATCTGATTTTCTGCATAGATAATGCCCTGTCCTACTTGTACAAATCTGCTAACTTTTGGAATTGCAAAGATTATCCAAGCCAAGATATCATAGACCAACTTTTATTTTAGGGGCCCACGCTTTAGTCTGAATCACGCATGCGTACTAACAAATAGTCTGATCTTGAATTCTGATTGAAATCGAATCGTTACAATCAAAATTTTCATCGCAAAATAAACTTTACTGCACACCACACTAAAACATGTATAGAAAAGATTCGAGATGATTCTATAACTTACCCCCCTAAATGACGGTCCTCCTGCCCATACAATCTCTTATAATGTATTTTCACCAAAATCAGTCAGGTCGAGTTTCTTGGCAGCCTGCTGCAGGTATCGTATCTCAGCTTCTAGAGTAAGTACAAACACGGGATAAAGTGCGTTTTAAAGTTCATTTCAAATGCTACAACATGGTGCAAATGGAATATAGATAACTAATTCGTGTAATGAGCACTGATTACATGAACTTTAGTACTCTCTGAGCCGTCTGCTCTAGATTTAGCTGCCTTAAGTCAATATCTTTACAGTCAAAACTCAATAAGATCGCAAATTACAAAATATCTGACTTTCTGCATAGATAATGCCCTGTCCTACTTGTACAAATCTGCTAACTTTTGGAATTGCAAAGATTATCCAAGCCAAGATATCATAGAACAACTTTTATTTTAGGGGCCCACGCTTTGGTCTGAATCACGCATGCGTACTAACAAATAGTCTGATCTTGAATTCTGATTGAAATCGAATCGTTACAATCAAAATTTTCATCGCAAAATAAACTTTACTGCACACCACACTAAAACATGTATAGAAAAGATTCGAGATGATTCTATAACTTACCCCCCTAAATGACGGTCCTCCTGCCCATACAATCTCTTATAATGTATTTTCACCAAAATCAGTCAGGTCGAGTTTCTTGGCAGCCAGCTGCAGGTATCGTATCTCAGCTTCTAGAGTAAGTACAAACACGGGATAAAGTGCGTTTTAAAGTTCATTTCAAATGCTACAACATGGTGAAAATGGAATATTGATAACTAATTGGTGTAATGAGCACTGATTACATGAACTTTAGAACTCTCTGAGCCGTCTGCTCTATATTTAGCTGCCTTAAGTCAATATCTTTACAGTCAAAACTCAATAAGATCGCAAATTACGAAATATCTGATTTTCTGCATAGATAATGCCCTGTCCTACTTGTACAAATCTGCTATCTTTTGGAATTGCAAAGATTATCCAAGCCAAGATATCATAGAACAACTTTTATTTTAGGGGCCCACGCTTTGGTCTGAATCACGCATGCGTACTAACAAATAGTCTGATCTTGAATTCTGATTGAAATCGAATCGTTACAATCAAAATTTTCATCGCAAAATAAACTTTACTGCACACCACACTAAAACATGTATAGAAAAGATTCGAGATGATTCTATAACTTACCCCCCTAAATGACGGTCCTCCTGCCCATACAATCTCTTATAATGTATTTTCACCAAAATCAGTCAGGTCGAGTTTCTTGGCAGCCAGCTGCAGGTATCGTATCTCAGCTTCTAGAGTAAGTACAAACACGGGATAAAGTGCGTTTTAAAGTTCATTTCAAATGCTACAACATGGTGAAAATGGAATATTGATAACTAATTCGTGTAATGAGCACTGATTACATGAACTTTAGAACTCTCTGAGCCGTCTGCTCTATATTTAGCTGCCTTAAGTCAATATCTTTACAGTCAAAACTCAATAAGATCGCAAATTACGAAATATCTGATTTTCTGCATAGATAATGCCCTGTCCTACTTGTACAAATCTGCTAACTTTTGGAATTGCAAAGATTATCCAAGCCAAGATATCATAGACCAACTTTTATTTTAGGGGCCCACGCTTTGGTCTGAATCACGCATGCGTACTAACAAATAGTCTGATCTTGAATTCTGATTGAAATCGAATCGTTACAATCAAAATTTTCATCGCAAAATAAACTTTACTGCACACCACACTAAGACATGTATAGAAAAGATTCGAGATGATTCTATAACTTACCCCCCTAAATGACGGTCCTCCTGCCCATACAATCTCTTATAATGTATTTTCACCAAAATCAGTCAGGTCGAGTTTCTTGGCAGCCAGCTGCAGGTATCGTATCTCAGCTTCTAGAGTAAGTACAAACACGGGATAAAGTGCGTTTTAAAGTTCATTTCAAATGCTACAACATGGTGAAAATGGAATATTGATAACTAATTCGTGTAATGAGCACTGATTACATGAACTTTAGTACTCTCTGAGCCGTCTGCTCTAGATTTAGCTGCCTTAAGTCAATATCTTTACAGTCAAAACTCAATAAGATCGCAAATTACGAAATATCTGATTTTCTGCATAGATAATGCCCTGTCCTACTTGTACAAATCTGCTAACTTTTGGAATTGCAAAGATTATCCAAGCCAAGATATCATAGAACAACTTTTATTTTAGGGGCCCACGCTTTGGTCTGAATCACGCATGCGTACTAACAAATAGTCTGATCTTGAATTCTGATTGAAATCGAATCGTTACAATCAAAATTTTCATCGCAAAATAAACTTTACTGCACACCACACTAAAACATGTATAGAAAAGATTCGAAATGATTCTATAACTTTCCCTCCTAAATGACGGTCCTCCTGCCCATACAATCTCTTATAATGTATTTTCACAAAAATCAGTCAGGTCGAGTTTCTTGGCAGCCAGCTGCAGGTATCGTATCTCAGCTTCTAGAGTAAGTACAAACACGGGATAAAGTACGTTTTAAAGTTCATTTCAAATGCTACAACATGGTGAAAATGGAATATTGATAACTAATTCGTGTAATGAGCACTGATTACATGAACTTTAGTACTCTCTGAGCCGTCTGCTCTAGATTTAGCTGCCTTAAGTCTATATCTTTACAGTCAAAACTCAATAAGATCGCAAATTACGAAATATCTGATTTTCTGCATAGATAATGCCCTGTCCTACTTGTACAAATCTGCTAACTTTTGGAATTGCAAAGATTATCCAAGCCAAGATATCATAGACCAACTTTTATTTTAGGGGCCCACGCTTTAGTCTGAATCACGCATGCGTACTAACAAATAGTCTGATCTTGAATTCTGATTGAAATCGAATCGTTACAATCAAAATTTTCATCGCAAAATAAACTTTACTGCACACCACACTAAAACATGTATAGAAAAGATTCGAGATGATTCTATAACTTACCCCCCTAAATGACGGTCCTCCTGCCCATACAATCTCTTATAATGTATTTTCACCAAAATCAGTCAGGTCGAGTTTCTTGGCAGCCTGCTGAAGGTATCGTATCTCAGCTTCTAGAGTAAGTACAAACACGGGATAAAGTGCGTTTTAAAGTTCATTTCAAATGCTACAACATGGTGAAAATGGAATATAGATAACTAATTCGTGTAATGAGCACTGATTACATGAACTTTAGTACTCTCTGAGCCGTCTGCTCTAGATTTAGCTGCCTTAAGTCAATATCTTTACAGTCAAAACTCAATAAGATCGCAAATTACAAAATATCTGACTTTCTGCATAGATAATGCCCTGTCCTACTTGTACAAATCTGCTAACTTTTGGAATTGCAAAGATTATCCAAGCCAAGATATCATAGAACAACTTTTATTTTAGGGGCCCACGCTTTGGTCTGAATCACGCATGCGTACTAACAAATAGTCTGATCTTGAATTCTGATTGAAATCGAATCGTTACAATCAAAATTTTCATCGCAAAATAAACTTTACTGCACACCACACTAAAACATGTATAGAAAAGATTCGAGATGATTCTATAACTTACCCCCCTAAATGACGGTCCTCCTGCCCATACAATCTCTTATAATGTATTTTCACCAAAATCAGTCAGGTCGAGTTTCTTGGCAGCCAGCTGCAGGTATCGTATCTCAGCTTCTAGAGTAAGTACAAACACGGGATAAAGTGCGTTTTAAAGTTCATTTCAAATGCTACAACATGGTGAAAATGGAATATTGATAACTAATTGGTGTAATGAGCACTGATTACATGAACTTTAGAACTCTCTGAGCCGTCTGCTCTATATTTAGCTGCCTTAAGTCAATATCTTTACAGTCAAAACTCAATAAGATCGCAAATTACGAAATATCTGATTTTCTGCATAGATAATGCCCTGTCCTACTTGTACAAATCTGCTAACTTTTGGAATTGCAAAGATTATCCAAGCCAAGATATCATAGAACAACTTTTATTTTAGGGGCCCACGCTTTGGTCTGAATCACGCATGCGTACTAACAAATAGTCTGATCTTGAATTCTGATTGAAATCGAATCGTTACAATCAAAATTTTCATCGCAAAATAAACTTTACTGCACACCACACTAAAACATGTATAGAAAAGATTCGAGATGATTCTATAACTTACCCCCCTAAATGACGGTCCTCCTGCCCATACAATCTCTTATAATGTATTTTCACCAAAATCAGTCAGGTCGAGTTTCTTGGCAGCCAGCTGCAGGTATCGTATCTCAGCTTCTAGAGTAAGTACAAACACGGGATAAAGTGCGTTTTAAAGTTCATTTCAAATGCTACAACATGGTGAAAATGGAATATTGATAACTAATTCGTGTAATGAGCACTGATTACATGAACTTTAGAACTCTCTGAGCCGTCTGCTCTATATTTAGCTGCCTTAAGTCAATATCTTTACAGTCAAAACTCAATAAGATCGCAAATTACGAAATATCTGATTTTCTGCATAGATAATGCCCTGTCCTACTTGTACAAATCTGCTAACTTTTGGAATTGCAAAGATTATCCAAGCCAAGGTATCATAGACCAACTTTTATTTTAGGGGCCCACGCTTTGGTCTGAATCACGCATGCGTACTAACAAATAGTCTGATCTTGAATTCTGATTGAAATCGAATCGTTACAATCAAAATTTTCATCGCAAAATAAACTTTACTGCACACCACACTAAGACATGTATAGAAAAGATTCGAGATGATTCTATAACTTACCCCCCTAAATGACGGTCCTCCTGCCCATACAATCTCTTATAATGTATTTTCACCAAAATCAGTCAGGTCGAGTTTCTTGGCAGCCAGCTGCAGGTATCGTATCTCAGCTTCTAGAGTAAGTACAAACACGGGATAAAGTGCGTTTTAAAGTTCATTTCAAATGCTACAACATGGTGAAAATGGAATATTGATAACTAATTCGTGTAATGAGCACTGATTACATGAACTTTAGTACTCTCTGAGCCGTCTGCTCTAGATTTAGCTGCCTTAAGTCAATATCTTTACAGTCAAAACTCAATAAGATCGCAAATTACGAAATATCTGATTTTCTGCATAGATAATGCCCTGTCCTACTTGTACAAATCTGCTAACTTTTGGAATTGCAAAGATTATCCAAGCCAAGATATCATAGACCAACTTTTATTTTAGGGGCCCACGCTTTAGTCTGAATCACGCATGCGTACTAACAAATAGTCTGATCTTGAATTCTGATTGAAATCGAATCGTTACAATCAAAATTTTCATCGCAAAATAAACTTTACTGCACACCACACTAAAACATGTATAGAAAAGATTCGAAATGATTCTATAACTTACCCCCCTAATTAACGGTCCTCCTGCCCATACAATCTCTTATAATGTATTTTCACGAGAATCAGTCAGGTCGAGTTTCTTGGCAGCCAGCTGCAGGTATCGTATCTTAGCTTCTAGAGTAAGTACAAACACGGGATAAAGTGCGTTTTAAAGTTCACTTCAAATGCTACAACATGGTGAAAATGGAATATTGATAACTAATTCGTGTAATGAGCACTGATTACATGAACTTTAGTACTCTCTGAGCCGTCTGCTCTAGATTTAGCTGCCTTAAGTCAATATCTTTACAGTCAAAACTCAATAAGATCGCAAATTACGAAATGCCTGATTTTCTGCATAGATAATGCCCTGTCCTACTTGTACAAATCTGCTAACTTTTGGAATTGCAAAGATTATCCAAGCCAAGATATCATAGACCAACTTTTATTTTAGGGGCCCACGCTTTGGTCTGAATCACGCATGCGTACTAACAAATAGTCTGATCTTGAATTCTGATTGAAATCGAATCGTTACAATCAAAATTTTCATCGCAAAATAAACTTTACTGCACACCACACTAAGACATGTATAGAAAAGATTCGAGATGATTCTATAACTTACCCCCCTAAATGACGGTCCTCCTGCCCATACAATCTCTTATAATGTATTTTCACCAAAATCAGTCAGGTCGAGTTTCTTGGCAGCCAGCTGCAGGTATCGTATCTCAGCTTCTAGAGTAAGTACAAACACGGGATAAAGTGCGTTTTAAAGTTCATTTCAAATGCTACAACATGGTGAAAATGGAATATAGATAACTAATTCGTGTAATGAGCACTGATTACATGAACTTTAGTACTCTCTGAGCCGTCTGCTCTAGATTTAGCTGCCTTAAGTCAATATCTTTACAGTCAAAACTCAATAAGATCGCAAATTACAAAATATCTGATTTTCTGCATAGATAATGCCCTGTCCTACTTGTACAAATCTGCTAACTTTTGGAATTGCAAAGATTATCCAAGCCAAGATATCATAGAACAACTTTTATTTTAGGGGCCCACGCTTTGGTCTGAATCACGCATGCGTACTAACAAATAGTCTGATCTTGAATTCTGATTGAAATCGAATCGTTACAATCAAAATTTTCATCGCAAAATAAACTTTACTGCACACCACACTAAAACATGTATAGAAAAGATTCGAGATGATTCTATAACTTACCCCCCTAAATGACGGTCCTCCTGCCCATACAATCTCTTATAATGTATTTTCACCAAAATCAGTCAGGTCGAGTTTCTTGGCAGCCAGCTGCAGGTATCGTATCTCAGCTTCTAGAGTAAGTACAAACACGGGATAAAGTGCGTTTTAAAGTTCATTTCAAATGCTACAACATGGTGAAAATGGAATATTGATAACTAATTCGTGTAATGAGCACTGATTACATGAACTTTAGTACTCTCTGAGCCGTCTGCTCTAGATTTAGCTGCCTTAAGTCAATATCTTTACAGTCAAAACTCAATAAGATCGCAAATTACGAAATATCTGATTTTCTGCATAGATAATGCCCTGTCCTACTTGTACAAATCTGCTAACTTTTGGAATTGCAAAGATTATCCAAGCCAAGATATCATAGAACAACTTTTATTTTAGGGGCCCACGCTTTGGTCTGAATCACGCATGCGTACTAACAAATAGTCTGATCTTGAATTCTGATTGAAATCGAATCGTTACAATCAAAATTTTCATCGCAAAATAAACTTTACTGCACACCACACTAAAACATGTATAGAAAAGATTCGAAATGATTCTATAACTTTCCCTCCTAAATGACGGTCCTCCTGCCCATACAATCTCTTATAATGTATTTTCACAAAAATCAGTCAGGTCGAGTTTCTTGGCAGCCAGCTGCAGGTATCGTATCTCAGCTTCTAGAGTAAGTACAAACACGGGATAAAGTGCGTTTTAAAGTTCATTTCAAATGCTACAACATGGTGAAAATGGAATATTGATAACTAATTCGTGTAATGAGCACTGATTACATGAACTTTAGTACTCTCTGAGCCGTCTGCTCTAGATTTAGCTGCCTTAAGTCAATATCTTTACAGTCAAAACTCAATAAGATCGCAAATTACGAAATATCTGATTTTCTGCATAGATAATGCCCTGTCCTACTTGTACAAATCTGCTAACTTTTGGAATTGCAAAGATTATCCAAGCCAAGATATCATAGAACAACTTTTATTTTAGGGGCCCACGCTTTGGTCTGAATCACGCATGCGTACTAACAAATAGTCTGATCTTGAATTCTGATTGAAATCGAATCGTTACAATCAAAATTTTCATCGCAAAATAAACTTTACTGCACACCACACTAAAACATGTATAGAAAAGATTCGAAATGATTCTATAACTTTCCCTCCTAAATGACGGTCCTCCTGCCCATACAATCTCTTATAATGTATTTTCACAAAAATCAGTCAGGTCGAGTTTCTTGGCAGCCAGCTGCAGGTATCGTATCTCAGCTTCTAGAGTAAGTACAAACACGGGAAAAAGTGCGTTTTAAAGTTCATTTCAAATGCTACAACATGGTGAAAATGGAATATTGATAACTAATTCGTGTAATGAGCACTGATTACATGAACTTTAGTACTCTCTGAGCCGTCTGCTCTAGATTTAGCTGCCTTAAGTCTATATCTTTACAGTCAAAACTCAATAAGATCGCAAATTACGAAATATCTGATTTTCTGCATAGATAATGCCCTGTCCTACTTGTACAAATCTGCTAACTTTTGGAATTGCAAAGATTATCCAAGCCAAGATATCATAGACCAACTTTTATTTTAGGGGCCCACGCTTTAGTCTGAATCACGCATGCGTACTAACAAATAGTCTGATCTTGAATTCTGATTGAAATCGAATCGTTACAATCAAAATTTTCATCGCAAAATAAACTTTACTGCACACCACACTAAAACATGTATAGAAAAGATTCGAGATGATTCTATAACTTACCCCCCTAAATGACGGTCCTCCTGCCCATACAATCTCTTATAATGTATTTTCACCAAAATCAGTCAGGTCGAGTTTCTTGGCAGCCAGCTGCAGGTATCGTATCTCAGCTTCTAGAGTAAGTACAAACACGGGATAAAGTGCGTTTTAAAGTTCATTTCAAATGCTACAACATGGTGAAAATGGAATATTGATAACTAATTCGTGTAATGAGCACTGATTACATGAACTTTAGAACTCTCTGAGCCGTCTGCTCTATATTTAGCTGCCTTAAGTCAATATCTTTACAGTCAAAACTCAATAAGATCGCAAATTACGAAATATCTGATTTTCTGCATAGATAATGCCCTGTCCTACTTGTACAAATCTGCTAACTTTTGGAATTGCAAAGATTATCCAAGCCAAGGTATCATAGACCAACTTTTATTTTAGGGGCCCACGCTTTGGTCTGAATCACGCATGCGTACTAACAAATAGTCTGATCTTGAATTCTGATTGAAATCGAATCGTTACAATCAAAATTTTCATCGCAAAATAAACTTTACTGCACACCACACTAAGACATGTATAGAAAAGATTCGAGATGATTCTATAACTTACCCCCCTAAATGACGGTCCTCCTGCCCATACAATCTCTTATAATGTATTTTCACCAAAATCAGTCAGGTCGAGTTTCTTGGCAGCCAGCTGCAGGTATCGTATCTCAGCTTCTAGAGTAAGTACAAACACGGGATAAAGTGCGTTTTAAAGTTCATTTCAAATGCTACAACATGGTGAAAATGGAATATTGATAACTAATTCGTGTAATGAGCACTGATTACATGAACTTTAGTACTCTCTGAGCCGTCTGCTCTAGATTTAGCTGCCTTAAGTCAATATCTTTACAGTCAAAACTCAATAAGATCGCAAATTACGAAATATCTGATTTTCTGCATAGATAATGCCCTGTCCTACTTGTACAAATCTGCTAACTTTTGGAATTGCAAAGATTATCCAAGCCAAGATATCATAGAACAACTTTTATTTTAGGGGCCCACGCTTTGGTCTGAATCACGCATGCGTACTAACAAATAGTCTGATCTTGAATTCTGATTGAAATCGAATCGTTACAATCAAAATTTTCATCGCAAAATAAACTTTACTGCACACCACACTAAAACATGTATAAAAAAGATTCGAAATGATTCTATAACTTTCCCTCCTAAATGACGGTCCTCCTGCCCATACAATCTCTTATAATGTATTTTCACAAAAATCAGTCAGGTCGAGTTTCTTGGCAGCCAGCTGCAGGTATCGTATCTCAGCTTCTAGAGTAAGTACAAACACGGGATAAAGTGCGTTTTAAAGTTCATTTCAAATGCTACAACATGGTGAAAATGGAATATTGATAACTAATTCGTGTAATGAGCACTGATTACATGAACTTTAGTACTCTCTGAGCCGTCTGCTCTAGATTTAGCTGCCTTAAGTCAATATCTTTACAGTCAAAACTCAATAAGATCGCAAATTACGAAATATCTGATTTTCTGCATAGATAATGCCCTGTCCTACTTGTACAAATCTGCTAACTTTTGGAATTGCAAAGATTATCCAAGCCAAGATATCATAGAACAACTTTTATTTTAGGGGCCCACGCTTTGGTCTGAATCACGCATGCGTACTAACAAATAGTCTGATCTTGAATTCTGATTGAAATCGAATCGTTACAATCAAAATTTTCATCGCAAAATAAACTTTACTGCACACCACACTAAAACATGTATAGAAAAGATTCGAAATGATTCTATAACTTTCCCTCCTAAATGACGGTCCTCCTGCCCATACAATCTCTTATAATGTATTTTCACAAAAATCAGTCAGGTCGAGTTTCTTGGCAGCCAGCTGCAGGTATCGTATCTCAGCTTCTAGAGTAAGTACAAACACGGGATAAAGTGCGTTTTAAAGTTCATTTCAAATGCTACAACATGGTGAAAATGGAATATTGATAACTAATTCGTGTAATGAGCACTGATTACATGAACTTTAGTACTCTCTGAGCCGTCTGCTCTAGATTTAGCTGCCTTAAGTCTATATCTTTACAGTCAAAACTCAATAAGATCGCAAATTACGAAATATCTGATTTTCTGCATAGATAATGCCCTGTCCTACTTGTACAAATCTGCTAACTTTTGGAATTGCAAAGATTATCCAAGCCAAGATATCATAGACCAACTTTTATTTTAGGGGCCCACGCTTTAGTCTGAATCACGCATGCGTACTAACAAATAGTCTGATCTTGAATTCTGATTGAAATCGAATCGTTACAATCAAAATTTTCATCGCAAAATAAACTTTACTGCACACCACACTAAAACATGTATAGAAAAGATTCGAGATGATTCTATAACTTACCCCCCTAAATGACGGTCCTCCTGCCCATACAATCTCTTATAATGTATTTTCACCAAAATCAGTCAGGTCGAGTTTCTTGGCAGCCTGCTGAAGGTATCGTATCTCAGCTTCTAGAGTAAGTACAAACACGGGATAAAGTGCGTTTTAAAGTTCATTTCAAATGCTACAACATGGTGAAAATGGAATATAGATAACTAATTCGTGTAATGAGCACTGATTACATGAACTTTAGTACTCTCTGAGCCGTCTGCTCTAGATTTAGCTGCCTTAAGTCAATATCTTTACAGTCAAAACTCAATAAGATCGCAAATTACGAAATATCTGATTTTCTGCATAGATAATGCCCTGTCCTACTTGTACAAATCTGCTAACTTTTGGAATTGCAAAGATTATCCAAGCCAAGGTATCATAGACCAACTTTTATTTTAGGGGCCCACGCTTTGGTCTGAATCACGCATGCGTACTAACAAATAGTCTGATCTTGAATTCTGATTGAAATCGAATCGTTACAATCAAAATTTTCATCGCAAAATAAACTTTACTGCACACCACACTAAGACATGTATAGAAAAGATTCGAGATGATTCTATAACTTACCCCCCTAAATGACGGTCCTCCTGCCCATACAATCTCTTATAATGTATTTTCACCAAAATCAGTCAGGTCGAGTTTCTTGGCAGCCAGCTGCAGGTATCGTATCTCAGCTTCTAGAGTAAGTACAAACACGGGATAAAGTGCGTTTTAAAGTTCATTTCAAATGCTACAACATGGTGAAAATGGAATATTGATAACTAATTCGTGTAATGAGCACTGATTACATGAACTTTAGTACTCTCTGAGCCGTCTGCTCTAGATTTAGCTGCCTTAAGTCAATATCTTTACAGTCAAAACTCAATAAGATCGCAAATTACGAAATATCTGATTTTCTGCATAGATAATGCCCTGTCCTACTTGTACAAATCTGCTAACTTTTGGAATTGCAAAGATTATCCAAGCCAAGATATCATAGACCAACTTTTATTTTAGGGGCCCACGCTTTAGTCTGAATCACGCATGCGTACTAACAAATAGTCTGATCTTGAATTCTGATTGAAATCGAATCGTTACAATCAAAATTTTCATCGCAAAATAAACTTTACTGCACACCACACTAAAACATGTATAGAAAAGATTCAAAATGATTCTATAACTTACCCCCCTAATTAACGGTCCTCCTGCCCATACAATCTCTTATAATGTATTTTCACGAGAATCAGTCAGGTCGAGTTTCTTGGCAGCCAGCTGCAGGTATCGTATCTTAGCTTCTAGAGTAAGTACAAACACGGGATAAAGTGCGTTTTAAAGTTCACTTCAAATGCTACAACATGGTGAAAATGGAATATTGATAACTAATTCGTGTAATGAGCACTGATTACATGAACTTTAGTACTCTCTGAGCCGTCTGCTCTAGATTTAGCTGCCTTAAGTCAATATCTTTACAGTCAAAACTCAATAAGATCGCAAATTACGAAATGCCTGATTTTCTGCATAGATAATGCCCTGTCCTACTTGTACAAATCTGCTAACTTTTGGAATTGCAAAGATTATCCAAGCCAAGATATCATAGACCAACTTTTATTTTAGGGGCCCACGCTTTGGTCTGAATCACGCATGCGTACTAACAAATAGTCTGATCTTGAATTCTGATTGAAATCGAATCGTTACAATCAAAATTTTCATCGCAAAATAAACTTTACTGCACACCACACTAAGACATGTATAGAAAAGATTCGAGATGATTCTATAACTTACCCCCCTAAATGACGGTCCTCCTGCCCATACAATCTCTTATAATGTATTTTCACCAAAATCAGTCAGGTCGAGTTTCTTGGCAGCCAGCTGCAGGTATCGTATCTCAGCTTCTAGAGTAAGTACAAACACGGGATAAAGTGCGTTTTAAAGTTCATTTCAAATGCTACAACATGGTGAAAATGGAATATTGATAACTAATTGGTGTAATGAGCACTGATTACATGAACTTTAGTACCCTCTGAGCCGTCTGCTCTCGATTTAGCTGCCTTAAGTCAATATCTTTACAGTCAAAACTCAATAAGATCGCAAATTACGAAATATCTGATTTTCTGCATAGATAATGCCCTGTCCTACTTGTACAAATCTGCTAACTTTTGGAATTGCAAAGATTATCCAAGCCAAGATATCATAGACCAACTTTTATTTTAGGGGCCCACGCTTTAGTCTGAATCACGCATGCGTACTAACAAATAGTCTGATCTTGAATTCTGATTGAAATCGAATCGTTACAATCAAAATTTTCATCGCAAAATAAACTTTACTGCACACCACACTAAAACATGTATAGAAAAGATTCGAGATGATTCTATAACTTACCCCCCTAAATGACGGTCCTCCTGCCCATACAATCTCTTATAATGTATTTTCACCAAAATCAGTCAGGTCGAGTTTCTTGGCAGCCAGCTGCAGGTATCGTATCTCAGCTTCTAGAGTAAGTACAAACACGGGATAAAGTGCGTTTTAAAGTTCATTTCAAATGCTACAACATGGTGAAAATGGAATATTGATAACTAATTCGTGTAATGAGCACTGATTACATGAACTTTAGTACTCTCTGAGCCGTCTGCTCTAGATTTAGCTGCCTTAAGTCAATATCTTTACAGTCAAAACTCAATAAGATCGCAAATTACGAAATATCTGATTTTCTGCATAGATAATGCCCTGTCCTACTTGTACAAATCTGCTAACTTTTGGAATTGCAAAGATTATCCAAGCCAAGATATCATAGAACAACTTTTATTTTAGGGGCCCACGCTTTGGTCTGAATCACGCATGCGTACTAACAAATAGTCTGATCTTGAATTCTGATTGAAATCGAATCGTTACAATCAAAATTTTCATCGCAAAATAAACTTTACTGCACACCACACTAAAACATGTATAGAAAAGATTCGAGATGATTCTATAACTTACCCCCCTAAATGACGGTCCTCCTGCCCATACAATCTCTTATAATGTATTTTCACCAAAATCAGTCAGGTCGAGTTTCTTGGCAGCCAGCTGCAGGTATCGTATCTCAGCTTCTAGAGTAAGTACAAACACGGGATAAAGTGCGTTTTAAAGTTCATTTCAAATGCTACAACATGGTGAAAATGGAATATTGATAACTAATTGGTGTAATGGGCACTGATTACATGAACTTTAGAACTCTCTGAGCCGTCTGCTCTATATTTAGCTGCCTTAAGTCAATATCTTTACAGTCAAAACTCAATAAGATCGCAAATTACGAAATATCTGATTTTCTGCATAGATAATGCCCTGTCCTACTTGTACAAATCTGCTAACTTTTGGAATTGCAAAGATTGTCCAAGCCAAGATATCATAGACCAACTTTTATTTTAGGGGCCCACGCTTTGGTCTGAATCACGCATGCGTACTAACAAATAGTCTGATCTTGAATTCTGATTGAAATCGAATCGTTACAATCAAAATTTTCATCGCAAAATAAACTTTACTGCACACCACACTAAGACATGTATAGAAAAGATTCGAGATGATTCTATAACTTACCCCCCTAAATGACGGTCCTCCTGCCCATACAATCTCTTATAATGTATTTTCACCAAAATCAGTCAGGTCGAGTTTCTTGGCAGCCAGCTGCAGGTATCGTATCTCAGCTTCTAGAGTAAGTACAAACACGGGATAAAGTGCGTTTTAAAGTTCATTTCAAATGCTACAACATGGTGAAAATGGAATATTGATAACTAATTCGTGTAATAAGCACTTATTACATGAACTTTAGTACTCTCTGAGCCGTCTGCTCTAGATTTAGCTTCCTTAAGTCAATATCTTTACAGTCAAAACTCAATAAGATCGCAAATTACGAAATATCTGATTTTCTGCATAGATAATGCCCTGTCCTACTTGTACAAATCTGCTAACTTTTGGAATTGCAAAGATTGTCCAAGCCAAGATATCATAGACCAACTTTTATTTTAGGGGCCCACGCTTTGGTCTGAATCACGCATGCGTACTAACAAATAGTCTGATCTTGCATTCTGATTGAAATCGAATCGTTACAATCAAAATTTTCATCGCAAAATAAACTTTACTGCACACCACACTAAGACATGTATAGAAAAGATTCGAGATGATTCTATAACTTACCCCCCTAAATGACGGTCCTCCTGCCCATACAATCTCTTATAATGTATTTTCACCAAAATCAGTCAGGTCGAGTTTCTTGGCAGCCAGCTGCAGGTATCGTATCTCAGCTTCTAGAGTAAGTACAAACACGGGATAAAGTGCGTTTTAAAGTTCATTTCAAATGCTACAACATGGTGAAAATGGAATATTGATAACTAATTCGTGTAATAAGCACTTATTACATGAACTTTAGTACTCTCTGAGCCGTCTGCTCTAGATTTAGCTTCCTTAAGTCAATATCTTTACAGTCAAAACTCAATAAGATCGCAAATTACGAAATATCTGATTTTCTGCATAGATAATGCCCTGTCCTACTTGTACAAATCTGCTAACTTTTGGAATTGCAAAGATTATCCAAGCCAAGATATCATAGAACAATATTTATTTTAAGGGCCACGCTTTGGTCTGAATCACGCATGCGTGCTAACAAATAGTCTGATCTTGAATTCTGATTGAAATCGAATCGTTACAATCAAAATTTTCATCGCAAAATAAACTTTACTGCACACCACACTAAAACATGTATAGAAAAGATTTGAAATGATTCTATAACTTACCCCCCTAAATGACGGTCCTCCTGCCCATACAATCTCTTATAATGTATTTTCACCAAAATCAGTCAGGTCGAGTTTCTTGGCAGCCAGCTGCAGGTATCATATCTCAGCTTCTAGAGTAAGTACAAACACGGGATAAAGTGCGTTTTAAAGTTCATTTCAAATGCTACAACATGGTGAAAATGGAATATTGATAACTAATTCGTGTAATAAGCACTTATTACATGAACTTTAGTACTCTCTGAGCCGTCTGCTCTAGATTTAGCTTCCTTAAGTCAATATCTTTACAGTCAAAACTCAATAAGATCGCAAATTACGAAATATCTGATTTTCTGCATAGATAATGCCCTGTCCTACTTGTACAAATCTGCTAACTTTTGGAATTGCAAAGATTATCCAAGCCAAGATATCATAGAACAACTTTTATTTTAGGGGCCCACGCTTTGGTCTGAATCACGCATGCGTACTAACAAATAGTCTGATCTTGAATTCTGATTGAAATCGAATCGTTACAATCAAAATTTTCATCGCAAAATAAACTTTACTGCACACCACACTAAAACATGTATAGAAAAGATTCGAGATGATTCTATAACTTACCCCCCTAAATGACGGTCCTCCTGCCCATACAATCTCTTATAATGTATTTTCACCAAAATCAGTCAGGTCGAGTTTCTTGGCAGCCAGCTGCAGGTATCGTATCTCAGCTTCTAGAGTAAGTACAAACACGGGATAAAGTGCGTTTTAAAGTTCATTTCAAATGCTACAACATGGTGAAAATGGAATATTGATAACTAATTCGTGTAATAAGCACTTATTACATGAACTTTAGTACTCTCTGAGCCGTCTGCTCTAGATTTAGCTTCCTTAAGTCAATATCTTTACAGTCAAAACTCAATAAGATCGCAAATTACGAAATATCTGATTTTCTGCATAGATAATGCCCTGTCCTACTTGTACAAATCTGCTAACTTTTGGAATTGCAAAGATTATCCAAGCCAAGATATCATAGAACAATATTTATTTTAAGGGCCACGCTTTGGTCTGAATCACGCATGCGTGCTAACAAATAGTCTGATCTTGAATTCTTATTGAAATCGAATCGTTACAATCAAAATTTTCATCGCAAAATAAACTTTACTGCACACCACACTAAAACATGTATAGAAAAGATTTGAAATGATTCTATAACTTACCCCCCTAAATGACGGTCCTCCTGCCCATACAATCTCTTATAATGTATTTTCACGAGAATCAGTCAGGTCGAGTTTCTTGGCAGCCAGCTGCAGGTATCGTATCTTAGCTTCTAGAGTAAGTACAAACACGGGATAAAGTGCGTTTTAAAGTTCACTTCAAATGCTACAACATGGTGAAAATGGAATATTGATAACTAATTCGTGTAATGAGCACTGATTACATGAACTTTAGTACTCTCTGAGCCGTCTGCTCTAGATTTAGCTGCCTTAAGTCAATATCTTTACAGTCAAAACTCAATAAGATCGCAAATTACGAAATATCTGATTTTCTGCATAGATAATGCCCTGTCCTACTTGTACAAATCTGCTAACTTTTGGAATTGCAAAGATTATCCAAGCCAAGATATCATAGAACAACTTTTATTTTAGGGGCCCACGCTTTGGTCTGAATCACGCATGCGTACTAACAAATAGTCTGATCTTGAATTCTGATTGAAATCGAATCGTTACAATCAAAATTTTCATCGCAAAATAAACTTTACTGCACACCACACTAAAACATGTACAGAAAAGATTCGAGATGATTCTATAACTTACCCCCCTAAATGACGGTCCTCCTGCCCATACAATCTCTTATAATGTATTTTCACCAAAATCAGTCAGGTCGAGTTTCTTGGCAGCCAGCTGCAGGTATCGTATCTCAGCTTCTAGAGTAAGTACAAACACGGGATAAAGTGCGTTTTAAAGTTCATTTCAAATGCTACAACATGGTGAAAATGGAATATTGATAACTAATTCGTGTAATGAGCACTGACTACATGAACTTTAGTACTCTCTGAGCCGTCTGCTCTAGATTTAACTGCCTTAAGTCAATATCTTTACAGTCAAAACTCAATAAGATCGCAAATTACGAAATATCTGATTTTCTGCATAGATAATGCCCTGTCCTACTTGTACAAATCTGCTAACTTTTGGAATTGCAAAGATTATCCAAGCCAAGATATCATAGAACAACTTTTATTTTAGGGGCCCACGCTTTGGTCTGAATCACGCATGCGTACTAACAAATAGTCTGATCTTGAATTCTGATTGAAATCGAATCGTTACAATCAAAATTTTCATCGCAAAATAAACTTTACTGCACACCACACTAAAACATGTATAGAAAAGATTCGAAATGATTCTATAACTTTCCCTCCGAAATGACGGTCCTCCTGCCCATACAATCTCTTATAATGTATTTTCACAAAAATCAGTCAGGTCGAGTTTCTTGGCAGCCAGCTGCAGGTATCGTATCTCAGCTTCTAGAGTAAGTACAAACACGGGATGAAGTGCGTTTTAAAGTTCATTTCAAATGCTACAACATGGTGAAAATGGAATATTGATAACTAATTCGTGTAATGAGCACTGATTACATGAACTTTAGTACTCTCTGAGCCGTCTGCTCTAGATTTAGCTGCCTTAAGTCAATATCTTTACAGTCAAAACTCAATAAGATCGCAAATTACGAAATATCTGATTTTCTGCATAGATAATGCCCTGTCCTACTTGTACAAATCTGCTAACTTTTGGAATTGCAAAGATTATCCAAGCCAAGATATCATAGAACAACTTTTATTTTAGGGGCCCACGCTTTGGTCTGAATCACGCATGCGTACTAACAAATAGTCTGATCTTGAATTCTGATTGAAATCGAATCGTTACAATCAAAATTTTCATCGCAAAATAAACTTTACTGCACACCACACTAAAACATGTATAGAAAAGATTCGAGATGATTCTATAACTTACCCCCCTAAATGACGGTCCTCCTGCCCATACAATCTCTTATAATGTATTTTCACCAAAATCAGTCAGGTCGAGTTTCTTGGCAGCCAGCTGCAGGTATCGTATCTCAGCTTCTAGAGTAAGTACAAACACGGGATAAAGTGCGTTTTAAAGTTCATTTCAAATGCTACAACATGGTGAAAATGGAATATTGATAACTAATTCGTGTAATGAGCACTGATTACATGAACTTTAGTACTCTCTGAGCCGTCTGCTCTAGATTTAGCTGCCTTAAGTCAATATCTTTACAGTCAAAACTCAATAAGATCGCAAATTACGAAATATCTGATTTTCTGCATAGATAATGCCCTGTCCTACTTGTACAAATCTGCTAACTTTTGGAATTGCAAAGATTATCCAAGCCAAGATATCATAGAACAACTTTTATTTTAGGGGCCCACGCTTTGGTCTGAATCACGCATGCGTACTAACAAATAGTCTGATCTTGAATTCTGATTGTAATCGAATCGTTACAATCAAAATTTTCATTGCAAAATAAACTTTACTGCACACCACACTAAAACATGTATAGAAAAGATTCGAGATGATTCTATAACTTACCCCCCTAAATGACGGTCCTCCTGCCCATACAATCTCTTATAATGTATTTTCTCCAAAATCAGTCAGGTCGAGTTTCTTGGCAGCCAGCTGCAGGTATCGTATCTCAGCTTCTAGAGTAAGTACAAACACGGGATAAAGTGCGTTCTAAAGTTCATTTCAAATGCTACAACATGGTGAAAATGGAATATTGATAACTAATTCGTGTAATGAGCACTGATTACATGAACTTTAGAACTCTCTGAGCCGTCTGCTCTATATTTAGCTGCCTTAAGTCAATATCTTTACAGTCAAAACTTAATAAGATCGCAAATTACGAAATATCTGATTTTCTGCATAGATAATGCCCTGTCCTACTTGTACAAATCTGCTAACTTTTGGAATTGCAAAGATTATCCAAGCCAAGATATCATAGACCAACTTTTATTTTAGGGGCCCACGCTTTGGTCTGAATCACGCATGCGTACTAACAAATAGTCTGATCTTGAATTCTGATTGAAATCGAATCGTTACAATCAAAATTTTCATCGCAAAATAAACTTTACTGCACACCACACTAAAACATGTATAGAAAAGATTCGAGATGATTCTATAACTTACCCCCCTAAATGACGGTCCTCCTGCCCATACAATCTCTTATAATGTATTTTCACCAAAATCAGTCAGGTCGAGTTTCTTGGCAGCCAGCTGCAGGTATCGTATCTCAGCTTCTAGAGTAAGTACAAACACGGGATAAAGTGCGTTTTAAAGTTCATTTCAAATGCTACAACATGGTGAAAATGGAATATTGATAACTAATTCGTGTAATGAGCACTGATTACATGAACTTTAGTACTCTCTGAGCCGTCTGCTCTAGATTTAGCTGCCTTAAGTCAATATCTTTACAGTCAAAACTCAATAAGATCTCAAATTACAAAATATCTGATTTTCTGCATAGATAATGCCCTGTCCTACTTGTACAAATCTGCTAACTTTTGGAATTGCAAAGATTATCCAAGCCAAGATATCAAAGAACAACTTTTATTTTAGGGGCCCACGCTTTGGTCTGAATCACGCATGCGTACTAAAAAATAGTCTGATCTTGAATTCTGATTGAAATCGAATCGTTACAATCAAAATTTTCATCGCAAAATAAACTTTACTGCACACCACACTAAAACATGTATAGAAAAGATTCGAGATGATTCTATAACTTACCCCCCTAAATGACGGTCCTCTTGCCCATACAATCTCTTATAATGTATTTTCACCAAAATCAGTCAGGTCGAGTTTCTTGGCAGCCAGCTGCAGGTATCGTATCTCAGCTTCTAGAATAAGTACAAACACGGGATAAAGTGCGTTTTAAAGTTCATTTCAAATGCTACAACATGGTGAAAATGGAATATTGATAACTAATTCGTGTAATAAGCACTAATTACATGAACTTTAGTACTCTCTGAGCCGTCTGCTCTAGATTTAGCTGCCTTAAGTCAATATCTTTACAGTCAAATCTCAATAAGATCGCAAATTACGAAATATCTAATTTTCTGCATAGATAATGCCCTGTCCTACTTGTACAAATCTGCTAACTTTTGGAATTGCAAAGATTATCCAAGCCAAGATATCATAGAACAACTTTTATTTTAGGGGCCCACGCTTTGGTCTGAATCACGCATGCGTACTAACAAATAGTCTGATCTTGAATTCTGATTGAAATCGAATCGTTACAATCAAAATTTTCATCGCAAAATAAACTTTACTGCACACCACACTAAAACATGTATAGAAAAGATTCGAGATGATTCTATAACTTACCCCCCTAAATGACGGTCCTCCTGCCCATACAATCTCTTATAATGTATTTTCACCAAAATCAGTCAGGTCGAGTTTCTTGGCAGCCAGCTGCAGGTATCGTATCTCAGCTTCTAGAGTAAGTACAAACACGGGATAAAGTGCGTTTTAAAGTTCATTTCAAATGCTACAACATGGTGAAAATGGAATATTGATAACTAATTCGTGTAATGAGCACTGATTACATGAACTTTAGTACTCTCTGAGCCGTCTGCTCTAGATTTAGCTGCCTTAAGTCAATATCTTTACAGTCAAAACTCAATAAGATCGCAAATTACGAAATATCTGATTTTCTGCATAGATAATGCCCTGTCCTACTTGTACAAATCTGCTAACTTTTGGAATTGCAAAGATTATCCAAGCCAAGATATCATAGAACAACTTTTATTTTAGGGGCCCACGCTTTGGTCTGAATCACGCATGCGTACTAACAAATAGTCTGATCTTGAATTCTGATTGAAATCGAATCGTTACAATCAAAATTTTCATTGCAAAATAAACTTTACTGCACACCACACTAAAACATGTATAGAAAAGATTCGAGATGATTCTATAACTTACCCCCCTAAATGACGGTCCTCCTGCCCATACAATCTCTTATAATGTATTTTCACCAAAATCAGTCAGGTCGAGTTTCTTGGCAGCCAGCGGCAGGTATCGTATCTCAGCTTCTAGAGTAAGTACAAACACGGGATAAAGTGCGTTTTAAAGTTCATTTCAAATGCTACAACATGGTGAAAATGGAATATTGATAACTAATTCGTGTAATGAGCACTGATTACATGAACTTTAGTACTCTCTGAGCCGTCTGCTCTAGATTTAGCTGCCTTAAGTCAATATCTTTACAGTCAAAACTCAATAAGATCTCAAATTACAAAATATCTGATTTTCTGCATAGATAATGCCCTGTCCTACTTGTACAAATCTGCTAACTTTTGGAATTGCAAAGATTATCCAAGCCAAGATATCAAAGAACAACTTTTATTTTAGGGGCCCACGCTTTGGTCTGAATCACGCATGCGTACTAAAAAATAGTCTGATCTTGAATTCTGATTGAAATCGAATCGTTACAATCAAAATTTTCATCGCAAAATAAACTTTACTGCACACCACACTAAAACATGTATAGAAAAGATTCGAGATGATTCTATAACTTACCCCCCTAAATGACGGTCCTCTTGCCCATACAATCTCTTATAATGTATTTTCACCAAAATCAGTCAGGTCGAGTTTCTTGGCAGCCAGCTGCAGGTATCGTATCTCAGCTTCTAGAATAAGTACAAACACGGGATAAAGTGCGTTTTAAAGTTCATTTCAAATGCTACAACATGGTGAAAATGGAATATTGATAACTAATTCGTGTAATAAGCACTAATTACATGAACTTTAGTACTCTCTGAGCCGTCTGCTCTAGATTTAGCTGCCTTAAGTCAATATCTTTACAGTCAAATCTCAATAAGATCGCAAATTACGAAATATCTGACTTTCTGCATAGATAATGCCCTGTCCTACTTGTACAAATCTGCTAACTTTTGGAATTGCAAAGATTATCCAAGCCAAGATATCATAGAACAACTTTTATTTTAGGGGCCCACGCTTTGGTCTGAATCACGCATGTGTACTAACAAATAGTCTGATCTTGAATTCTGATTGAAATCGAATCGTTACAATCAAAATTTTCATCGCAAAATAAACTTTACTGCACACCACACTAAAACATGTATAGAAAAGATTCGAGATGATTCTATAACTTACCCCCCTAAATGACGGTCCTCCTGCCCATACAATCTCTTATA
The DNA here is from genome assembly GCA_949710005.1 of Ricordea florida. NCBI lineage: Eukaryota > Metazoa > Cnidaria > Anthozoa > Corallimorpharia > Ricordeidae > Ricordea > Ricordea florida. The sequence goes on along the minus strand of OX453273.1, from coordinate 24,460,088 downwards.
ATGTATTTTCACCAAAATCAGTCAGGTCGAGTTTCTTGGCAGCAAGCTGCAGGTATCGTATCTCAGCTTCTAGAGTAAGTACAAACACGGGATAAAGTGCGTTTTAAAGTTCATTTCAAATGCTACAACATGGTGAAAATGGAATATTGATAACTAATTCGTGTAATAAGCACTAATTACATGAACTTTAGTACTCTCTGAGCCGTCTGCTCTAGATTTAGCTGCCTTAAGTCAATATCTTTACAGTCAAATCTCAATAAGATCGCAAATTACGAAATATCTGATTTTCTGCATAGATAATGCCCTGTCCTACTTGTACAAATCTGCTAACTTTTGGAATTGCAAAGATTATCCAAGCCAAGATATCATAGAACAACTTTTATTTTAGGGGCCCACGCTTTGGTCTGAATCACGCATGTGTACTAACAAATAGTCTGATCTTGAATTCTGATTGAAATCGAATCGTTACAATCAAAATTTTCATCGCAAAATAAACTTTACTGCACACCACACTAAAACATGTATAGAAAAGATTCGAGATGATTCTATAACTTACCCCCCTAAATGACGGTCCTCCTGCCCATACAATCTCTTATAATGTATTTTCACCAAAATCAGTCAGGTCGAGTTTCTTGGCAGCCAGCTGCAGGTATCGTATCTCAGCTTCTAGAGTAAGTACAAACACGGGATAAAGTGCGTTTTAAAGTTCATTTCAAATGCTACAACATGGTGAAAATGGAATATTGATAACTAATTCGTGTAATGAGCACTGATTACATGAACTTTAGTACTCTCTGAGCCGTCTGCTCTAGATTTAGCTGCCTTAAGTCAATATCTTTACAGTCAAAACTCAATAAGATCGCAAATTACAAAATATCTGATTTTCTGCATAGATAATGCCCTGTCCTACTTGTAAAAATCTGCTAACGTTTGGAATTGCAAAGATTATCCAAGCCAAGATATCATAGAACAAGTTTCATTTTAGGGGCTCACGCTTTGTTCTGAATCACGCATGCGTACTAACAAATAGTCTGATCTTGAATTCTGATTGAAATCGAATCGTTACAATCAAAATTTTCATCGCAAAATAAACTTTACTGCACACCACACTAAAACATGTATAGAAAAGATTCGAGATGATTCTATAACTTACCCCCCTAAATGACGGTCCTCCTGCCCATACAATCTCTTATAATGTATTTTCACCAAAATCAGTCAGGTCGAGTTTCTTGGCAGCCAGCTGCAGGTATCGTATCTCAGCTTCTAGAGTAAGTACAAACACGGGATAAAGTGCGTTTTAAAGTTCATTTCAAATGCTACAACATGGTGAAAATGGAATATTGATAACTAATTCGTGTAATGAGCACTGATTACATGAACTTTAGTACTCTCTGAGCCGTCTGCTCTAGATTTAGCTGCCTTAAGTCAATATCTTTACAGTCAAAACTCAATAAGATCGCAAATTACGAAATATCTGATTTTCTGCATAGATAATGCCCTGTCCTACTTGTACAAATCTGCTAACTTTTGGAATTGCAAAGATTATCCAAGCCAAGATATCATAGAACAGCTTTGATTTTAGGGGCCCACGCTTTGGTCTGAATCACGCATGCGTACTAACAAATAGTCTGATCTTGAATTCTGATTGAAATCGAATCGTTACAATCAAAATTTTCATTGCAAAATAAACTTTACTGCACACCACACTAAAACATGTATAGAAAAGATTCGAGATGATTCTATAACTTACCCCCCTAAATGACGGTCCTCCTGCCCATACAATCTCTTATAATGTATTTTCACCAAAATCAGTCAGGTCGAGTTTCTTGGCAGCCAGCTGCAGGTATCGTATCTCAGCTTCTAGAGTAAGTACAAACACGGGATAAAGTGCGTTCTAAAGTTCATTTCAAATGCTACAACATGGTGAAAATGGAATATTGATAACTAATTCGTGTAATGAGCACTGATTACATGAACTTTAGAACTCTCTGAGCCGTCTGCTCTATATTTAGCTGCCTTAAGTCAATATCTTTACAGTCAAAACTTAATAAGATCGCAAATTACGAAATATCTGATTTTCTGCATAGATAATGCCCTGTCCTACTTGTACAAATCTGCTAACTTTTGGAATTGCAAAGATTATCCAAGCCAAGATATCATAGACCAACTTTTATTTTAGGGGCCCACGCTTTGGTCTGAATCACGCATGCGTACTAACAAATAGTCTGATCTTGAATTCTGATTGAAATCGAATCGTTACAATCAAAATTTTCATCGCAAAATAAACTTTACTGCACACCACACTAAAACATGTATAGAAAAGATTCGAGATGATTCTATAACTTACCCCCCTAAATGACGGTCCTCCTGCCCATACAATCTCTTATAATGTATTTTCACCAAAATCAGTCAGGTCGAGTTTCTTGGCAGCCAGCTGCAGGTATCGTATCTCAGCTTCTAGAGTAAGTACAAACACGGGATAAAGTGCGTTTTAAAGTTCATTTCAAATGCTACAACATGGTGAAAATGGAATATTGATAACTAATTCGTGTAATGAGCACTGATTACATGAACTTTAGTACTCTCTGAGCCGTCTGCTCTAGATTTAGCTGCCTTAAGTCAATATCTTTACAGTCAAAACTCAATAAGATCTCAAATTACAAAATATCTGATTTTCTGCATAGATAATGCCCTGTCCTACTTGTACAAATCTGCTAACTTTTGGAATTGCAAAGATTATCCAAGCCAAGATATCAAAGAACAACTTTTATTTTAGGGGCCCACGCTTTGGTCTGAATCACGCATGCGTACTAAAAAATAGTCTGATCTTGAATTCTGATTGAAATCGAATCGTTACAATCAAAATTTTCATCGCAAAATAAACTTTACTGCACACCACACTAAAACATGTATAGAAAAGATTCGAAATGATTCTATAACTTACCCCCCTAAATGACGGTCCTCCTGCCCATACAATCTCTTATAATGTATTTTCACCAAAATCAGTCAGGTCGAGTTTCTTGGCAGCCAGCTGCAGGTATCGTATCTCAGCTTCTAGAGTAAGTACAAACACGGGATAAAGTGCGTTTTAAAGTTCATTTCAAATGCTACAACATGGTGAAAATGGAATATTGATAACTAATTCGTGTAATGAGCACTGATTACATGAACTTTAGTACTCTCTGAGCCCTCTGTTCTAGATTTAGCTGCCTTAAGTCAATATCTTTACAGTCAAAACTCAATAAGATCTCAAATTACAAAATATCTGATTTTCTGCATAGATAATGCCCTGTCCTACTTGTACAAATCTGCTAACTTTTGGAATTGCAAAGATTATCCAAGCCACGATATCAAAGAACAACTTTTATTTTAGGGGCCCACGCTTTGGTCTGAATCACGCATGCGTACTAAAAAATAGTCTGATCTTGAATTCTGATTGAAATCGAATCGTTACAATCAAAATTTTCATCGCAAAATAAACTTTACTGCACACCACACTAAAACATGTATAGAAAAGATTCGAGATGATTCTATAACTTACCCCCCTAAATGACGGTCCTCTTGCCCATACAATCTCTTATAATGTATTTTCACCAAAATCAGTCAGGTCGAGTTTCTTGGCAGCCAGCTGCAGGTATCGTATCTCAGCTTCTAGAATAAGTACAAACACGGGATAAAGTGCGTTTTAAAGTTCATTTCAAATGCTACAACATGGTGAAAATGGAATATTGATAACTAATTCGTGTAATAAGCACTAATTACATGAACTTTAGTACTCTCTGAGCCGTCTGCTCTAGATTTAGCTGCCTTAAGTCAATATCTTTACAGTCAAATCTCAATAAGATCGCAAATTACGAAATATCTGATTTTCTGCATAGATAATGCCCTGTCCTACTTGTACAAATCTGCTAACTTTTGGAATTGCAAAGATTATCCAAGCCAAGATATCATAGAACAACTTTTATTTTAGGGGCCCACGCTTTGGTCTGAATCACGCATGCGTACTAACAAATAGTCTGATCTTGAATTCTGATTGAAATCGAATCGTTACAATCAAAATTTTCATCGCAAAATAAACTTTACTGCACACCACACTAAAACATGTATAGAAAAGATTCGAAATGATTCTATAACTTACCCCCCTAAATGACGGTCCTCCTGCCCATACAATCTCTTATAATGTATTTTCACCAAAATCAGTCAGGTCGAGTTTCTTGGCAGCCAGCTGCAGGTATCGTATCTCAGCTTCTAGAGTAAGTACAAACACGGGATAAAGTGCGTTTTAAAGTTCATTTCAAATGCTACAACATGGTGAAAATGGAATATTGATAACTAATTCGTGTAATGAGCACTGATTACATGAACTTTAGTACTCTCTGAGCCGTCTGCTCTAGATTTAGCTGCCTTAAGTCAATATCTTTACAGTCAAAACTCAATAAGATCGCAAATTACGAAATATCTGATTTTCTGCATAGATAATGCCCTGTCCTACTTGTACAAATCTGCTAACTTTTGGAATTGCAAAGATTATCCAAGCCAAGATATCATAGAACAACTTTTATTTTAGGGGCCCACGCTTTGGTCTGAATCACGCATGCGTACTAACAAATAGTCTGATCTTGAATTCTGATTGAAATCGAATCGTTACAATCAAAATTTTCATTGCAAAATAAACTTTACTGCACACCACACTAAAACATGTATAGAAAAGATTCGAGATGATTCTATAACTTACCCCCCTAAATGACGGTCCTCCTGCCCATACAATCTCTTATAATGTATTTTCACCAAAATCAGTCAGGTCGAGTTTCTTGGCAGCCAGCTGCAGGTATCGTATCTCAGCTTCTAGAGTAAGTACAAACACGGGATAAAGTGCGTTCTAAAGTTCATTTCAAATGCTACAACATGGTGAAAATGGAATATTGATAACTAATTCGTGTAATGAGCACTGATTACATGAACTTTAGAACTCTCTGAGCCGTCTGCTCTATATTTAGCTGCCTTAAGTCAATATCTTTACAGTCAAAACTTAATAAGATCGCAAATTACGAAATATCTGATTTTCTGCATAGATAATGCCCTGTCCTACTTGTACAAATCTGCTAACTTTTGGAATTGCAAAGATTATCCAAGCCAAGATATCATAGACCAACTTTTATTTTAGGGGCCCACGCTTTGGTCTGAATCACGCATGCGTACTAACAAATAGTCTGATCTTGAATTCTGATTGAAATCGAATCGTTACAATCAAAATTTTCATCGCAAAATAAACTTTACTGCACACCACACTAAAACATGTATAGAAAAGATTCGAGATGATTCTATAACTTACCCCCCTAAATGACGGTCCTCCTGCCCATACAATCTCTTATAATGTATTTTCACCAAAATCAGTCAGGTCGAGTTTCTTGGCAGCCAGCTGCAGGTATCGTATCTCAGCTTCTAGAGTAAGTACAAACACGGGATAAAGTGCGTTTTAAAGTTCATTTCAAATGCTACAACATGGTGAAAATGGAATATTGATAACTAATTCGTGTAATGAGCACTGATTACATGAACTTTAGTACTCTCTGAGCCGTCTGCTCTAGATTTAGCTGCCTTAAGTCAATATCTTTACAGTCAAAACTCAATAAGATCTCAAATTACAAAATATCTGATTTTCTGCATAGATAATGCCCTGTCCTACTTGTACAAATCTGCTAACTTTTGGAATTGCAAAGATTATCCAAGCCAAGATATCAAAGAACAACTTTTATTTTAGGGGCCCACGCTTTGGTCTGAATCACGCATGCGTACTAAAAAATAGTCTGATCTTGAATTCTGATTGAAATCGAATCGTTACAATCAAAATTTTCATCGCAAAATAAACTTTACTGCACACCACACTAAAACATGTATAGAAAAGATTCGAGATGATTCTATAACTTACCCCCCTAAATGACGGTCCTCTTGCCCATACAATCTCTTATAATGTATTTTCACCAAAATCAGTCAGGTCGAGTTTCTTGGCAGCCAGCTGCAGGTATCGTATCTCAGCTTCTAGAATAAGTACAAACACGGGATAAAGTGCGTTTTAAAGTTCATTTCAAATGCTACAACATGGTGAAAATGGAATATTGATAACTAATTCGTGTAATAAGCACTAATTACATGAACTTTAGTACTCTCTGAGCCGTCTGCTCTAGATTTAGCTGCCTTAAGTCAATATCTTTACAGTCAAATCTCAATAAGATCGCAAATTACGAAATATCTGATTTTCTGCATAGATAATGCCCTGTCCTACTTGTACAAATCTGCTAACTTTTGGAATTGCAAAGATTATCCAAGCCAAGATATCATAGAACAACTTTTATTTTAGGGGCCCACGCTTTGGTCTGAATCACGCATGCGTACTAACAAATAGTCTGATCTTGAATTCTGATTGAAATCGAATCGTTACAATCAAAATTTTCATCGCAAAATAAACTTTACTGCACACCACACTAAAACATGTATAGAAAAGATTCGAAATGATTCTATAACTTACCCCCCTAAATGACGGTCCTCCTGCCCATACAATCTCTTATAATGTATTTTCACCAAAATCAGTCAGGTCGAGTTTCTTGGCAGCCAGCTGCAGGTATCGTATCTCAGCTTCTAGAGTAAGTACAAACACGGGATAAAGTGCGTTTTAAAGTTCATTTCAAATGCTACAACATGGTGAAAATGGAATATTGATAACTAATTCGTGTAATGAGCACTGATTACATGAACTTTAGTACTCTCTGAGCCCTCTGTTCTAGATTTAGCTGCCTTAAGTCAATATCTTTACAGTCAAAACTCAATAAGATCTCAAATTACAAAATATCTGATTTTCTGCATAGATAATGCCCTGTCCTACTTGTACAAATCTGCTAACTTTTGGAATTGCAAAGATTATCCAAGCCACGATATCAAAGAACAACTTTTATTTTAGGGGCCCACGCTTTGGTCTGAATCACGCATGCGTACTAAAAAATAGTCTGATCTTGAATTCTGATTGAAATCGAATCGTTACAATCAAAATTTTCATCGCAAAATAAACTTTACTGCACACCACACTAAAACATGTATAGAAAAGATTCGAGATGATTCTATAACTTACCCCCCTAAATGACGGTCCTCTTGCCCATACAATCTCTTATAATGTATTTTCACCAAAATCAGTCAGGTCGAGTTTCTTGGCAGCCAGCTGCAGGTATCGTATCTCAGCTTCTAGAATAAGTACAAACACGGGATAAAGTGCGTTTTAAAGTTCATTTCAAATGCTACAACATGGTGAAAATGGAATATTGATAACTAATTCGTGTAATAAGCACTAATTACATGAACTTTAGTACTCTCTGAGCCGTCTGCTCTAGATTTAGCTGCCTTAAGTCAATATCTTTACAGTCAAATCTCAATAAGATCGCAAATTACGAAATATCTGATTTTCTGCATAGATAATGCCCTGTCCTACTTGTACAAATCTGCTAACTTTTGGAATTGCAAAGATTATCCAAGCCAAGATATCATAGAACAACTTTTATTTTAGGGGCCCACGCTTTGGTCTGAATCACGGATGCGTACTAACAAATAGTCTGATCTTGAATTCTGATTGAAATCGAATCGTTACAATCAAAATTTTCATCGCAAAATAAACTTTACTGCACACCACACTAAAACATGTATAGAAAAGATTCGAAATGATTCTATAACTTACCCCCCTAAATGACGGTCCTCCTGCCCATACAATCTCTTATAATGTATTTTCACCAAAATCAGTCAGGTCGAGTTTCTTGGCAGCCAGCTGCAGGTATCGTATCTCAGCTTCTAGAGTAAGTACATACACGGGATAAAGTGCGTTTTAAAGTTCATTTCAAATGCTACAACATGGTGAAAATGGAATATTGATAACTAATTCGTGTAATGAGCACTGATTACATGAACTTTAGTACTCTCTGAGCCCTCTGTTCTAGATTTAGATGCCTTAAGTCAATATCTTTACAGTCAAAACTCAATAAGATCGCAAATTACGAAATATCTGATTTTCTGCATAGATAATGCCCTGTCCTACTTGTACAAATCTGCTAACTTTTGGAATTGCAAAGATTATCCAAGCCAAGATATCATAGAACAATATTTATTTTAAGGGCCACGCTTTGGTCTGAATCACGCATGCGTGCTAACAAATAGTCTGATCTTGAATTCTTATTGAAATCGAATCGTTACAATCAAAATTTTCATTGCAAAATAAACTTTACTGCACACCACACTAAAACATGTATAGAAAAGATTTGAAATGATTCTATAACTTACCCCCCTAAATGACGGTCCTCCTGCCCATACAATCTCTTATAATGTATTTTCACGAGAATCAGTCAGGTCGAGTTTCTTGGCAGCCAGCTGCAGGTATCGTATCTCAGCTTCTAGAGTAAGTACAAACACGGGATAAAGTGCGTTTTAAAGTTCACTTCAAATGCTACAACATGGTGAAAATGGAATATTGATAACTAATTCGTGTAATGAGCACTGATTACATGAACTTTAGTACTCTCTGAGCCGTCTGCTCTAGATTTAGCTGCCTTAAGTCAATATCTTTACAGTCAAAACTCAATAAGATCGCAAATTACGAAATATCTGATTTTCTGCATAGATAATGCCCTGTCCTACTTGTACAAATCTGCTAACTTTTGGAATTGCAAAGATTATCCAAGCCAAGATATCATAGAACAACTTTTATTTTAGGGGCCCACGCTTTGGTCTGAATCACCCATGCGTACCAACAAATAGTCTGGTCTTAAATTCTTATTGAAATCGAATCGTTACAATCAACATTTTCATCGCAAAATAAACTTTACTGCACACCACACTAAAACATGTATAGAAAAGATTCGAAATGATTCTATAACTTTCCCCCCTAAATGACGGTCCTCCTGCCCATACAATCTCTTATAATGTATTTTCACCAAAATCAGTCAGGTTGAGTTTCTTGGCAGCCAGCTGCAGGTATCGTATCTCAGCTTCTAGAGTAAGTACAAACACGGGATAAAAAGCGTTTTAAAGTTCATTTCAAATGCTACAACATGGTGAAAATGGAATATTGATAACTAATTCGTGTAATGAGCACTGATTACATGAACTTTAATACTTTTTGAGCCGTCTGCTCCAGATTTAGCTGCCTTAAGTCAATATCTTTACAGTCAAAACTCAATAAGATCGCAAATTACGAAATATCTGATTTTCTGCATAGATAATGCCCTGTCCTACTTGTACAAATCTGCTAACTTTTGGAATTGCAAAGATTATCCAAGCCAAGATATCATAGAACAACTTTTATTTTAGGGGCCCAGGCTTTGGTCTGAATCACGCATGCGTACTAACAAATAGTCTGATCTTGAATTCTTATTGAAATCGAATCGTTACAATCAAAATTTTCATCGCAAAATAAACTTTACTGCACACCACACTAAAACATGTATAGAAAAGATTCGAAATGATTCTATAACTTTCCCCCCTAAATGACGGTCCTCCTGCCCATACAATCTCTTATAATGTATTTTCACCAAAATCAGTCAGGTCGAGTTTCTTGGCAGCCAGCTGCAGGTATCGTATCTCAGCTTCTAGAGTAAGTACAAACACGGGATAAAGTGCGTTTTAAAGTTCATTTCAAATGCTACAACATGGTGAAAATGGAATATTGATAACTAATTCGTGTAATGAGCACTGATTACATGAACTTTAGTACTCTCTGAGCCGTCTGCTCTAGATTTAGCTGCCTTAAGTCAATATCTTTACAGTCAAAACTCAATAAGATCTCAAATTACAAAATATCTGATTTTCTGCATAGATAATGCCCTGTCCTACTTGTACAAATCTGCTAACTTTTGGAATTGCAAAGATTATCCAAGCCAAGATATCATAGAACAACTTTTATTTTAGGGGCCCACGCTTTGGTCTGAATCACGCATGCGTACTAACAAATAGTCTGATCTTGAATTCTGATTGAAATCGAATCGTTACAATCAAAATTTTCATCGCAAAATAAACTTTACTGCACACCACACTAAAACATGTATAGAAAAGATTCGAAATGATTCTATAACTTACCCCCCTAAATGACGGTCCTCCTGCCCATACAATCTCTTATAATGTATTTTCACCAAAATCAGTCAGGTCGAGTTTCTTGGCAGCCAGCTGCAGGTATCGTATCTCAGCTTCTAGAGTAAGTACAAACACGGGATAAAGTGCGTTTAAAAGTTCACTTCAAATGCTAAAAAATGGTGAAAATGGAATATTGATAACTAATTCGTGTAATGAGCACTGATTACATGAACTTTAGTACTCTCTGAGCCGTCTGCTCTAGATTTAGCTGCCTTAAGTCAATATCTTTACAGTCAAAACTCAATAAGATCGCAAATTACGAAATATCTGATTTTCTGCATAGATAATGCCCTGTCCTACTTGTACAAATCGGCTAACTTTTGGAATTGCAAAGATTATCCAAGCCAAGATATCATAGAACAACTTTTATTTTAGGGGCCCACGCTTTGGTCTGAATCACCCATGCGTACCAACAAATAGTCTGGTCTTAAATTCTTATTGAAATCGAATCGTTACAATCAACATTTTCATCGCAAAATAAACTTTACTGCACACCACACTAAAACATGTATAGAAAAGATTCGAAATGATTCTATAACTTTCCCCCCTAAATGACGGTCCTCCTGCCCATACAATCTCTTATAATGTATTTTCACCAAAATCAGTCAGGTTGAGTTTCTTGGCAGCCAGCTGCAGGTATCGTATCTCAGCTTCTAGAGTAAGTACAAACACGGGATAAAAAGCGTTTTAAAGTTCACTTCAAATGCTACAACATGGTGAAAATGGAATATTGATAACTAATTCGTGTAATGAGCACTGATTACATGAACTTTAGTACTTTTTGAGCCGTCTGCTCCAGATTTAGCTGCCTTAAGTCAATATCTTTACAGTCAAAACTCAATAAGATCGCAAATTACGAAATATCTGATTTTCTGCATAGATAATGCCCTGTCCTACTTGTACAAATCTGCTAACTTTTGGAATTGCAAAGATTATCCAAGCCAAGATATCATAGAACAACTTTTATTTTAGGGGCCCAGGCTTTGGTCTGAATCACGCATGCGTACTAACAAATAGTCTGATCTTGAATTCTTATTGAAATCGAATCGTTACAATCAAAATTTTCATCGCAAAATAAACTTTACTGCACACCACACTAAAACATGTATAGAAAAGATTTGAAATGATTCTATAACTTACCCCCCTAAATGACGGTCCTCCTGCCCATACAATCTCTTATAATGTATTTTCACGAGAATCAGTCAGGTCGAGTTTCTTGGCAGCCAGCTGCAGGTATCGTATCTTAGCTTCTAGAGTAAGTACAAACACGGGATAAAGTGCGTTTTAAAGTTCACTTCAAATGCTACAACATGGTGAAAATGGAATATTGATAACTAATTCGTGTAATGAGCACTGATTACATGAACTTTAGTACTCTCTGAGCCGTCTGCTCTAGATTTAGCTGCCTTAAGTCAATATCTTTACAGTCAAAACTCAATAAGATCGCAAATTACGAAATATCTGATTTTCTGCATAGATAATGCCCTGTCCTACTTGTACAAATCTGCTAACTTTTGGAATTGCAAAGATTATCCAAGCCAAGATATCATAGAACAACTTTTATTTTAGGGGCCCACGCTTTGGTCTGAATCACCCATGCGTACCAACAAATAGTCTGATCTTAAATTCTTATTGAAATCGAATCGTTACAATCAAAATTTTCATCGCAAAATAAACTTTACTGCACACCACACTAAAACATGTATTGAAAAGATTCGAAATGATTCTATAACTTACCCCCCTAAATGACGGTCCTCCTGCCCATACAATCTCTTATAATGTATTTTCACCAAAATCAGTCAGGTCGAGTTTCTTGGCAGCCAGCTGCAGGTATCGTATCTCAGCTTCTAGAGTAAGTACAAACACGGGATAAAGTGCGTTTTAAAGTTCATTTCAAATGCTACAACATGGTGAAAATGGAATATTGATAACTAATTCGTGTAATGAGCACTGATTACATGAACTTTAGTACTCTCTGAGCCGTCTGCTCTAGATTTAGCTGCCTTAAGTCAATATCTTTACAGTCAAAACTCAATAAGATCGCAAATTACGAAATATCTGATTTTCTGCATAGATAATGCCCTGTCCTACTTGTACAAATCTGCTAACTTTTGGAATTGCAAAGATTATCCAAGCCAAGACATCATAGAACAACTTTTAGTTTAGGGGCCCACGCTTTGGTCTGAATCACGCATGCGTACTAACAAATAGTCTGATCTTGAATTCTTATTGAAATCGAATCGTTACAATCAAAATTTTCATCGCAAAATAAACTTTACTGCACACCACACTAAAACATGTATAGAAAAGATTCGAAATGATTCTATAACTTACCCCCTAAATGACGGTCCTCCTGCCCATACAATCTCTTATAATGTATTTTCACCAAAATCAGTCAGGTCGAGTTTCTTGGCAGCCAGCTGCAGGTATTGTATCTCAGCTTTTAGAGTAAGTACAAACACGGGATAAAGTGCGTTTTAAAGTTCATTTCAAATGCTACAACATGGTGAAAATGGAATATTGATAACTAATTCGTGTAATGAGCACTGATTACATGAACTTTAGTACTCTCTGAGCCGTCTGCTCTAGATTTAGCTGCCTTAAGTCAATATCTTTACAGTCAAAACTCAATAAGATCGCAAATTACGAAATATCTGATTTTCTGCATAGATAATGCCATGTCCTTCTTGTACAAATCTGCTAACTTTTGGAATTGCAAAGATTATCCAAGCCAAGATATCATAGAACAACTTTTATTTTAGGGGCCCACGCTTTGGTCTGAATCACGCATGCGTACTAACAAATAGTCTGATCTTGAATTCTTATTGAAATCGAATCGTTACAATCAAAATTTTCATCGCAAAATAAACTTTACTGCACACCACACTAAAACATGTATAGAAAAGATTCGAAATGATTCTATAACTTACCCCACTAAATGACGGTCCTCCTGCCCATACAATCTCTTATAATGTATTTTTACCAAAATCAGTCAGGTCGAGTTTCTTGGCAGCCAGCTGCAGGTATCGTATCTCAGCTTTTAGAGTAAGTACAAACACGGGATAAAATGCGTTTTAAAGTTCATTTCAAATGCTACAACATGGTGAAAATGGAATATTGATAACTAATTCGTGTAATGAGCACTGATTACATTAACTTTAGTACTCTCTGAGCCGTCTGCTCTAGATTTAGCTGCCTTAAGTCAATATCTTTACAGTCAAAACTCAATAAGATCGCAAATTACGAAATATCTGATTTTCTGCATAGATAATGCCCTGTCCTACTTGTACAAATCTGCTAACTTTTGGAATTGCAAAGATTATCCAAGCCAAGATATCATAGAACTACTTTTATTTTAGGGGCCACGCTTTGGTCTGAATCACGCATGCGTGCTAACAAATAGTCTGATCTTGAATTCTGATTGAAATCGAATCGTTACAATCAAAATTTTCATCGCAAAATAAACTTTACTGCACACCACACTAAAACATGTATAGAAAAGATTCGAAATGATTCTATAACTTACCCCCCTAATTAACGGTCCTCCTGCCCATACAATCTCTTATAATGTATTTTCACCAAAATCAGTCAGGTCGAGTTTCTTGGCAGCCAGCTGCAGGTATCGTATCTCAGCTTCTAGAGTAAGTACAAACACGGGATAAAGTGCCTTTTAAAGTTCATTTCAAATGCTACAACATGGTGAAAATGGAATATTGATAACTAATTCGTGTAATGAGCACTGATTACATGAACTTTAGTACTCTCTGAGCCGTCCGCTCTAGATTTAGCTGCCTTAAGTCAATATCTTTACAGTCAAAACTCAATAAGATCGCAAATTACGAAATATCTGATTTTCTGCATAGATAATGCCCTGTCCTACTTGTACAAATCTTCTAACTATTGGAATTGCAAAGATTATCCAAGCCAAGATATCATAGAACAACTTTTATTTTAGGGGCCCACGCTTTAGTCTGAATCACGCATGCGTACTAAAAAATAGTCTGATCTTGAACTCTGATTGAAATCGAATCGTTACAATCAAAATTTTCATCGCAAAATAAACTTTACTGCACACCACACTAAAACATGTATAGAAAAGATTCGAAATGATTCTATAACTTACCCCCCTAATTAACGGTCCTCCTGCCCATACAATCTCTTATAATGTATTTTCACCAAAATCAGTCAGGTCGAGTTTCTTGGCAGCCAGCTGCAGGTATCGTATCTCAGCTTCTAGAGTAAGTACAAACACGGGATAAAGTGCCTTTTAAAGTTCATTTCAAATGCTACAACATGGTGAAAATGGAATATTGATAACTAATTCGTGTAATGAGCACTGATTACATGAACTTTAGTACTCTCTGAGCCGTCCGCTCTAGATTTAGCTGCCTTAAGTCAATATCTTTACAGTCAAAACTCAATAAGATCGCAAATTACGAAATATCTGATTTTCTGCATAGATAATGCCCTGTCCTACTTGTACAAATCTTCTAACTATTGGAATTGCAAAGATTATCCAAGCCAAGATATCATAGAACAACTTTTATTTTAGGGGCCCACGCTTTAGTCTGAATCACGCATGCGTACTAAAAATAGTCTGATCTTGAACTCTGATTGAAATCGAATCGTTACAATCAAAATTTTCATCGCAAAATAAACTTTACTGCACACCACACTAAAACATGTATAGAAAAGATTCGAAATGATTCTAGAACTTACCCCCCTAAATGACGGTCCTCCTGCCCATACAATCTCTTATAATGTATTTTCACCAAAATCAGTCAGGTCGAGTTTCTTGGCAGCCAGCTGCAGGTATCGTATCTCAGCTTCTAGAGTAAGTACAAACACGGGATAAAGTGCGTTTTGAAGTTCATTTCAAATGCTACAACATGGTGAAAATGGAATATTGATAACTAATTCGTGTAATGAGCACTGATTACATGAACTTTAGTACTCTCTGAGCCGTCTGCTCTAGATTTAGCTGCCTTAAGTCAATATCTTTTCAGTCAAAACTCAATAAGATCGCAAATTACGAAATATCTGATTTTCTGCATAGATAATGCCCTGTCCTACTTGCACAAATCTGCTAACTTTTGGAATTGCAAAGATTATCCAAGCCAAGATATCATAGAACTACTTTTATTTTAGGGGCCCACGCTTTGGTCTGAATCACGCATGCGTGCTAACAAATAGTCTGATCTTGAATTCTGATTGAAATCGAATCGTTACAATCAAAATTTTCATCGCAAAATAAACTTTACTGCACACCACACTAAAACATGTATAGAAAAGATTCGAAATGATTCTATAACTTACCCCCCTAATTAACGGTCCTCCTGCCCATACAATCTCTTATAATTTATTTTCACCAAAATCAGTCAGGTCGAGTTTCTTGGCAGCCAGCTGCAGGTATCGTATCTCAGCTTCTAGAGTAAGTACAATCACGGGATAAAGTGCCTTTTAAAGTTCATTTCAAATGCTACAACATGGTGAAAATGGAATATTGATAACTAATTCGTGTAATGAGCACTGATTACATGAACTTTAGTACTCTCTGAGCCGTCCGCTCTAGATTTAGCTGCCTTAAGTCAATATCTTTACAGTCAAAACTCAATAAGATCGCAAATTACGAAATATCTGATTTTCTGCATAGATAATGCCCTGTCCTACTTGTACAAATCTTCTAACTATTGGAATTGCAAAGATTATCCAAGCCAAGATATCATAGAACAACTTTTATTTTAGGGGCCCACGCTTTAGTCTGAATCACGCATGCGTACTAACAAATAGTCTGATCTTGAATTCTGATTGAAATCGAATCGTTACAATCAAAATTTTCATCGCAAAATAAACTTTACTGCACACCACACTAAAACATGTATAGAAAAGATTCGAAATGATTCTAGAACTTACCCCCCTAAATGACGGTCCTCCTGCCCATACAATCTCTTATAATGTATTTTCACCAAAATTAGTGAGGTCGAGTTTTTTGGCAGCCAGCTGCAGGTATCGTATCTCAGCTTCTAGAGTAAGTACAAACACGGGATAAAGTGCGTTTTGAAGTTCATTTCAAATGCTACAACATGGTGAAAATGGAATATTGATAACTAATTCGTGTAATGAGCACTGATTACATGAACTTTAGTACTCTCTGAGCCGTCTGCTCTAGATTTAGCTGCCTTAAGTCAATATCTTTACAGTCAAAACTCAATAAGATCGCAAATTACGAAATATCTGATTTTCTGCATAGATAATGCCCTGTCCTACTTGTACAAATCTGCTAACGTTTGGAATTGCAAAGATTATCCAAGCCAAGGTATCATAGAACAACTTTTATTTTAGGGGCCCACGCTTTGGTCTGAATCACGCATGCGTACTAACAAATAGTCTGATCTTGAATTCTGATTGAAATCGAATCGTTACAATCAAAATTTTCATCGCAAAATAAACTTTACTGCACACCACACTAAAACATGTATAGAAAAGATTCGAAATGATTCTATAACTTTTCCCCCTAAATGACGGTCCTCCTGCCCATACAATCTCTTATAATGTACTTTCACCAAAATCAGTCAGGTCGAGTTTCTTGGCAGCCAGCTGCAGGTATCGTATCTCAGCTTCTAGAGTAAGTACAAACACGGGATAAAGTGCGTTTTGAAGTTCATTTCAAATGCTACAACATGGTGAAAATGGAATATTGATAACTAATTCGTGTAATGAGCACTGATTACATGAACTTTAGTACTCTCTGAGCCGTCTGCTCTAGATTTAGCTGCCTTAAGTCAATATCTTTACAGTCAAAACTCAATAAGATCGCAAATTACGAAATATCTGATTTTCTGCATAGATAATGCCCTGTCCTACTTGTACAAATCTGCTAACGTTTGGAATTGCAAAGATTATCCAAGCCAAGATATCATAGAACAACTTTTATTTTAGGGGCCCACGCTTTGGTCTGAATCACGCATGCGTACTAACAATTAGTCTGATCTTGAATTCTGATTGAAATCGAATCGTTACAATCAAAATTTTCATCGCAAAATAAACTTTACTGCACACCACACTAAAACATGTATAGAAAAGATTCGAAATGATTCTATAACTTTTCCCCCTAAATGACGGTCCTCCTGCCCATACAATCTCTTATAATGTACTTTCACCAAAATCAGTCAGGTCAAGTTTCTTGGCAGCCAGCTTCAGGTATCGTATCTCAGCTTCTAGAGTAAGTACAAACACGGGATAAAGTGCGTTTTAAAGTTCATTTCAAATGCTACAACATGGTGAAAATTGAATATTGATAACTAATTCGTGTAATGAGCACTGATTACATGAACTTTAGTACCCTCTGAGCCGTCTGCTCTAGATTTAGCTGCCTTAAGTCAATATCTTTACAGTCAAAACTCAATAAGATCGCAAATTACGAAATATCTGATTTTCTGCATAGATAATGCCCTGTCCTACTTGTACAAATCTTCTAACTATTGGAATTGCAAAGATTATCCAAGCCAAGATATCATAGAACAACTTTTATTTTAGGGGCCCACGCTTTAGTCTGAATCACGCATGCGTACTAACAAATAGTCTGATCTTGAATTCTGATTGAAATCGAATCGTTACAATCAAAATTTTCATCGCAAAATAAACTTTACTGCACACCACACTAAAACATGTATAGAAAAGATTCGAAATGATTCTAGAACTTACCCCCCTAAATGACGGTCCTCCTGCCCATACAATCTCTTATAATGTATTTTCACCAAAATTAGTGAGGTCGAGTTTTTTGGCAGCCAGCTGCAGGTATCGTATCTCAGCTTCTAGAGTAAGTACAAACACGGGATAAAGTGCGTTTTGAAGTTCATTTCAAATGCTACAACATGGTGAAAATGGAATATTGATAACTAATTCGTGTAATGAGCACTGATTACATGAACTTTAGTACTCTCTGAGCCGTCTGCTCTAGATTTAGCTGCCTTAAGTCAATATCTTTACAGTCAAAACTCAATAAGATCGCAAATTACGAAATATCTGATTTTCTGCATAGATAATGCCCTGTCCTACTTGTACAAATCTGCTAACGTTTGGAATTGCAAAGATTATCCAAGCCAAGGTATCATAGAACAACTTTTATTTTAGGGGCCCACGCTTTGGTCTGAATCACGCATGCGTACTAACAAATAGTCTGATCTTGAATTCTGATTGAAATCGAATCGTTACAATCAAAATTTTCATCGCAAAATAAACTTTACTGCACACCACACTAAAACATGTATAGAAAAGATTCGAAATGATTCTATAACTTTTCCCCCTAAATGACGGTCCTCCTGCCCATACAATCTCTTATAATGTACTTTCACCAAAATCAGTCAGGTCGAGTTTCTTGGCAGCCAGCTGCAGGTATCGTATCTCAGCTTCTAGAGTAAGTACAAACACGGGATAAAGTGCGTTTTGAAGTTCATTTCAAATGCTACAACATGGTGAAAATGGAATATTGATAACTAATTGGTGTAATGAGCACTGATTACATGAACTTTAGTACTCTCTGAGCCGTCTGCTCTAGATTTAGCTGCCTTAAGTCAATATCTTTACAGTCAAAACTCAATAAGATCGCAAATTACGAAATATCTGATTTTCTGCATAGATAATGCCCTGTCCTACTTGTACAAATCTGCTAACGTTTGGAATTGCAAAGATTATCCAAGCCTAGATATCATAGAACAACTTTTATTTTAGGGGCCCACGCTTTGGTCTGAATCACGCATGCGTACTAACAATTAGTCTGATCTTGAATTCTGATTGAAATCGAATCGTTACAATCAAAATTTTCATCGCAAAATAAACTTTACTGCACACCACACTAAAACATGTATAGAAAAGATTCGAAATGATTCTAGAACTTTTCCCCCTAAATGACGGTCCTCCTGCCCATACAATCTCTTATAATGCACTTTCACCAAAATCAGTCAGGTCAAGTTTCTTGGCAGCCAGCTTCAGGTATCGTATCTCAGCTTCTAGAGTAAGTACAAACACGGGATAAAGTGCGTTTTAAAGTTCATTTCAAATGCTACAACATGGTGAAAATTGAATATTGATAACTAATTCGTGTAATGAGCACTGATTACATGAACTTTAGTACCCTCTGAGCCGTCTGCTCTAGATTTAGCTGCCTTAAGTCAATATCTTTACAGTCAAAACTCAATAAGATCGCAAATTACGAAATATCTGATTTTCTGCATAGATAATGCCCTGTCCTACTTGTACAAATCTGCTAACTTTTGGAATTGCAAAGATTATCCAAGCCAAGATATCATAGAACAACTTTTATTTTAGGGGCCCACGCTTTGGTCTGAATCACGCATGCGTACTAACAAATAGTCTGATCTTGAATTCTGATTGAAATCGAATCCTTACAATCAAAATTTTCATCGCAAAATAAACTTTACTGCACACTACACTAAAACATGTATAGAAAAGATTCGAAATGATTCTTTAACTTACCCCCCTAAATGACGGTCCTCCTGGCCATACAATCTCTTATAATGTATTTTCAACAAAATCAGTCAGGTCGAGTTTCTTGGCAGCCAGCTGCAGGTATCGTATCTAAGCTTCTAGAGTAAGTACAAACACGGGATAAAGTGCGTTTTAAAGTTCATTTCAAATGCTACAACATGGTGAAAATGGAATATTGATAACTAATTCGTGTAATGAGCACTGATTACATGAACTTTAGTACTCTCTGAGCCGTCTGCTCTAGATTTAGCTGCCTTAAGTCAATATCTTTACAGTCAAAACTCAATAAGATCGCAAATTACGAAATATCTGATTTTCTGCATAGATAATGCCCTGTCCTACTTGTACAAATCTGCTAACTTTTGGAATTGCAAAGATTATCCAAGCCAAGATATCATAGAACAACTTTTATTTTAGGGGCCCACGCTTTGGTCTGAATCACGCATGCGTACTAACAAATAGTCTGATCTTGAATTCTAATTGAAATCGAATCGTTACAATCAAAATTTTCATCGCAAAATAAACTTTACTGCACACCACACTAAAACATGTATAGAAAAGATTCGAAATGATTCTTTAACTTACCCCCCTAAATGACGGTCCTCGTGCCCATACAATCTCTTATAATGTATTTTCACCAAAATCAGTCAGGTCGAGTTTCTTGGCAGCCAGCTGCAGGTATCGTATCTCAGCTTCTAGAGTAAGTACAAACACAGGATAAAATGCGTTTTAAAGTTCATTTCAAATGCTACAACATGGTGAAAATGGAATATTGATAACTAATTGGTGTAATTAGCACTGATTACATGAACTTTAGTACTCTCTGAGCCGTCTGCTCTAGATTCAGCTGCCTTAAGTCAATATCTTTACAGTCAAAACTCAATAAGATCGCTAATTACGAAATATCTGATTTTCTGCATAGATAATGCCCTGTCCTACTTGTACAAATCTGCTAACTTTTGGAATTGCAAAGATTATCCAAGCCAAGATATCATAGAACAACTTTTATTTTAAAGGCCCACGCATTGGTCTGAATCACGCATGCGTACTAACAAATAGTCTGATCTTGAATTCTGATTGAAATCGAATCGTTACAATCAAAATTTTCATCGCAAAATAAACTTTACTGCACACGGCACTAAAACATGTATAGAAAAGATTCGAAATGATTCTATAACTTGCCCCCCTAAATGGCGGTCCTCCTGCCCATACAATCTCTTATAATGTATTTTCACCAAAATCAGTCAGGTCGAGTTTCTTGGCAGCCAGCTGCAGGTATCGTATCTTAGCTTCTAGAGTAAGTACAAACACGGGATAAAGTGCGTTTTAAAGTTCATTTCAAATGCTACAACATGGTGAAAATGGAATATTGATAACTAATTCGTGTAATGAGCACTGATTACATGAACTTTAGTACTCTCTGAGCCGTCTGCTCTAGATTTAGCTGCCTTAAGTCAATATCTTTACAGTCAAAACTCAATAAGATCGCAAATTACGAAATATCTGATTTTCTGCATAGATAATGCCCTGTCCTACTTGTACAAATCTGCTAACTTTTGGAATTGCAAAGATTATCCAAGCCAAGATATCATAGAACTACTTTTATTTTAGGGGCCCACGCTTTGGTCTGAATCACGCATGCGTACTAACAAATAGTCTGATCTTGAATTCTGATTGAAATCGAATCGTTAAAATCAAAATTTTCATCGCAAAATAAACTTTACTGCACACCACACTAAAACATGTATAGAAAAGATTCGAAATGATTCTATAACTTACCCCCCTAAATGACGGTCTTCCTGCCCATACAATCTCTTATAATGTATTTTCACAAAAATCAGTCAGGTCGAGTTTCTTGGCAGCCAGCTGCAGGTATCGTATCTCTGCTTCTAGAGTAAGTACAAACACGGGATAAAGTGCGTTTTAAAGTTCATTTCAAATGCTACAACATGGTGAAAATGGAATATTGATAACTAATTGGTGTAATGAGCACTGATTACATGAACTTTAGTACTCCCTGAGCCGTCTGCTTTAGATTTCGCTGCCTTAAGTCAATATCTTTACAGTCAAAACTCAATAAGATCGCAAATTACGAAATATCTGATTTTCTGCATAGATAATGCCCTGTCCTACTTGTACAAATCTGCTAACTTTTGGAATTGCAAAGATTATCCAAGCCAAGATATCATAGAACAACTTTTATTTTAGGGGCCCACGCTTTGGTCTGAATCACGCATGCGTACTAACAAATAGTCTGATCTTGAATTCTGATTGAAATCGAATCGTTACAATCAAAATTTTCATCGCAAGATAAACTTTACTGCACACCACACTAAAACATGTATAGAAAAGATTCGAAATGATTCTTTAACTTACCCCCCTAAATGACGGTCCTCGTGCCCATACAATCTCTTATAATGTATTTTCACCAAAATCAGTCAGGTCGAGTTTCTTGGCAGCCAGCTGCAGGTATCGTATCTCAGCTTCTAGAGTAAGTACAAACACAGGATAAAATGCGTTTTAAAGTTCATTTCAAATGCTACAACATGGTGAAAATGGAATATTGATAACTAATTGGTGTAATTACCACTGATTACATGAACTTTAGTACTCTCTGAGCCGTCTGCTCTAGATTCAGCTGCCTTAAGTCAATATCTTTACAGTCAAAACTCAATAAGATCGCTAATTACGAAATATCTGATTTTCTGCATAGATAATGCCCTGTCCTACTTGTACAAATCTGCTAACTTTTGGAATTGCAAAGATTATCCAAGCCAAGATATCATAGAACAACTTTTATTTTAAAGGCCCACGCATTGGTCTGAATCACGCATGCGTACTAACAAATAGTCTGATCTTGAATTCTGATTGAAATCGAATCGTTACAATCAAAATTTTCATCGCAAAATAAACTTTACTGCACACCACACTAAAACATGTATAGAAAAGATTCAAAATGATTCTATAACTTTTCCCCCTAAATGACGGTCCTCCTGCCCATACAATCTCTTATAATGTATTTTCACCAAAATCAGTCAGGTCGAGTTTCTTGGCAGCCAGCTGCAGGTATCGTATCTAAGCTTCTAGAGTAAGTACAAACACGGGATAAAGTGCGTTTTAAAGTTCATTTTAAATGCTACAACATGGTGAAAATGGAATATTGATAACTAATTTGTGTAATGAGCACTGATTACATGAACTTAAGTACTGTTTGAGCCGTCTGCTCTCGATTTAGCTGCCTTAAGTCAATATCTTTACAGTCAAAACTCAATAAGATCGCAAATTACGAAATATCTGATTTTCTGCATAGATAATGCCCTGTCCTACTTGTACAAATCTGCTAACTTTTGGAATATAAAAGATTATCCAAGCCAAGATATCATAGAACAACTTTTATTTTAGGGGCCCACGCTTTGGTCTGAATCACGCATGCGTACTAACAAATAGTCTGATCTTGAATTCTGATTGAAATCGAATCGTTACAATCAAAATTTTCATCGCAAAATAAACTTTACTGCACACGACACTAAAACATGTATAGAAAAGATTCGAAATGATTCTATAACTTACCCCCCTAAATGGCGGTCCTCCTGCCCATACAATCTCTTATAATGTATTTTCACCAAAATCAGTCAGGTCGAGTTTCTTGGCAGCCAGCTGCAGGTATCGTATCTCAGCTTCTAGAGTAAGTACAAACACGGGATAAAGTGCGTTTTAAAGTTCATTTCAAATGCTACAACATGGTGAAAATGGAATATTGATAACTAATTCGTGTAATGAGCACTGATTACATGAACTTTAGAACTCTCTGAGCCGTCTGCTCTATATTTAGCTGCCTTAAGTCAATATCTTTACAGTCAAAACTCAATAAGATCGCAAATTACGAAATATCTGATTTTCTGCATAGATAATGCCCTGTCCTACTTGTACAAATCTGCTAACTTTTGGAATTGCAAAGATTATCCAAGCCAAGATATCATAGACCAACTTTTATTTTAGGGGCCCACGCTTTGGTCTGAATCACGCATGCGTACTAACAAATAGTCTGATCTTGAATTCTGATTGAAATCGAATCGTTACAATCAAAATTTTCATCGCAAAATAAACTTTACTGCACACCACACTAAGACATGTATAGAAAAGATTCGAGATGATTCTATAACTTACCCCCCTAAATGACGGTCCTCCTGCCCATACAATCTCTTATAATGTATTTTCACCAAAATCAGTCAGGTCGAGTTTCTTGGCAGCCAGCTGCAGGTATCGTATCTCAGCTTCTAGAGTAAGTACAAACACGGGATAAAGTGCGTTTTAAAGTTCATTTCAAATGCTACAACATGGTGAAAATGGAATATTGATAACTAATTCGTGTAATGAGCACTGATTACATGAACTTTAGTACTCTCTGAGCCCTCTGTTCTAGATTTAGATGCCTTAAGTCAATATCTTTACAGTCAAAACTCAATAAGATCGCAAATTACGAAATATCTGATTTTCTGCATAGATAATGCCCTGTCCTACTTGTACAAATCTGCTAACTTTTGGAATTGCAAAGATTATCCAAGCCAAGATATCATAGAACAATATTTATTTTAAGGGCCACGCTTTGGTCTGAATCACGCATGCGTGCTAACAAATAGTCTGATCTTGAATTCTTATTGAAATCGAATCGTTACAATCAAAATTTTCATCGCAAAATAAACTTTACTGCACACCACACTAAAACATGTATAGAAAAGATTTGAAATGATTCTATAACTTACCCCCCTAAATGACGGTCCTCCTGCCCATACAATCTCTTATAATGTATTTTCACGAGAATCAGTCAGGTCGAGTTTCTTGGCAGCCAGCTGCAGGTATCGTATCTTAGCTTCTAGAGTAAGTACAAACACGGGATAAAGTGCGTTTTAAAGTTCACTTCAAATGCTACAACATGGTGAAAATGGAATATTGATAACTAATTCGTGTAATGAGCACTGATTACATGAACTTTAGTACTCTCTGAGCCGTCTGCTCTAGATTTAGCTGCCTTAAGTCAATATCTTTACAGTCAAAACTCAATAAGATCGCAAATTACGAAATATCTGATTTTCTGCATAGATAATGCCCTGTCCTACTTGTACAAATCTGCTAACTTTTGGAATTGCAAAGATTATCCAAGACAAGATATCATAGACCAACTTTTATTTTAGGGGTTCACGCTTTGGTCTGAATCACGCATGCGTACTAACAAATAGTCTGATCTTGAATTCTGATTGAAATCGAATCGTTACAATCAAAATTTTCATCGCAAAATAAACTTTACTGCACACCACACTAAAACATGTACAGAAAAGATTCGAGATGATTCTATAACTTACCCCCCTAAATGACGGTCCTTCTGCCCATACAATCTCTTATAATGTATTTTCACCAAAATCAGTCAGGTCGAGTTTCTTGGCAGCCAGCTGCAGGTATCGTATCTCAGCTTCTAGAGTAAGTACAAACACGGGATAAAGTGCGTTTTAAAGTTCATTTCAAATGCTACAACATGGTGAAAATGGAATATTGATAACTAATTCGTGTAATGAGCACTGATTACATGAACTTTAGTACTCTCTGAGCCGTCTGCTCTAGATTTAGCTGCCTTAAGTCAATATCTTTACAGTCAAAACTCAATAAGATCGCAAATTACGAAATATCTGATTTTCTGCATAGATAATGCCCTGTCCTACTTGTACAAATCTGCTAACTTTTGGAATTGCAAAGATTATCCAAGCCAAGATATCATAGAACAACTTTTATTTTAGGGGCCCACGCTTTGGTCTGAATCACGCATGCGTACTAACAAATAGTCTGATCTTGAATTCTGATTGAAATCGAATCGTTACAATCAAAATTTTCATCGCAAAATAAACTTTACTGCACACCACACTAAAACATGTATAGAAAAGATTCGAGATGATTCTATAACTTACCCCCCTAAATGACGGTCCTCCTGCCCATACAATCTCTTATAATGTATTTTCACCAAAATCAGTCAGGTCGAGTTTCTTGGCAGCCAGCTGCAGGTATCGTATCTCAGCTTCTAGAGTAAGTACAAACACGGGATAAAGTGCGTTTTAAAGTTCATTTCAAATGCTACAACATGGTGAAAATGGAATATTGATAACTAATTCGTGTAATGAGCACTGATTACATGAACTTTAGTACTCTCTGAGCCGTCTGCTCTAGATTTAGCTGCCTTAAGTCAATATCTTTACAGTCAAAACTCAATAAGGTCGCAAATTACAAAATATCTGATTTTCTGCATAGATAATGCCCTGTCCTACTTGTAAAAATCTGCTAACGTTTGGAATTGCAAAGATTATCCAAGCCAAGATATCATAGAACAACTTTTATTTTAGGGGCCCACGCTTTGTTCTGAATCACGCATGCGTACTAACAAATAGTCTGATCTTGAATTCTGATTGAAATCGAATCGTTACAATCAAAATTTTCATCGCAAAATAAACTTTACTGCACACCACACTAAAACATGTATAGAAAAGATTCGAGATGATTCTATAACTTACCCCCCTAAATGACGGTCCTCCTGCCCATACAATCTCTTATAATGTATTTTCACCAAAATCAGTCAGGTCGAGTTTCTTGGCAGCCAGCTGCAGGTATCGTATCTCAGCTTCTAGAGTAAGTACAAACACGGGATAAAGTGCGTTTTAAAGTTCATTTCAAATGCTACAACATGGTGAAAATGGAATATTGATAACTAATTCGTGTAATGAGCACTGATTACATGAACTTTAGTACTCTCTGAGCCGTCTGCTCTAGATTTAGCTGCCTTAAGTCAATATCTTTACAGTCAAAACTCAATAAGATCGCAAATTACGAAATATCTGATTTTCTGCATAGATAATGCCCTGTCCTACTTGTACAAATCTGCTAACTTTTGGAATTGCAAAGATTATCCAAGCCAAGATATCATAGAACAACTTTTATTTTAGGGGCCCACGCTTTGGTCTGAATCACGCATGCGTACTAACAAATAGTCTGATCTTGAATTCTGATTGAAATCGAATCGTTACAATCAAAATTTTCATCGCAAAATAAACTTTACTGCACACCACACTAAAACATGTATAGAAAAGATTCGAGATGATTCTATAACTTACCCCCCTAAATGACGGTCCTCCTGCCCATACAATCTCTTATAATGTATTTTCACCAAAATCAGTCAGGTCGAGTTTCTTGGCAGCCAGCTGCAGGTATCGTATCTCAGCTTCTAGAGTAAGTACAAACACGGGATAAAGTGCGTTTTAAAGTTCATTTCAAATGCTACAACATGGTGAAAATGGAATATTGATAACTAATTCGTGTAATGAGCACTGATTACATGAACTTTAGAACTCTCTGAGCCGTCTGCTCTATATTTAGCTGCCTTAAGTCAATATCTTTACAGTCAAAACTCAATAAGATCGCAAATTACGAAATATCTGATTTTCTGCATAGATAATGCCCTGTCCTACTTGTACAAATCTGCTAACTTTTGGAATTGCAAAGATTATCCAAGCCAAGATATCATAGACCAACTTTTATTTTAGGGGCCCACGCTTTGGTCTGAATCACGCATGCGTACTAACAAATAGTCTGATCTTGAATTCTGATTGAAATCGAATCGTTACAATCAAAATTTTCATCGCAAAATAAACTTTACTGCACACCACACTAAGACATGTATAGAAAAGATTCGAGATGATTCTATAACTTACCCCCCTAAATGACGGTCCTCCTGCCCATACAATCTCTTATAATGTATTTTCACCAAAATCAGTCAGGTCGAGTTTCTTGGCAGCCAGCTGCAGGTATCGTATCTCAGCTTCTAGAGTAAGTACAAACACGGGATAAAGTGCGTTTTAAAGTTCATTTCAAATGCTACAACATGGTGAAAATGGAATATTGATAACTAATTCGTGTAATGAGCACTGATTACATGAACTTTAGTACTCTCTGAGCCCTCTGTTCTAGACTTAGATGCCTTAAGTCAATATCTTTACAGTCAAAACTCAATAAGATCGCAAATTACGAAATATCTGATTTTCTGCATAGATAATGCCCTGTCCTACTTGTACAAATCTGCTAACTTTTGGAATTGCAAAGATTATCCAAGCCAAGATATCATAGAACAATATTTATTTTAAGGGCCACGCTTTGGTCTGAATCACGCATGCGTACTAACAAATAGTCTGATCTTGAATTCTGATTGAAATCGAATCGTTACAATCAAAATTTTCATCGCAAAATAAACTTTACTGCACACCACACTAAAACATGTATAGAAAAGATTTGAAATGATTCTATAACTTACCCCCCTAAATGACGGTCCTCCTGCCCATACAATCTCTTATAATGTATTTTCACGAGAATCAGTCAGGTCGAGTTTCTTGGCAGCCAGCTGCAGGTATCGTATCTCAGCTTCTAGAGTAAGTACAAACACGGGATAAAGTGCGTTTTAAAGTTCACTTCAAATGCTACAACATGGTGAAAATGGAATATTGATAACTAATTCGTGTAATGAGCACTGATTACATGAACTTTAGTACTCTCTGAGCCGTCTGCTCTAGATTTAGCTGCCTTAAGTCAATATCTTTACAGTCAAAACTCAATAAGATCGCAAATTACGAAATATCTGATTTTCTGCATAGATAATGCCCTGTCCTACTTGTACAAATCTGCTAACTTTTGGAATTGCAAAGATTATCCAAGCCAAGATATCATAGACCAACTTTTATTTTAGGGGCCCACGCTTTGGTCTAAATCACGCATGCGTACTAACAAATAGTCTGATCTTGAATTCTGATTGAAATCGAATCGTTACAATCAAAATTTTCATCGCAAAATAAACTTTACTGCACACCACACTAAAACATGTACAGAAAAGATTCGAGATGATTCTATAACTTACCCCCCTAAATGACGGTCCTCCTGCCCATACAATCTCTTATAATGTATTTTCACCAAAATCAGTCAGGTCGAGTTTCTTGGCAGCCAGCTGCAGGTATCGTATCTCAGCTTCTAGAGTAAGTACAAACACGGGATAAAGTGCGTTTTAAAGTTCATTTCAAATGCTACAACATGGTGAAAATGGAATATTGATAACTAATTCGTGTAATGAGCACTGATTACATGAACTTTAGTACTCTCTGAGCCGTCTGCTCTAGATTTAGCTGCCTTAAGTCAATATCTTTACAGTCAAAACTCAATAAGATCGCAAATTACGAAATATCTGATTTTCTGCATAGATAATGCCCTGTCCTACTTGTACAAATCTGCTAACTTTTGGAATTGCAAAGATTATCCAAGCCAAGATATCATAGAACAACTTTTATTTTAGGGGCCCACGCTTTGGTCTGAATCACGCATGCGTACTAACAAATAGTCTGATCTTGAATTCTGATTGAAATCGAATCGTTACAATCAAAATTTTCATTGCAAAATAAACTTTACTGCACACCACACTAAAACATGTATAGAAAAGATTCGAGATGATTCTATAACTTACCCCCCTAAATGACGGTCCTCCTGCCCATACAATCTCTTATAATGTATTTTCACCAAAATCAGTCAGGTCGAGTTTCTTGGCAGCCAGCTGCAGGTATCGTATCTCAGCTTCTAGAGTAAGTACAAACACGGGATAAAGTGCGTTCTAAAGTTCATTTCAAATGCTACAACATGGTGAAAATGGAATATTGATAACTAATTCGTGTAATGAGCACTGATTACATGAACTTTAGAACTCTCTGAGCCGTCTGCTCTATATTTAGCTGCCTTAAGTCAATATCTTTACAGTCAAAACTTAATAAGATCGCAAATTACGAAATATCTGATTTTCTGCATAGATAATGCCCTGTCCTACTTGTACAAATCTGCTAACTTTTGGAATTGCAAAGATTATCCAAGCCAAGATATCATAGACCAACTTTTATTTTAGGGGCCCACGCTTTGGTCTGAATCACGCATGCGTACTAACAAATAGTCTGATCTTGAATTCTGATTGAAATCGAATCGTTACAATCAAAATTTTCATCGCAAAATAAACTTTACTGCACACCACACTAAAACATGTATAGAAAAGATTCGAGATGATTCTATAACTTACCCCCCTAAATGACGGTCCTCCTGCCCATACAATCTCTTATAATGTATTTTCACCAAAATCAGTCAGGTCGAGTTTCTTGGCAGCCAGCTGCAGGTATCGTATCTCAGCTTCTAGAGTAAGTACAAACACGGGATAAAGTGCGTTTTAAAGTTCATTTCAAATGCTACAACATGGTGAAAATGGAATATTGATAACTAATTCGTGTAATGAGCACTGATTACATGAACTTTAGTACTCTCTGAGCCGTCTGCTCTAGATTTAGCTGCCTTAAGTCAATATCTTTACAGTCAAAACTCAATAAGATCTCAAATTACAAAATATCTGATTTTCTGCATAGATAATGCCCTGTCCTACTTGTACAAATCTGCTAACTTTTGGAATTGCAAAGATTATCCAAGCCAAGATATCAAAGAACAACTTTTATTTTAGGGGCCCACGCTTTGGTCTGAATCACGCATGCGTACTAAAAAATAGTCTGATCTTGAATTCTGATTGAAATCGAATCGTTACAATCAAAATTTTCATCGCAAAATAAACTTTACTGCACACCACACTAAAACATGTATAGAAAAGATTCGAGATGATTCTATAACTTACCCCCCTAAATGACGGTCCTCTTGCCCATACAATCTCTTATAATGTATTTTCACCAAAATCAGTCAGGTCGAGTTTCTTGGCAGCCAGCTGCAGGTATCGTATCTCAGCTTCTAGAATAAGTACAAACACGGGATAAAGTGCGTTTTAAAGTTCATTTCAAATGCTACAACATGGTGAAAATGGAATATTGATAACTAATTCGTGTAATGAGCACTGATTACATGAACTTTAGAACTCTCTGAGCCGTCTGCTCTATATTTAGCTGCCTTAAGTCAATATCTTTACAGTCAAAACTTAATAAGATCGCAAATTACGAAATATCTGATTTTCTGCATAGATAATGCCCTGTCCTACTTGTACAAATCTGCTAACTTTTGGAATTGCAAAGATTATCCAAGCCAAGATATCATAGACCAACTTTTATTTTAGGGGCCCACGCTTTGGTCTGAATCACGCATGCGTACTAACAAATAGTCTGATCTTGAATTCTGATTGAAATCGAATCGTTACAATCAAAATTTTCATCGCAAAATAAACTTTACTGCACACCACACTAAAACATGTATAGAAAAGATTCGAGATGATTCTATAACTTACCCCCCTAAATGACGGTCCTCCTGCCCATACAATCTCTTATAATGTATTTTCACCAAAATCAGTCAGGTCGAGTTTCTTGGCAGCCAGCTGCAGGTATCGTATCTCAGCTTCTAGAATAAGTACAAACACGGGATAAAGTGCGTTTTAAAGTTCATTTCAAATGCTACAACATGGTGAAAATGGAATATTGATAACTAATTCGTGTAATGAGCACTGATTACATGAACTTTAGAACTCTCTGAGCCGTCTGCTCTATATTTAGCTGCCTTAAGTCAATATCTTTACAGTCAAAACTTAATAAGATCGCAAATTACGAAATATCTGATTTTCTGCATAGATAATGCCCTGTCCTACTTGTACAAATCTGCTAACTTTTGGAATTGCAAAGATTATCCAAGCCAAGATATCATAGACCAACTTTTATTTTAGGGGCCCACGCTTTGGTCTGAATCACGCATGCGTACTAACAAATAGTCTGATCTTGAATTCTGATTGAAATCGAATCGTTACAATCAAAATTTTCATCGCAAAATAAACTTTACTGCACACCACACTAAAACATGTATAGAAAAGATTCGAGATGATTCTATAACTTACCCCCCTAAATGACGGTCCTCCTGCCCATACAATCTCTTATAATGTATTTTCACCAAAATCAGTCAGGTCGAGTTTCTTGGCAGCCAGCTGCAGGTATCGTATCTCAGCTTCTAGAGTAAGTACAAACACGGGATAAAGTGCGTTTTAAAGTTCATTTCAAATGCTACAACATGGTGAAAATGGAATATTGATAACTAATTCGTGTAATGAGCACTGATTACATGAACTTTAGTACTCGCTGAGCCGTCTGCTCTAGATTTAGCTGCCTTAAGTCAATATCTTTACAGTCAAAACTCAATAAGATCTCAAATTACAAAATATCTGATTTTCTGCATAGATAATGCCCTGTCCTACTTGTACAAATCTGCTAACTTTTGGAATTGCAAAGATTATCCAAGCCAAGATATCAAAGAACAACTTTTATTTTAGGGGCCCACGCTTTGGTCTGAATCACGCATGCGTACTAAAAAATAGTCTGATCTTGAATTCTGATTGAAATCGAATCGTTACAATCAAAATTTTCATCGCAAAATAAACTTTACTGCACACCACACTAAAACATGTATAGAAAAGATTCGAGATGATTCTATAACTTACCCCCCTAAATGACGGTCCTCTTGCCCATACAATCTCTTATAATGTATTTTCACCAAAATCAGTCAGGTCGAGTTTCTTGGCAGCCAGCTGCAGGTATCGTATCTCAGCTTCTAGAATAAGTACAAACACGGGATAAAGTGCGTTTTAAAGTTCATTTCAAATGCTACAACATGGTGAAAATGGAATATTGATAACTAATTCGTGTAATGAGCACTGATTACATGAACTTTAGAACTCTCTGAGCCGTCTGCTCTATATTTAGCTGCCTTAAGTCAATATCTTTACAGTCAAAACTTAATAAGATCGCAAATTACGAAATATCTGATTTTCTGCATAGATAATGCCCTGTCCTACTTGTACAAATCTGCTAACTTTTGGAATTGCAAAGATTATCCAAGCCAAGATATCATAGACCAACTTTTATTTTAGGGGCCCACGCTTTGGTCTGAATCACGCATGCGTACTAACAAATAGTCTGATCTTGAATTCTGATTGAAATCGAATCGTTACAATCAAAATTTTCATCGCAAAATAAACTTTACTGCACACCACACTAAAACATGTATAGAAAAGATTCGAGATGATTCTATAACTTACCCCCCTAAATGACGGTCCTCCTGCCCATACAATCTCTTATAATGTATTTTCACCAAAATCAGTCAGGTCGAGTTTCTTGGCAGCCAGCTGCAGGTATCGTATCTCAGCTTCTAGAATAAGTACAAACACGGGATAAAGTGCGTTTTAAAGTTCATTTCAAATGCTACAACATGGTGAAAATGGAATATTGATAACTAATTCGTGTAATGAGCACTGATTACATGAACTTTAGAACTCTCTGAGCCGTCTGCTCTATATTTAGCTGCCTTAAGTCAATATCTTTACAGTCAAAACTTAATAAGATCGCAAATTACGAAATATCTGATTTTCTGCATAGATAATGCCCTGTCCTACTTGTACAAATCTGCTAACTTTTGGAATTGCAAAGATTATCCAAGCCAAGATATCATAGACCAACTTTTATTTTAGGGGCCCACGCTTTGGTCTGAATCACGCATGCGTACTAACAAATAGTCTGATCTTGAATTCTGATTGAAATCGAATCGTTACAATCAAAATTTTCATCGCAAAATAAACTTTACTGCACACCACACTAAAACATGTATAGAAAAGATTCGAGATGATTCTATAACTTACCCCCCTAAATGACGGTCCTCCTGCCCATACAATCTCTTATAATGTATTTTCACCAAAATCAGTCAGGTCGAGTTTCTTGGCAGCCAGCTGCAGGTATCGTATCTCAGCTTCTAGAGTAAGTAAAAACACGGGATAAAGTGCGTTTTAAAGTTCATTTCAAATGCTACAACATGGTGAAAATGGAATATTGATAACTAATTCGTGTAATGAGCACTGATTACATGAACTTTAGTACTCGCTGAGCCGTCTGCTCTAGATTTAGCTGCCTTAAGTCAATATCTTTACAGTCAAAACTCAATAAGATCTCAAATTACAAAATATCTGATTTTCTGCATAGATAATGCCCTGTCCTACTTGTACAAATCTGCTAACTTTTGGAATTGCAAAGATTATCCAAGCCAAGATATCAAAGAACAACTTTTATTTTAGGGGCCCACGCTTTGGTCTGAATCACGCATGCGTACTAAAAAATAGTCTGATCTTGAATTCTGATTGAAATCGAATCGTTACAATCAAAATTTTCATCGCAAAATAAACTTTACTGCACACCACACTAAAACATGTATAGAAAAGATTCGAGATGATTCTATAACTTACCCCCCTAAATGACGGTCCTCTTGCCCATACAATCTCTTATAATGTATTTTCACCAAAATCAGTCAGGTCGAGTTTCTTGGCAGCCAGCTGCAGGTATCGTATCTCAGCTTCTAGAATAAGTACAAACACGGGATAAAGTGCGTTTTAAAGTTCATTTCAAATGCTACAACATGGTGAAAATGGAATATTGATAACTAATTCGTGTAATAAGCACTAATTACATGAACTTTAGTACTCTCTGAGCTGTCTGCTCTAGATTTAGCTGCCTTAAGTCAATATCTTTACAGTCAAATCTCAATAAGATCGCAAATTACGAAATATCTGATTTTCTGCATAGATAATGCCCTGTCCTACTTGTACAAATCTGCTAACTTTTGGAATTGCAAAGATTATCCAAGCCAAGATATCATAGAACAACTTTTATTTTAGGGGCCCACGCTTTGGTCTGAATCACGCATGCGTACTAACAAATAGTCTGATCTTGAATTCTGATTGAAATCGAATCGTTACAATCAAAATTTTCATCGCAAAATAAACTTTACTGCACACCACACTAAAACATGTATAGAAAAGATTCGAGATGATTCTATAACTTACCCCCCTAAATGACGGTCCTCTTGTCCATACAATCTCTTATAATGTATTTTCACCAAAATCAGTCAGGTCGAGTTTCTTGGCAGCCAGCTGCAGGTATCGTATCTCAGCTTCTAGAATAAGTACAAACACGGGATAAAGTGCGTTTTAAAGTTCATTTCAAATGCTACAACATGGTGAAAATGGAATATTGATAACTAATTCGTGTAATAAGCACTAATTACATGAACTTTAGTACTCTCTGAGCCGTCTGCTCTAGATTTAGCTGCCTTAAGTCAATATCTTTACAGTCAAATCTCAATAAGATCGCAAATTACGAAATATCTGATTTTCTGCATAGATAATGCCCTGTCCTACTTGTACAAATCTGCTAACTTTTGGAATTGCAAAGATTATCCAAGCCAAGATATCATAGAACAACTTTTATTTTAGGGGCCCACGCTTTGGTCTGAATCACGCATGCGTACTAACAAATAGTCTGATCTTGAATTCTGATTGAAATCGAATCGTTACAATCAAAATTTTCATCGCAAAATAAACTTTACTGCACACCACACTAAAACATGTATAGAAAAGATTCGAAATGATTCTATAACTTACCCCCCTAAATGACGGTCCTCCTGCCCATACAATCTCTTATAATGTATTTTCACCAAAATCAGTCAGGTCGAGTTTCTTGGCAGCCAGCTGCAGGTATCGTATCTCAGCTTCTAGAGTAAGTACAAACACGGGATAAAGTGCGTTTTAAAGTTCATTTCAAATGCTACAACATGGTGAAAATGGAATATTGATAACTAATTCGTGTAATGAGCACTGATTACATGAACTTTAGTACTCTCTGAGCCCTCTGTTCTAGATTTAGATGCCTTAAGTCAATATCTTTACAGTCAAAACTCAATAAGATCGAAAATTACGAAATATCTGATTTTCTGCATAGATAATGCCCTGTCCTACTTGTACAAATCTGCTAACTTTTGGAATTGCAAAGATTATCCAAGCCAAGATATCATAGAACAATATTTATTTTAAGGGCCACGCTTTGGTCTGAATCACGCCTGCGTGTTAACAAATAGTCTGATCTTGAATTCTTATTGAAATCGAATCGTTACAATCAAAATTTTCATTGCAAAATAAACTTTACTGCACACCACACTAAAACATGTATAGAAAAGATTTGAAATGATTCTATAACTTACCCCCCTAAATGACGGTCCTCCTGCCCATACAATCTCTTATAATGTATTTTCACGAGAATCAGTCAGCTCGAGTTTCTTGGCAGCCAGCTGCAGGTATCGTATCTCAGCTTCTAGAGTAAGTACAAACACGGGATAAAGTGCGTTTTAAAGTTCACTTCAAATGCTACAACATGGTGAAAATGGAATATTGATAACTAATTGGTGTAATGAGCACTGATTACATGAACTTTAGTACTCTCTGAGCCGTCTGCTCTAGATTTAGCTGCCTTAAGTCAATATCTTTACAGTCAAAACTCAATAAGATCTCAAATTACAAAATATCTGATTTTCTGCATAGATAATGCCCTGTCCTACTTGTACAAATCTGCTAACTTTTGGAATTGTAAAGATTATCCAAGCCAAGATATCATAGAACAATATTTATTTTAAGGGCACCGCTTTGGTCTGAATCACGCATGCGTGCTAACAAATAGTCTGATCTTGAATTCGTATTGAAATCGAATCGTTACAATCAAAATTTTCATTGCAAAATAAACTTTACTGCACACCACACTAAAACATGTATAGAAAAGATTTGAAATGATTCTATAACTTACCCCCCTAAATGACGGTCCTCCTGCCCATACAATCTCTTATAATGTATTTTCACGAGAATCAGTCAGGTCGAGTTTCTTGGCAGCCAGCTGCAGGTATCGTATCTTAGTTTCTAGAGTAAGTACAAACACGGGATAAAGTGCGTTTTAAAGTTTACTTCAAATGCTACAACATGGTGAAAATGGAATATTGATAACTAATTCGTGTAATGAGCACTGATTACATGAACTTTAGTACTCTCTGAGCCGTCTGCTCTAGATTTAGCTGCCTTAAGTCAATATCTTTACAGTCAAAACTCAATAAGATCGCAAATTACGAAATATCTGATTTTCTGCATAGATAATGCCCTGTCCTACTTGTACAAATCTGCTAACTTTTGGAATTGCAAAGATTATCCAAGCCAAGATATCATAGAACTACTTTTATTTTAGGGGCCACGCTTTGGTCTGAATCACGCATGCGTGCTAACAAATAGTCTGATCTTGAATTCTGATTGAAATCGAATCGTTACAATCAAAATTTTCATCGCAAAATAAACTTTACTGCACACCACACTAAAACATGTATAGAAAAGATTCGAAATGATTCTATAACTTACCCCCCTAATTAACGGTCCTCCTGCCCATACAATCTCTTATAATGTATTTTCACCAAAATCAGTCAGGTCGAGTTTCTTGGCAGCCAGCTGCAGGTATCGTATCTCAGCTTCTAGAGTAAGTACAAACACGGGATAAAGTGCGTTTTAAAGTTCATTTCAAATGCTACAACATGGTGAAAATGGAATATTGATAACTAATTCGTGTAATGAGCACTGATTACATGAACTTTAGTACTCTCTGAGCCGTCCGCTCTAGATTTAGCTGCCTTAAGTCAATATCTTTACAGTCAAAACTCAATAAGATCGCAAATTACGAAATATCTGATTTTCTGCATAGATAATGCCCTGTCCTACTTGTACAAATCTTCTAACTATTGGAATTGCAAAGATTATCCAAGCCAAGATATCATAGAACAACTTTTATTTTAGGGGCCCACGCTTTAGTCTGAATCACGCATGCGTACTAAAAAATAGTCTGATCTTGAACTCTGATTGAAATCGAATCGTTACAATCAAAATTTTCATCGCAAAATAAACTTTACTGCACACCACACTAAAACATGTATAGAAAAGATTCGAAATGATTCTAGAACTTACCCCCCTAAATGACGGTCCTCCTGCCCATACAATCTCTTATAATGTATTTTCACCAAAATCAGTCAGGTCGAGTTTCTTGGCAGCCAGCTGCAGGTATCGTATCTCAGCTTCTAGAGTAAGTACAAACACGGGATAAAGTGCGTTTTGAAGTTCATTTCAAATGCTACAACATGGTGAAAATGGAATATTGATAACTAATTCGTGTAATGAGCACTGATTACATGAACTTTAGTACTCTCTGAGCCGTCTGCTCTAGATTTAGCTGCCTTAAGTCAATATCTTTTCAGTCAAAACTCAATAAGATCGCAAATTACGAAATATCTGATTTTCTGCATAGATAATGCCCTGTCCTACTTGTACAAATCTGCTAACTTTTGGAATTGCAAAGATTATCCAAGCCAAGATATCATAGAACTACTTTTATTTTAGGGGCCCACGCTTTGGTCTGAATCACGCATGCGTGCTAACAAATAGTCTGATCTTGAATTCTGATTGAAATCGAATCGTTACAATCAAAATTTTCATCGCAAAATAAACTTTACTGCACACCACACTAAAACATGTATAGAAAAGATTCGAAATGATTCTATAACTTACCCCCCTAATTAACGGTCCTCCTGCCCATACAATCTCTTATAATGTATTTTTACCAAAATCAGTCAGGTCGAGTTTCTTGGCAGCCAGCTGCAGGTATCGTATCTCAGCTTCTAGAGTAAGTACAAACACGGGATAAAGTGCGTTTTAAAGTTCATTTCAAATGCTACAACATGGTGAAAATGGAATATTGATAACTAATTCGTGTAATGAGCACTGATTACATGAACTTTAGTACTATCTGAGCCGTCCGCTCTAGATTTAGCTGCCTTAAGTCAATATCTTTACAGTCAAAACTCAATAAGATCGCAAATTACGAAATATCTGATTTTCTGCATAGATAATGCCCTGTCCTACTTTTACAAATCTTCTAACTATTGGAATTGCAAAGATTATCCAAGCCAAGATATCATAGAACAACTTTTATTTTAGGGGCCCACGCTTTAGTCTGAATCACGCATGCGTACTAACAAATAGTCTGATCTTGAATTCTGATTGAAATCGAATCGTTACAATCAAAATTTTCATCGCAAAATAAACTTTACTGCACACCACACTAAAACATGTATAGAAAAGATTCGAAATGATTCTAGAACTTACCCCCCTAAATGACGGTCCTCCTGCCCATACAATCTCTTATAATGTATTTTCACCAAAATTAGTGAGGTCGAGTTTCTTGGCAGCCAGCTGCAGGTATCGTATCTCAGCTTCTAGAGTAAGTACAAACACGGGATAAAGTGCGTTTTGAAGTTCATTTCAAATGCTACAACATGGTGAAAATGGAATATTGATAACTAATTCGTGTAATGAGCACTGATTACATGAACTTTAGTACTCTCTGAGCCGTCTGCTCTAGATTTAGCTGCCTTAAGTCAATATCTTTACAGTCAAAACTCAATAAGATCGCAAATTACGAAATATCTGATTTTCTGCATAGATAATGCCCTGTCCTACTTGTACAAATCTGCTAACGTTTGGAATTGCAAAGATTATCCAAGCCAAGGTATCATAGAACAACTTTTATTTTAGGGGCCCACGCTTTGGTCTGAATCACGCATGCGTACTAACAAATAGTCTGATCTTGAATTCTGATTGAAATCGAATCGTTACAATCAAAATTTTCATCGCAAAATAAACTTTACTGCACACCACACTAAAACATGTATAGAAAAGATTCGAAATGATTCTATAACTTTTCCCCCTAAATGACGGTCCTCCTGCCCATACAATCTCTTATAATGTACTTTCACCAAAATCAGTCAGGTCGAGTTTCTTGGCAGCCAGCTGCAGGTATCGTATCTCAGCTTCTAGAGTAAGTACAAACACGGGATAAAGTGCGTTTTGAAGTTCATTTCAAATGCTACAACATGGTGAAAATGGAATATTGATAACTAATTCGTGTAATGAGCACTGATTACATGAACTTTAGTACTCTCTGATTCGTCTGCTCTAGATTTAGCTGCCTTAAGTCAATATCTTTACAGTCAAAACTCAATAAGATCGCAAATTACGAAATATCTGATTTTCTGCATAGATAATGCCCTGTCCTACTTGTACAAATCTGCTAACGTTTGGAATCGCAAAGATTATCCAAGCCAAGATATCATAGAACAACTTTTATTTTAGGGGCCCACGCTTTGGTCTGAATCACGCATGCGTACTAACAATTAGTCTGATCTTGAATTCTGATTGAAATCGAATCGTTACAATCAAAATTTTCATCGCAAAATAAACTTTACTGCACACCACACTAAAACATGTATAGAAAAGATTCGAAATGATTCTATAACTTTTCCCCCTAAATGACGGTCCTCCTGCCCATACAATCTCTTATAATGTACTTTCACCGAAATCAGTCAGGTCAAGTTTCTTGGCAGCCAGCTTCAGGTATCGTATCTCAGCTTCTAGAGTAAGTACAAACACGGGATAAAGTGCGTTTTAAAGTTCATTTCAAATGCTACAACATGGTGAAAATGGAATATTGATAACTAATTCGTGTAATGAGCACTGATTACATGAACTTTAGTACTCTTTGAGCCGTCTGCTCTAGATTTAGCTGCCTTAAGTCAATATCTTTACAGTCAAAACTCAATAAGATCGCAAATTACGAAATATCTGATTTTCTGCATAGATAATGCCCTGTCCTACTTGTACAAATCTTCTAACTTTTGGAATTGCAAAGATTATCCAAGCCAAGATATCATAGAACAACTTTTATTTTAGGGGCCCACGCTTTGGTCTGAATCACGCATGCGTACTAACAAATAGTCTGATCTTGAATTCTGATTGAAATCGAATCCTTACAATCAAAATTTTCATCGCAAAATAAACTTTACTGCACACTACACTAAAACATGTATAGAAAAGATTCGAAATGATTCTTTAACTTACCCCCCTAAATGACGGTCCTCCTGCCCATACAATCTCTTATAATGTATTTTCAACAAAATCAGTCAGGTCGAGTTTCTTGGCAGCCAGCTGCAGGTATCGTATCTCAGCTTCTAGAGTAAGTACAAACACGGGATAAAGTGCGTTTTAAAGTTCATTTCAAATGCTACAACATGGTGAAAATGGAATATTGATAACTAATTCGTGTAATGAGCACTGATTACATGAACTTTAGTACTCTCTGAGCCGTCTGCTCTAGATTTAGCTGCCTTAAGTCAATATCTTTACAGTCAAAACTCAATAAGATCGCAAATTACGAAATATCTGATTTTCTGCATAGATAATGCCCTGTCCTACTTGTACAAATCTGCTAACTTTTGGAATTGCAAAGATTATCCAAGCCAAGATATCATAGAACAACTTTTATTTTAGGGGCCACGCTTTGGTCTGAACCACGCATGCGTGCTAACAAATAGTCTGATCTTGAATTCTGATTGAAATCGAATCGTTACAATCAAAATTTTTATCGCAAAATAAACTTTACTGCACACCACACTAAAACATGTATAGAAAAGATTCGAAATGATTCTATAACTTACCCCCCTAAATGACGGTCCTCCTGCCCATACAATCTCTTAT
This sequence comes from Ricordea florida, assembly GCA_949710005.1. Taxonomy (NCBI): domain Eukaryota; kingdom Metazoa; phylum Cnidaria; class Anthozoa; order Corallimorpharia; family Ricordeidae; genus Ricordea; species Ricordea florida. The sequence continues at coordinate 24,418,906 of OX453273.1, read as the reverse complement.
AATGTATTTTCACCAAAATCAGTCAGGTCGAGTTTCTTGGCAGCCAGCTGCAGGTATCGTATCTCAGCTTCTAGAGTAAGTACAAACACAGGATAAAATGCGTTTTAAGGTTCATTTCAAATGCTACAACATGGTGAAAATGGAATATTGATAACTAATTGGTGTAATTAGCACTGATTACATGAACTTTAGTACTCTCTGAGCCGTCTGCTCTAGATTCAGCTGCCTTAAGTCAATATCTTTACAGTCAAAACTCAATAAGATCGCTAATTACGAAATATCTGATTTTCTGCATAGATAATGCCCTGTCCTACTTGTACAAATCTGCTAACTTTTGGAATTGCAAAGATTATCCAAGCCAAGATATCATAGAACAACTTTTATTTTAAAGGCCCACGCATTGGTCTGAATCACGCATGCGTACTAACAAATAGTCTGATCTTGAATTCTGATTGAAATCGAATCGTTACAATCAAAATTTTCATCGCAAAATAAACTTTACTGCACACCACACTTAAACATGTATAGAAAAGATTCGAAATGATTCTATAACTTTTCCCCCTAAATGACGGTCCTCCTGCCCATACAATCTCTTATAATGTATTTTCACCAAAATCAGTCAGGTCGAGTTTCTTGGCAGCCAGCTGCAGGTATCGTATCTTAGCTTCTAGAGTAAGTACAAACACGGGATCAAGTGCGTTTTACAGTTCATTTCAAATGCTACAACATGGTGAAAATGGAATATTGATAACTAATTCTTGTAATGAGCACTGATTACATTAACGTTAGTACTCTCTGAGCCGTCTGTTCTAGATTTAGATGCCTTAAGTCAATATCTTTACAGTCAAAACTCAATAAGATCGCAAATTACGAAATATCTGATTTTCTGCATACATAATGCCCTGTCCTACTTGTACAAATCTGCTAACTTTTGGAATTGCAAAGATTATCCAAGCCAAGATATCATAGAACAACTTTTATTTTAGGGGCCACGCTTTGGTCTGAATCACGCATGCGTGCTAACAAATAGTCTGATCTTGAATTCTGATTGAAATCGAATCGTTACAATCAAAATTTTTATCGCAAAATAAACTTTACTGCACACCACACTAAAACATGTATAGAAAAGATTCGAAATGATTCTATAACTTACCCCCCTAAATGACGGTCCTCCTGCCCATACAATCTCTTATAATGTATTTTCACCAAAATCAGTCAGGTCGAGTTTCTTGGCAGCCAGCTGCGGGTATCGTATCTCAGCTTCTAGAGTAAGTACAAACACGGGATAAAGTGCGTTTTAAAGTTCATTTCAAATGCTACAACATGGTGAAAATGGAATATTGATAACTAATTCGTGTAATGAGCACTGATTACATGAACTTTAGTACTCTCTGAGCCGTCTGCTCTAGATTTAGCTGCCTTAAGTCAATATCTTTACAGTCAAAACTCAATAAAATCGCAAATTACGAAATATCTGATTTTCTGCATAGATAATGCCCTGTCCTACTTGTACAAATCTGCTAACTTTTGGAATTGCAAAGATTATCCAAGCCAAGATATCATAGAACAACTTTTATTTTAGGGGCCCACGCTTTGGTCTGAATCACGCATGCGTACTAACAAATAGTCTGATCTTGAATTCTGATTGAAATCGAATCGTTAAAATCAAAATTTTCATCGCAAAATAAACTTTACTGCACACCACACTAAAACATGTATAGAAAAGATTCGAAATGATTCTATAACTTACCCCCCTAAATGACGGTCTTCCTGCCCATACAATCTCTTATAATGTATTTTCACCAAAATCAGTCAGGTCGAGTTTCTTGGCAGCCAGCTGCAGGTATCGTATCTCAGCTTCTGGAGTAAGTACAAACACGGGATAAAGTGCGTTTTAAAGTTCATTTCAAATGCTACAACATGGTGAAAATGAAATATTGATAACTAATTCTTGTAATGAGCACTGATTACATGAACTTTAGTACTCTCTGAGCCGTCTGCTCTAGATTTAGCTGCCTTAAGTCAATATCTTTACAGTCAAAACTCAATAAGATCGCAAATTACGAAATATCTGATTTTCTGCATAGATAATGCCCTGTCCTACTTGTACAAATCTGCTAACTTTTGGAATTGCAAAGATTATCCAAGCCAAGATATCATAGAACAACTTTTATTTTAGGGGCCCACGCTTTGGTCTGAATCACGCATGCGTACTAACAAATAGTCTGATCTTGAATTCTGATTGAAATCGAATCGTTACAATCAAAATTTTCATCGCAAAATAAACTTTACTGCACACCACACTAAAACATGTATAGAAAAGATTCGAAATGATTCTATACCTTCCCCCCTAAATGACGGTCCTCCTGCCCATACAATCTCTTATAATGTATTTTCACTAAAATCAGTCAGGTCGAGTTTCTTGGCAGCCAGCTGCAGGTATCGTATCTCAGCTTCTAGAGTAAGTACAAACACGGGATAAAGTGCGTTTTGAAGTTCATTTTAAATGCTACAACATGGTGAAAATGGAATATTGATAACTAATTCGTGTAATGAGCACTGATTACATGAACTTTAGTACTCTCTGAGCCGTCTGCTCTAGATTTAGCTGCCTTAAGTCAATATCTTTACAGTCAAAACTCAATAAGATCGCAAATTACGAAATATCTGATTTTCTGCATAGATAATGCCCTGTCCTACTTGTACAAATCTGCTAACTTTTGGAATTGCAAAGATTATCCAAGCCAAGATATCATAGAAGAAGTTTTATTTTAGGGGCCCACGCTTTGGTCTGAATCACGCATGGGTACTAACAAATAGTCTGATCTTTAATTCTGATTGAAATCGAATCGTTACAATCAAAATTTTCATCGCAAAATAAACTTTACTGCACACCACACTAAAACATGTATAGAAAAGATTCGAAATGATTCTATAACTTACCCCCCTAAATGACGGTCCTCCTGCCCATACAATCTCTTATAATGTATTTTCACCAAAATCAGTCAGGTCGAGTTTCTTGGCAGCCAGCTGCAGGTATCGTATCTCAGCTTCTAGAGTAAGTACAAACACGGGATAAAGTGCGTTTTAAAGTTCATTTCAAATGCTACAACATGGTGAAAATGGAATATTGATAACTAATTCGTGAGATGAGCACTGATTACATAAACTTTAGTACTCTCTGAGACGTCTGCTTTAGATTCAGCTGACTTAAGTCAATATCTTTACAGTCAAGACTCAATAAGATCGCTAATTACGAAATATCTGATTTTCTGCATAGATAATGCCCTGTCCTACTTGTACAAATCTGCTACCTTTTGGAATTGCAAAGATTATCCAAGCCAAGATATCATAGAACAACTTTTATTTTAGGGGCCCACGCTTTAGTCTGAATTACGCATGCGTACTAACATATAGTCTGATCTTGAATTCTGATTGAAATCGAATCGTTACAATCAAAATTTTCATCGCAAAATAAACTTTACTGCACACCACACTAAAACAAGTATAGAAAAGATTCGAAATGATTCTATAACTTACCCCCCTAAATGACGGTCCTTCTGCCCATACAATCTCTTATAATGTATTTTCACCAAAATCAGTCAGGTCGAGTTTCTTGGCAGCCAGCTGCAGGTATCGTATCTCAGCTTCTAGAGTAAGTACAAACACGGGATAAAGTGCGTTTTAAAGTTCATTTCAAATGCTACAACATGGTAAAAATGGAATATTGATAACTAATTCGTGTAATGAGCACTGATTACATGAACTTTAGTACTCTCTGAGCCGTCTGCTCTAGATTTAGCTGCCTTAAGTCAATATCTTTACAGTCAAAACTCAATAAGATGGCAAATTACGAAATATCTGATTTTCTGCATAGATAATGCCCTGTCCTACTTGTACAAATCTGCTAACTTTTGGAATTGCAAAGATTATCCAAGGCAAGATATCATAGAACAACTTTTATTTTAGGGGCCCACGCTTTGGTCTGAATCACGCATGCGTACTAACAAATAGTCTGATCTTGAATTATGATTGAAATCGAATCGTTACAATCAAAATTTTCATCGCAAAATAAACTTTACTGCACAATACACTAAAACATGTATAGAAAAGATTCGAAATGATTCTATAACTTACCCCTCTAAATAACGGTCCTCCTGCCCATACAATCTCTTATAATGTATTTTCACCAAAATCAGTCAGGTCGAGTTTCTTGGCAGCCAGCTGCAGGTATCGTATCTCAGCTTCTAGAGTAAGTACAAACACGCGATAAAGTGCGTTTTAAAGTTCATTTCAAATGCTACAACATGGTGAAAATGGAATATTGATAACTAATTCGTGTAATGAGCACTTATAACATGAACTTTAGTACTCTCTGAGCCGTCTGCTCTAGATTTAGCTGCCTTAAGTCAATATCTTTACAGTCAAAACTCAATAAGATCGCTAATTACGAAATATCTGATTTTCTGCATAGATAATGCCCTGTCCTACTTGTACAAATCTGCTAACTTTTGGAATTGCAAAGATTATCCAAGCCAAGATATCATAGAACAAGTTTTATTTTAGGGGCCCACGCTTTGGTCTGAATCACGCATGCGTACTAACAAATAGTCTGATCTTGAATTCTGATTGAAATCGAATCGTTACAATCAAAATTTTCATCGCAAAATAAACTTTACTGCACACCACACTAAAACATGTATAGAAAAGATTCGAAATGATTCTATAACTTACCCCCCTAAATGACGGTCCTTCTGCCCATACAATCTCTTATAATGTATTTTCACCAAAATCAGTCAGGTCGAGTTTCTTGGCAGCCAGCTGCAGGTATCGTATCTCAGCTTCTAGAGTAAGTACAAACACGGGATAAAGTGCGTTTTAAAGTTCATTTCAAATGCTACAACATGGTGAAAATGGAATATTGATAACTAATTCGTGTAATGAGCACTGATTGCATGAACTTTAGTACTCTCTGAGCCGTCTGCTCTAGATTTAGCTGCCTTAAGTCAATATCTTTACAGTCAAAACTCAATAAGATCGCAAATTACGAAATATCTGATTTTCTGCATAGATAATGCCCTGTCCTACTTGTACAAATCTGCAAACTTTTGGAATTGCAAAGATTATCCAAGCCAAGATATCATAGAACAACTTTTATTTTAGGGGCCCACGCTTTGGTCTGAATCACGCATGCGTACTAACAAATAGTCTGATCTTGAATTCTGATTGAAATCGAATCGTTACAATCAAAATTTTCATCGCAAAATAAACTTTACTGCACACCACACTAAAACATGTATAGAAAAGATTCGAAATGATTCTATAACTTTCCCCCCTAAATGACGGTCCTCCTGCCCATACAATCTCTTATAATGTAATTTCACCAAAATCAGTCAGGTCGAGTTTCTTGGCAGCCAGCTGCAGGTATCGTATCTCAGCTTCTAGAGTAAGTACAAACACGGGATAAAGTGCGTTTTAAAGTTCATTTCAAATGCTACAACATGGTGAAAATGGAATATTGATAACTAATTTGTGTAATGAGCACTGATTACATGAACTTTAGTACTCTTTGAGCCGTCTGCTCTAGATTTAGCTGCCTTAAGTCAATATCTTTACAGTCAAAACTCAATAAGATCGCAAATTACGAAATATCTGATTTTCTGCATAGATAATGCCCTGTCCTACTTGTACAAATCTGCTAACTTTTGGAATTGCAAAGATTAACTAAGCCAAGATATCATAGAACAACTTTTATTTTAGGGGCCCACGCTTTGGTCTGAATCACGCATGCGTACTAACAAATAGTCTGATCTTGAATTATGATTGAAATCGAATCGTTACAATCAAAATTTTCATCGCAAAATAAACTTTACTGCACAATACACTAAAACATGTATAGAAAAGATTCGAAATGATTCTATAACTTACCCCCCTAAATAACGGTCCTCCTGCCCATACAATCTCTTATAATGTATTTTCACGAAAATCAGTCAGGTCGAGTTTCTTGGCAGCCAGCTGCAGGTATCGTATCTCAGCTTCTAGAGTAAGTACAAACACGGGATAAAGTGCGTTTTAAAGTTCATTTCAAATGCTACAACATGGTAAAAATGGAATATTGATAACTAATTCGTGTAATGAGCACTGATTACATGAACTTTAGTACTCTCTGAGCCGTCTGCTCTAGATTTAGCTGCCTTAAGTCAATATCTTTACAGTCAAAACTCAATAAGATCGCAAATTACGAAATATCTGATTTTCTGCATAGATAATGCCCTGTCCTACTTGTACAAATCTGCTAACTTTTGGAATTGCAAAGATTATCCAAGGCAAGATATCATAGAACAACTTTTATTTTAGGGGCCCACGCTTTGGTCTGAATCACGCATGCGTACTAACAAATAGTCTGATCTTGAATTATGATTGAAATCGAATCGTTACAATCAAAATTTTCATCGCAAAATAAACTTTACTGCACAATACACTAAAACATGTATAGAAAAGATTCGAAATGATTCTATAACTTACCCCTCTAAATAACGGTCCTCCTGCCCATACAATCTCTTATAATGTATTTTCACCAAAATCAGTCAGGTCGAGTTTCTTGGCAGCCAGCTGCAGGTATCGTATCTCAGCTTCTAGAGTAAGTACAAACACGCGATAAAGTGCGTTTTAAAGTTCATTTCAAATGCTACAACATGGTGAAAATGGAATATTGATAACTAATTCGTGTAATGAGCACTTATAACATGAACTTTAGTACTCTCTGAGCCGTCTGCTCTAGATTTAGCTGCCTTAAGTCAATATCTTTACAGTCAAAACTCAATAAGATCGCTAATTACGAAATATCTGATTTTCTGCATAGATAATGCCCTGTCCTACTTGTACAAATCTGCTAACTTTTGGAATTGCAAAGATTATCCAAGCCAAGATATCATAGAACAACTTTTATTTTAGGGGCCCACGCTTTGGTCTGAATCACGCATGCGTACTAACAAATAGTCTGATCTTGAATTCTGATTGAAATCGAATCGTTACAATCAAAATTTTCATCGCAAAATAAACTTTACTGCACACCACACTAAAACATGTATAGAAAAGATTCGAAATGATTCTATAACTTACCCCCCTAAATGACGGTCCTTCTGCCCATACAATCTCTTATAATGTATTTTCACCAAAATCAGTCAGGTCGAGTTTCTTGGCAGCCAGCTGCAGGTATCGTATCTCAGCTTCTAGAGTAAGTACAAACACGGGATAAAGTGCGTTTTAAAGTTCATTTCAAATGCTACAACATGGTGAAAATGGAATATTGATAACTAATTCGTGTAATGAGCACTGATTGCATGAACTTTAGTACTCTCTGAGCCGTCTGCTCTAGATTTAGCTGCCTTAAGTCAATATCTTTACAGTCAAAACTCAATAAGATCGCAAATTACGAAATATCTGATTTTCTGCATAGATAATGCCCTGTCCTACTTGTACAAATCTGCAAACTTTTGGAATTGCAAAGATTATCCAAGCCAAGATATCATAGAACAACTTTTATTTTAGGGGCCCACGCTTTGGTCTGAATCACGCATGCGTACTAACAAATAGTCTGATCTTGAATTCTGATTGAAATCGAATCGTTACAATCAAAATTTTCATCGCAAAATAAACTTTACTGCACACCACACTAAAACATGTATAGAAAAGATTCGAAATGATTCTATAACTTTCCCCCCTAAATGACGGTCCTCCTGCCCATACAATCTCTTATAATGTAATTTCACCAAAATCAGTCAGGTCGAGTTTCTTGGCAGCCAGCTGCAGGTATCGTATCTCAGCTTCTAGAGTAAGTACAAACACGGGATAAAGTGCGTTTTAAAGTTCATTTCAAATGCTACAACATGGTGAAAATGGAATATTGATAACTAATTTGTGTAATGAGCACTGATTACATGAACTTTAGTACTCTTTGAGCCGTCTGCTCTAGATTTAGCTGCCTTAAGTCAATATCTTTACAGTCAAAACTCAATAAGATCGCAAATTACGAAATATCTGATTTTCTGCATAGATAATGCCCTGTCCTACTTGTACAAATCTGCTAACTTTTGGAATTGCAAAGATTAACTAAGCCAAGATATCATAGAACAACTTTTATTTTAGGGGCCCACGCTTTGGTCTGAATCACGCATGCGTACTAACAAATAGTCTGATCTTGAATTATGATTGAAATCGAATCGTTACAATCAAAATTTTCATCGCAAAATAAACTTTACTGCACAATACACTAAAACATGTATAGAAAAGATTCGAAATGATTCTATAACTTACCCCCCTAAATAACGGTCCTCCTGCCCATACAATCTCTTATAATGTATTTTCACGAAAATCAGTCAGGTCGAGTTTCTTGGCAGCCAGCTGCAGGTATCGTATCTCAGCTTCTAGAGTAAGTACAAACACGCGATAAAGTGCGTTTTAAAGTTCATTTCAAATGCTACAACATGGTGAAAATGGAATATTGATAACTAATTCGTGTAATGAGCACTTATAACATGAACTTTAGTACTCTCTGAGCCGTCTGCTCTAGATTTAGCTGCCTTAAGTCAATATATTTACAGTCAAAACTCAATAAGATCGCTAATTACGAAATATCTGATTTTCTGCATAGATAATGCCCTGTCCTACTTGTACAAATCTGCTAACTTTTGGAATTGCAAAGATTATCCAAGCCAAGATATCATAGAACAAGTTTTATTTTAGGGGCCCACGCTTTGGTCTGAATCACGCATGCGTACTAACAAATAGTCTGATCTTGAATTCTGATTGAAATCGAATCGTTACAATCAAAATTTTCATCGCAAAATAAACTTTACTGCACACCACACTAAAACATGTATAGAAAAGATTCGAAATGATTCTATAACTTACCCCCCTAAATGACGGTCCTTCTGCCCATACAATCTCTTATAATGTATTTTCACCATAATCAGTCAGGTCGAGTTTCTTGGCAGCCAGCTGCAGGTATCGTATCTCAGCTTCTAGAGTAAGTACAAACACGGGATAAAGTGCGTTTTAAAGTTCATTTCAAATGCTACAACATGGTGAAAATGAAATATTGATAACTAATTCGTGTAATGAGCACTGATTACATGAACTTTAGTACTCTCTGAGCCGTCTCCTCTAGATTTAGCTGCCTTAAGTCAATATCTTTACAGTCAAAACTCAATAAGATCGCAAATTACGAAATATCTGATTTTCTGCATAGATAATGCCCTGTCCTACTTGTACAAATCTGCTAACTTTTGGAATTGCAAAGATTATCCAAGCCAAGATATCATAGAACAACTTTTATTTTAGGGGCTCACGCTTTGGTCTGAATCACGCATGCGTACTAACAAATAGTCTGATCTTGAATTCTGATTGAAATCGAATCGTTACAATCAAAATTTTCATCGCAAAATAAACTTTACTGCACACCACACTAAAACATGTATAGAAAAGATTCGAAATGATTCTATAACTTACCCCCCTAAATAACGGTCCTCCTGCCCATACAATCTCTTATAATGTATTTTCACCAAAATCAGTCAGGTCGAGTTTCTTGGCAGCCAGCTGCAGGTATCGTATCTCAGCTTCTAGAGTAAGTACAAACACGGGATAAAGTGCGTTTTAAAGTTCATTTCAAATGCTACAACATGGTGAAAATGGAATATTGATAACTAATTTGTGTAATGAGCACTGATTACATGAACTTTAGTACTCTTTGAGCCGTCTGCTCTAGATTTAGCTGCCTTAAGTCAATATCTTTACAGTCAAAACTCAATAAGATCGCAAATTACGAAATATCTGATTTTCTGCATAGATAATGCCCTGTCCTACTTGTACAAATCTGCTAACTTTTGGAATTGCAAAGATTATCTAAGCCAAGATATCATAGAACAACTTTTATTTTAGGGGCCCACGCTTTGGTCTGAATCACGCATGCGTACTAGCAAATAGTCTGATCTTGAATTATGATTGAAATCGAATCGTTACAATCAAAATTTTCATCGCAAAATAAACTTTACTGCACAATACACTAAAACATGTATAGAAAAGATTCGAAATGATTCTATAACTTACCCCCCTAAATAACGGTCCCTCTGCCCATACAATCTCTTATAATGTATTTTCACCAAAATCAGTCAGGTCGAGTTTCTTGGCAGCCAGCTGCAGGTATCGTATCTCAGCTTCTAGAGTAAGTACAAACACGCGATAAAGTGCGTTTTAAAGTTCATTTCAAATGCTACAACATGGTGAAAATGGAATATTGATAACTAATTCGTGTAATGAGCACTTATAACATGAACTTTAGTACTCTCTGAGCCGTCTGCTCTAGATTTAGCTGCCTTAAGTCAATATCTTTACAGTCAAAACTCAATAAGATCGCTAATTACGAAATATCTGATTTTCTGCATAGATAATGCCCTGTCCTACTTGTACAAATCTGCAAACTTTTGGAATTGCAAAGATTATCCAAGCCAAGATATCATAGAACAAGTTTTATTTTAGGGGCCCACGCTTTGGTCTGAATCACGCATGCGTACTAACAAATAGTCTGATCTTGAATTCTGATTGAAATCGAATCGTTACAATCAAAATTTTCATCGCAAAATAAACTTTACTGCACACCACACTAAAACATGTATAGAAAAGATTCGAAATGATTCTATAACTTACCCCCCTAAATGACGGTCCTTCTGCCCATACAATCTCTTATAATGTATTTTCACCAAAATCAGTCAGGTCGAGTTTCTTGGCAGCCAGCTGCAGGTATCGTATCTCAGCTTCTAGAGTAAGTACAAACACGGGATAAAGTGCGTTTTAAAGTTCATTTCAAATGCTACAACATGGTGAAAATGGAATATTGATAACTAATTCGTGTAAAGAGCACTAATTACATGAACTTTGGTACTCTCTGAGCCGTCTCCTCTAGATTTAGCTGCCTTAAGTCAATATCTTTACAGTCAAAACTCAATAAGATCGCAAATTACGAAATATCTGATTTTCTGCATAGATAATGCCCTGTCCTACTTGTACAAATCTGCTAACTTTTGGAATTGCAAAGATTATCCAAGCCAAGATATCATAGAACAACTTTTATTTTAGGGGCTCACGCTTTGGTCTGAATCACGCATGCGTACTAACAAATAGTCTGATCTTGAATTCTGATTGAAATCGAATCGTTACAATCAAAATTTTCATCGCAAAATAAACTTTACTGCACACCACACTAAAACATGTATAGAAAAGATTCGAAATGATTCTATAACTTACCCCCCTAGATAACGGTCCTCCTGCCCATACAATCTCTTATAATGTATTTTCACCAAAATCAGTCAGGTCGAGTTTCTTGGCAGCCAGCTGCAGGTATCGTATCTCAGCTTCTAGAGTAAGTACAAAGACGGGATAAAGTGCGTTTTAAAGTTCATTTCAAATGCTACAACATGGTGAAAATGGAATATTGATAACTAATTGGTGTAATGAGCACTGATTACATGAACTTTAGTACTCTCTGAGCTATCTGCTCTAGATTTAGCTGCCTTAAGTCAATATCTTTACAGTCAAAACTCAATAAGATCGCAAATTACGAAATATCTGATTTTCTGCATAGATAATGCCCTGTCCTACTTGTACAAATCTGCTAACTTTTGGAATTGCAAAGATTATCCAAGCCAAGATATCATAGAACAACTTTTATTTTAGGGGCCCACGCTTTGGTCTGAATCACGCATGCGTACTAACAAATAGTCTGATCTTGAATTCTGATTGAAATCGAATCGTTACAATCAAAATTTTCATCGCAAAATAAACTTTACTGCACACCACACTAAAACATGTATAGAAAAGATTCGAAATGATTCTATAACTTACCCCCCTAAATAAAGGTCCTCCTGCCCATACAATCTCTTATAATGTATTTTCACCAAAATCAGTCAGGTCGAGTTTCTTGGCAGCCAGCTGCAGGTATCGTATCTCAGCTTCTAGAGTAAGTACAAACACGGGATAATTTGCGTTTTAAAGTTCATTTCAAATGCTACAACATGGTGAAAATGGAATATTGATAACTAATTCGTGTAATGAGCACTGATTACATGAACTTTAGTACTCTCTGAGCCGTCTGCTCTAGATTTAGCTGCCTTAAGTCAATATCTTTACAGTCGAAACTCAATAAGATCGCTAATTACGAAATATCTGATTTTCTGCATAGATAATGCCCTGTCCTACTTGTACAAATCTGCTAACTTTTGGAATTGCAAAGATTATCCAAGCCAAGATATCATAGAACAACTTTTATTTTAGGGGCCCACGCTTTGGTCTGAATCACGCATGCGTGCTAACAAATAGTCTGATCTTGAATTCTGATTGAAATCGAATCGTTACAATCAAAATTTTCATCGCAAAATAAACTTTACTGCACACCACACTAAAACATGTATAGAAAAGATTCGAAATGATTCTATAACTTACCCCCCTAAATAACGGTCCTCCTGCCCATACAATCTCTTATAATGTATTTTCACCAAAATCAGTCAGGTCGAGTTTCTTGGCAGCCAGCTGCAGGTATCGTATCTCAGCTTCTAGAGTAAGTACAAACACGGGATAAAGTGCGTTTTAAAGTTCATTTCAAATGCTACAACATGGTGAAAATGGAATATTGATAACTAATTTGTGTAATGAGCACTGATTACATGAACTTTAGTACTCTTTGAGCCGTCTGCTCTAGATTTAGCTGCCTTAAGTCAATATCTTTACAGTCAAAACTCAATAAGATCGCAAATTACGAAATATCTGATTTTCTGCATAGATAATGCCCTGTCCTACTTGTACAAATCTGCTAACTTTTGGAATTGCAAAGATTATCTAAGCCAAGATATCATAGAACAACTTTTATTTTAGGGGCCCACGCTTTGGTCTGAATCACGCATGCGTACTAGCAAATAGTCTGATCTTGAATTATGATTGAAATCGAATCGTTACAATCAAAATTTTCATCGCAAAATAAACTTTACTGCACAATACACTAAAACATGTATAGAAAAGATTCGAAATGATTCTATAACTTACCCCCCTAAATAACGGTCCTCCTGCCCATACAATCTCTTATAATGTATTTTCACCAAAATCAGTCAGGTCGAGTTTCTTGGCAGCCAGCTGCAGGTATCGTATCTCAGCTTCTAGAGTAAGTACAAACACGGGATAAAGTGCGTTTTAAAGTTCATTTCAAATGCTACAACATGGTGAAAATGGAATATTGATAACTAATTTGTGTAATGAGCACTGATTACATGAACTTTAGTACTCTTTGAGCCGTCTGCTCTAGATTTAGCTGCCTTAAGTCAATATCTTTACAGTCAAAACTCAATAAGATCGCAAATTACGAAATATCTGATTTTCTGCATAGATAATGCCCTGTCCTACTTGTACAAATCTGCTAACTTTTGGAATTGCAAAGATTATCTAAGCCAAGATATCATAGAACAACTTTTATTTTAGGGGCCCACGCTTTGGTCTGAATCACGCATGCGTACTAGCAAATAGTCTGATCTTGAATTATGATTGAAATCGAATCGTTACAATCAAAATTTTCATCGCAAAATAAACTTTACTGCACAATACACTAAAACATGTATAGAAAAGATTCGAAATGATTCTATAACTTACCCCCCTAAATAACGGTCCTCCTGCCCATACAATCTCTTATAATGTATTTTCACCAAAATCAGTCAGGTCGAGTTTCTTGGCAGCCAGCTGCAGGTATCGTATCTCAGCTTCTAGAGTAAGTACAAACACGCGATAAAGTGCGTTTTAAAGTTCATTTCAAATGCTACAACATGGTGAAAATGGAATATTAATAACTAATTCGTGTAATGAGCACTTATAACATGAACTTTAGTACTCTCTGAGCCGTCTGCTCTAGATTTAGCTGCCTTAAGTCAATATCTTTACATTCAAAACTCAATAAGATCGCTAATTACGAAATATCTGATTTTCTGCATAGATAATGCCCTGTCCTACTTGTACAAATCTGCTAACTTTTGGAATTGCAAAGATTATCCAAGCCAAGATATCATAGAACAAGTTTTATTTTAGGGGCCCACGCTTTGGTCTGAATCACGCATGCGTACTAACAAATAGTCTGATCTTGAATTCTGATTGAAATCGAATCGTTACAATCAAAATTTTCATCGCAAAATAAACTTTACTGCACACCACACTAAAACATGTATAGAAAAGATTCGAAATGATTCTATAACTTACCCCCCTAAATGACGGTCCTTCTGCCCATACAATCTCTTATAATGTATTTTCACCAAAATCAGTCAGGTCGAGTTTCTTGGCAGCCAGCTGCAGGTATCGTATCTCAGCTTCTAGAGTAAGTACAAACACGGGATAAAGTGCGTTTTAAAGTTCATTTCAAATGCTACAACATGGTGAAAATGGAATATTGATAACTAATTCGTGTAAAGAGCACTGATTACATGAACTTTAGTACTCTCTGAGCCGTCTCCTCTAGATTTAGCTGCCTTAAGTCAATATCTTTACAGTCAAAACTCAATAAGATCGCAAATTACGAAATATCTGATTTTCTGCATAGATAATGCCCTGTCCTACTTGTACAAATCTGCTAACTTTTGGAATTGCAAAGATTATCCAAGCCAAGATATCATAGAACAACTTTTATTTTAGGGGCTCACGCTTTGGTCTGAATCACGCATGCGTACTAACAAATAGTCTGATCTTGAATTCTGATTGAAATCGAATCGTTACAATCAAAATTTTCATCGCAAAATAAACTTTACTGCACACCACACTAAAACATGTATAGAAAAGATTCGAAATGATTCTATAACTTACCCCCCTAGATAACGGTCCTCCTGCCCATACAATCTCTTATAATGTATTTTCACCAAAATCAGTCAGGTCGAGTTTCTTGGCAGCCAGCTGCAGGTATCGTATCTCAGCTTCTAGAGTAAGTACAAACACGGGATAAATTGCGTTTTAAAGTTCATTTCAAATGCTACAACATGGTGAAAATGAAATATTGATAACTAATTTGTGTAATGAGCACTGATTACATGAACTTTAGTACTCTCTGAGCCGTCTGTTCTAGACTTAGATGCCTTAAGTCAATATCTTTACAGTCAAAACTCAATAAGATCGCAAATTACGAAATATCTGATTTTCTGCATAGATAATGCCCTGTCCTACTTGTACAAATCTGCTAACTTTTGGAATTGCAAAGATTATCCAAGCCAAGATATCATAGAACAACTTTTATTTTAGGGGCCCACGCTTTGGTCTGAATCACGCATGCGTGCTAACAAATAGTCTGATCTTGAATTCTGATTGAAATCGAATCGTTACAATCAAAATTTTCATCGCAAAATAAACTTTACTGCACACCACACTAAAACATGTATAGAAAAGATTCGAAATGATTCTATAACTTACCCCCCTAAATGACGGTCCTCCTGCCCATACAATCTCTTATAATGTATTTTCACCAAAATCAGTCAGGTCGAGTTTCTTGGCAGCCAGCTGCAGGTATCGTATCTAAGCTTCTAGAGTAAGTACAAACACGCGATAAAGTGCGTTTTAAAGTTCATTTCAAATGCTACAACATGGTGAAAATGGAATATTGATAACTAATTCGTGTAAAGAGCACTGATTACATGAACTTTAGTACTCTCTGAGCCGTCTCCTCTAGATTTAGCTGCCTTAAGTCAATATCTTTACAGTCAAAACTCAATAAGATCGCAAATTACGAAATATCTGATTTTCTGCATAGATAATGCCCTGTCCTACTTGTACAAATCTGCTAACTTTTGGAATTGCAAAGATTATCCAAGCCAAGATATCATAGAACAACTTTTATTTTAGGGGCCCACGCTTTGGTCTGAATCACGCATGCGTACTAACAAATAGTCTGATCTTGAATTCTGATTGAAATCGAATCGTTACAATCAAAATTTTCATCGCAAAATAAACTTTACTGCACACCACACTAAAACATGTATAGAAAAGATTCGAAATGATTCTATAACTTACCCCCCTAAATAACGGTCCTCCTGGCCATACAATCTCTTATAATGTATTTTCACCAAAATCAGTCAGGTCGAGTTTCTTGGCAGCCTGCTGCAGGTATCGTATCTCACATTGTAGAGTAAGTACAAACACGGGATAAAGTGCGTTTTAAAGTTCATTTCAAATGCTACAACATGGTGAAAATGAAATATTGATAACTAATTTGTGTAATGAGCACTGATTACATGAACTTTAGTACTCTCTGAGCCGTCTGTTCTAGACTTAGATGCCTTAAGTCAATATCTTTACAGTCAAAACTCAATAAGATCGCAAATTACGAAATATCTGATTTTCTGCATAGATAATGCCCTGTCCTACTTGTACAAATCTGCTAACTTTTGGAATTGCAAAGATTATCCAAGCCAAGATATCATAGAACAACTTTTATTTTAGGGGCCCACGCTTTGGTCTGAATCACGCATGCGTGCTAACAAATAGTCTGATCTTGAATTCTGATTGAAATCGAATCGTTACAATCAAAATTTCCATCGCAAAATAAACTTTACTGCACACCACACTAAAACATGTATAGAAAAGATTCGAAATGATTCTATAACTTACCCCCCTAAATGACGGTCCTCCTGCCCATACAATCTCTTATAATGTATTTTCACCAAAATCAGTCAGGTCGAGTTTCTTGGCAGCCAGCTGCAGGTATCGTATCTAAGCTTCTAGAGTAAGTACAAACACGCGATAAAGTGCGTTTTAAAGTTCATTTCAAATGCTACAACATGGTGAAAATGGAATATTGATAACTAATTCGTGTAATGAGCACTGATTACATGAACTTTAGTACTCTCTGAGGCGTCTGCTCTAGATTTAGCTGACTTAAGTCAATATCTTTAAAGTCAAAACTCAATAAGATCGCAAATTACGAAATATCTGATTTTCTGCATAGATAATGCCCTGTCCTACTTGTACAAATCTGCTAACTTTTGGAAATGCAAAGATTATCTAAGCCAAGATATCATAGAACAACTTTTATTTTAGGGGCCCACGCTTTGGTCTGAATCACGCATGCGTACTAACAAATAGTCTGATCTTGAATTCTGATTGAAATCGAATCGTTACAATCAAAATTTTCATCGCAAAATAAACTTTACTGCACAATACACTAAAACATGTATAGAAAAGATTCGAAATGATTCTATAACTTACCCCCCTAAATAACGGTCCTCCTGCCCATACAATCTCTTATAATGTATTTTCACCAAAATCAGTCAGGTCGAGTTTCTTGGCAGCCAGCTGCAGGTATCGTATCTCAGCTTCTAGAGTAAGTACAAACACGCGATAAAGTGCGTTTTAAAGTTCATTTCAAATGCTACAACATGGTGAAAATGGAATATTGATAACTAATTCGTGTAATGAGCACTTATAACATGAACTTTAGTACTCTCTGAGCCGTCTGCTCTAGATTTAGCTGCCTTAAGTCAATATCTTTACAGTCAAAACTCAATAAGATCGCAAATTACGAAATATCTAATTTTCTGCATAGATAATGCCCTGTCCTACTTGTACAAATCTGCTAACTTTTGGAATTGCAAAGATTATCCAAGCCAAGATATCATAGAACAACTTTTATTTTAGGGGCCCACGCTTTGGTCTGAATCACGCATGCGTACTAACAAATAGTCTGATCTTGAATTCTGATTGAAATCGAATCGTTACAATCAAAATTTTCATCGCAAAATAAACTTTACTGCACACCACACTAAAACATGTATAGAAAAGATTCGAAATGATTCTATAACTTACCCCCCTAAATAACGGTCCTCCTGGCCATACAATCTCTTATAATGTATTTTCACCAAAATCAGTCAGGTCGAGTTTCTTGGCAGCCTGCTGCAGGTATCGTATCTCACATTGTAGAGTAAGTACAAACACGGGATAAAGTGCGTTTTAAAGTTCATTTCAAATGCTACAACATGGTGAAAATGAAATATTGATAACTAATTTGTGTAATGAGCACTGATTACATGAACTTTAGTACTCTCTGAGCCGTCTGTTCTAGACTTAGATGCCTTAAGTCAATATCTTTACAGTCAAAACTCAATAAGATCGCAAATTACGAAATATCTGATTTTCTGCATAGATAATGCCCTGTCCTACTTGTACAAATCTGCTAACTTTTGGAATTGCAAAGATTATCCAAGCCAAGATATCATAGAACAACTTTTATTTTAGGGGCCCACGCTTTGGTCTGAATCACGCATGCGTGCTAACAAATAGTCTGATCTTGAATTCTGATTGAAATCGAATCGTTACAATCAAAATTTCCATCGCAAAATAAACTTTACTGCACACCACACTAAAACATGTATAGAAAAGATTCGAAATGATTCTATAACTTACCCCCCTAAATGACGGTCCTCCTGCCCATACAATCTCTTATAATGTATTTTCACCAAAATCAGTCAGGTCGAGTTTCTTGGCAGCCAGCTGCAGGTATCGTATCTAAGCTTCTAGAGTAAGTACAAACACGCGATAAAGTGCGTTTTAAAGTTCATTTCAAATGCTACAACATGGTGAAAATGGAATATTGATAACTAATTCGTGTAATGAGCACTGATTACATGAACTTTAGTACTCTCTGAGGCGTCTGCTCTAGATTTAGCTGACTTAAGTCAATATCTTTAAAGTCAAAACTCAATAAGATCGCAAATTACGAAATATCTGATTTTCTGCATAGATAATGCCCTGTCCTACTTGTACAAATCTGCTAACTTTTGGAAATGCAAAGATTATCTAAGCCAAGATATCATAGAACAACTTTTATTTTAGGGGCCCACGCTTTGGTCTGAATCACGCATGCGTACTAACAAATAGTCTGATCTTGAATTCTGATTGAAATCGAATCGTTACAATCAAAATTTTCATCGCAAAATAAACTTTACTGCACAATACACTAAAACATGTATAGAAAAGATTCGAAATGATTCTATAACTTACCCCCCTAAATAACGGTCCTCCTGCCCATACAATCTCTTATAATGTATTTTCACCAAAATCAGTCAGGTCGAGTTTCTTGGCAGCCAGCTGCAGGTATCGTATCTCAGCTTCTAGAGTAAGTACAAACACGCGATAAAGTGCGTTTTAAAGTTCATTTCAAATGCTACAACATGGTGAAAATGGAATATTGATAACTAATTCGTGTAATGAGCACTTATAACATGAACTTTAGTACTCTCTGAGCCGTCTGCTCTAGATTTAGCTGCCTTAAGTCAATATCTTTACAGTCAAAACTCAATAAGATCGCAAATTACGAAATATCTAATTTTCTGCATAGATAATGCCCTGTCCTACTTGTACAAATCTGCTAACTTTTGGAATTGCAAAGATTATCGAAGCCAAGATATCATAGAACAACTTTTATTTTAGGGGCCCACGCTTTGGTCTGAATCACGCATGCGTACTAACAAATAGTCTGATCTTGAATTCTGATTGAAATCGAATCGTTACAATCAAAATTTTCATCGCAAAATAAACTTTACTGCACACCACACTAAAACATGTATAGAAAAGATTCGAAATGATTCTATAACTTACCCCCCTAAATGACGGTCCTCCTGCCCATACAATCTCTTATAATGTATTTTCACCAAAATCAGTCAGGTCGAGTTTCTTGGCAGCCAGCTGCAGGTATCGTATCTCAGCTTCTAGAGTAAGTACAATTACGGGATAAAGTGCGTTTTAAAGTTCATTTCAAATGCTACAACATGGTGAAAATGGAATATTGATAACTAATTTGTGTAATGAGCACTGATTACATGAACTTTAGTACTCTTTGAGCCGTCTGCTCAAGATTTAGCTGCCTTAAGTCAATATCTTTACAGTCAAAACTCAATAAGATCGCAAATTACGAAATATCTGATTTTCTGCATAGATAATGCCCTGTCCTACTTGTACAAATCTGCTAACTTTTGGAATTGCAAAGATTATCCAAGCCAAGATATCATAGAACAACTTTTATTTTAGGGGCCCACGCTTTGGTCTGAATCACGCATGCGTACTAACAAATAGTCTGATCTTGAATTCTGATTGAAATCGAATCGTTACAATCAAAATTTTCATCGCAAAATAAACTTTACTGCACACCACACTAAAACATGTATAGAAAAGATTCGAAATGATTCTATAACTTACCCCCCTAAATGACGGTCCTCCTGCCCATACAATCTCTTATAATGTATTTTCACCAAAATCAGTCAGGTCGAGTTTCTTGGCAGCCAGCTGCAGGTATCGTATCTCAGCTTCTAGAGTAAGTACAAACACGGGATAAAGTGCGTTTTAAAGTTCATTTCAAATGCTACAACATGGTGAAAATGGAATATTGATAACTAATTCGTGTAATGAGCACTGATTACATGAACTTTAGTACTCTCTGAGCCGTCTGCTCTAGATTTAGCTGCCTTAAGTCAATATCTTTACAGTCAAAACTCAATAAGATCGCAAATTACGAAATATCTGATTTTCTGCATAGATAATGCCCTGTCCTACTTGTACAAATCTGCTAACTTTTGGAATTGCAAAGATTATCCGAGCCAAGATATCATAGAACAACTTTTATTTTAGGGGCCCACGCTTTGGTCTGAATCACGCATGCGTACTAACAAATAGTCTGATCTTGAATTCTGATTGAAATCGAATCGTTACAATCAAAATTTTCATCGCAAAATAAACTTTACTGCACACCACACTAAAACATGTATAGAAAAGATTCGAAATGATTCTATAACTTACCCCCCTAAATGACGGTCCTCCTGCCCATACAATCTCTTATAATGTATTTTCACCAAAATCAGTCAGGTCGAGTTTCTTGGCAGCCAGCTGCAGGTATCGTATCTCAGCTTCTAGAGTAAGTACAAACACGGGATAAAGTGCGTTTTAAAGTTCATTTCAAATGCTACAACATGGTGCAAATTGAATATTGATAACTAATTTGTGTAATGAGCACTGATTACATGAACTTTAGTACTCTTTGAGCCGTCTGCTCAAGATTTAGCTGCCTTAAGTCAATATCTTTACAGTCAAAACTCAATAAGATCGCAAATTACGAAATATCTGATTTTCTGCATAGATAATGCCCTGTCCTACTTGTACAAATCTGCTAACTTTTGGAATTGCAAAGATTATCGAAGCCAAGATATCATAGAACAACTTTTATTTTAGGGGCCCACGCTTTGGTCTGAATCACGCATGCGTACTAACAAATAGTCTGATCTTGAATTCTGATTGAAATCGAATCGTTACAATCAAAATTTTCATCGCAAAATAAACTTTACTGCACACCACACTAAAACATGTATAGAAAGGATTCGAAATGATTCTATAACTTACTCCCCTAAATGACGGTCCTCCTGCCCATACAATCTCTTATAATGTATTTTCACCAAAATCAGTCAGGTCGAGTTTCTTGGCAGCCAGCTGCAGGTATCGTATCTCAGCTTCTAGAGTAAGTACAAACACAGGATAAAGTGCGTTTTAAAGTTCATTTCAAATGCTACAAAATGGTGAAAATGGAATATTGATAACTAATTCGTGTAATGAGCACTGATTACATGAACTTTAGTACTCTCTGAGCCGTCTGCTGTAGATTTAGCTGCCTTAAGTCAATATCTTTACAGTCAAAACTCAATAAGATCGCAAATTACGAAATATCTGATTTTCTGCATAGATAATGCCCTGTCCTACTTGTACAAATCTGCTAACTTTTGGAATTGCAAAGATTATCCAAGCCAAGATATCATAGAACAACTTTTATTTTAGGGGCCCACGCTTTGGTCTGAATCACGCATGCGTACTAACAAATAGTCTGATCTTGAATTCTGATTGAAATCGAATCGTTACAATCAAAATTTTCATCGCAAAATAAACTTTACTGCACACCACACTAAAACATGTATAGAAAAGATTCGAAATGATTCTATAACTTACCCCGCTAAATGACGGTCCTCCTGCCCATACAATCTCTTATAATGTATTTTCACCAAAATCAGTCAGGTCGAGTTTCTTGGCAGCCAGCTGCAGGTATCGTATCTCAGCTTCTAGAGTAAGTACAAACACGGGATAAAGTGCGTTTTAAAGTTCATTTCAAATGCTACAACATGGTAAAAATGGAATATTGATAACTAATTCGTGTAATGAGCACTGATTACATGAACTTTAGTACTCTCTGAGCCGTCTGCTCTAGATTTAGCTGCCTTAAGTCAATATCTTTACAGTCAAAACTCAATAAGATCGCAAATTACGAAATATCTGATTTTCTGCATAGATAATGCCCTGTCCTACTTGTACAAATCTGCTAACTTTTGGAATTGCAAAGATTATCGAAGCCAAGATATCATAGAACAACTTTTATTTTAGGGGCCCACGCTTTGGTCTGAATCACGCATGCGTACTAACAAATAGTCTGATCTTGAATTCTGATTGAAATCGAATCGTTACAATCAAAATTTTCATCGCAAAATAAACTTTACTGCACACCACACTAAAACATGTATAGAAAAGATTCGAAATGATTCTATAACTTACCCCCCTAAATGACGGTCCTCCTGCCCATACAATCTCTTATAATGTATTTTCACCAAAATCAGTCAGGTCGAGTTTCTTGGCAGCCAGCTGCAGGTATCGTATCTCAGCTTCTAGAGTAAGTACAATTACGGGATAAAGTGCGTTTTAAAGTTCATTTCAAATGCTACAACATGGTGAAAATGGAATATTGATAACTAATTTGTGTAATGAGCACTGATTACATGAACTTTAGTACTCTTTGAGCCGTCTGCTCAAGATTTAGCTGCCTTAAGTCAATATCTTTACAGTCAAAACTCAATAAGATCGCAAATTACGAAATATCTGATTTTCTGCATAGATAATGCCCTGTCCTACTTGTACAAATCTGCTAACTTTTGGAATTGCAAAGATTATCCAAGCCAAGATATCATAGAACAACTTTTATTTTAGGGGCCCACGCTTTGGTCTGAATCACGCATGCGTACTAACAAATAGTCTGATCTTGAATTCTGATTGAAATCGAATCGTTACAATCAAAATTTTCATCGCAAAATAAACTTTACTGCACACCACACTAAAACATGTATAGAAAAGATTCGAAATGATTCTATAACTTACCCCCCTAAATGACGGTCCTCCTGCCCATACAATCTCTTATAATGTATTTTCACCAAAATCAGTCAGGTCGAGTTTCTTGGCAGCCAGCTGCAGGTATCGTATCTCAGCTTCTAGAGTAAGTACAAACACGGGATAAAGTGCGTTTTAAAGTTCATTTCAAATGCTACAACATGGTGAAAATGGAATATTGATAACTAATTCGTGTAATGAGCACTGATTACATGAACTTTAGTACTCTCTGAGCCGTCTGCTCTAGATTTAGCTGCCTTAAGTCAATATCTTTACAGTCAAAACTCAATAAGATCGCAAATTACGAAATATCTGATTTTCTGCATAGATAATGCCCTGTCCTACTTGTACAAATCTGCTAACTTTTGGAATTGCAAAGATTATCCGAGCCAAGATATCATAGAACAACTTTTATTTTAGGGGCCCACGCTTTGGTCTGAATCACGCATGCGTACTAACAAATAGTCTGATCTTGAATTCTGATTGAAATCGAATCGTTACAATCAAAATTTTCATCGCAAAATAAACTTTACTGCACACCACACTAAAACATGTATAGAAAAGATTCGAAATGATTCTATAACTTACCCCCCTAAATGACGGTCCTCCTGCCCATACAATCTCTTATAATGTATTTTCACCAAAATCAGTCAGGTCGAGTTTCTTGGCAGCCAGCTGCAGGTATCGTATCTCAGCTTCTAGAGTAAGTACAAACACGGGATAAAGTGCGTTTTAAAGTTCATTTCAAATGCTACAACATGGTGCAAATTGAATATTGATAACTAATTTGTGTAATGAGCACTGATTACATGAACTTTAGTACTCTTTGAGCCGTCTGCTCAAGATTTAGCTGCCTTAAGTCAATATCTTTACAGTCAAAACTCAATAAGATCGCAAATTACGAAATATCTGATTTTCTGCATAGATAATGCCCTGTCCTACTTGTACAAATCTGCTAACTTTTGGAATTGCAAAGATTATCCAAGCCAAGATATCATAGAACAACTTTTATTTTAGGGGCCCACGCTTTGGTCTGAATCACGCATGCGTACTAACAAATAGTCTGATCTTGAATTCTGATTGAAATCGAATCGTTACAATCAAAATTTTCATCGCAAAATAAAGTTTACTCCACACCACACTAAAACATGTTTAGAAAAGATTCGAAATGATTCTATAACTTACCCCCCTAAATGACGGTCCTCCTGCCCATACAATCTCTTGTAATGTATTTTCACCAAAATCAGTTAGGTCGAGTTTCTTGGCAGCCAGCTGCAGGTATCGTATCTCAGCTTCTAGAGTAAGTACAAACACGGGATAAAGTGCGTTTTAAAGTTCATTTCAAATGCTACACCATGGTGAAAATGGAATATTGATAACTAATTGGTGTAATGAGCACTGATTACATGAACCTTAGTACTCTCTGAGCCGTCTGCTCTAGATTTAGCTGCCTTAAGTCAATATCTTTACAGTCAAAACTCAATAAGATCGCAAATTACGAAATATCTGATTTTCTGCATAGATAATGCCCTGTCCTACTTGTACAAATCTGCTAACTTTTGGAATTGCAAAGATTATCCAAGCCAAGATATCATAGAACAACTTTTATTTTAGGGGCCCACGCTTTGGTCTGAATCACGCATGCGTACTAACAAATAGTCTGATCTTGAATTCTGATTGAAATCGAATCGTTACAATCAAAATTTTCATCGCAAAATAAAGTTTACTCCACACCACACTAAAACATGTTTAGAAAAGATTCGAAATGATTCTATAACTTACCCCCCTAAATGACGGTCCTCCTGCCCATACAATCTCTTGTAATGTATTTTCACCAAAATCAGTTAGGTCGAGTTTCTTGGCAGCCAGCTGCAGGTATCGTATCTCAGCTTCTAGAGTAAGTACAAACACGGGATAAAGTGCGTTTTAAAGTTCATTTCAAATGCTACACCATGGTGAAAATGGAATATTGATAACTAATTGGTGTAATGAGCACTGATTACATGAACCTTAGTACTCTCTGAGCCGTCTGCTCTAGATTTAGCTGCCTTAAGTCAATATCTTTACAGTCAAAACTCAATAAGATCGCAAATTACGAAATATCTGATTTTCTGCATAGATAATGCCCTGTCCTACTTGTACAAATCTGCTAACTTTTGGAATTGCAAAGATTATCCAAGCCAAGATATCATAGAACAACTTTTATTTTAGGGGCCCACGCTTTGGTCTGAATCACGCATGCGTACTAACAAATAGTCTGATCTTGAATTCTGATTGAAATCGAATCGTTACAATCAAAATTTTCATCGCAAAATAAAGTTTACTCCACACCACACTAAGACATGTTTAGAAAAGATTCGAAATGATTCTATAACTTACCCCCCTAAATGACGGTCCTCCTGCCCATACAATCTCTTGTAATGTATTTTCACCAAAATCAGTTAGGTCGAGTTTCTTGGCAGCCAGCTGCAGGTATCGTATCTCAGCTTCTAGAGTAAGTACAAACACGGGATAAAGTGCGTTTTAAAGTTCATTTCAAATGCTACACCATGGTGAAAATGGAATATTGATAACTAATTGGTGTAATGAGCACTGATTACATGAACCTTAGTACTCTCTGAGCCGTCTGCTCTAGATTTAGCTGCCTTAAGTCAATATCTTTACAGTCAAAACTCAATAAGATCGCAAATTACGAAATATCTGATTTTCTGCATAGATAATGCCCTGTCCTACTTGTACAAATCTGCTAACTTTTGGAATTGCAAAGATTATCCAAGCCAAGATATCATAGAACAACTTTTATTTTAGGGGCCCACGCTTTGGTCTGAATCACGCATGCGTACTAACAAATAGTCTGATCTTGAATTCTGATTGAAATCGAATCGTTACAATCAAAATTTTCATCGCAAAATAAACTTTACTGCACACCACACTAAAACATGTATAGAAAAGGTTCGAAATGATTCTATAACTTACCCCCCTAAATGACGGTCCTCCTTCCCATACAATCTCTTATAATGTATTTTCACCAAAATCAGTCAGGTCGAGTTTCTTGGCAGGCAGCTGCAGGTATCGTATCTCAGCTTCTAGAGTAAGTACAAACACGGGATAAAGTGCGTTTTAAAGTTCATTTCAAATGCTACAACATGGTGAAAATGGAATATTGATAACTAATTGGTGTAATGAGCACTGATTACATGAACTTTAGTACTCTCTGAGCCGTCTGCTCTAGATTTAGCTGCCTTAAGTCAATATCTTTACAGTCAAAACTCAATAAGATCGCAAATTACGAAATATCTGATTTTCTGCATAGATAGTGCCCTGTCCTACTTGTACAAATCTGCTAACTTTTGGAATTGCAAAGATTATCCAAGCCAAGATATCATAGAACAACTTTTATTTTAGGGGCTCACGCTTTGGTCTGAATCACGCATGCGTACTAACAAATAGTCTGATCTTGAATTCTGATTGAAATCGAATCGTTACAATCAAAATTTTCATCGCAAAATAAACTTTACTGCACACCACACTAAAACATGTATAGAAAAGATTCGAAATGATTCTATAACTTACCCCCCTAAATGACGGTCCTCCTGCCCATACAATCTCTTATAATGTATTTTCACCAAAATCAGTCAGGTCGAGTTTCTTGGCAGCCAGCTGCAGGTATCGTATCTCAGCTTCTAGAGTAAGTACAAACACGGGATAAAGTGCGTCTTAAAGTTCATTTCAAATGCTACAACATGGGGAAAATGGAATATTGATAACTAATTGGTGTAATGAGCACTGATTACATGAACTTTAGTACTCTCTGAGCCGTCTGCTCTAGATTTAGCTGCGTTAAGTCAATATCTTTACAGTCAAAACTCAAAAAGATCGCAAATTACGAAATATCTGATTTTCTGCATAGATAATGCCCTGTCCTACTTGTACAAATCTGCTAACTTTTGGAATTGCAAAGATTATCCAAGCCAAGATATCATAGAACAACTTTTATTTTAGGGGCCCACGCTTTGGTCTGAATCACGCATGCGTACTAACAAATAGTCTGATCTTGAATTCTGATTGAAATCGAATCGTTACAATCAAAATTTTCATCGCAAAATAAACTTTACTGCACACCACACTAAAACATGTTTAGAAAAGATTCGAAATGATTCTATAACTTACCCCCCTAAATGACGGTCCTCCTGCCCATACAATCTCTTATAATGTATTTTCACCAAAATCAGTCAGGTCGAGTTTCTTGGCAGCCAGCTGCAGGTATCGTATCTCAGCTTCTAGAGTAAGTACAAACACGGGATAAAGTGCGTTTTAAAGTTCATTTCAAATGCTACAACATGGTGAAAATGGAATATTGATAACTAATTGGTGTAATGAGCACTGATTACATGAACTTTAGTACTCTCTGAGCCGTCTGCTCTAGATTTAGCTGCCTTAAGTCAATATCTTTACAGTCAAAACTCAATAAGATCGCAAATTACGAAATATCTGATTTTCTGCATAGATAATGCCCTGTCCTACTTGTACAAATCTGCTAACTTTTGGAATTGCAAAGATTATCCAAGCCAAGATATCATAGAACAACTTTTATTTTAGGGGCCCACGCTTTGGTCTGAATCACGCATGCGTACTAACAAATAGTCTGATCTTGAATTCTGATTGAAATCGAACCGTTACAATCAAAATTTTCATCGCAAAATAAACTTTACTACACACCACACTAAAACATGTATAGAAAGGATTCGAAATGATTCTATAACTTACCCCCCTAAATGACGGTCCTCCTGGCCATACAATCTCTTATAATGTATTTTCACCAAAATCAGTCAGGTCGAGTTTCTTGGCAGCCAGCTGCAGGTATCGTATCTCAGCTTCTAGAGTAAGTACAAACACGGGATAAAGTGCGTTTTAAAGTTCATTTCAAATGCTACAACATGGTGAAAATGGAATATTGATAACTAATTGGTGTAATGAGCACTGATTACATGAACTTTAGTACTCTCTGAGCCGTCTGCTCTAGATTTAGCTGCCTTAAGTCAATATCTTTACAGTCAAAACTCAATAAGATCGCAAATTACGAAATATCTGATTTTCTGCATAGATAATGCCCTGTCCTACTTGTACAAATCTGCTAACTTTTGGAATTGCAAAGATTATCCAAGCCAAGATATCATAGAACAACTTTTATTTTAGGGGCCCACGCTTTGGTCTGAATCACGCATGCGTACTAACAAATAGTCTGATCTTGAATTCTGATTGAAATCGAATCGTTACAATCAAAATTTTCATCGCAAAATAAACTTTACTGCACACCACACTAAAACATGTATAGAAAAGATTCGAAATGATTCTATAACTTACCCCCCTAAATGACGGTCCTCCTGCCCATACAATCTCTTATAATGTATTTTCACCAAAATCAGTCAGGTCGAGTTTCTTGGCAGCCAGCTGCAGGTATCGTATCTCAGCTTCTAGAGTAAGTACAAACACGGGATAAAGTGCGTTTTAAAGTTCATTTCAAATGCTACAACATGGTGAAAATGGAATATTGATAACTAATTGGTGTAATGAGCACTGATTACATGAACGTTAGTACTCTCTGAGCCGTCTGCTCTAGATTTAGCTGCCTTAAGTCAATATCTTTACAGTCAAAACTCAATAAGATCGCAAATTACGAAATATCTGATTTTCTGCATAGATAATGCCCTGTCCTACTTGTACAAATCTGCTAACTTTTGGAATTGCAAAGATTATCCAAGCCAAGATATCATAGAACAACTTTTATTTTAGGGGCCCACGCTTTGGTCTGAATCACGCATGCGTACTAACAAATAGTCTGATCTTGAATTCTGATTGAAATCGAATCGTTACAATCAAAATTTTCATCGCAAAATAAACTTTACTGCACACCACACTAAAACATGTATAGAAAAGATTCGAAATGATTCTATAACTTACCCCCCTAAATGACGGTCCTCCTGCCCATACAATCTCTTATAATGTATTTTCACCAGAATCAGTCAGGTCGAGTTTCTTGGCAGCCAGCTGCAGGTATCGTATCTCAGCTTCTAGAGTAAGTACAAACACGGGATAAAGTGCGTTTTAAAGTTCATTTCAAATGCTACAACATGGTGAAAATGGAATATTGATAACTAATTGGTGTAATGAGCACTGATTACATGAACTTTAGTACTCTCTGAGCCGTCTGCTCTAGATTTAGCTGCCTTAAGTCAATATCTTTACAGTCAAAATTCAATAAGATCGCAAATTACGAAATATCTGATTTTCTGCATAGATAATGCCCTGTCCTACTTGTACAAATCTGCTAACTTTTGGAATTGCAACGATTATCCAAGCCAAGATATCATAGAACAACTTTTATTTTAGGGGCCCACGCTTTGGTCTGAGTCACGCATGCGTACTAACAAATAGTCTGATCTTGAATTCTGATTGAAATCGAATCGTTACAATCAAAATTTTCATCGCAAAATAAACTTTACTGCACACCACACTAAAACATGTATAGAAAAGATTCGAAATGATTCTATAACTTACCCCCCTAAATGACGGTCCTCCTGCCCATACAATCTCTTATAATGTATTTTCACCAAAATCAGTCAGGTCGAGTTTCTTGGCAGCCAGCTGCAGGTATCGTATCTCAGCTTCTAGAGTAAGTACAAACACGGGATAAAGTGCGTTTTAAAGTTCATTTCAAATGCTACAACATGGTGAAAATGGAATATTGATAACTAATTGGTGTAATGAGCACTGATTACATCAACTTTAGTACTCTCTGAGCCGTCTGCTCTAGATTTAGCTGCCTTAAGTCAATATCTTTACAGTCAAAACTCAATAAGATCGCAAATTACGAAATATCTGATTTTCTGCATAGATAATGCCCTGTCCTACTTGTACAAATCTGCTAACTTTTGGAATTGCAACGATTATCCAAGCCAAGATATCATAGAACAACTTTTATTTTAGGGGCCCACGCTTTGGTCTGAATCACGCATGCGTACTAACAAATAGTCTGATCTTGAATTCTGATTGAAATCGAATCGTTACAATCAAAATTTTCATCGCAAAATAAACTTTACTGCACACCACACTAAAACATGTATAGAAAAGATTCGAAATGATTCTATAACTTACCCCCCTAAATGACGGTCCTCCTGCCCATACAATCTCTTATAATGTATTTTCACCAAAATCAGTCAGGTCAAGTTTCTTGGCAGCCAGCTGCAGGTATCGTATCTCAGCTTCTAGAGTAAGTACAAACACGGGATAAAGTGCGTTTTAAAGTTCATTTCAAATGCTACAACATGGTGAAAATGGAATATTGATAACTAATTCGTGTAATGAGCACTGATTACATGAACCTTAGTACTCTCTGAGCCGTCTGCTCTAGATTTAGCTGCCTTAAGTCAATATCTTTACAGTCAAAACTCAATAAGATCGCAAATTACGAAATATCTGATTTTCTGCATAGATAATGCCCTGTCCTACTTGTACAAATCTGCTAACTTTTGGAATTGCAAAGATTATCCAAGCCAAGATATCATAGAACAACTTTTATTTTAGGGGCCCACGCTTTGGTCTGAATCACGCATGCGTACTAACAAATAGTCTGATCTTGAATTCTGATTGAAATCGAATCGTTACAATCAAAATTTTCATCGCAAAATAAACTTTACTGCACACCACACTAAAACATGTATAGAAAAGATTCGAAATGATTCTATAACTTACCCCCCTAAATGACGGTCCTCCTGCCCATACAATCTCTTATAATGTATTTTCACCAGAATCAGTCAGGTCGAGTTTCTTGGCAGCCAGCTGCAGGTATCGTATCTCAGCTTCTAGAGTAAGTACAAACACGGGATAAAGTGCGTTTTAAAGTTCATTTCAAATGCTACAACATGGTGAAAATGGAATATTGATAACTAATTGGTGTAATGAGCACTGATTACATGAACTTTAGTACTCTCTGAGCCGTCTGCTCTAGATTTAGCTGCCTTAAGTCAATATCTTTACAGTCAAAACTCAATAAGATCGCAAATTACGAAATATCTGATTTTCTGCATAGATAATGCCCTGTCCTACTTGTACAAATCTGCTAACTTTTGGAATTGCAACGATTATCCAAGCCAAGATATCATAGAACAACTTTTATTTTAGGGGCCCACGCTTTGGTCTGAATCACGCATGCGTACTAACAAATAGTCTGATCTTGAATTCTGATTGAAATCGAATCGTTACAATCAAAATTTTCATCGCAAAATAAACTTTACTGCACACCACACTAAAACATGTATAGAAAAGATTCGAAATGATTCTATAACTTACCCCCCTAAATGACGGTCCTCCTGCCCATACAATCTCTTATAATGTATTTTCACCAAAATCAGTCAGGTCGAGTTTCTTGGCAGCCAGCTGCAGGTATCGTATCTCAGCTTCTAGAGTAAGTACAAACACGGGATAAAGTGCGTTTTAAAGTTCATTTCAAATGCTACAACATGGTGAAAATGGAATATTGATAACTAATTGGTGTAATGAGCACTGATTACATGAACTTTAGTACTCTCTGAGCCGTCTGCTCTAGATTTAGCTGCCTTAAGTCAATATCTTTACAGTCAAAACTCAATAAGATCGCAAATTACGAAATATCTTATTTTCTGCATAGATAATGCCCTGTCCTACTTGTACAAATCTGCTAACTTTTGGAATTGCAAAGATTATCCAAGCCAAGATATCATAGAACAACTTTTATTTTAGGGGCCCACGCTTTGGTCTGAATCACGCATGCGTACTAACAAATAGTCTGATCTTGAATTCTGATTGAAATCGAATCGTTACAATCAAAATTTTCATCGCAAAATAAACTTTACTGCACACCACACTAAAACATGTATAGAAAAGATTCGAAATGATTCTATAACTTACCCCCCTAAATGACGGTCCTCCTGCCCATACAATCTCTTATAATGTATTTTCACCAAAATCAGTCAGGTCAAGTTTCTTGGCAGCCAGCTGCAGGTATCGTATCTCAGCTTCTAGAGTAAGTACAAACACGGGATAAAGTGCGTTTTAAAGTTCATTTCAAATGCTACAACATGGTGAAAATGGAATATTGATAACTAATTCGTGTAATGAGCACTGATTACATGAACTTTAGTACTCTCTGAACCGTCTGCTCTAGATTTAGCTGCCTTAAGTCAATATCTTTACAGTCAAAACTCAATAAGATCGCAAATTACGAAATATCTGATTTTCTGCATAGATAATGCCCTGTCCTACTTGTACAAATCTGCTAACTTTTGGAATTGCAAAGATTATCCAAGCCAAGATATCATAGAACAACTTTTATTTTAGGGGCCCACGCTTTGGTCTGAATCACGCATGCGTACTAACAAATAGTCTGATCTTGAATTCTGATTGAAATCGAATCGTTACAATCAAAATTTTCATCGCAAAATAAACTTTACTGCACACCACACTAAAACATGTATAGAAAAGATTCGAAATGATTCTATAACTTACCCCCCTAAATGACGGTCCTCCTGCCCATACAATCTCTTATAATGTATTTTCACCAGAATCAGTCAGGTCGAGTTTCTTGGCAGCCAGCTGCAGGTATCGTATCTCAGCTTCTAGAGTAAGTACAAACACGGGATAAAGTGCGTTTTAAAGTTCATTTCAAATGCTACAGCATGGTGAAAATGGAATATTGATAACTAATTGGTGTAATGAGCACTGATTACATGAACTTTAGTACTCTCTGAGCCGTCTGCTCTAGATTTAGCTGCCTTAAGTCAATATCTTTACAGTCAAAACTCAATAAGATCGCAAATTACGAAATATCTGATTTTCTGCATAGATAATGCCCTGTCCTACTTGTACAAATCTGCTAACTTTTGGAATTGCAAAGATTATCCAAGCCAAGATATCATAGAACAACTTTTATTTTAGGGGCCCACGCTTTGGTCTGAATCACGCATGCGTACTAACAAATAGTCTGATCTTGAATTCTGATTGAAATCGAATCGTTACAATCAAAATTTTCATCGCAAAATAAACTTTACTGCACACCACACTAAAACATGTATAGAAAAGATTCGAAATGATTCTATAACTTACCCCCCTAAATGACGGTCCTCCTGCCCATACAATCTCTTATAATGTATTTTCACCAAAATCAGTCAGGTCGAGTTTCTTGGCAGCCAGCTGCAGGTATCGTATCTCAGCTTCTAGAGTAAGTACAAACACGGGATAAAGTGCGTTTTAAAGTTCATTTCAAATGCTACAACATGGTGAAAATGGAATATTGATAACTAATTGGTGTAATGAGCACTGATTACATGAACTTTAGTACTCTCTGAGCCGTCTGCTCTAGATTTAGCTGCCTTAAGTCAATATCTTTACAGTCAAAACTCAATAAGATCGCAAATTACGAAATATCTGATTTTCTGCATAGATAATGCCCTGTCCTACTTGTACAAATCTGCTAACTTTTGGAATTGCAACGATTATCCAAGCCAAGATATCATAGAACAACTTTTATTTTAGGGGCCCACGCTTTGGTCTGAATCACGCATGCGTACTAACAAATAGTCTGATCTTGAATTCTGATTGAAATCGAATCGTTACAATCAAAATTTTCATCGCAAAATAAACTTTACTGCACACCACACTAAAACATGTATAGAAAAGATTCGAAATGATTCTATAACTTACCCCCCTAAATGACGGTCCTCCTGCCCATACAATCTCTTATAATGTATTTTCACCAAAATCAGTCAGGTCGAGTTTCTTGGCAGCCAGCTGCAGGTATCGTATCTCAGCTTCTAGAGTAAGTACAAACACGGGATAAAGTGCGTTTTAAAGTTCATTTCAAATGCTACAACATGGTGAAAATGGAATATTGATAACTAATTCGTGTAATGAGCACTGATTACATGAACTTTAGTACTCTCTGAGCCGTCTGCTCTAGATTTAGCTGCCTTAAGTCAATATCTTTACAGTCAAAACTCAATAAGATCGCAAATTACGAAATATCTGATTTTCTGCATAGATAATGCCCTGTCCTACTTGTACAAATCTGCTAACTTTTGGAATTGCAAAGATTATCCAAGCCAAGATATCATAGAACAACTTTTATTTTAGGGGCCCACGCTTTGGTCTGAATCACGCATGCGTACTAACAAATAGTCTGATCTTGAATTCTGATTGAAATCGAATCGTTACAATCAAAATTTTCATCGCAAAATAAACTTTACTGCACACCACACGAAAACATGTATAGAAAAGATTCGAAATGATTCTATAACTTACCCCCCTAAATGACGGTCCTCCTGCCCATACAATCTCTTATAATGTATTTTCACCAAAATCAGTCAGGTCGAGTTTCTTGGCAGCCAGCTGCAGGTATCGTATCTCAGCTTCTAGAGTAAGTACAAACACGGGATAAAGTGCGTTTTAAAGTTCATTTCAAATGCTACAACATGGTGAAAATGGAATATTGATAACTAATTCGCGTAATGAGCACTGATTACATGAACTTTAGTACTCTCTGAGCCGTCTGCTCTAGATTTAGCTGCCTTAAGTCAATATATTTACAGTCAAAATTTAATAAGATCGCAAATTACGAAATATCTGATTTTCTGCATAGATAATGCCCTGTCCTACTTGTACAAATCTGCTAACTTTTGGAATTGCAAAGATTATCCAAGCCAAGATATCATAGAACAACTTTTATTTTAGGGGCCCACGCTTTGGTCTGAATCACGCATGCGTACTAACAAATAGTCTGATCTTGAATTCTGATTGAAATCGAATCGTTACAATCAAAATTTTCATCGCAAAATAAACTTTACTGCACACCACACTAAAACATGTATAGAAAAGATTCGAAATGATTCTATAACTTACCCCCCTAAATGACGGTCCTGCTGCCCATACAATCTCTTATAATGTATTTTCACCAAAATCAGTCAGGTCGAGTTTCTTGGCAGCCAGCTGCAGGTATCGTATCTCAGCTTCTAGAGTAAGTACAAACACGGGATAAAGTGCGTTTTAAAGTTCATTTCAAATGCTACAACATGGTGAAAATGGAATATTGATAACTAATTCGTGTAATGAGCACTGATTACATGAACTTTAGTACTCTCTTAGCCGTCTGCTCTAGATTTAGCTGCCTTAAGTCAATATCTTTACAGTCAAAACTCAATAAGATCGCAAATTACGAAATATCTGATTTTCTGCATAGATAATGCCCTGTCCTACTTGTACAAATCTGCTAACTTTTGGAATTGCAAAGATTATCCAAGCCAACATATCATAGAACAACTTTTATTTTAGGGGCCCACGCTTTGGTCTGAATCACGCATGCGTACTAACAAATAGTCTGATCTTGAATTCTGATTGAAATCGAATCGTTACAATCAAAATTTTCATCGCAAAATAAACTTTACTGCACACCACACGAAAACATGTATAGAAAAGATTCGAAATGATTCTATAACTTACCCCCCTAAATGACGGTCCTCCTGCCCATACAATCTCTTATAATGTATTTTCACCAAAATCAGTCAGGTCGAGTTTCTTGGCAGCCAGCTGCAGGTATCGTATCTCAGCTTCTAGAGTAAGTACAAACACGGGATAAAGTGCGTTTTAAAGTTCATTTCAAATGCTACAACATGGTGAAAATGGAATATTGATAACTAATTCGCGTAATGAGCACTGATTACATGAACTTTAGTACTCTCTGAGCCGTCTGCTCTAGATTTAGCTGCCTTAAGTCAATATATTTACAGTCAAAATTCAATAAGATCGCAAATTACGAAATATCTGATTTTCTGCATAGATAATGCCCTGTCCTACTTGTACAAATCTGCTAACTTTTGGAATTGCAAAGATTATCCAAGCCAAGATATCATAGAACAACTTTTATTTTAGGGGCCCACGCTTTGGTCTGAATCACGCATGCGTACTAACAAATAGTCTGATCTTGAATTCTGATTGAAATCGAATCGTTACAATCAAAATTTTCATCGCAAAATAAACTTTACTGCACACCACACTAAAACATGTATAGAAAAGATTCGAAATGATTCTATAACTTACCCCCCTAAATGACGGTCCTCCTGCCCATACAATCTCTTATAATGTATTTTCACCAAAATCAGTCAGGTCGAGTTTCTTGGCAGCCAGCTGCAGGTATCGTATCTCAGCTTCTAGAGTAAGTACAAACACGGGATAAAGTGCGTTTTAAAGTTCATTTCAAATGCTACAACATGGTGAAAATGGAATATTGATAACTAATTCGTGTAATGAGCACTGATTACATGAACTTTAGTACTCTCTTAGCCGTCTGCTCTAGATTTAGCTGCCTTAAGTCAATATCTTTACAGTCAAAACTCAATAAGATCGCAAATTACGAAATATCTGATTTTCTGCATAGATAATGCCCTGTCCTACTTGTACAAATCTGCTAACTTTTGGAATTGCAAAGATTATCCAAGCCAAGATATCATAGAACAACTTTTATTTTAGGGGCCCACGCTTTGGTCTGAATCACGCATGCGTACTAACAAATAGTCTGATCTTGAATTCTGATTGAAATCGAATCGTTACAATCAAAATTTTCATCGCAAAATAAACTTTACTGCACACCACACGAAAACATGTATAGAAAAGATTCGAAATGATTCTATAACTTACCCCCCTAAATGACGGTCCTCCTGCCCATACAATCTCTTATAATGTATTTTCACCAAAATCAGTCAGGTCGAGTTTCTTGGCAGCCAGCTGCAGGTATCGTATCTCAGCTTCTAGAGTAAGTACAAACACGGGATAAAGTGCGTTTTAAAGTTCATTTCAAATGCTACAACATGGTGAAAATGGAATATTGATAACTAATTCGTGTAATGAGCACTGATTACATGAACTTTAGTACTCTCTTAGCCGTCTGCTCTAGATTTAGCTGCCTTAAGTCAATATCTTTACAGTCAAAACTCAATAAGATCGCAAATTACGAAATATCTGATTTTCTGCATAGATAATGCCCTGTCCTACTTGTACAAATCTGCTAACCTTTGGAATTGCAAAGATTATCCAAGCCAAGATATCATAGAACAACTTTTATTTTAGGGGCCCACGCTTTGGTCTGAATCACGCATGCGTACTAACAAATAGTCTGATCTTGAATTCTGATTGAAATCGAATCGTTACAATCAAAATTTTCATCGCAAAATAAACTTTACTGCACACCACACTAAAACATGTATAGAAAAGATTCGAAATGATTCTATAACTTACCCCCCTAAATGACGGTCCTCCTGCCCATACAATCTCTTATAATGTATTTTCACCAAAATCAGTCAGGTCGAGTTTCTTGGCAGCCAGCTGCAGGTATCGTATCTCAGCTTCTAGAGTAAGTACAAACACGGGATAAAGTGCGTTTTAAAGTTCATTTCAAATGCTACAACATGGTGAAAATGGAATATTGATAACTAATTCGCGTAATGAGCACTGATTACATGAACTTTAGTACTGTCTGAGCCGTCTGCTCTAGATTTAGCTGCCTTAAGTCAATATCTTTACAGTCAAAACTCAATAAGATCGCAAATTACGAAATATCTGATTTTCTGCATAGATAATGCCCTGTCCTACTTGTACAAATCTGCTAACTTTTGGAATTGCAAAGATTATCCAAGCCAAGATATCATAGAACAACTTTTATTTTAGGGGCCCACGCTTTGGTCTGAATCACGCATGCGTACTAACAAATAGTCTGATCTTGAATTCTGATTGAAATCGAATCGTTACAATCAAAATTTTCATCGCAAAATAAACTTTACTGCACACCACACTAAAACATGTATAGAAAAGATTCGAAATGATTCTATAACTTACCCCCCTAAATGACGGTCCTCCTGCCCATACAATCTCTTATAATGTATTTTCACCAAAATCAGTCAGGTCGAGTTTCTTGGCAGCCAGCTGCAGGTATCGTATCTCAGCTTCTAGAGTGAGTACAAACACGGGATAAAGTGCGTTTTAAAGTTCATTTCAAATGCTACAACATGGTGAAAATGGAATATTGATAACTAATTCGCGTAATGAGCACTGATTACATGAACTTTAGTACTGTCTGAGCCGTCTGCTCTAGATTTAGCTGCCTTAAGTCAATATCTTTACAGTCAAAACTCAATAAGATCGCAAATTACGAAATATCTGATTTTCTGCATAGATAATGCCCTGTCCTACTTTTACAAATCTGCTAACTTTTGGAATTGCAAAGATTATCCAAGCCAAGATATCATAGAACAACTTTTATTTTAGGGGCCCACGCTTTGGTCTGAATCACGCATGCGTACTAACAAATAGTCTGATCTTGAATTCTGATTGAAATCGAATCGTTACAATCAAAATTTTCATCGCAAAATAAACTTTACTGCACACCACACTAAAACATGTATAGAAAAGATTCGAAATGATTCTATAACTTACCCCCCTAAATGACGGTCCTCCTGCCCATACAATCTCTTATAATGTATTTTCACCAAAATCAGTCAGGTCGAGTTTCTTGGCAGCCAGCTGCAGGTATCGTATCTCAGCTTCTAGAGTAAGTACAAACACGGGATAAAGTGCGTTTTAAAGTTCATTTCAAATGCTACAACATGGTGAAAATGGAATATTGATAACTAATTCGTGTAATGAGCACTGATTACATGAACTTTAGTACTCTCTGAGCCGTCTGCTCTAGATTTAGCTGCCTTAAGTCAATATCTTTACAGTCAAAACTCCATAAGATCGCAAATTACGAAATATCTGATTTTCTGCATAGATAATGCCCTGTCCTACTTGTACAAATCTGCTAACTTTTGGAATTGCAAAGATTATCCAAGCCAAGATATTATAGAACAACTTTTATTTTAGGGGCCCACCATAATAAGCCAGAGACCTGATTTTAATGCGCGCCCGAGGAGGCCTAATTTCCATAGCAACAACCGCAGATTGGTTTCCAATAACAGACAGGCGTTACTTTTTTAATTGGTTTTAAGCATTCCGTCAGACACCTTTAAGTGTGGCGAGTACATTGCGTGTCAAGAAAGTTTGTACTTCTGATCAAAAGAACCAGACATTCCTAGTTAATCAGAAGCTAATGCTAAATTGGATCAGACTATCTTTGGTGATAAATTTATTTCGCGGCAGATATGAATTCGGTGAGAGCGCGAATTTGGAGGTTAATTTTTGAGGCTCGCTCCACTACAGCGATCGCTGCTTTATATAGCATGATCACTCGCGTTTTCTCGACACAATTGGATCCACGCAAGGCTTGGTACGCTTTGAATGATAAGTTGTGTACAATTCCTCCAAGAATATTTTGTGCCAATGGCATTTTTGACTTGTTTCCCGAAGAAGTATGCCGCGTCAATATTGATGTCCTTCGAGGTGAAAATGGCGGGCCGGTTCCCTTGGCAAGCTTCAACCGAGGAGCCAGAGGTTCCGATACCATCTACGCAGGGACAGCGTTTGCCGTTTTGGCAGGGAATCTTCGTAGGAAAGACCCTGGCGTCGGAGATTTTTTTAAATCACCTCTATTTCAGCGTTTGAGAATGGCAGTGAACAGTTCAGAACTATTCGCCAGCACAAACGAATGCCAGAGCTCGAGCATTTCCCAAATCTCTTTGGATAATAGCAGCGACAGAGCCGCTGATTTAATGGAAAAGCTTTCAAACCAATCAACCAGCGTTTCAAGCCTCTTTTCTCTTGCTAAAGATTGTAATCCAGATGCAGTGGCCAACCACTCTCTAAAAAGCCCGCCAAACACGATCGAAAGCCCGCCAAGATGTTCGACGCCAGCTAGCTCAAGCTTTTCTTCCACCGAAAGTTCTCCTTCGACATCATCATCTTCAGACTTATCAGTATCATCGATATCGATGATAGAGTGCTCCAGTCTTGGTCCAGTTACCAAGAAAAGAGAGATAAGGAAGAAAGTTGAAACTGTGATGGGCGACATAACCAATGTTTGCACAGAGTACGGAGAGACATTAAGCGAGATGATCGCCCAGTGTTGCTTATTTCAGAGGAAGGATAGCTTCTGTGGGAAAAGTATTGTTCGTGGCATTTTTGAAAGAGTGGAACAACAACACGGTGTGCGGAAAACCTATGAAGAACTTATTCCTGAGGAGCTGTGGCAGAAGCGAGTAGACGAAATGTGTGTTCCCGATTGGTTGCTTCTCTTGTGCAAGTTGGAATCAAGAATTTCGGATGATGGTTGGCAAACCATTTTAAACAGAACAAGGCTTGGGAAAAGTGGGGTAAGTATATGCATGCCCTTATGAGATTTGGTGTAAAATGTGCCTTTTTCCTGATCCTTCTTTTGATTTGAACCAACTTGTATAATTTGTATTTATTTATAAGCATGACCAAATTTTGCCTTATTTTAGAACTCATCAGACACACCAATACTGCTCACTAAAAATAGTATGAAAGCATTAAAGGCCATGGTGTTCCGGAATGTGCAGGAAATGCTGGAAATAACTCCCACAGGAGATTCAGATATTCCTGGTTTTCAGGTTGCATTGGAACCCATTGTTAAGTGGCTGATAAGAGAGCTCAGGTTGCATGGGCAGCTAAATGACCAAGATATACTTCATTTGCTTTTAAAACTTGATGGAAGACCATTTTGTGGTAAGCTACGTGTACTGTACCCTCCTTTTTATTGGATATTTTGAAATAATTTTTTAGCATATTTTCTACCTTGTTATAATTGAAACGTTCAAGTCTTTTTACTGCTTTTTAATTTTGGTTTGAAAGTTTTGTTTTGAGGGTTGAGCTTACGGAATGAATTATAGCAGTGTCTATTATACTAAAATGTGCATGGATATGTACTTTTATTTCTAATACATTTGTTTACTATTTATCACTACCAGCCACTTAATTCTAAGGAGAACCAAATTTGAACTGAGTGGATCATTTTTTATTATTCAGCTCGAAACCAAGTCTTGCTGGGGGTGGTCCCTACGAACACGCCATTTCTTTCGAATCAGAGTTGCAAATCTGTTTGCCACTTGGCAATTGCCAACTGTAAGGAAGACAGGTTAGTATTACCAGACTAACAAAGAGTATTCTGTATTTGTGTTATAACAGTGGAGATGCTTTAAGTTGATGTGGTGGCCAGTTTTTAATAACATAATATATTATTTATTTAAAATGCAATATAATCATTATCACTTTTTACTCAAACTTTCCAGAAGAGATCAACTTTTCCAGTTTCTTGCTGTGAGTGAGCAAAACCAAAGATGCACTCTTTTTGTATCTCCTCAACAGTTACCATTCACAGGATCAACCTAGATTAAAAGATTTTAACCTGAAATTAAATTTGGCCTTTATGTTAAGACTTAATCCTTTTTATCCTCTAGGAAAAGCCTGAAGAAATTAATTGTAAATATTAACAAACAGAAGGACATACTAAAGAAGAATGGTATTGTTGTGGATGGGAAGAGATACAGAGTGGACTTTACAGGTATGCAGATCAACCACTGCAACTGATTTAAAGTGACTACATCAAATATACAATGTGAAGATAAACAACAAACTGTAATGGTAGATGTGGTAGCTAGGAGTTGGTATTTAGCATGCAACAGTGTAACATTTTCTGTTAAAGGTAGTATGCTTTAAATGTATTCAGTGCTTTAAAGTGCTCCTTTTAATATCACAGAGCCATTCTGGATCCAAATTCCAATTATCAGAAGCAAATTTACCTGATGAAGTGTTAACCATTTTAATAGCAGCATTTTGAAATAAATTATATTATTATACTTTCTATATAAGTGAAGAATAGCTCCCAGAATAACCTGTCGGCCGACTGTCGGCCAACTGTTGGCCGATACATTACCGACAGTCTACCAACAGGTCACTGACAATTGGCCGACAGATACCTTACGGTGGTGAAATTGTTATATCTGTTATATCTGGGCTTCAACAGATATAACTTGGTAAATGTTGCCCGCGATCAAATTAAGCCAAAATAACTGACTTAAGACTATGGAAACTACACATTGTTATAATCTCACCGAGTGAAGCTCATTCAACGAAAGATGTCTCTAAAACTGATCCCACAAACTTGAAAAATCTCTACACGTGTTGCAATTTCCATTGGAGTATTTATTACAGTGAGAAACCACTATTTTTGAGGCCAATTATAAGTTGTAATATGTAAATAATGCTATGAAGTTTGTATCGCCCTATAATGCACTGCGAACCTTTTGTGTATGTCATGTATGTGTAAATAATAAATTTTCGAAATGTTCCACTAACCAAATCATTGAAAGTGATTGTTCCGAGAAAAAGTAGCATTCCTGAGTTAATTTTGGATCCAAGTCTTATTTGCTGAAAACTTTGAATACACATTTATTTACGATAAATTCTACCGACAACTTACCGACAGATCACCGACATGTTACCAACTGTCGGCCAACAGTCGGTCAATGAGTTAACGTTCATGTGCACAAATTCTGTGGCCCGACAGTTGGCCGAAAGTCGGCCGACAGGTTATCCTGGGAGCTGTTCTTCACTTTAATACACCATACTTCCCTTATAGGTTTTTACTGGCTGGAAAGAAATTGCTGAAGTTATAAGGAATCGTGTCTTTAAGGAAGATGAACATCACTTAATAGACGTTTTTGACATCCAGGTATGTTATTTTTAAAAAGATGCAAGAATCAAAGAAATAGTTTAAACAACTGAGCCAGTATTAATACATAACCAATAATATTATGTATTGTTTGCAGTGCAAGGAATGGGGTTTCCTCCTTAGAGAAATCTTTGGCAATCACCTTGGTACAGGAGATTATGGCCATATCACCATTGAACATGCAAGCATGTTTCTGAGGAATTTCCTGAGTCTGAAGGACTATTCGAACCAAGGCTTTGAGGCAGCGCATTCTCTTCAGAGACAGCTGTTCTCGAGAGCTACTTCTCATGATAGGCATGGATATGTATCTTCAAGTAAGTTCAAATTTCCTACAAGCATGAAATATTTTAGTGTAAGGCATTTTTGCTATAAAGGGTACAGAAATTGATATGCTTTTTATAGATACATTCCCTACATTGAGGATCAGTTTCTTGTCTTATTTTGATCATTCTTTTTTGTAAGTGATCATATTTTCAGTCAGTAAGAACTGAGATCAGTCCCGTTTCTTGTAAATCTTACAGTTGGACAGATGCTTCAGCATTTTTTTGCTGAGAAAATGATGTTCCTCAGGTTATGCTTCCGAATGGCTGTAGAGTGTGTTGAAACAGGTTGGTATTATGATTTTTCTTGAATTGATTGGTATTGAATTGATTTGATCATGTATTAATTTCTCTTGTGCTATTGATACAAGTCAAGTAGGAGTTCTACAAAGGAAAAAATTATATTATTTTTGACCGTAGGGAATAAATGATTATATTATCTTGCAAGATGTTCAATTTATATTGAAACTCATGGGTGTTGAGGAACTAACCATTCATGAATGAATATTAACTCGGGCTCTCTGTTCAAATCTCACCTGACAATTTAAAGTATTAAGTAATTGACAAAGTAACTGGACATACTACA
Organism: Ricordea florida; assembly: GCA_949710005.1. NCBI lineage: Eukaryota > Metazoa > Cnidaria > Anthozoa > Corallimorpharia > Ricordeidae > Ricordea > Ricordea florida. Next base: position 24,375,045 of record OX453273.1, on the reverse strand, counting down.
CCAGTGAATTAACGTCCAGCGTTGAATTTATTAAAGTTAATATTAATAATAATAATAATAATAATAATAATATTTTTATTATTTTTATTATTATTAGTTTAGTAGCACATGCTACATTTGAAATTTTTCATTCCCTATAGGAAAACCATTTCATTTTAGAGGATGTGGTTGGCCTAAGAATAAGGAAGTGAGATGGTCACTTGATGATGCTAATTGGATCTCTGCTGTTGATAAGATATTTACGAAGACATTTGGTGAAGATTTTCTTGTATACAATTGGGATAAAGCACTTAAGTCTTTTATCATCTCACCAGAAAGCATCCCTGCTTTCAACTGTGATTTTATTGTTTGGGAAGATGCTTTAAAATTGGTTAGTCCTTCTGCCCAGTCTGATTCTACTGGGCCACCTAACACGTGTGTCTCCTCTTCTAATTCAGCTGTCCCTGTAAAATTTGCTGATGATCTTGATCTCAATCAGGTGCTTCCTACCACTTCCTCAAAAATTGTGCCTTTGCCCAGTAACAAACGGCCTTCTTATAGCACAGATTTAAGAGCTTGTACTAACAAAGCTGCCACCAGGTATCAGCTTGCCCTTCTCAACCTGCCTCCTGTTGTCCAGTTTCAAGATGATGAGGTTGACCTGGTAATTGATGCCAGACGCCTCAGTAATCCTTTAGTGCTTGGGATAATACCCTCACAGTCTACAATAAGAAAGTGTCAGAAACTTATCTGCCAAGTAAGTGATGAGGACGATGAAGCCGATGTTGCCTTAAATTTTGGAAATCAAGGTGTGTTTCATAGACGTGCCTTGGAAATTTGGCAAAGGGCCCTGTTAGCTGTAGATCTTAAACATAAGGTGACAGAGGAGGAACAGTGGCTCTCCAAATGCTGTGCCTTGACAACTTCTCAGAGTGAAGGGGTTGCCAGCCTACTTTTCAATTCCAGGCCACAGGAAGAAGTTCTTCGCTTTGGAAATATCATCATTGATGTGAATGATGTTTCAACGCTAGTTGGTGAGAGATACCTTACTGGCTTTGTTATTGATGGAGCATGCTTGAAATACTGTGAAGAGGTACAGGTTAATGGCGGTCAGTCTCTGTTTTTACCCTCTATGGTGCAAACATGGGCTTCAAGTGGCGACTGTAATTTTCTTCGCTCTAAAGTTGAACCGTTCATTTCTGCAAGGGTTCAAAACCAGATTCAGTGGTTGTTAACTCCATTGCTTGTCAATAACAACCATTGGGGCGATCTGTGTCTTAATATGGTTTCTTCCCAAGCCTATTTTGATGACGGACTCAAAGTCAATCCACCAATGAATATTTGTGCCATTGTTCAGATTTTGTCAGAGGCTGTTAACTTGGCATTGCCCAACCTACCACAACCAAAATGGGACAACATGCCTCCAGTTAAGCGCTTTGGTATGCCTCTGCAGCCGTTGACTGGAGAAGGATGTGGGAGCTGTGGCATGGGTGTCATTCTTGCAGCCAAGGATTTTTTATGTAGTGGAGCCAGAATCCCATCATTCAGCTGGAGTTTTCGAGACATGACAAAGCATCGTCAACAGCTTTTGCATCAGTTTGTCCAGTGGAAGCCAAAATTTTGAAATGTACTTGTTAAGAAACTCTTGTTGTCTTGAAGAACATGAGCCAAATTACAAGGCTCTTTTCACCGGGAGAACTTTAATTTACATATCTAGGCCAAATTATGGTATGCCCAAGATTCTGTTTTAAATATTGAATGATTATTGCAGTAAATTGATTTTTCTTTCTGTATATAATTTGTAAATAGGGCAAATTATGAGGCTATCCTCTCCCTCAGAGCTTACAGGCGGCGCGCCCAAGATTCTGAGGTGATGATAGCTTCTCTTTTTTTAAATATTGAATTATTATTGCAGGAAATTGATTTTTCCTTCTGTATGTAATTTGTAAATAGGCCAAATTATGAGGCTATCCTCTCCCTCAGAGCTTACAGGCGGCGCGCCCAAGATTCTGAGGTGATGATAGCTTCTCTTTTTTTAAATATTGAATTATTATTGCAGGAAATTGATTTTTCCTTCTGTATGTAATTTGTAAATAGGCCAAATTATGAGGCTATCCTCTCCCTCAGAGCTTACAGGCGGCGCGCCCAAGATTCTGAGGTGATGATAGCTTCTCTTTTTTTAAATATTGAATTATTATTGCAGGAAATTGATTTTTCCTTCGGTACATGATTTTTAAATAGGCCAAATTATGAGGCTATCCTCTCCCTCAGAGCTTACAGGCGGCACGCCCAAGATTCTGAGGTGATGATAGCTTCTCTTTTTTTAAATATTGAATTATTATTGCAGGAAATTGATTTTTCCTTCGGTACATGATTTTTAAATAGGCCAAATTATGAGGCTATCCTCTCCCTCAGAGCTTACAGGCGGCACGCCCAAGATTCTGAGGTGATGATAGCTTCTCTTTTTTTAAATATTGAATTATTATTGCAGTAAATTGATTTTTCCTTCTGTATGTAATTTGTAAATAGGCCAAATTATGAGGCTATCCTCTCCCTCAGAGCTTACAGGCGGCGCGCCCAAGATTCTGAGGTGAAGATAGTTTCTCTGTTTTTAAATATCAATATGATATTATTTCAGACGGATCTGTCCACCGAAATAAATTATTTTTAGTACATCAGCAAAATTATCTTCTCGCTTCTTGAAACTCATTTAAATAAAATGGGGTTTATTTGGGCTAACAAAATTATATTTGCGTCTCAAACTCGATTCGAAATTTGTTGATGTTAAGAAAGACAACAGACTGTTCTCCATACACGAGTATTTTTGGAAAGCACTTCTTAAAAGTCAAAATATCACTTAAATTTCCATCTTCAGGTCGGCTCAAAGTGATACTTTCTTGACGAAGAATCTTAATGACAGTTTTCCGTGATGTGTGGCAGAGAAAAGACAAGGCCACCAAATCAATTCCACTTCCCGCGTGGCGCGACCATTACCTTGGCTGATCTCCAAAGTTCCTTTGTAACTTGCTCGCTTTTGAGAAGTACCTTCGTCTGTGTTCCAGAATCTGCGGTTTTTTGCTGCTTGAAGTTCTTCCTTTGGATCACGTATCCCATCGTCCTCGACCTCTACTTGTCCCGAATACAATACTGATTCCTTTAACTTGACAGTATCTTGCTCGTGCAAGGCCTCGGCAAAAGGACCAATACTAAACACTTTGTAGGAAAAGCGTGTAGTGGAAGAAGCGTAAAATGGCGCCTTTCGATGTGGAACCTGTCGCATGCTGTGTATATCACAGGCCATCTGCGCCACAAAATGCGCGAAGAACGTCTCTGGCACTTGGGGCAATACGATTGTAAGCCATCGACCTGAAAAATATAGAAACCTCTCTTAGCAATGTAATTATATAAATATTCCAATTGTTTAGTTATTGCCCTGTATTTGTAGGCAGCGTGCACGCGTACATTTATGAACTCTATTAACTGGGACGATTGTGAGGTAGTTGTATTGAAATAATGCCACTCATTGAAAACAAGAGCGCGCGCGCGCGCTTGGAAGTTCCCTAGAATGGTAAAGTGATTTAATTAAGTAGTAAAGTGGACTGGACCAAATGTTCTCCAAAGAGCAAATTCAGTACTAACCTCGCAGACAGGGATGCAATGACGCATTTATTTGCTCAGTTAGACCTGCTAACCATGGCAAGTATCCCTCTTTATAGTCTTTCGATCGTCTGTCAATGCACTTGAATCTGGGTAAAGAAACTGGCTGATCTTCGTTATCTAAAAACGTGATATTTTGGGGGTCGAATTTTTTCTCCTGATGCTTTGCCTCTGTATGTTTTTTAACCGCGCAAAGCGTTTTAAAACGCGTCGAACAGAAACCACATTCTTGGGCATAAGTAAATCTTAAAGTCGCCATCTGAAACTTGAAGCAATTCAGACTCTTGCACGTTTGTAAAGCGAGGAAGAAACCTGAAACATTTGTCACATTTCCGCTAAATGTGAGCACCTTTTCTTCCTTGAGTTTCCTCACGCCCACTTTTTTTCTAGCTGGACAAAGCCTTAATTATTCTCACGCGATGTGATGTAAGTGAAGGTGAAAGGTTTATTGATCACCGTTTTATAAGCTCAGTTGTCACTGGAGTTTCATGTTATTACAACGCTGTTACTAAATGATAGTCAGTGTAAGGCACTTTGTGATGGAAGAAAACGTTGAAGATACAAGTGAGAAGAAAGTTGCAAGGAAGAACTCGGGGAAAGTATTCAAGTCCAGGGCTCATGGTAAAGCAGAAAAGCGAAAGCAACGGAAGGCGTGGTTGAAGAGAAAACGTGAAAGAATTTTACAAGGACGAAGTGAGGTTGAACCCGCGGCAGTTAAAGAAGAATCAGTTATGCCTAAAACAGTCGTGGAGGATAGGAAAGAAGATTTTAAACTTCTATCAAGAGGCAAACAGTGCGTCGAGCTGTCTCGTAAGCGAACTAACCGAGAACGAGTGAATCCGCCGGTGAATGCCTCCAAGCGTCCAAAAACATCACACGTGGAAGCTGTTGTGAACCAACACAAAGCACAAGATGTAGCTCATGTACCGTCTCAGTGCACCCCTAACTCGCACAAGTTTAAAGAACTGAATCGGGAACTGCTAGCTGTGGACAGGACCGAATCAGTTGGCTCTGGGACATTTGGAAAATGCTTTCCTGCTGTCTATCGCCGTGACTTCAGAGTGCTTGTTAAAGAAATTAAAATTAAAGAAACGACGAAAGAAGAAATAGAACGGGCCAAGCGTGAAGTGTTACACGAGGCTTCCGTGTTGTCCGAACTTGGCGATCATCCCGGATTACCCCATTTATTTGGCGTTTGCTCTGAGCAAGCTCCCTTTTACCTTGTTCTCCAGCACCACGTTGTTGAAGGCCAAAGTATGACGCTATCGAAGGCTGTGACAAACGGTGTGATTACCAACGACAGCGAATGCCTAAAGATACTTCGAGAAACCGGCGAAATCTTGTTGTTTCTTCACACTAAAGGCTTCCTACATAATGACCTTAAAACAAACAATGTTGTGTTGGATGGTGCAAACCATAAACCCGTCCTTATTGATTTTGGTAAGAGCCGGAAGATATCAAAGGCAAGGTTTTTAAAACCTAAAGTTAACGTAAAGGAGGCGTGCAAACGTTACCCTCATATAGCACCTGAACTGCATCGAGGAGACCGGCAGTCAAAGAAAGCGACATTTATTCTTTTGGTAATATGATTGTACGTGTCTTAAAGGATGGAACTTTCAACATTCCCGCCTTGAAGAGAGTTTCAAAAAAGTGCCTTTCAGTGACTCCTGGAAAACGCCCGGAACTGAAAGATGTTTTAAAAGAAATGGCAGGTTAAGTTTTCTGGCAGAACTGGTAAAAGTGGCGATTTGTTTTGACCAGTGACATGAATGACAAATAATGGTGAATAAGTTTTGTTTCAAATCGTCGAATGTGACGTCAATATTTTTCTTATGACAGATTTCTACAATTATTTCAATTAAACAGTTATCGAATTTTGTCAATTTTGACAGAAATTAATTAAAAATCTATATGTTGACAGTTACAATGCACGTTTTTGTCTTGAGTAGCCAGTATCCCGCTATGTTTTAAACAAAGGGCTTCATATAGGGCCGGCATTTTAATCCGCCACAAATATGCGAAGCACGCGTTTTTCAAAGTCGCCTCGTCCTTAAAATCGGGCCTCTGGCCTCTTATGCTTTGGTCTGAATCACGCATGCGTACTAACAAATAGTCTGATCTTGAATTCTGATTGAAATCGAATCGTTACAATCAAAATTTTCATCGCAAAATAAACTTTACTGCACACCACACTAAAACATGTATAGAAAAGATTCGAAATGATTCTATAACTTACCCCCCTAAATGACGGTCCTCCTGCCCATACAATCTCTTATAATGTATTTTCACCAAAATCAGTCAGGTCGAGTTTCTTGGCAGCCAGCTGCAGGTATCGTATCTCAGCTTCTAGAGTAAGTACAAACACGGGATAAAGTGCGTTTTAAAGTTCATTTCAAATGCTACAACATGGTGAAAATGGAATATTGATAACTAATTCGTGTAATGAGCACTGATTACATGAACTTTAGTACTCTCTGAGCCGTCTGCTCTAGATTTAGCTGCCTTAAGTCAATATCTTTACAGTCAAAACTCAATAAGATCGCAAATTACGAAATATCTGATTTTCTGCATAGATAATGCCCTGTCCTACTTGTACAAATCTGCTAACTTTTGGAATTGCAAAGATTATCCAAGCCAAGATATCATAGAACAACTTTTATTTTAGGGGCCCACGCTTTGGTCTGAATCACGCATGCGTACTAACAAATAGTCTGATCTTGAATTCTGATTGAAATCGAATCGTTACAATCAAAATTTTCATCGCAAAATAAACTTTACTGCACACCACACTAAAACATGTATAGAAAAGATTCGAAATGATTCTATAACTTACCCCCGTAAATAACGGTCCTCCTGCCCATACAATCTCTTATAATGTATTTTCACCAAAATCAGTCAGGTCGAGTTTCTTGGCAGCCAGCTGCAGGTATCGTGTCTCAGCTTCTAGAGTAAGTACAAACACGGGATAAAGTGCGTTTTAAAGTTCATTTCAAATGCTACAACATGGTGAAAATGGAATATTGATAACTAATTGGTGTAATGAGCACTGATTACATGAACTTTAGTACTCTCTGAGCCGTCTGCTCTAGATTTAGCTGCCTTAAGTCAATATCTTTACAGTCAAAACTCAATAAGATCGCAAATTACGAAATATCTGATTTTCTGCATAGATAATGCCCTGTCCTACTTGTACAAATCTGCTAACTTTTGGAATTGCAAAGATTATCCAAGCCAAGATATCATAGAACAACTTTTATTTTAGGGGCCCACGCTTTGGTCTGAATCACGCATGCGTACTAACAAATAGTCTGATCTTGAATTCTGATTGAAATCGAATCGTTACAATCAAAATTTTCATCGCAAAATAAACTTTACTGCACACCACACGAAAACATGTATAGAAAAGATTCGAAATGATTCTATAACTTACCCCCCTAAATGACGGTCCTCCTGCCCATACAATCTCTTATAATGTATTTTCACCAAAATCAGTCAGGTCGAGTTTCTTGGCAGCCAGCTGCAGGTATCGTATCTCAGCTTCTAGAGTAAGTACAAACACGGGATAAAGTGCGTTTTAAAGTTCATTTCAAATGCTACAACATGGTGAAAATGGAATATTGATAACTAATTCGTGTAATGAGCACTGATTACATGAACTTTAGTACTCTCTGAGCCGTCTGCTCTAGATTTAGCTGCCTTAAGTCAATATCTTTACAGTCAAAACTCAATAAGATCGCAAATTACGAAATATCTGATTTTCTCCATAGATAATGCCCTGTCCTACTTGTACAAATCTGCTAACTTTTGGAATTGCAAAGATTATCCAAGCCAAGATATCATAGAACAACTTTTATTTTAGGGGCCCACGCTTTGGTCTGAATCACGCATGCGTACTAACAAATAGTCTGATCTTGAATTCTGATTGAAATCGAATCGTTACAATCAAAATTTTCATCGCAAAATAAACTTTACTGCACACCACACTAAAACATGTATAGAAAAGATTCGAAATGATTCTATAACTTACCCCCGTAAATAACGGTCCTCCTGCCCATACAATCTCTTATAATGTATTTTCACCAAAATCAGTCAGGTCGAGTTTCTTGGCAGCCAGCTGCAGGTATCGTGTCTCAGCTTCTAGAGTAAGTACAAACACGGGATAAAGTGCGTTTTAAAGTTCATTTCAAATGCTACAACATGGTGAAAATGGAATATTGATAACTAATTGGTGTAATGAGCACTGATTACATGAACTTTAGTACTCTCTGAGCCGTCTGCTCTAGATTTAGCTGCCTTAAGTCAATATCTTTACAGTCAAAACTCAATAAGATCGCAAATTACGAAATATCTGATTTTCTCCATAGATAATGCCCTGTCCTACTTGTACAAATCTGCTAACTTTTGGAATTGCAAAGATTATCCAAGCCAAGATATCATAGAACAACTTTTATTTTAGGGGCCCACGCTTTGGTCTGAATCACGCATGCGTACTAACAAATAGTCTGATCTTGAATTCTGATTGAAATCGAATCGTTACAATCAAAATTTTCATCGCAAAATAAACTTTACTGCACACCACACGAAAACATGTATAGAAAAGATTCGAAATGATTCTATAACTTACCCCCCTAAATGACGGTCCTCCTGCCCATACAATCTCTTATAATGTATTTTCACCAAAATCAGTCAGGTCGAGTTTCTTGGCAGCCAGCTGCAGGTATCGTATCTCAGCTTCTAGAGTAAGTACAAACACGGGATAAAGTGCGTTTTAAAGTTCATTTCAAATGCTACAACATGGTGAAAATGGAATATTGATAACTAATTGGTGTAATGAGCACTGATTACATGAACTTTAGTACTCTCTGAGCCGTCTGCTCTAGATTTAGCTGCCTTAAGTCAATATCTTTACAGTCAAAACTCAATAAGATCGCAAATTACGAAATATCTGATTTTCTGCATAGATAATGCCCTGTCCTACTTGTACAAATCTGCTAACTTTTGGAATTGCAAAGATTATCCAAGCCAAGATATCATAGAACAACTTTTATTTTAGGGGCCCACGCTTTGGTCTGAATCACGCATGCGTACTAACAAATAGTCTGATCTTGAATTCTGATTGAAATCGAATCGTTACAATCAAAATTTTCATCGCAAAATAAACTTTACTGCACACCACACGAAAACATGTATAGAAAAGATTCGAAATGATTCTATAACTTACCCCCCTAAATGACGGTCCTCCTGCCCATACAATCTCTTATAATGTATTTTCACCAAAATCAGTCAGGTCGAGTTTCTTGGCAGCCAGCTGCAGGTATCGTATCTCAGCTTCTAGAGTAAGTACAAACACGGGATAAAGTGCGTTTTAAAGTTCATTTCAAATGCTACAACATGGTGAAAATGGAATATTGATAACTAATTGGTGTAATGAGCACTGATTACATGAACTTTAGTACTCTCTGAGCCGTCTGCTCTAGATTTAGCTGCCTTAAGTCAATATCTTTACAGTCAAAACTCAATAAGATCGCAAATTACGAAATATCTGATTTTCTGCATAGATAATGCCCTGTCCTACTTGTACAAATCTGCTAACTTTTGGAATTGCAAAGATTATCCAAGCCAAGATATCATAGAACAACTTTTATTTTAGGGGCCCACGCTTTGGTCTGAATCACGCATGCGTACTAACAAATAGTCTGATCTTGAATTCTGATTGAAATCGAATCGTTACAATCAAAATTTTCATCGCAAAATAAACTTTACTGCACACCACACGAAAACATGTATAGAAAAGATTCGAAATGATTCTATAACTTACCCCCCTAAATGACGGTCCTCCTGCCCATACAATCTCTTATAATGTATTTTCACCAAAATCAGTCAGGTCGAGTTTCTTGGCAGCCAGCTGCAGGTATCGTATCTCAGCTTCTAGAGTAAGTACAAACACGGGATAAAGTGCGTTTTAAAGTTCATTTCAAATGCTACAACATGGTGAAAATGGAATATTGATAACTAATTGGTGTAATGAGCACTGATTACATGAACTTTAGTACTCTCTGAGCCGTCTGCTCTAGATTTAGCTGCCTTAAGTCAATATCTTTACAGTCAAAACTCAATAAGATCGCAAATTACGAAATATCTGATTTTCTGCATAGATAATGCCCTGTCCTACTTGTACAAATCTGCTAACTTTTGGAATTGCAAAGATTATCCAAGCCAAGATATCATAGAACAACTTTTATTTTAGGGGCCCACGCTTTGGTCTGAATCACGCATGCGTACTAACAAATAGTCTGATCTTGAATTCTGATTGAAATCGAATCGTTACAATCAAAATTTTCATCGCAAAATAAACTTTACTGCACACCACACGAAAACATGTATAGAAAAGATTCGAAATGATTCTATAACTTACCCCCCTAAATGACGGTCCTCCTGCCCATACAATCTCTTATAATGTATTTTCACCAAAATCAGTCAGGTCGAGTTTCTTGGCAGCCAGCTGCAGGTATCGTATCTCAGCTTCTAGAGTAAGTACAAACACGGGATAAAGTGCGTTTTAAAGTTCATTTCAAATGCTACAACATGGTGAAAATGGAATATTGATAACTAATTCGTGTAATGAGCACTGATTACATGAACTTTAGTACTCTCTGAGCCGTCTGCTCTAGATTTAGCTGCCTTAAGTCAATATCTTTACAGTCAAAACTCAATAAGATCGCAAATTACGAAATATCTGATTTTCTGCATAGATAATGCCCTGTCCTACTTGTACAAATCTGCTAACTTTTGGAATTGCAAAGATTATCCAAGCCAAGATATCATAGAACAACTTTTATTTTAGGGGCCCACGCTTTGGTCTGAATCACGCATGCGTACTAACAAATAGTCTGATCTTGAATTCTGATTGAAATCGAATCGTTACAATCAAAATTTTCATCGCAAAATAAACTTTACTGCACACCACACTAAAACATGTATAGGAAAGATTCGAAATGATTCTATAACTTACCCCCCTAAATGACGGTCCTCCTGCCCATACAATCTCTTATAATGTATTTTCACCAAACTCAGTCAGGTCGAGTTTCTTGGCAGCCAGCTGCAGGTATCGTATCTCAGCTTCTAGAGTAAGTACAAACACGGGATAAAGTGCGTTTTAAAGTTCATTTCAAATGCTACAACATGGTGAAAATGGAATATTGATAACTAATTCGTGTAATGAGCACTGATTACATGAACTTTAGTACTCTCTGAGCCGTCTGCTCTAGATTTAGCTGCCTTAAGTCAATATCTTTACAGTCAAAACTCAATAAGATCGCAAATTACGAAATATCTGATTTTCTGCATAGATAATGCCCTGTCCTACTTGTACAAATCTGCTAACTTTTGGAATTGCAAAGATTATCCAAGCCAAGATATCATAGAACAACTTTTATTTTAGGGGCCCACGCTTTGGTCTGAATCACGCATGCGTACTAACAAATAGTCTGATCTTGAATTCTGATTGAAATCGAATCGTTACAATCAAAATTTTCATCGCAAAATAAACTTTACTGCACACCACACGAAAACATGTATAGAAAAGATTCGAAATGATTCTATAACTTACCCCCCTAAATGACGGTCCTCCTGCCCATACAATCTCTTATAATGTATTTTCACCAAAATCAGTCAGGTCGAGTTTCTTGGCAGCCAGCTGCAGGTATCGTATCTCAGCTTCTAGAGTAAGTACAAACACGGGATAAAGTGCGTTTTAAAGTTCATTTCAAACGCTACAACATGGTGAAAATGGAATATTGATAACTAATTCGTGTAATGAGCACTGATTACATGAACTTTAGTACTCTCTGAGCCGTCTGCTCTAGATTTAGCTGCCTTAAGTCAATATCTTTACAGTCAAAACTCAATAAGATCGCAAATTACGAAATATCTGATTTTCTGCATAGATAATGCCCTGTCCTACTTTTACAAATCTGCTAACTTTTGGAATTGCAAAGATTATCCAAGCCAAGATATCATAGAACAACTTTTATTTTAGGGGCCCACGCTTTGGTCTGAATCACGCATGCGTACTAACAAATAGTCTGATCTTGAATTCTGATTGAAATCGAATCGTTACAATCAAAATTTTCATCGCAAAATAAACTTTACTGCACACCACACGAAAACATGTATAGAAAAGATTCGAAATGATTCTATAACTTACCCCCCTAAATGACGGTCCTCCTGCCCATACAATCTCTTATAATGTATTTTCACCAAAATCAGTCAGGTCGAGTTTCTTGGCAGCCAGCTGCAGGTATCGTATCTCAGCTTCTAGAGTAAGTACAAACACGGGATAAAGTGCGTTTTAAAGTTCATTTCAAATGCTACAACATGGTGAAAATGGAACATTGATAACTAATTGGTGTAATGAGCACTGATTACATGAACTTTAGTACTCTCTGAGCCGTCTGCTCTAGATTTAGCTGCCTTAAGTCAATATCTTTACAGTCAAAACTCAATAAGATCGCAAATTACGAAATATCTGATTTTCTGCATAGATAATGCCCTGTCCTACTTGTACAAATCTGCTAACTTTTGGAATTGCAAAGATTATCCAAGCCAAGATATCATAGAACAACTTTTATTTTAGGGGCCCACGCTTTGGTCTGAATCACGCATGCGTACTAACAAATAGTCTGATCTTGAATTCTGATTGAAATCGAATCGTTACAATCAAAATTTTGATCGCAAAATAAACTTTACTGCACACCACACGAAAACATGTATAGAAAAGATTCGAAATGATTCTATAACTTACCCCCCTAAATGACGGTCCTCCTGCCCATACAATCTCTTATAATGTATTTTCACCAAAATCAGTCAGGTCGAGTTTCTTGGCAGCCAGCTGCAGGTATCGTATCTCAGCTTCTAGAGTAAGTACAAACACGGGATAAAGTGCGTTTTAAAGTTCATTTCAAATGCTACAACATGGTGAAAATGGAATATTGATAACTAATTCGTGTAATGAGCACTGATTACATGAACTTTAGTACTCTCTAAGCCGTCTGCTCTAGATTTAGCTGCCTTAAGTCAATATCTTTACAGTCAAAACTCAATAAGATCGCAAATTACAAAATATCTGATTTTCTGCATAGATAATGCCCTGTCCTACTTGTACAAATCTGCTAACTTTTGGAATTGCAAAGATTATCCAAGCCAAGATATCATAGAACAACTTTTATTTTAGGGGCCCACGCTTTGGTCTGAATCACGCATGCGTACTAACAAATAGTCTGATCTTGAATTCTGATTGAAATCGAATCGTTACAATCAAAATTTTCATCGCAAAATAAACTTTACTGCACACCACACTAAAACATGTATAGAAAAGATTCGAAATGATTCTATAACTTACCCCCCTAAATGACGGTCCTCCTGCCCATACAATCTCTTATAATGTATTTTCACCAAAATCAGTCAGGTCGAGTTTCTTGGCAGCCAGCTGCAGGTATCGTATCTCAGCTTCTAGAGTAAGTACAAACACGGGATAAAGTGCGTTTTAAAGTTCATTTCAAATGCTACAACATGGTGAAAATGGAATATTGATAACTAATTGGTGTAATGAGCACTGATTACATGAACTTTAGTACTCTCTGAGCCGTCTGCTCTAGATTTAGCTGCCTTAAGTCAATATCTTTACAGTCAAAACTCAATAAGATCGCAAATTACGAAATATCTGATTTTCTGCATAGATAATGCCCTGTCCTACTTGTACAAATCTGCTAACTTTTGGAATTGCAAAGATTATCCAAGCCAAGATATCATAGAACAACTTTTATTTTAGGGGCCCACGCTTTGGTCTGAATCACGCATGCGTACTAACAAATAGTCTGATCTTGAATTCTGATTGAAATCGAATCGTTACAATCAAAATTTTCATCGCAAAATAAACTTTACTGCACACCACACTAAAACATGTATAGAAAAGATTCGAAATGATTCTATAACTTACCCCCCTAAATGACGGTCCTCCTGCCCATACAATCTCTTATAATGTATTTTCACCAAAATCAGTCAGGTCGAGTTTCTTGGCAGCCAGCTGCAGGTATCGTATCTAACCTTCTAGAGTAAGTACAAACACGGGATAAAGTGCGTTTTAAAGTTCATTTCAAATGCTACAACATGGTGAAAATGGAATATTGATAACTAATTGGTGTAATGAGCACTGATTACATGAACTTTAGTACTCTCTAAGCCGTCTGCTCTAGATTTAGCTGCCTTAAGTCAATATATTTACAGTCAAAACTCAATAAGATCGCAAATTACGAAATATCTGATTTTCTGCATAGATAATGCCCTGTCCTACTTGTACAAATCTGCTAACTTTTGGAATTGCAAAGATTATCCAAGCCAAGATATCATAGAACAACTTTTATTTTAGGGGCCCACGCTTTGGTCTGAATCACGCATGCGTACTAACAAATAGTCTGATCTTGAATTCTGATTGAAATCGAATCGTTACAATCAAAATTTTCATCGCAAAATAAACTTTACTGCACACCACACTAAAACATGTATAGAAAAGATTCGAAATGATTCTATAACTTACCCCCCTAAATGACGGTCCTCCTGCCCATACAATCTCTTATAATGTATTTTCACCAAAATCAGTCAGGTCGAGTTTCTTGGCAGCCAGCTGCAGGTATCGTATCTCAGCTTCTAGAGTAAGTACAAACACGGGATAAAGTGCGTTTTAAAGTTCATTTCAAATGCTACAACATGGTGAAAATGGAATATTGATAACTAATTGGTGTAATGAGCACTGATTACATGAACTTTAGTACTCTCTGAGCCGTCTGCTCTAGATTTAGCTGCCTTAAGTCAATATCTTTACAGTCAAAACTCAATAAGATCGCAAATTACCAAATATCTGATTTTCTGCATAGATAATGCCCTGTCCTACTTGTACAAATCTGCTAACTTTTGGAATTGCAAAGATTATCCAAGCCAAGATATCATAGAACAACTTTTATTTTAGGGGCCCACGCTTTGGTCTGAATCACGCATGCGTACTAACAAATAGTCTGATCTTGAATTCTGATTGAAATCGAATCGTTACAATCAAAATTTTCATCGCAAAATAAACTTTACTGCACACCACACTAAAACATGTATAGAAAAGACTCGAAATGATTCTATAACTTACCCCCCTAAATGACGGTCCTTCTGCCCATACAATCTCTTATAATGTATTTTCACCAAAATCAGTCAGGTCGAGTTTCTTGGCAGCCAGCTGCAGGTATCGTATCTCAGCTTCTAGAGTAAGTACAAACACGGGATAAAGTGCGTTTTAAAGTTCATTTCAAATGCTACAACATGGTGAAAATGGAATATTGATAACTAATTGGTGTAATGAGCACTGATTACATGAACTTTAGTACTCTCTGAGCCGTCTGCTCTAGATTTAGCTGCCTTAAGTCAATACCTTTACAGTCAAAACTCAATAAGATCGCAAATTACGAAATATCTGATTTTCTGCATAGATAATGCCCTGTCCTACTTGTACAAATCTGCTAACTTTTGGAATTGCAAAGATTATCCAAGCCAAGATATCATAGAACAACTTTTATTTTAGGGGCCCACGCTTTGGTCTGAATCACGCATGCGTACTAACAAATAGTCTGATCTTGAATTCTGATTGAAATCGAATCGTTACAATCAAAATTTTCATTGCAAAAAAAACTTTACTGCACATCACACTAAAACATGTATAGAAAAGATTCGAAATGATTCTATAACTTACCCCCCTAAATGACGGTCCTCCTGCCCATACAATCTCTTATAATGTATTTTCACCAAACTCAGTCAGGTCGAGTTTCTTGGCAGCCAGCTGCAGGTATCGTATCTCAGCTTCTAGAGTAAGTACAAACACGGGATAAAGTGCGTTTTAAAGTTCATTTCAAATGCTACAACATGGTGAAAATGGAATATTGATAACTAATTGGTGTAATGAGCACTGATTACATGAACTTTAGTACTCTCTGAGCCGTCTGCTCTAGATTTAGCTGCCTTAAGTCAATATCTTTACAGTCAAAACTCAATAAGATCGCAAATTACGAAATATCTGATTTTCTGCATAGATAATGCCCTGTCCTACTTGTACAAATCTGCTAACTTTTGGAATTGCAAAGATTATCCAAGCCAAGATATCATAGAACAACTTTTATTTTAGGGGACCACGCTTTGGTCTGAATCACGCATGCGTACTAACAAATAGTCTGATCTTGAATTCTGATTGAAATCGAATCGTTACAATCAAAATTTTCATCGCAAAATAAACTTTACTGCACACCACACGAAAACATGTATAGAAAAGATTCGAAATGATTCTATAACTTACCCCCCTAAATGACGGTCCTCCTGCCCATACAATCTCTTATAATGTATTTTCACCAAAATCAGTCAGGTCGAGTTTCTTGGCAGCCAGCTGCAGGTATCGTATCTCAGCTTCTAGAGTAAGTACAAACACGGGATAAAGTGCGTTTTAAAGTTCATTTCAAATGCTACAACATGGTGAAAATGGAATATTGATAACTAATTCGTGTAATGAGCACTGATTACATGAACTTTAGTACTCTCTGAGCCGTCTGCTCTAGATTTAGCTGCCTTAAGTCAATATCTTTACAGTCAAAACTCAATAAGATCGCAAATTACCAAATATCTGATTTTCTGCATAGATAATGCCCTGTCCTACTTGTACAAATCTGCTAACTTTTGGAATTGCAAAGATTATCCAAGCCAAGATATCATAGAACAACTTTTATTTTAGGGGCCCACGCTTTGGTCTGAATCACGCATGCGTACTAACAAATAGTCTGATCTTGAATTCTGATTGAAATCGAATCGTTACAATCAAAATTTTCATCGCAAAATAAACTTTACTGCACACCACACTAAAACATGTATAGAAAAGACTCGAAATGATTCTATAACTTACCCCCCTAAATGACGGTCCTTCTGCCCATACAATCTCTTATAATGTATTTTCACCAAACTCAGTCAGGTCGAGTTTCTTGGCAGCCAGCTGCAGGTATCGTATCTCAGCTTCTAGAGTAAGTACAAACACGGGATAAAGTGCGTTTTAAAGTTCATTTCAAATGCTACAACATGGTGAAAATGGAATATTGATAACTAATTGGTGTAATGAGCACTGATTACATGAACTTTAGTACTCTCTGAGCCGTCTGCTCTAGATTTAGCTGCCTTAAGTCAATATCTTTACAGTCAAAACTCAATAAGATCGCAAATTACGAAATATCTGATTTTCTGCATAGATAATGCCCTGTCCTACTTGTACAAATCTGCTAACTTTTGGAATTGCAAAGATTATCCAAGCCAAGATATCATAGAACAACTTTTATTTTAGGGGACCACGCTTTGGTCTGAATCACGCATGCGTACTAACAAATAGTCTCATCTTGAATTCTGATTGAAATCGAATCGTTACAATCAAAATTTTCATCGCAAAATAAACTTTACTGCACACCACACGAAAACATGTATAGAAAAGATTCGAAATGATTCTATAACTTACCCCCCTAAATGACGGTCCTCCTGCCCATACAATCTCTTATAATGTATTTTCACCAAAATCAGTCAGGTCGAGTTTCTTGGCAGCCAGCTGCAGGTATCGTATCTCAGCTTCTAGAGTAAGTACAAACACGGGATAAAGTGCGTTTTAAAGTTCATTTCAAATGCTACAACATGGTGAAAATGGAATATTGATAACTAATTCGTGTAATGAGCACTGATTACATGAACTTTAGTACTCTCTGAGCCGTCTGCTCTAGATTTAGCTGCCTTAAGTCAATATCTTTACAGTCAAAACTCAATAAGATCGCAAATTACGAAATATCTGATTTTCTGCATAGATAATGCCCTGTCCTACTTGTACAAATCTGCTAACTTTTGGAATTGCAAAGATTATCCAAGCCAAGATATCATAGAACAACTTTTATTTTAGGGGCCCACGCTTTGGTCTGAATCACGCATGCGTACTAACAAATAGTCTGATCTTGAATTCTGATTGAAATCGAATCGTTACAATCAAAATTTTCATCGCAAAATAAACTTTACTGCACACCACACTAAAACATGTATAGAAAAGATTCGAAATGATTCTATAACTTACCCCCCTAAATGACGGTCCTCCTGCCCATACAATCTCTTATAATGTATTTTCACCAAAATCAGTCAGGTCGAGTTTCTTGGCAGCCAGCTGCAGGTATCGTATCTCAGCTTCTAGAGTAAGTACAAACACGGGATAAAGTGCGTTTTAAAGTTCATTTCAAATGCTACAACATGGTGAAAATGGAATATTGATAACTAATTGGTGTAATGAGCACTGATTACATGAACTTTAGTACTCTCTGAGCCGTCTGCTCTAGATTTAGCTGCCTTAAGTCAATATCTTTACAGTCAAAACTCAATAAGATCGCAAATTACGAAATATCTGATTTTCTGCATAGATAATGCCCTGTCCTACTTGTACAAATCTGCTAACTTTTGGAATTGCAAAGATTATCCAAGCCAAGATATCATAGAACAACTTTTATTTTAGGGGCCCACGCTTTGGTCTGAATCACGCATGCGTACTAACAAATAGTCTGATCTTGAATTCTGATTGAAATCGAATCGTTACAATCAAAATTTTCATCGCAAAATAAACTTTACTGCACACCACACTAAAACATGTATAGAAAAGATTCGAAATGATTCTATAACTTACCCCCCTAATTAACGGTCCTCCTGCCCATACAATCTCTTATAATGTATTTTCACCAAAATCAGTCAGGTCGAGTTTCTTGGCAGCCAGCTGCAGGTATCGTATCTCAGCTTCTAGAGTAAGTACAAACACGGGATAAAGTGCGTTTTAAAGTTCATTTCAAATGCTACAACATGGTGAAAATGGAATATTGATAACTAATTCGTGTAATGAGCACTGATTACATGAACTTTAGTACTCTCTGAGCCGTCTGCTCTAGATTTAGCTGCCTTAAGTCAATATCTTTACAGTCAAGACTCAATAAGATCGCAAATTACGAAATATCTGATTTTCTTCATAGATAATGCCCTGTCCTACTTGTACAAATCTGCTAACTTTTGGAATTGCAAAGATTATCCAAGCCAAGATATCATAGAACAACTTTTATTTTAGGGGCCCACGCTTTGGTCTGAATCAC
The DNA here is from genome assembly GCA_949710005.1 of Ricordea florida. NCBI lineage: Eukaryota > Metazoa > Cnidaria > Anthozoa > Corallimorpharia > Ricordeidae > Ricordea > Ricordea florida. Next base: position 24,356,182 of record OX453273.1, on the reverse strand, counting down.
GCATGCGTACTAACAAATAGTCTGATCTTGAATTCTGATTGAAATCGAATCGTTACAATCAAAATTTTCATCGCAAAATAAACTTTACTGCACACCACACTAAAACATGTATAGAAAAGATTCGAAATGATTCTATAACTTACCCCCCTAATTAACGGTCCTCCTGCCCATACAATCTCTTATAATGTATTTTCACCAAAATCAGTCAGGTCGAGTTTCTTGGCAGCCAGCTGCAGGTATCGTATCTCAGCTTCTAGAGTAAGTACAAACACGGGATAAAGTGCGTTTTAAAGTTCATTTCAAATGCTACAACATGGTGAAAATGGAATATTGATAACTAATTGGTGTAATGAGCACTGATTACATGAACTTTAGTACTCTCTGAGCCGTCTGCTCTAGATTTAGCTGCCTTAAGTCAATATCTTTACAGTCAAGACTCAATAAGATCGCAAATTACGAAATATCTGATTTTCTTCATAGATAATGCCCTGTCCTACTTGTACAAATCTGCTAACTTTTGGAATTGCAAAGATTATCCAAGCCAAGATATCATAGAACAACTTTTATTTTAGGGGCCCACGCTTTGGTCTGAATCACGCATGCGTACTAACAAATAGTCTGATCTTGAATTCTGATTGAAATCGAATCGTTACAATCAAAATTTTCATCGCAAAATAAACTTTACTGCACACCACACGAAAACATGTATAGAAAAGATTCGAAATGATTCTATAACTTACCCCCCTAAATGACGGTCCTCCTGCCCATACAATCTCTTATAATGTATTTTCACCAAAATCAGTCAGGTCGAGTTTCTTGGCAGCCAGCTGCAGGTATCGTATCTAACCTTCTAGAGTAAGTACAAACACGGGATAAAGTGCGTTTTAAAGTTCATTTCAAATGCTACAACATGGTGAAAATGGAATATTGATAACTAATTCGTGTAATGAGCACTGATTACATGAACTTTAGTACTCTCTAAGCCGTCTGCTCTAGATTTAGCTGCCTTAAGTCAATATCTTTACAGTCAAAACTCAATAAGATCGCAAATTACGAAATATCTGATTTTCTGCATAGATAATGCCCTGTCCTACTTGTACAAATCTGCTAACTTTTGGAATTGCAAAGATTATCCAAGCCAAGATATCATAGAACAACTTTTATTTTAGGGGCCCACGCTTTGGTCTGAATCACGCATGCGTACTAACAAATAGTCTGATCTTGAATTCTGATTGAAATCGAATCGTTACAATCAAAATTTTCATCGCAAAATAAACTTTACTGCACACCACACTAAAACATGTATAGAAAAGATTCGAAATGATTCTATAACTTACCCCCCTAATTAACGGTCCTCCTGCCCATACAATCTCTTATAATGTATTTTCACCAAAATCAGTCAGGTCGAGTTTCTTGGCAGCCAGCTGCAGGTATCGTATCTCAGCTTCTAGAGTAAGTACAAACACGGGATAAAGTGCGTTTTAAAGTTCATTTCAAATGCTACAACATGGTGAAAATGGAATATTGATAACTAATTCGTGTAATGAGCACTGATTACATGAACTTTAGTACTCTCTGAGCCGTCTGCTCTAGATTTAGCTGCCTTAAGTCAATATCTTTACAGTCAAGACTCAATAAGATCGCAAATTACGAAATATCTGATTTTCTTCATAGATAATGCCCTGTCCTACTTGTACAAATCTGCTAACTTTTGGAATTGCAAAGATTATCCAAGCCAAGATATCATAGAACAACTTTTATTTTAGGGGCCCACGCTTTGGTCTGAATCACGCATGCGTACTAACAAATAGTCTGATCTTGAATTCTGATTGAAATCGAATCGTTACAATCAAAATTTTCATCGCAAAATAAACTTTACTGCACACCACACTAAAACATGTATAGAAAAGATTCGAAATGATTCTATAACTTACCCCCCTAATTAACGGTCCTCCTGCCCATACAATCTCTTATAATGTATTTTCACCAAAATCAGTCAGGTCGAGTTTCTTGGCAGCCAGCTGCAGGTATCGTATCTCAGCTTCTAGAGTAAGTACAAACACGGGATAAAGTGCGTTTTAAAGTTCATTTCAAATGCTACAACATGGTGAAAATGGAATATTGATAACTAATTGGTGTAATGAGCACTGATTACATGAACTTTAGTACTCTCTGAGCCGTCTGCTCTAGATTTAGCTGCCTTAAGTCAATATCTTTACAGTCAAGACTCAATAAGATCGCAAATTACGAAATATCTGATTTTCTTCATAGATAATGCCCTGTCCTACTTGTACAAATCTGCTAACTTTTGGAATTGCAAAGATTATCCAAGCCAAGATATCATAGAACAACTTTTATTTTAGGGGCCCACGCTTTGGTCTGAATCACGCATGCGTACTAACAAATAGTCTGATCTTGAATTCTGATTGAAATCGAATCGTTACAATCAAAATTTTCATCGCAAAATAAACTTTACTGCACACCACACGAAAACATGTATAGAAAAGATTCGAAATGATTCTATAACTTACCCCCCTAAATGACGGTCCTCCTGCCCATACAATCTCTTATAATGTATTTTCACCAAAATCAGTCAGGTCGAGTTTCTTGGCAGCCAGCTGCAGGTATCGTATCTAACCTTCTAGAGTAAGTACAAACACGGGATAAAGTGCGTTTTAAAGTTCATTTCAAATGCTACAACATGGTGAAAATGGAATATTGATAACTAATTCGTGTAATGAGCACTGATTACATGAACTTTAGTACTCTCTAAGCCGTCTGCTCTAGATTTAGCTGCCTTAAGTCAATATCTTTACAGTCAAAACTCAATAAGATCGCAAATTACGAAATATCTGATTTTCTGCATAGATAATGCCCTGTCCTACTTGTACAAATCTGCTAACTTTTGGAATTGCAAAGATTATCCGAGCCAAGATATCATAGAACAACTTTTATTTTAGGGGCCCACGCTTTGGTCTGAATCACGCATGCGTACTAACAAATAGTCTGATCTTGAATTCTGATTGAAATCGAATCGTTACAATCAAAATTTTCATCGCAAAATAAACTTTACTGCACACCACACTAAAACATGTATAGAAAAGATTCGAAATGATTCTATAACTTACCCCCCTAAATGACGGTCCTCCTGCCCATACAATCTCTTATAATGTATTTTCACCAAAATCAGTCAGGTCGAGTTTCTTGGCAGCCAGCTGCAGGTATCGTATCTCAGCTTCTAGAGTAAGTACAAACACGGGATAAAGTGCGTTTTAAAGTTCATTTCAAATGCTACAACATGGTGAAAATGGAATATTGATAACTAATTGGTGTAATGAGCACTGATTACATGAACTTTAGTACTCTCTGAGCCGTCTGCTCTAGATTTAGCTGCCTTAAGTCAATATCTTTACAGTCAAAACTCAATAAGATCGCAAATTACGAAATATCTGATTTTCTGCATAGATAATGCCCTGTCCTACTTGTACAAATCTGCTAACTTTTGGAATTGCAAAGATTATCCAAGCCAAGATATCATAGAACAACTTTTATTTTAGGGGCCCACGCTTTGGTCTGAATCACGCATGCGTACTAACAAATAGTCTGATCTTGAATTCTGATTGAAATCGAATCGTTACAATCAAAATTTTCATTGCAAAAAAAACTTTACTGCACATCACACTAAAACATGTATAGAAAAGATTCGAAATGATTCTATAACTTACCCCCCTAAATGACGGTCCTCCTGCCCATACAATCTCTTATAATGTATTTTCACCAAACTCAGTCAGGTCGAGTTTCTTGGCAGCCAGCTGCAGGTATCGTATCTCAGCTTCTAGAGTAAGTACAAACACGGGATAAAGTGCGTTTTAAAGTTCATTTCAAATGCTACAACATGGTGAAAATGGAATATTGATAACTAATTGGTGTAATGAGCACTGATTACATGAACTTTAGTACTCTCTGAGCCGTCTGCTCTAGATTTAGCTGCCTTAAGTCAATATCTTTACAGTCAAAACTCAATAAGATCGCAAATTACGAAATATCTGATTTTCTGCATAGATAATGCCCTGTCCTACTTGTACAAATCTGCTAACTTTTGGAATTGCAAAGATTATCCAAGCCAAGATATCATAGAACAACTTTTATTTTAGGGGCCCACGCTTTGGTCTGAATCACGCATGCGTACTAACAAATAGTCTGATCTAGAATTCTGATTGAAATCGAATCGTTACAATCAAAATTTTCATCGCAAAATAAACTTTACTGCACACCACACTAAAACATGTATAGAAAAGATTCGAAATGATTCTATAACTTACCCCCCTAAATGACGGTCCTCCTTCCCATACAATCTCTTATAATGTATTTTCACCAAAATCAGTCAGGTCGAGTTTCTTGGCAGCCAGCTGCAGGTATCGTATCTCAGCTTCTAGAGTAAGTACAAACACGGGATAAAGTGCGTTTTAAAGTTCATTTCAAATGCTACAACATGGTGAAAATGGAATATTGATAACTAATTCGTGTAATGAGCACTGATTACATGAACTTTAGTACTCTCTAAGCCGTCTGCTCTAGATTTAGCTGCCTTAAGTCAATATCTTTACAGTCAAAACTCAATAAGATCGCAAATTACGAAATATCTGATTTTCTGCATAGATAATGCCCTGTCCTACTTGTACAAATCTGCTAACTTTTGGAATTGCAAAGATTATCCAAGCCAAGATATCATAGAACAACTTTTATTTTAGGGGCCCACGCTTTGGTCTGAATCACGCATGCGTACTAACAAATAGTCTGATCTTGAATTCTGATTGAAATCGAATCGTTACAATCAAAATTTTCATCGCAAAATAAACTTTACTGCACACCACACTAAAACATGTATAGAAAAGATTCGAAATGATTCTATAACTTACCCCCCTAAATGACGGTCCTCCTGCCCATACAATCTCTTATAATGTATTTTCACCAAAATCAGTCAGGTCGAGTTTCTTGGCAGCCAGCTGCAGGTATCGTATCTCAGCTTCTAGAGTAAGTACAAGCACGGGATAAAGTGCGTTTTAAATTTCATTTCAAATGCTACAACATGGTGAAAATGGAATATTGATAACTAATTGGTGTAATGAGCACTGATTACATGAACTTTAGTACTCTCTGAGCCGTCTGCTCTAGATTTAGCTGCCTTAAGTCAATATCTTTACAGTCAAAACTCAATAAGATCGCAAATTACGAAATATCTGATTTTCTGCATAGATAATGCCCTGTCCTACTTGTACAAATCTGCTAGCTTTTGGAATTGCAAAGATTATCCAAGCCAAGATATCATAGAACAACTTTTATTTTAGGGGCCCACGCTTTGGTCTGAATCACGCATGCGTACTAACAAATAGTCTGATCTTGAATTCTGATTGAAATCGAATCGTTACAATCAAAATTTTCATCGCAAAATAAACTTTACTGCACACCACACTAAAACATGTATAGAAAAGATTCGAAATAATTCTATAACTTACCCCCCTAAATGACGGTCCTTCTGCCCATACAATCTCTTATAATGTATTTTCACCAAACTCAGTCAGGTCGAGTTTCTTGGCAGCCAGCTGCAGGTATCGTATCTCAGCTTCTAGAGTAAGTACAAACACGGGATAAAGTGCGTTTTAAAGTTCATTTCAAATGCTACAACATGGTGAAAATGGAATATTGATAACTAATTGGTGTAATGAGCACTGATTACATGAACTTTAGTACTCTCTGAGCCGTCTGCTCTAGATTTAGCTGCCTTAAGTCAATATCTTTACAGTCAAAACTCAATAAGATCGCAAATTACGAAATATCTGATTTTCTGCATAGATAATGCCCTGTCCTACTTGTACAAATCTGCTAACTTTTGGAATTGCAAAGATTATCCAAGCCAAGATATCATAGAACAACTTTTATTTTAGGGGCCCACGCTTTGGTCTGAATCACGCATGCGTACTAACAAATAGTCTGATCTTGAATTCTGATTGAAATCGAATCGTTACAATCAAAATTTTCATCGCAAAAAAAACTTTACTGCACATCACACTAAAACATGTATAGAAAAGATTCGAAATGATTCTATAACTTACCCCCCTAAATGACGGTCCTCCTGCCCATACAATCTCTTATAATGTATTTTCACCAAACTCAGTCAGGTCGAGTTTCTTGGCAGCCAGCTGCAGGTATCGTATCTTAGCTTCTAGAGTAAGTACAAACACGGGATAAAGTGCGTTTTAAAGTTCATTTCAAATGCTACAACATGGTGAAAATGGAATATTGATAACTAATTCGTGTAATGAGCACTGATTACATGAACTTTAGTACTCTCTGAGCCGTCTGCTCTAGATTTAGCTGCCTTAAGTCAATATCTTTACAGTCAAAACTCAATAAGATCGCAAATTACGAAATATCTGATTTTCTGCATAGATAATGCCCTGTCCTACTTGTACAAATCTGCTAACTTTTGGAATTGCAAAGATTATCCAAGCCAAGATATCATAGAACAACTTTTATTTTAGGGGCCCACGCTTTGGTCTGAATCACGCATGCGTACTAACAAATAGTCTGATCTTGAATTCTGATTGAAATCGAATCGTTACAATCAAAATTTTCATCGCAAAATAAACTTTACTGCACACCACACGAAAACATGTATAGAAAAGATTCGAAATGATTCTATAACTTACCCCCCTAAATGACGGTCCTCCTGCCCATACAATCTCTTATAATGTATTTTCACCAAAATCAGTCAGGTCGAGTTTCTTGGCAGCCAGCTGCAGGTATCGTATCTCAGCTTCTAGAGTAAGTACAAACACGGGATAAAGTGCGTTTTAAAGTTCATTTCAAATGCTACAACATGGTGAAAATGGAATATTGATAACTAATTGGTGTAATGAGCACTGATTACATGAACTTTAGTACTCTCTGAGCCGTCTGCTCTAGATTTAGCTGCCTTAAGTCAATATCTTTACAGTCAAAACTCAATAAGATCGCAAATTACGAAATATCTGATTTTCTGCATAGATAATGCCCTGTCCTACTTGTACAAATGTGCTAACTTTTGGAATTGCAAAGATTATCCAAGCCAAGATATCATAGAACAACTTTTATTTTAGGGGCCCACGCTTTGGTCTGAATCACGCATGCGTACTAACAAATAGTCTGATCTTGAATTCTGATTGAAATCGAATCGTTACAATCAAAATTTTCATCGCAAAAAAAACTTTACTGCACACCACACGAAAACATGTATAGAAAAGATTCGAAATGATTCTATAACTTACCCCCCTAAATGACGGTCCTCCTGCCCATACAATCTCTTATAATGTATTTTCACCAAAATCAGTCAGGTCGAGTTTCTTGGCAGCCAGCTGCAGGTATCGTATCTCAGCTTCTAGAGTAAGTACAAACACGGGATAAAGTGCGTTTTAAAGTTCATTTCAAATGCTACAACATGGTGAAAATGGAATATTGATAACTAATTCGTGTAATGAGCACTGATTACATGAACTTTAGTACTCTCTAAGCCGTCTGCTCTAGATTTAGCTGCCTTAAGTCAATATCTTTACAGTCAAAACTCAATAAGATCGCAAATTACGAAATATCTGATTTTCTGCATAGATAATGCCCTGTCCTACTTGTACAAATCTGCTAACTTTTGGAATTGCAAAGATTATCCAAGCCAAGATATCATAGAACAACTTATATTTTAGGGGCCCACGCTTTGGTCTGAATCACGCATGCGTACTAACAAATAGTCTGATCTTGAATTCTGATTGAAATCGAATCGTTACAATCAAAATTTTCATCGCAAAATAAACTTTACTGCACACCACACGAAAACATGTATAGAAAAGATTCGAAATGATTCTATAACTTACCCCCCTAAATGACGGTCCTCCTGCCCATACAATCTCTTATAATGTATTTTCACCAAAATCAGTCAGGTCGAGTTTCTTGGCAGCCAGCTGCAGGTATCGTATCTCAGCTTCTAGAGTAAGTACAAACAAGGGATAAAGTGCGTTTTAAAGTTCATTTCAAATGCTACAACATGGTGAAAATGGAATATTGATAACTAATTCGTGTAATGAGCACTGATTACATGAACTTTAGTACTCTCTGAGCCGTCTGCTCTAGATTTAGCTGCCTTAAGTCAATATCTTTACAGTCAAAACTCAATAAGATCGCAAATTACGAAATATCTGATTTTCTGCATAGATAATGCCCTGTCCTACTTGTACAAATCTGCTAACTTTTGGAATTGCAAAGATTATCCAAGCCAAGATATCATAGAACAACTTTTATTTTAGGGGCCCACGCTTTGGTCTGAATCACGCATGCGTACTAACAAATAGTCTGATCTTGAATTCTGATTGAAATCGAATCGTTACAATCAAAATTTTCATCGCAAAATAAACTTTACTGCACACCACACTAAAACATGTATAGAAAAGATTCGAAATGATTCTATAACTTACCCCCCTAAATGACGGTCCTTCTGCCCATACAATCTCTTATAATGTATTTTCACCAAAATCAGTCAGGTCGAGTTTCTTGGCAGCCAGCTGCAGGTATCGTATCTCAGCTTCTAGAGTAAGTACAAACACGGGATAAAGTGCGTTTTAAAGTTCATTTCAAATGCTACAACATGGTGAAAATGGAATATTGATAACTAATTCGTGTAATGAGCACTGATTACATGAACTTTAGTACTCTCTGAGCCGTCTGCTCTAGATTTAGCTGCCTTAAGTCAATATCTTTACAGTCAAAACTCAATAAGATCGCAAATTACGAAATATCTGATTTTCTGCATAGATAATGCCCTGTCCTACTTGTACAAATCTGCTAACTTTTGGAATTGCAAAGATTATCCAAGCCAAGATATCATAGAACAACTTTTATTTTAGGGGCCCACGCTTTGGTCTGAATCACGCATGCGTACTAACAAATAGTCTGATCTTGAATTCTGATTGAAATCGAATCGTTAGAATCAAAATTTTCATCGCAAAAAAAACTTTACTGCACACCACACTAAAACATGTATAGAAAAGATTCGAAATGATTCTATAACTTACCCCCCTAAATGACGGTCCTCCTGCCCATACAATCTCTTATAATGTATTTTCACCAAACTCAGTAAGGTCGAGTTTCTTGGCAGCCAGCTGCAGGTATCGTATCTCAGCTTCTAGAGTAGGTACAAACACGGGATAAAGTGCGTTTTAAAGTTCATTTCAAATGCTACAACATGGTGAAAATGGAATATTGATAACTAATTCGTGTAATGAGCACTGATTACATGAACTTTAGTACTCTCTGAGCCGTCTGCTCTAGATTTAGCTGCCTTAAGTCAATATCTTTACAGTCAAAACTCAATAAGATCGCAAATTACGAAATATCTGATTTTCTGCATAGATAATGCCCTGTCCTACTTGTACAAATCTGCTAACTTTTGGAATTGCAAAGATTATCCAAGCCAAGATATCATAGAACAACTTTTATTTTAGGGGCCCACGCTTTGGTCTGAATCACGCATGCGTACTAACAAATAGTCTGATCTTGAATTCTGATTGAAATCGAATCGTTACAATCAAAATTTTCATCGCAAAATAAACTTTACTGCACACCACACTAAAACATGTATAGAAAAGATTCGAAATGATTCTATAACTTACCCCCCTAAATGACGGTCCTCCTGCCCATACAATCTCTTATAATGTATTTTCACCAAAATCAGTCAGGTCGAGTTTCTTGGCAGCCAGCTGCAGGTATCGTATCTCAGCTTCTAGAGTAGGTACAAACACGGGATAAAGTGCGTTTTAAAGTTCATTTCAAATGCTACAACATGGTGAAAATGGAATATTGATAACTAATTCGTGTAATGAGCACTGATTACATGAACTTTAGTACTCTCTGAGCCGTCTGCTCTAGATTTAGCTGCCTTAAGTCAATATCTTTACAGTCAAAACTCAATAAGATCGCAAATTACGAAATATCTGATTTTCTGCATAGATAATGCCCTGTCCTACTTGTACAAATCTGCTAACTTTTGGAATTGCAAAGATTATCCAAGCAAAGATATCATAGAACAACTTTTATTTTAGGGGCCCACGCTTTGGTCTGAATCACGCATGCGTACTAACAAATAGTCTGATCTTGAATTCTGATTGAAATCGAATCGTTACAATCAAAATTTTCATCGCAAAATAAACTTTACTGCACACCACACTAAAACATGTATAGAAAAGATTCGAAATGATTCTATAACTTACCCCCCTAAATGACGGTCCTCCTGCCCATACAATCTCTTATAATGTATTTTCACCAAAATCAGTCAGGTCGAGTTTCTTGGCAGCCAGCTGCAGGTATCGTATCTCAGCTTCTAGAGTAAGTACAAACACGGGATAAAGTGCGTTTTAAAGTTCATTTCAAATGCTACAACATGGTGAAAATGGAATATTGATAACTAATTCGTGTAATGAGCACTGATTACATGAACTTTAGTACTCTCTGAGCCGTCTGCTTTAGATTTAGCTGCCTTAAGTCAATATCTTTACAGTCAAAACTCAATAAGATCGCAAATTACGAAATATCTGATTTTCTGCATAGATAATGCCCTGTCCTACTTGTACAAATGTGCTAACTTTTGGAATTGCAAAGATTATCCAAGCCAAGATATCATAGAACAACTTTTATTTTAGGGGCCCACGCTTTGGTCTGAATCACGCATGCGTACTAACAAATAGTCTGATCTTGAATTCTGATTGAAATCGAATCGTTAGAATCAAAATTTTCATCGCAAAAAAAACTTTACTGCACACCACACTAAAACATGTATAGAAAAGATTCGAAATGATTCTATAACTTACCCCCCTAAATGACGGTCCTCCTGCCCATACAATCTCTTATAATGTATTTTCACCAAACTCAGTAAGGTCGAGTTTCTTGGCAGCCAGCTGCAGGTATCGTATCTCAGCTTCCAGAGTAGGTACAAACACGGGATAAAGTGCGTTTTAAAGTTCATTTCAAATGCTACAACATGGTGAAAATGGAATATTGATAACTAATTGGTGTAATGAGCACTGATTACATGAACTTTAGTACTCTCTGAGCCGTCTGCTCTAGATTTAGCTGCCTTAAGTCAATATCTTTACAGTCAAAACTCAATAAGATCGCAAATTACGAAATATCTGATTTTCTGCATAGATAATGCCCTGTCCTACTTGTACAAATCTGCTAACTTTTGGAATTGCAAAGATTATCCAAGCCAAGATATCATAGAACAACTTTTATTTTAGGGGCCCACGCTTTGGTCTGAATCACGCATGCGTACTAACAAATAGTCTGATCTTGAATTCTGATTGAAATCGAATCGTTACAATCAAAATTTTCATCGCAAAATAAACTTTACTGCACACCACACTAAAACATGTATAGAAAAGATTCGAAATGATTCTATAACTTACCCCCCTAAATGACGGTCCTCCTGCCCATACAATCTCTTATAATGTATTTTCACCAAAATCAGTCAGGTCGAGTTTCTTGGCAGCCAGCTGCAGGTATCGTATCTCAGCTTCTAGAGTAAGTACAAACACGGGATAAAGTGCGTTTTAAAGTTCATTTCAAATGCTACAACATGGTGAAAATGGAATATTGATAACTAATTCGTGTAATGAGCACTGATTACATGAACTTTAGTACTCTCTGAGCCGTCTGCTCTAGATTTAGCTGCCTTAAGTCAATATCTTTACAGTCAAAACTCAATAAGATCGCAAATTACGAAATATCTGATTTTCTGCATAGATAATGCCCTGTCCTACTTGTACAAATCTGCTAACTTTTGGAATTGCAAAGATTATCCAAGCAAAGATATCATAGAACAACTTTTATTTTAGGGGCCCACGCTTTGGTCTGAATCACGCATGCGTACTAACAAATAGTCTGATCTTGAATTCTGATTGAAATCGAATCGTTACAATCAAAATTTTCATCGCAAAATAAACTTTACTGCACACCACACTAAAACATGTATAGAAAAGATTCGAAATGATTCTATAACTTACCCCCCTAAATGACGGTCCTCCTGCCCATACAATCTCTTATAATGTATTTTCACCAAAATCAGTCAGGTCGAGTTTCTTGGCAGCCAGCTGCAGGTATCGTATCTCAGCTTCTAGAGTAAGTACAAACACGGGATAAAGTGCGTTTTAAAGTTCATTTCAAATGCTACAACATGGTGAAAATGGAATATTGATAACTAATTCGTGTAATGAGCACTGATTACATGAACTTTAGTACTCTCTGAGCCGTCTGCTCTAGATTTAGCTGCCTTAAGTCAATATCTTTACAGTCAAAACTCAATAAGATCGCAAATTACGAAATATCTGATTTTCTGCATAGATAATGCCCTGTCCTACTTGTACAAATCTGCTAACTTTTGGAATTGCAAAGATTATCCAAGCAAAGATATCATAGAACAACTTTTATTTTAGGGGCCCACGCTTTGGTCTGAATCACGCATGCGTACTAACAAATAGTCTGATCTTGAATTCTGATTGAAATCGAATCGTTACAATCAAAATTTTCATCGCAAAATAAACTTTACTGCACACCACACTAAAACATGTATAGAAAAGATTCGAAATGATTCTATAACTTACCCCCCTAAATGACGGTCCTCCTGCCCATACAATCTCTTATAATGTATTTTCACCAAAATCAGTCAGGTCGAGTTTCTTGGCAGCCAGCTGCAGGTATCGTATCTCAGCTTCTAGAGTAAGTACAAACACGGGATAAAGTGCGTTTTAAAGTTCATTTCAAATGCTACAACATGGTGAAAATGGAATATTGATAACTAATTGGTGTAATGAGCACTGATTACATGAACTTTAGTACTCTCTGAGCCGTCTGCTCTAGATTTAGCTGCCTTAAGTCAATATCTTTACAGTCAAAACTCAATAAGATCGCAAATTACGAAATATCTGATTTTCTGCATAGATAATGCCCTGTCCTACTTGTACAAATCTGCTAACTTTTGGAATTGCAAAGATTATCCAAGCCAAGATATCATAGAACAACTTTTATTTTAGGGGCCCACGCTTTGGTCTGAATCACGCATGCGTACTAACAAATAGTCTGATCTTGAATTCTGATTGAAATCAAATCGTTACAATCAAAATTTTCATCGCAAAAAAAACTTTACTGCACACCACACTAAAACATGTATAGAAAAGATTCGAAATGATTCTATAACTTACCCCCCTAAATGACGGTCCTCCTTCCCATACAATCGCTTATAATGTATTTTCACCAAAATCAGTCAGGTCGAGTTTCTTGGCAGCCAGCTGCAGGTATCGTATCTCAGCTTCTAGAGTAAGTACAAACACGGGATAAAGTGCGTTTTAAAGTTCATTTCAAATGCTACAACATGGTGAAAATGGAATATTGATAACTAATTCGTGTAATGAGCACTGATTACATGAACTTTAGTACTCTCTGAGCCGTCTGCTCTAGATTTAGCTGCCTTAAGTCAATATCTTTACAGTCAAAACTCAATAAGATCGCAAATTGCGAAATATCTGACTTTCTGCATAGATAATGCCCCGTCCTACTTGTACAAATCTGCTAACTTTTGGAATTGCAAAGATTATCCAAGCCAAGATATCATAGAACAACTTTTATTTTAGGGGCCCACGCTTTGGTCTGAATCACGCATGCGTACTAACAAATAGTCTGATCTTGAATTCTGATTGAAATCGAATCGTTACAATCAAAATTTTCATCGCAAAATAAACTTTACTGCACACCACACTAAAACATGTATAGAAAAGATTCGAAATGATTCTATAACTTACCCCCCTAAATGACGGTCCTCCTGCCCATACAATCTCTTATAATGTATTTTCACCAAAATCAGTCAGGTCGAGTTTCTTGGCAGCCAGCTGCAGGTATCGTATCTCAGCTTCTAGAGTAAGTACAAACACGGGATAAAGTGCGTTTTAAAGTTCATTTCAAATGCTACAACATGGTGAAAATGGAATATTGATAACTAATTGGTGTAATGAGCACTGATTACATGAACTTTAGTACTCTCTGAGCCGTCTGCTCTAGATTTAGCTGCCTTAAGTCAATATCTTTACAGTCAAAACTCAATAAGATCGCAAATTACGAAATATCTGATTTTCTGCATAGATAATGCCCTGTCCTACTTGTACAAATCTGCTAACTTTTGGAATTGCAAAGATTATCCAAGCCAAGATATCATAGAACAACTTTTATTTTAGGGGCCCACGCTTTGGTCTGAATCACGCATGCGTACTAACAAATAGTCTGATCTTGAATTCTGATTGAAATCAAATCGTTACAATCAAAATTTTCATCGCAAAAAAAACTTTACTGCACACCACACTAAAACATGTATAGAAAAGATTCGAAATGATTCTATAACTTACCCCCCTAAATGACGGTCCTCCTTCCCATACAATCGCTTATAATGTATTTTCACCAAAATCAGTCAGGTCGAGTTTCTTGGCAGCCAGCTGCAGGTATCGTATCTCAGCTTCTAGAGTAAGTACAAACACGGGATAAAGTGCGTTTTAAAGTTCATTTCAAATGCTACAACATGGTGAAAATGGAATATTGATAACTAATTCGTGTAATGAGCACTGATTACATGAACTTTAGTACTCTCTGAGCCGTCTGCTCTAGATTTAGCTGCCTTAAGTCAATATCTTTACAGTCAAAACTCAATAAGATCGCAAATTGCGAAATATCTGACTTTCTGCATAGATAATGCCCCGTCCTACTTGTACAAATCTGCTAACTTTTGGAATTGCAAAGATTATCCAAGCCAAGATATCATAGAACAACTTTTATTTTAGGGGCCCACGCTTTGGTCTGAATCACGCATGCGTACTAACAAATAGTCTGATCTTGAATTCTGATTGAAATCGAATCGTTACAATCAAAATTTTCATCGCAAAATAAACTTTACTGCACACCACACTAAAACATGTATAGAAAAGATTCGAAATGATTCTATAACTTACCCCCCTAAATGACGGTCCTCCTGCCCATACAATCTCTTATAATGTATTTTCACCAAAATCAGTCAGGTCGAGTTTCTTGGCAGCCAGCTGCAGGTATCGTATCTCAGCTTCTAGAGTAAGTACAAACACGGGATAAAGTGCGTTTTAAAGTTCATTTCAAATGCTACAACATGGTGAAAATGGAATATTGATAACTAATTCGTGTAATGAGCACTGATTACATGAACTTTAGTACTCTCTGAGCCGTTTGCACTAGATTTAGCTGCCTTAAGTCAATATCTTTACAGTCAAAACTCAATAAGATAGCAAATTACGAAAAATCTGATTTTCGGCATAGATAATGCCCTGTCCTACTTGTACAAATCTGCTAACTTTTGGAATTGCAACGATTATCCAAGCCAAGATATCATAGAACAACTTTTATTTTAGGGGCCCACGCTTTGGTCTGAATCACGCATGCGTACTAACAAATAGTCTGATCTTGAATTCTGATTGAAATCGAATCGTTACAATCAAAATTTTCATCGCAAAATAAACTTTACTGCACACCACACTAAAACATGTATAGAAAAGATTCGAAATGATTCTATAACTTACCCCCCTAAATGACGGTCCTCCTGCCCATACAATCTCTTATAATGTATTTTCACCAAAATCAGTCAGGTCGAGTTTCTTGGCAGCCAGCTGCAGGTATCGTATCTCAGCTTCTAGAGTAAGTACAAACACGGGATAAAGTGCGTTTTAAAGTTCATTTCAAATGCTACAACATGGTGAAAATGGAATATTGATAACTAATTCGTGTAATGAGCACTGATTACATGAACTTTAGTACTCTCTGAGCCGTCTGCTCTAGATTTAGCTGCCTTAAGTCAATATCTTTACATTCAAAACTCAATAAGATCGCAAATTGCGAAATATCTGACTTTCTGCATAGATAATGCCCCGTCCTACTTGTACAAATCTGCTAACTTTTGGAATTGCAAAGATTATCCAAGCCAAGATATCATAGAACAACTTTTATTTTAGGGGCCCACGCTTTGGTCTGAATCACGCATGCGTACTAACAAATAGTCTGATCTTGAATTCTGATTGAAATCGAATCGTTACAATCAAAATTTTCATCGCAAAATAAACTTTACTGCACACCACACTAAAACATGTATAGAAAAGATTCGAAATGATTCTATAACTTACCCCCCTAAATGACGGTCCTCCTGCCCATACAATCTCTTATAACGTATTTTCACCAAAATCAGTCAAGTCGAGTTTCTTGGCAGCCAGCTGCAGGTATCGTATCTCAGCTTCTAGAGTAAGTACAAACACGGGATAAAGTGCGTTTTAAAGTTCATTTCAAATGCTACAACATGGTGAAAATGGAATATTGATAACTAATTCGTGTAATGAGCACTGATTACATGAACTTTAGTACTCTCTGAGCCGTCTGCTCTAGATTTAGCTGCCTTAAGTCAATATCTTTACAGTCAAAACTCAATAAGATCGCAAATTGCGAAATATCTGACTTTCTGCATAGATAATGCCCCGTCCTACTTGTACAAATCTGCTAACTTTTGGAATTGCAAAGATTATCCAAGCCAAGATATCATAGAACAACTTTTATTTTAGGGGCCCACGCTTTGGTCTGAATCACGCATGCGTACTAACAAATAGTCTGATCTTGAATTCTGATTGAAATCGAATCGTTACAATCAAAATTTTCATCGCAAAATAAACTTTACTGCACACCACACTAAAACATGTATAGAAAAGATTCGAAATGATTCTATAACTTACCCCCCTAAATGACGGTCCTCCTGCCCATACAATCTCTTATAATGTATTTTCACCAAAATCAGTCAGGTCGAGTTTCTTGGCAGCCAGCTGCAGGTATCGTATCTCAGCTTCTAGAGTAAGTACAAACACGGGATAAAGTGCGTTTTAAAGTTCATTTCAAATGCTACAACATGGTGAAAATGGAATATTGATAACTAATTCGTGTAATGAGCACTGATTACATGAACTTTAGTACTCTCTGAGCCGTCTGCACTAGATTTAGCTGCCTTAAGTCAATATCTTTACAGTCAAAACTCAATAAGATCGCAAATTACGAAATATCTGATTTTCTGCATAGATAATGCCCTTTCCTACTTGTACAAATCTGCTAACTTTTGGAATTGCAACGATTATCCAAGCCAAGATATCATAGAACAACTTTTATTTTAGGGGCCCACGCTTTGGTCTGAATCACGCATGCGTACTAACAAATAGTCTGATCTTGAATTCTGATTGAAATCGAATCGTTACAATCAAAATTTTCATCGCAAAATAAACTTTACTGCACACCACACTAAAACATGTATAGAAAAGATTCGAAATGATTCTATAACTTACCCCCCTAAATGACGGTCCTCCTGCCCATACAATCTCTTATAATGTATTTTCACCAAAATCAGTCAGGTCGAGTTTCTTGGCAGCCAGCTGCAGGTATCGTATCTCAGCTTCTAGAGTAAGTACAAACACGGGATAAAGTGCGTTTTAAAGTTCATTTCAAATGCTACAACATGGTGAAAATGGAATATTGATAACTAATTCGTGTAATGAGCACTGATTACATGAACTTTAGTACTCTCTGAGCCGTCTGCTCTAGATTTAGCTGCCTTAAGTCAATATCTTTACAGTCAAAACTCAATAAGATCGCAAATTATGAAATATCTGATTTTCTGCATAGATAATGCCCTGTCCTACTTGTACAAATCTGCTAACTTTTGGAATTGCAAAGATTATCCAAGCCAGGATATCATAAACAACTTTTATTTTAGGGGCCCACGCTTTGGTCTGAATCACGCATGCGTACTAACAAATAGTCTGATCTTGAATTCTGATTGAAATCGAATCGTTACAATCAAAATTTTCATCGCAAAATAAACTTTACTGCACACCACACTAAAACATGTATAGAAAAGATTCGAAATGATTCTATAACTTACCCCCCTAAATGACGGTCCTCCTGCCCATACAATCTCTTATAATGTATTTTCACCAAAATTACTCAGGTCGAGTTTCTTGGCAGCCAGCTGCAGGTATCGTATCTCAGCTTCTAGAGTAAGTACAAACACGGGATAAAGTGCGTTTTAAAGTTCATTTCAAATGCTACAACATGGTGAAAATGGAATATTGATAACTAATTCGTGTAATGAGCACTGATTACATGAACTTTAGTACTCTCTGAGCCGTCTGCACTAGATTTAGCTGCCTTAAGTCAATATCTTTACAGTCAAAACTCAATAAGATAGCAAATTACGAAAAATCTGATTTTCGGCATAGATAATGCCCTGTCCTACTTGTACAAATCTGCTAACTTTTGGAATTGCAACGATTATCCAAGCCAAGATATCATAGAACAACTTTTATTTTAGGGGCCCACGCTTTGGTCTGAATCACGCATGCGTACTAACAAATAGTCTGATCTTGAATTCTGATTGAAATCGAATCGTTACAATCAAAATTTTCATCGCAAAATAAACTTTACTGCACACCACACTAAAACATGTATAGAAAAGATTCGAAATGATTCTATAACTTACCCCCCTAAATGACGGTCCTCCTGCCCATACAATCTCTTATAATGTATTTTCACCAAAATCAGTCAGGTCGAGTTTCTTGGCAGCCAGCTGCAGGTATCGTATCTCAGCTTCTAGAGTAAGTACAAACACGGGATAAAGTGCGTTTTAAAGTTCATTTCAAATGCTACAACATGGTGAAAATGGAATATTGATAACTAATTCGTGTAATGAGCACTGATTACATGAACTTTAGTACTCTCTGAGCCGTCTGCTCTAGATTTAGCTGCCTTAAGTCAATATCTTTACAGTCAAAACTCAATAAGATCGCAAATTACGAAATATCTGATTTTCTGCATAGATAATGCCCTGTCCTACTTGTACAAATCTGCTAACTTTTGGAATTGCAAAGATTATCCAAGCCAAGATATCATAGAACAACTTTTATTTTAGGGGCCCACGCTTTGGTCTGAATCACGCATGCGTACTAACAAATAGTCTGATCTTGAATTCTGATTGAAATCGAATCGTTACAATCAAAATTTTCATCGCAAAATAAACTTTACTGCACACCACACTAAAACATGTATAGAAAAGATTCGAAATGATTCTATAACTTACCCCCCTAAATGACGGTCCTCCTGCCCATACAATCTCTTATAATGTATTTTCACCAAAATCAGTCAGGTCGAGTTTCTTGGCAGCCAGCTGCAGGTATCGTATCTCAGCTTCTAGAGTAAGAACAAACACGGGATAAAGTGCGTTTTAAAGTTCATTTCAAATGCTACAACATGGTGAAAATGGAATATTGATAACTAATTCGTGTAATGAGCACTGATTACATGAACTTTAGTACTCTCTGAGCCGTCTGCTCTAGATTTAGCTGCCTTAAGTCAATATCTTTACAGTCAAAACTCAATAAGATCGCAAATTACGAAATATCTGACTTTCTGCATAGATAATGCCCTGTCCTACTTGTACAAATCTGCTAACTTTTGGAATTGCAAAGATTATCCAAGCCAGGATATCATAAACAACTTTTATTTTAGGGGCCCACGCTTTGGTCTGAATCACGCATGCGTACTAACAAATAGTCTGATCTTGAATTCTGATTGAAATCGAATCGTTACAATCAAAATTTTCATCGCAAAATAAACTTTACTGCACACCACACTAAAACATGTATAGAAAAGATTCGAAATGATTCTATAACTTACCCCCCTAAATGACGGTCCTCCTGCCCATACAATCTCTTATAATGTATTTTCACCAAAATCACTCAGGTCGAGTTTCTTGGCAGCCAGCTGCAGGTATCGTATCTCAGCTTCTAGAGTAAGTACAAACACGGGATAAAGTGCGTTTTAAAGTTCATTTCAAATGCTACAACATGGTGAAAATGGAATATTGATAACTAATTCGTGTAATGAGCACTGATTACATGAACTTTAGTACTCTCTGAGCCGTCTGCACTAGATTTAGCTGCCTTAAGTCAATATCTTTACAGTCAAAACTCAATAAGATAGCAAATTACGAAATATCTGATTTTCGGCATAGATAATGCCCTGTCCTACTTGTACAAATCTGCTAACTTTTGGAATTGCAACGATTATCCAAGCCAAGATATCATAGAACAACTTTTATTTTAGGGGCCCACGCTTTGGTCTGAATCACGCATGCGTACTAACAAATAGTCTGATCTTGAATTCTGATTGAAATCGAATCGTTACAATCAAAATTTTCATCGCAAAATAAACTTTACTGCACACCACACTAAAACATGTATAGAAAAGATTCGAAATGATTCTATAACTTACCCCCCTAAATGACGGTCCTCCTGCCCATACAATCTCTTATAATGTATTTTCACCAAAATCAGTCAGGTCGAGTTTCTTGGCAGCCAGCTGCAGGTATCGTATCTCACCTTCTAGGGTAAGTACAAACACGGGATAAAGTGCGTTTTAAAGTTCATTTCAAATGCTACAACATGGTGAAAATGGAATATTGATAACTAATTGGTGTAATGAGCACTGATTACATGAACTTTAGTACTCTCTGAGCCGTCTGCTCTAGATTTAGCTGCCTTAAGTCAATATCTTTACAGTCAAAACTCAATAAGATCGCAAATTACGAAATATCTGATTTTCTGCATAGATAATGCCCTGTCCTACTTGTACAAATCTGCTAACTTTTGGAATTGCAAAGATTATCCAAGCCAAGATATCATAGAACAACTTTTATTTTAGGGGCCCACGCTTTGGTCTGAATCACGCATGCGTACTAACAAATAGTCTGATCTTGAATTCTGATTGAAATCGAATCGTTACAATCAAAATTTTCATCGCAAAATAAACTTTACTGCACACCACACTAAAACATGTATAGAAAAGATTCGAAATGATTCTATAACTTACCCCCCTAAATGACGGTCCTCCTGCCCATACAATCTCTTATAATGTATTTTCACCAAAATCAGTCAGGTCGAGTTTCTTGGCAGCCAGCTGCAGGTATCGTATCTCAGCTTCTAGAGTAAGAACAAACACGGGATAAAGTGCGTTTTAAAGTTCATTTCAAATGCTACAACATGGTGAAAATGGAATATTGATAACTAATTCGTGTAATGAGCACTGATTACATGAACTTTAGTACTCTCTGAGCCGTCTGCTCTAGATTTAGCTGCCTTAAGTCAATATCTTTACAGTCAAAACTCAATAAGATCGCAAATTACGAAATATCTGACTTTCTGCATAGATAATGCCCTGTCCTACTTGTACAAATCTGCTAACTTTTGGAATTGCAAAGATTATCCAAGCCAGGATATCATAAACAACTTTTATTTTAGGGGCCCACGCTTTGGTCTGAATCACGCATGCGTACTAACAAATAGTCTGATCTTGAATTCTGATTGAAATCGAATCGTTACAATCAAAATTTTCATCGCAAAATAAACTTTACTGCACACCACACTAAAACATGTATAGAAAAGATTCGAAATGATTCTATAACTTACCCCCCTAAATGACGGTCCTCCTGCCCATACAATCTCTTATAATGTATTTTCACCAAAATCACTCAGGTCGAGTTTCTTGGCAGCCAGCTGCAGGTATCGTATCTCAGCTTCTAGAGTAAGTACAAACACGGGATAAAGTGCGTTTTAAAGTTCATTTCAAATGCTACAACATGGTGAAAATGGAATATTGATAACTAATTCGTGTAATGAGCACTGATTACATGAACTTTAGTACTCTCTGAGCCGTCTGCACTAGATTTAGCTGCCTTAAGTCAATATCTTTACAGTCAAAACTCAATAAGATAGCAAATTACGAAATATCTGATTTTCGGCATAGATAATGCCCTGTCCTACTTGTACAAATCTGCTAACTTTTGGAATTGCAACGATTATCCAAGCCAAGATATCATAGAACAACTTTTATTTTAGGGGCCCACGCTTTGGTCTGAATCACGCATGCGTACTAACAAATAGTCTGATCTTGAATTCTGATTGAAATCGAATCGTTACAATCAAAATTTTCATCGCAAAATAAACTTTACATCACACCACACTAAAACATGTATAGAAAAGATTCGAAATGATTCTATAACTTACCCCCCTAAATGACGGTCCTCCTGCCCATACAATCTCTTATAATGTATTTTCACCAAAATCAGTCAGGTCGAGTTTCTTGGCAGCCAGCTGCAGGTATCGTATCTCACCTTCTAGGGTAAGTACAAACACGGGATAAAGTGCGTTTTAAAGTTCATTTCAAATGCTACAACATGGTGAAAATGGAATATTGATAACTAATTGGTGTAATGAGCACTGATTACATGAACTTTAGTACTCTCTGAGCCGTCTGCTCTAGATTTAGCTGCCTTAAGTCAATATCTTTACAGTCAAAACTCAATAAGATCGCAAATTACGAAATATCTGATTTTCTGCATAGATAATGCCCTGTCCTACTTGTACAAATCTGCTAACTTTTGGAATTGCAAAGATTATCCAAGCCAAGATATCATAGAACAACTTTTATTTTAGGGGCCCACGCTTTGGTCTGAATCACGCATGCGTACTAACAAATAGTCTGATCTTGAATTCTGTTTGAAATCGAATCGTTACAATCAAAATTTTCATCGCAAAATAAACTTTACTGCACACCACACTAAAACATGTATAGAAAAGATTCGAAATGATTCTATAACTTACCCCCCTAAATGACGGTCCTCCTGCCCATACAATCTCTTATAATGTATTTTCACCAAAATCAGTCAGGTCGAGTTTCTTGGCAGCCAGCTGCAGGTATCGTATCTCAGCTTCTAGAGTAAGAACAAACACGGGATAAAGTGCGTTTTAAAGTTCATTTCAAATGCTACAACATGGTGAAAATGGAATATTGATAACTAATTCGTGTAATGAGCACTGATTACATGAACTTTAGTACTCTCTGAGCCGTCTGCTCTAGATTTAGCTGCCTTAAGTCAATATCTTTACAGTCAAAACTCAATAAGATCGCAAATTACGAAATATCTGACTTTCTGCATAGATAATGCCCTGTCCTACTTGTACAAATCTGCTAACTTTTGGAATTGCAAAGATTATCCAAGCCAGGATATCATAAACAACTTTTATTTTAGGGGCCCACGCTTTGGTCTGAATCACGCATGCGTACTAACAAATAGTCTGATCTTGAATTCTGATTGAAATCGAATCGTTACAATCAAAATTTTCATCGCAAAATAAACTTTACTGCACACCACACTAAAACATGTATAGAAAAGATTCGAAATGATTCTATAACTTACCCCCCTAAATGACGGTCCTCCTGCCCATACAATCTCTTATAATGTATTTTCACCAAAATCACTCAGGTCGAGTTTCTTGGCAGCCAGCTGCAGGTATCGTATCTCAGCTTCTAGAGTAAGTACAAACACGGGATAAAGTGCGTTTTAAAGTTCATTTCAAATGCTACAACATGGTGAAAATGGAATATTGATAACTAATTCGTGTAATGAGCACTGATTACATGAACTTTAGTACTCTCTGAGCCGTCTGCACTAGATTTAGCTGCCTTAAGTCAATATCTTTACAGTCAAAACTCAATAAGATAGCAAATTACGAAATATCTGATTTTCGGCATAGATAATGCCCTGTCCTACTTGTACAAATCTGCTAACTTTTGGAATTGCAACGATTATCCAAGCCAAGATATCATAGAACAACTTTTATTTTAGGGGCCCACGCTTTGGTCTGAATCACGCATGCGTACTAACAAATAGTCTGATCTTGAATTCTGATTGAAATCGAATCGTTACAATCAAAATTTTCATCGCAAAATAAACTTTACATCACACCACACTAAAACATGTATAGAAAAGATTCGAAATGATTCTATAACTTACCCCCCTAAATGACGGTCCTCCTGCCCATACAATCTCTTATAATGTATTTTCACCAAAATCAGTCAGGTCGAGTTTCTTGGCAGCCAGCTGCAGGTATCGTATCTCACCTTCTAGGGTAAGTACAAACACGGGATAAAGTGCGTTTTAAAGTTCATTTCAAATGCTACAACATGGTGAAAATGGAATATTGATAACTAATTGGTGTAATGAGCACTGATTACATGAACTTTAGTACTCTCTGAGCCGTCTGCTCTAGATTTAGCTGCCTTAAGTCAATATCTTTACAGTCAAAACTCAATAAGATCGCAAATTACGAAATATCTGATTTTCTGCATAGATAATGCCCTGTCCTACTTGTACAAATCTGCTAACTTTTGGAATTGCAAAGATTATCCAAGCCAAGATATCATAGAACAACTTTTATTTTAGGGGCCCACGCTTTGGTCTGAATCACGCATGCGTACTAACAAATAGTCTGATCTTGAATTCTGTTTGAAATCGAATCGTTACAATCAAAATTTTCATCGCAAAATAAACTTTACTGCACACCACACTAAAACATGTATAGAAAAGATTCGAAATGATTCTATAACTTACCCCCCTAAATGACGGTCCTCCTGCCCATACAATCTCTTATAATGTATTTTCACCAAAATCAGTCAGGTCGAGTTTCTTGGCAGCCAGCTGCAGGTATCGTATCTCAGCTTCTAGAGTAAGAACAAACACGGGATAAAGTGCGTTTTAAAGTTCATTTCAAATGCTACAACATGGTGAAAATGGAATATTGATAACTAATTCGTGTAATGAGCACTGATTACATGAACTTTAGTACTCTCTGAGCCGTCTGCTCTAGATTTAGCTGCCTTAAGTCAATATCTTTACAGTCAAAACTCAATAAGATCGCAAATTACGAAATATCTGATTTTCTGCATAGATAATGCCCCGTCCTACTTGTACAAATCTGCTAACTTTTGGAATTGCAAAGATTATCCAAGCCAAGATATCATAGAACAACTTTTATTTTAGGGGCCCACGCTTTGGTCTGAATCACGCATGCGTACTAACAAATAGTCTGATCTTGAATTCTGATTGAAATCGAATCGTTACAATCAAAATTTTCATCGCAAAATAAACTTTACTGCACACCACACTAAAACATGTATAGAAAAGATTCGAAATGATTCTATAACTTACCCCCCTAAATGACGGTCCTCCTGCCCATACAATCTCTTATAATGTATTTTCACCAAAATCAGTCAGGTCGAGTTTCTTGGCAGCCAGCTGCAGGTATCGTATCTCAGCTTCTAGAGTAAGTACAAACACGGGATAAAGTGCGTTTTAAAGTTCATTTCAAATGCTACAACATGGTGAAAATGGAATATTGATAACTAATTCGTGTAATGAGCACTGATTACATGAACTTTAGTACTCTCTGAGCCGTCTGCTCTAGATTTAGCTGCCTTAAGTCAATATCTTTACAGTCAAAACTCAATAAGATCGCAAATTACGAAATATCTGACTTTCTGCATAGATAATGCCCCGTCCTACTTGTACAAATGTGCTAACATTTGGAATTGCAAAGATTATCCAAGCCAAGATATCATAGAACAACTTTTATTTTAGGGGCCCACGCTTTGGTCTGAATCACGCATGCGTACTAACAAATAGTCTGATCTTGAATTCTGATTGAAATCGAATCGTTACAATCAAAATTTTCATCGCATAATAAACTTTACTGCACACCACACTAAAACATGTATAGAAAAGATTCGAAATGATTCTATAACTTACCCCCCTAAATGACGGTCCTCCTGCCCATACAATCTCTTATAATGTATTTTCACCAAAATCAGTCAGGTCGAGTTTCTTGGCAGCCAGCTGCAGGTATCGTATCTCAGCTTCTAGAGTAAGAACAAACACGGGATAAAGTGCGTTTTAAAGTTCATTTCAAATGCTACAACATGGTGAAAATGGAATATTGATAACTAATTCGTGTAATGAGCACTGATTACATGAACTTTAGTACTCTCTGAGCCGTCTGCTCTAGATTTAGCTGCCTTAAGTCAATATCTTTACAGTCAAAACTCAATAAGATCGCAAATTACGAAATATCTGATTTTCTGCATAGATAATGCCCCGTCCTACTTGTACAAATCTGCTAACTTTTGGAATTGCAAAGATTATCCAAGCCAAGATATCATAGAACAACTTTTATTTTAGGGGCCCACGCTTTGGTCTGAATCACGCATGCGTACTAACAAATAGTCTGATCTTGAATTCTGATTGAAATCGAATCGTTACAATCAAAATTTTCATCGCAAAATAAACTTTACTGCACACCACACTAAAACATGTATAGAAAAGATTCGAAATGATTCTATAACTTACCCCCCTAAATGACGGTCCTCCTGCCCATACAATCTCTTATAATGTATTTTCACCAAAATCACCCAGGTCGAGTTTCTTGGCAGCCAGCTGCAGGTATCGTATCTCAGCTTCTAGAGTAAGTACAAACACGGGATAAAGTGCGTTTTAAAGTTCATTTCAAATGCTACAACATGGTGAAAATGGAATATTGATAACTAATTCGTGTAATGAGCACTGATTACATGAACTTTAGTACTCTCTGAGCCGTCTGCACTAGATTTAGCTGCCTTAAGTCAATATCTTTACAGTCAAAACTCAATAAGATAGCAAATTACGAAATATCTGATTTTCGGCATAGATAATGCCCTGTCCTACTTGTACAAATCTGCTAACTTTTGGAATTGCAAAGATTATCCAAGCCAAGATATCATAGAACAACTTTTATTTTAGGGGCCCACGCTTTGGTCTGAATCACGCATGCGTACTAACAAATAGTCTGATCTTGAATTCTGATTGAAATCGAATCGTTACAATCAAAATTTTCATCGCAAAATAAACTTTACTGCACACCACACTAAAACATGTATAGAAAAGATTCGAAATGATTCTATAACTTACCCCCCTAAATGACGGTCCTCCTGCCCATACAATCTCTTATAATGTATTTTCACCAAAATCACCCAGGTCGAGTTTCTTGGCAGCCAGCTGCAGGTATCGTATCTCAGCTTCTAGAGTAAGTACAAACACGGGATAAAGTGCGTTTTAAAGTTCATTTCAAATGCTACAACATGGTGAAAATGGAATATTGATAACTAATTCGTGTAATGAGCACTGATTACATGAACTTTAGTACTCTCTGAGCCGTCTGCACTAGATTTAGCTGCCTTAAGTCAATATCTTTACAGTCAAAACTCAATAAGATAGCAAATTACGAAATATCTGATTTTCGGCATAGATAATGCCCTGTCCTACTTGTACAAATCTGTTAACTTTTGGAATTGCAACGATTATCCAAGCCAAGATATCATAGAACAACTTTTATTTTAGGACCCACGCTTTGGTCTGAATCACGCATGCGTACTAACAAATAGTCTGATCTTGAATTCTGATTGAAATCGAATCGTTACAATCAAAATTTTCATCGCAAAATAAACTTTACTGCACACCACACTAAAACATGTATAGAAAAGATTCGAAATGATTCTATAACTTACCCCCCTAAATGACGGTCCTCCTGCCCATACAATCTCTTATAATGTATTTTCACCAAAATCAGTCAGGTCGAGTTTCTTGGCAGCCAGCTGCAGGTATCGTATCTCAGCTTCTAGAGTAAGTACAAACACGGGATAAAGTGCGTTTTAAAGTTCATTTCAAATGCTACAACATGGTGAAAATGGAATATTGATAACTAATTCGTGTAATGAGCACTGATTACATGAACTTTAGTACTCTCTGAGCCGTCTGCTCTAGATTTAGCTGCCTTAAGTCAATATCTTTACAGTCAAAACTCAATAAGATCGCAAATTACGAAATATCTGACTTTCTGTATAGATAATGCCCTGTCCTACTTGTACAAATCTGCTAACTTTTGGAATTGCAAAGATTATCCAAGCCAAGATATCATAGAACAACTTTTATTTTAGGGGCCCACGCTTTGGTCTGAATCACGCATGCGTACTAACAAATAGTCTGATCTTGAATTCGGATTGAAATCGAATCGTTACAATCAAAATTTTCATCGCAAAATAAACTTTACTGCACACCACACTAAAACATGTATAGAAAAGATTCGAAATGATTCTATAACTTACCCCCCTAAATGACGGTCCTCCTGCCCATACAATCTCTTATAATGTATTTTCACCAAAATCAGTCAGGTCGAGTTTCTTGGCAGCCAGCTGCAGGTATCGTATCTCAGCTTCTAGAGTAAGAACAAACACGGGATAAAGTGCGTTTTAAAGTTCATTTCAAATGCTACAACATGGTGAAAATGGAATATTGATAACTAATTCGTGTAATGAGCACTGATTACATGAACTTTAGTACTCTCTGAGCCGTCTGCACTAGATTTAGCTGCCTTAAGTCAATATCTTTACAGTCAAAACTCAATAAGATAGCAAATTACGAAATATCTGATTTTCGGCATAGATAATGCCCTGTCCTACTTGTACAAATCTGTTAACTTTTGGAATTGCAACGATCATCCAAGCCAAGATATCATAGAACAACTTTTATTTTAGGACCCACGCTTTGGTCTGAATCACGCATGCGTACTAACAAATAGTCTGATCTTGAATTCTGATTGAAATCGAATCGTTACAATCAAAATTTTCATCGCAAAATAAACTTTACTGCACACCACACTAAAACATGTATAGAAAAGATTCGAAATGATTCTATAACTTACCCCCCTAAATGACGGTCCTCCTGCCCATACAATCTCTTATAATGTATTTTCACCAAAATCAGTCAGGTCGAGTTTCTTGGCAGCCAGCTGCAGGTATCGTATCTCAGCTTCTAGAGTAAGTACAAACACGGGATAAAGTGCGTTTTAAAGTTCATTTCAAATGCTACAACATGGTGAAAATGGAATATTGATAACTAATTCGTGTAATGAGCACTGATTACATGAACTTTAGTACTCTCTGAGCCGTCTGCTCTAGATTTAGCTGCCTTAAGTCAATATCTTTACAGTCAAAACTCAATAAGATCGCAAATTACGAAATATCTAACTTTCTGTATAGATAATGCCCTGTCCTACTTGTACAAATCTGCTAACTTTTGGAATTGCAAAGATTATCCAAGCCAAGATATCATAGAACAACTTTTATTTTAGGGGCCCACGCTTTGGTCTGAATCACGCATGCGTACTAACAAATAGTCTGATCTTGAATTCGGATTGAAATCGAATCGTTACAATCAAAATTTTCATCGCAAAATAAACTTTACTGCACACCACACTAAAACATGTATAGAAAAGATTCGAAATGATTCTATAACTTACCCCCCTAAATGACGGTCCTCCTGCCCATACAATCTCTTATAATGTATTTTCACCAAAATCAGTCAGGTCGAGTTTCTTGGCAGCCAGCTGCAGGTATCGTATCTCAGCTTCTAGAGTAAGAACAAACACGGGATAAAGTGCGTTTTAAAGTTCATTTCAAATGCTACAACATGGTGAAAATGGAATATTGATAACTAATTCGTGTAATGAGCACTGATTACATGAACTTTAGTACTCTCTGAGCCGTCTGCTCTAGATTTAGCTGCCTTAAGTCAATATCTTTACAGTCAAAACTCAATAAGATCGCAAATTACGAAATATCTAATTTTCTGCATAGATAATGCCCCGTCCTACTTGTACAAATCTGCTAACTTTTGGAATTGCAAAGATTATCCAAGCCAAGATATCATAGAACAACTTTTATTTTAGGGGCCCACGCTTTGGTCTGAATCACGCATGCGTACTAACAAATAGTCTGATCTTGAATTCTGATTGAAATCGAATCGTTACAATCAAAATTTTCATCGCAAAATAAACTTTACTGCACACCACACTAAAACATGTATAGAAAAGATTCGAAATGATTCTATAACTTACCCCCCTAAATGACGGTCCTCCTGCCCATACAATCTCTTATAATGTATTTTCACCAAAATCAGTCAGGTCGAGTTTCTTGGCAGCCAGCTGCAGGTATCGTATCTCAGCTTCTAGAGTAAGTACAAACACGGGATAAAGTGCGTTTTAAAGTTCATTTCAAATGCTACAACATGGTGAAAATGGAATATTGATAACTAATTCGTGTAATGAGCACTGATTACATGAACTTTAGTACTCTCTGAGCCGTCTGCTCTAGATTTAGCTGCCTTAAGTCAATATCTTTACAGTCAAAACTCAATAAGATCGCAAATTACGAAATATCTGACTTTCTGCATAGATAATGCCCTGTCCTACTTGTACAAATCTGCTAACTTTTGGAATTGCAAAGATTATCCAAGCCAAGATATCATAGAACAACTTTTATTTTAGGGGCCCACGCTTTGGTCTGAATCACGCATGCGTACTAACAAATAGTCTGATCTTGAATTCTGATTGAAATCGAATCGTTACAATCAAAATTTTCATCGCAAAATAAACTTTACTGCACACCACACTAAAACATGTATAGAAAAGATTCGAAATGATTCTATAACTTACCCCCCTAAATGACGGTCCTCCTGCCCATACAATCTCTTATAATGTATTTTCACCAAAATCAGTCAGGTCGAGTTTCTTGGCAGCCAGCTGCAGGTATCGTATCTCAGCTTCTAGAGTAAGTACAAACACGGGATAAAGTGCGTTTTAAAGTTCATTTCAAATGCTACAACATGGTGAAAATGGAATATTGATAACTAATTCGTGTAATGAGCACTGATTACATGAACTTTAGTACTCTCTGAGCCGTCTGCTCTAGATTTAGCTGCCTTAAGTCAATATCTTTACAGTCAAAACTCAATAAGATCGCAAATTACGAAATATCTGACTTTCTGCATAGATAATGCCCTGTCCTACTTGTACAAATCTGCTAACTTTTGGAATTGCAAAGATTATCCAAGCCAAGATATCATAGAACAACTTTTATTTTAGGGGCCCACGCTTTGGTCTGAATCACGCATGCGTACTAACAAATAGTCTGATCTTGAATTCTGATTGAAATCGAATCGTTACAATCAAAATTTTCATCGCAAAATAAACTTTACTGCACACCACACTAAAACATGTATAGAAAAGATTCGAAATGATTCCATAACTTACCCCCCTAAATGACGGTCCTCCTGCCCATACAATCTCTTATAATGTATTTTCACCAAAATCAGTCAGGTCGAGTTTCTTGGCAGCCAGCTGCAGGTATCGTATCTCAGCTTCTAGAGTAAGAACAAACACGGGATAAAGTGCGTTTTAAAGTTCATTTCAAATGCTACAACATGGTGAAAATGGAATATTGATAACTAATTCGTGTAATGAGCACTGATTACATGAACTTTAGTACTCTCTGAGCCGTCTGCTCTAGATTTAGCTGCCTTAAGTCAATATCTTTACAGTCAAAACTCAATAAGATCGCAAATTACGAAATATCTGACTTTCTGCATAGATAATGCCCTGTCCTACTTGTACAAATCTGCTAACTTTTGGAATTGCAAAGATTATCCAAGCCAAGATATCATAGAACAACTTTTATTTTAGGGGCCCACGCTTTGGTCTGAATCACGCATGCGTACTAACAAATAGTCTGATCTTGAATTCTGATTGAAATCGAATCGTTACAATCAAAATTTTCATCGCAAAATAAACTTTACTGCACACCACACTAAAACATGTATAGAAAAGATTCGAAATGATTCTATAACTTACCCCCCTAAATGACGGTCCTCCTGCCCATACAATCTCTTATAATGTATTTTCACCAAAATCAGTCAGGTCGAGTTTCTTGGCAGCCAGCTGCAGGTATCGTATCTCAGCTTCTAGAGTAAGTACAAACACGGGATAAAGTGCGTTTTAAAGTTCACTTCAAATGCTACAACATGGTGAAAATGGAATATTGATAACTAATTCGTGTAATGAGCACTGATTACATGAACTTTAGTACTCTCTGAGCCGTCTGCTCTAGATTTAGCTGCCTTAAGTCAATATCTTTACAGTCAAAACTCAATAAGATCGCAAATTACGAAATATCTGATTTTCTGCATAGATAATGCCCTGTCCTACTTGTACAAATCTGCTAACTTTTGGAATTGCAAAGATTATCCAAGCCAAGATATCATAGAACAACTTTTATTTTAGGGGCCCACGCTTTGGTCTGAATCACGCATGCGTACTACCAAATAGTCTGATCTTGAATTCTGATTGAAATCGAATCGTTACAATCAAAATTTTCATCGCAAAATAAACCTTACTGCACACAACACTAAAACATGTATAGAAAAGATTCGAAATGATTCTATAACTTACCCCCCTAAATGACGGTCCTCCTGCCCATACAATCTCTTATAATGTATTTTCACCAAAATCAGTCAGGTCGAGTTTCTTGGCAGCCAGCTGCAGGTA
The DNA here is from genome assembly GCA_949710005.1 of Ricordea florida. Taxonomy (NCBI): domain Eukaryota; kingdom Metazoa; phylum Cnidaria; class Anthozoa; order Corallimorpharia; family Ricordeidae; genus Ricordea; species Ricordea florida. Next base: position 24,323,711 of record OX453273.1, on the reverse strand, counting down.
TCGTATCTCAGCTTCTAGAGTAAGTACAAACACGGGATAAGGTGCATTTTAAAGTTCATTTCAAATGCTACAACATGGTGAAAATGGAATATTGATAACTAATTCGTGTAATGAGCACTGATTACATGAACTTTAGTACTCTCTGAGCCGTCTGCTCTAGATTTAGCTGCCTTAAGTCAATATCTTTACAGTCAAAACTCAATAAGATCGCAAATTACGAAATATCTGACTTTCTGCATAGATAATGCCCTGTCCTACTTGTACAAATCTGCTAACTTTTGGAATTGCAAAGATTATCCAAGCCAAGATATCATAGAACAACTTTTATTTTAGGGGCCCACGCTTTGGTCTGAATCACGCATGCGTACTAACAAATAGTCTGATCTTGAATTCTGATTGAAATCGAATCGTTACAATCAAAATTTTCATCGCAAAATAAACTTTACTGCACACCACACTAAAACATGTATAGAAAAGATTCGAAATGATTCTATAACTTACCCCCCTAAATGACGGTCCTCCTGCCCATACAATCTCTTATAATGTATTTTCACCAAAATCAGTCAGGTCGAGTTTCTTGGCAGCCAGCTGCAGGTATCGTATCTCAGCTTCTAGAGTAAGTACAAACACGGGATAAAGTGCGTTTTAAAGTTCATTTCAAATGCTACAACATGGTGAAAATGGAATATTGATAACTAATTGGTGTAATGAGCACTGATTACATGAACTTTAGTACTCTCTGAGCCGTCTGCTCTAGATTTAGCTGCCTTAAGTCAATATCTTTACAGTCAAAACTCAATAAGATCGCAAATTACGAAATATCTGATTTTCTGCATAGATAATGCCCTGTCCTACTTGTACAAATCTGCTAACTTTTGGAATTGCAACGATTATCCTAGCCAAGATATCATAGAACAACTTTTATTTTAGGGGCCCACGCTTTGGTCTGAATCACGCATGCGTACTAACAAATAGTCTGATCTTGAATTCTGATTGAAATCGAATCGTTACAATCAAAATTTTCATCGCAAAATAAACTTTACTGCACACCACACTAAAACATGTATAGAAAAGATTCGAAATGATTCTATAACTTACCCCCCTAAATGACGGTCCTCCTGCCCATACAATCTCTTATAATGTATTTTCACCAAAATCAGTCAGGTCGAGTTTCTTGGCAGCCAGCTGAAGGTATCGTATCTCAGCTTCTAGAGTAAGTACAAACACGGGATAAAGTGCGTTTTAAAGTTCATTTCAAATGCTACAACATGGTGAAAATGGAATATTGATAACTAATTCGTGTAATGAGCACTGATTACATGAACTTTAGTACTCTCTGAGCCGTCTGCTCTAGATTTAGCTGCCTTAAGTCAATATCTTTACAGTCAAAACTCAATAAGATCGCAAATTACGAAATATCTGATTTTCTGCATAGATAATGCCCTGTCCTACTTGTACAAATCTGCTAACTTTTGGAATTGCAAAGATTATCCAAGCCAAGATATCATAGAACAACTTTTATTTTAGGGGCCCACGCTTTGGTCTGAATCACGCATGCGTACTAACAAATAGTCTGATCTTGAATTCTGATTGAAATCGAATCGTTACAATCAAAATTTTCATCGCAAAATAAACTTTACTGCACACCACACTAAAACATGTATAGAAAAGATTCGAAATGATTCTATAACTTACCCCCCTAAATGACGGTCCTCCTTCCCATACAATCTCTTATAATGTATTTTCACCAAAATCAGTCAGGTCGAGTTTCTTGGCAGCCAGCTGCAGGCATCGTATCTCAGCTTCTAGAGTAAGTACAAACACGGGATAAAGTGCGTTTTAAAGTTCATTTCAAATGCTACAACATGGTGAAAATGGAATATTGATAACTAATTCGTGTAATGAGCACTGATTACATGAACTTTAGTACTCTCTGAGCCGTCTGCTCTAGATTTAGCTGCCTTAAGTCAATATCTTTACAGTCAAAACTCAATAAGATCGCAAATTACGAAATATCTGACTTTCTGCATAGATAATGCCCTGTCCTACTTGTACAAATCTGCTAACTTTTGGAATTGCAAAGATTATCCAAGCCAAGATATCATTGAACAACTTTTATTTTAGGGGCCCACGCTTTGGTCTGAATCACGCATGCGTACTAACAAATAGTCTGATCTTGAATTCTGATTGAAATCGAATCGTTACAATCAAAATTTTCATCGCAAAATAAACTTTACTGCACACCACACTAAAACATGTATAGAAAAGATTTGAAATGATTCTATAACTTACCCCCCTAAATGACGGTCCTCCTGCCCATACAATCTCTTATAATGTATTTTCACCAAAATCAGTCAGGTCGAGTTTCTTGGCAGCCAGCTGCAGGTATCGTATCTCAGCTTCTAGAGTAAGTACAAACACGGGATAAAGTGCGTTTTAAAGTTCATTGCAAATGCTACAACATGGTGAAAATGGAATATTGATAACAAATTCGTGTAATGAGCACTGATTACATGAACTTTAGTACTCTCTGAGCCGTCTGCACTAGATTTAGCTGCCTTAAGTCAATATCTTTACATTCAAAACTCAATAAGATCGCAAATTACGAAATATCTGATTTTCTGCATAGATAATGCCCTGTCCTACTTGTACAAATCTGCTAACTTTTGGAATTGCAACGATTATCCAAGCCAAGATATCATAGAACAACTTTTATTTTAGGGACCCACGCTTTGGTCTGAATCACGCATGCGTACTAACAAATAGTCTGATCTTGAATTCTGATTGAAATCGAATCGTTACAATCAAAATTTTCATCGCAAAATAAACTTTACTGCACACCACACTAAAACATGTATAGAAAAGATTCGAAATGATTCTATAACTTACCCCCCTAAACTACGGTCCTCCTGCCCATACAATCTCTTATAATGTATTTTCACCAAAATCAGTCAGGTCGAGTTTCTTGGCAGCCAGCTGCAGGTATCGTATCTCAGCTTCTAGAGTAAGTACAAACACGGGATAAAGTGCGTTTTAAAGTTCATTTCAAATGCTACAACATGGTGAAAATGGAATATTGATAACTAATTCGTGTAATGAGCACTGATTACATGAACTTTAGTACTCTCTGAGCCGTCTGCACTAGATTTAGCTGGCTTAAGTCAATATCTTTACAGTCAAAACTCAATAAGATCGCAAATTACGAAATATCTGATTTTCTGCATAGATAATGCCCTGTCCTACTTGTACAAATCTGCTAACTTTTGGAATTGCAACGATTATCCAAGCCAAGATATCATAGAACAACTTTTATTTTAGGGGCCCACGCTTTGGTCTGAATCACGCATGCGTACTAACAAATAGTCTGATCTTGAATTCTGATTGAAATCGAATCGTTACAATCAAAATTTTCATCGCAAAATAAACTTTACTGCACACCACACTAAAACATGTATAGAAAAGATTCGAAATGATTCTATAACTTACCCCCCTAACTGACGGTCCTCCTGCCCATACAATCTCTTATAATGTATTTTCACCAAAATCAGTCAGGTCGAGTTTCTTGGCAGCCAGCTGCAGGTATCGTATCTCAGCTTCTAGAGTAAGTACAAACACGGGATAAAGTGCGTTTTAAAGTTCATTTCAAATGCTACAACATGGTGAAAATGGAATATTGATAACTAATTCGTGTAATGAGCACTGATTACATGAACTTTAGTACTCTCTGAGCCGTCTGCTCTAGATTTAGCTGCCTTAAGTCAATATCTTTACATTCAAAACTCAATAAGATCGCAAATTACGAAATATCTGATTTTCTGCATAGATAATGCCCTGTCCTACTTGTACAAATCTGCTAACTTTTGGAATTGCAACGATTATCCAAGCCAAGATATCATAGAACAACTTTTATTTTAGGGGCCCACGCTTTGGTCTGAATCACGCATGCGTACTAACAAATAGTCTGATCTTGAATTCTGATTGAAATCGAATCGTTACAATCAAAATTTTCATCGCAAAATAAACTTTACTGCACACCACACGAAAACATGTATAGAAAAGATTCGAAATGATTCTATAACTTACCCCCCTAAACTACGGTCCTCCTGCCCATACAATCTCTTATAATGTATTTTCACCAAAATCAGTCAGGTCGAGTTTCTTGGCAGCCAGCTGCAGGTATCGTATCTCAGCTTCTAGAGTAAGTACAAACACGGGATAAAGTGCGTTTTAAAGTTCATTTCAAATGCTACAACATGGTGAAAATGGAATATTGATAACTAATTCGTGTAATGAGCACTGATTACATGAACTTTAGTACTCTCTGAGCCGTCTGCTCTAGATTTAGCTGCCTTAAGTCAATATCTTTACAGTCAAAACTCAATAAGATCGCAAATTACGAAATATCTGATTTTCTGCATAGATAATGCCCTGTCCTACTTGTACAAATCTGCTAACTTTTGGAATTGCAAAGATTATCCAAGCCAAGATATCATAGAACAACTTTTATTTTAGGGGCCCACGCTTTGGTCTGAATCACGCATGCGTACTAACAAATAGTCTGATCTTGAATTCTGATTGAAATCGAATCGTTACAATCAAAATTTTCATCGCAAAATAAACTTTACTGCACACCACACTAAAACATGTATAGAAAAGATTCGAAATGATTCTATAACTTACCCCCCTAAATGACGGTCCTCCTGCCCATACAATCTCTTATAATGTATTTTCACCAAAATCAGTCAGGTCGAGTTTCTTGGCAGCCAGCTGCAGGTATCGTATCTCAGCTTCTAGAGTAAGTACAAACACGGGATAAAGTGCGTTTTAAAGTTCATTTCAAATGCTACAACATGGTGAAAATGGAATATTGATAACTAATTCGTGTAATGAGCACTGATTACATGAACTTTAGTACTCTATGAGCCGTCTGCTCTAGATTTAGCTGCCTTAAGTCAATATCTTTACAGTCAAAACTCAATAAGATCGCAAATTACGAAATATCTGACTTTCTGCATAGATAATGCCCTGTCCTACTTGTACAAATCTGCTAACTTTTGGAATTGCAAAGATTATCCAAGCCAAGATATCATAGAACAACTTTTATTTTAGGGGCCCACGCTTTGGTCTGAATCACGCATGCGTACTAACAAATAGTCTGATCTTGAATTCTGATTGAAATCGAATCGTTACAATCAAAATTTTCATCGCAAAATAAACTTTACTGCACACCACACTAAAACATGTATAGAAAAGATTCGAAATGATTCTATAACTTACCCCCCTAAATGACGGTCCTCCTGCCCATACAATCTCTTATAGTGTATTTTCACCAAAATCAGTCAGGTCGAGTTTCTTGGCAGCCAGCTGCAGGTATCGTATCTCAGCTTCTAGAGTAAGTACAAACACGGGATAAAGTGCGTTTTAAAGTTCATTTCAAATGCTACAACATGGTGAAAATGGAATATTGATAACTAATTCGTGTAATGAGCACTGATTACATGAACTTTAGTACTCTCTGAGCCGTCTGCACTAGATTTAGCTGCCTTAAGTCAATATCTTTACAGTCAAAACTCAATAAGATCGCAAATTACGAAATATCTGATTTTCTGCATAGATAATGCCCTGTCCTACTTGTACAAATCTGCTAACTTTTGGAATTGCAACGATTATCCAAGCCAAGATATCATAGAACAACTTTTATTTTAGGGGCCCACGCTTTGGTCTGAATCACGCATGCGTACTAACAAATAGTCTGATCTTGAATTCTGATTGAAATCGAATCGTTACAATCAAAATTTTCATCGCAAAATAAACTTTACTGCACACCACACTAAAACATGTATAGAAAAGATTCGAAATGATTCTATAACTTACCCCCCTAACTGACGGTCCTCCTGCCCATACAATCTCTTATAATGTATTTTCACCAAAATCAGTCAGGTCGAGTTTCTTGGCAGCCAGCTGCAGGTATCGTATCTCAGCTTCTAGAGTAAGTACAAACACGGGATAAAGTGCGTTTTAAAGTTCATTTCAAATGCTACAACATGGTGAAAGTGGAATATTGATAACTAATTCGTGTAATGAGCACTGATTACATGAACTTTAGTACTCTCTGAGCCGTCTGCTCTAGATTTAGCTGCCTTAAGTCAATATCTTTACAGTCAAAACTCAATAAGATCGCAAATTACGAAATATCTGATTTTCTGCATAGATAATGCCCTGTCCTACTTGTACAAATCTGCTAACTTTTGGAATTGCAAAGATTATCCAAGCCAAGATATCATAGAACAACTTTTATTTTAGGCGCCTACGCTTTGGTCTGAATCACGCATGCGTACTAACAAATAGTCTGATCTTGAATTCTGATTGAAATCGAATCGTTACAATCAAAATTTTCATCGCAAAATAAACTTTACTGCACACCACACTAAAACATGTATAGAAAAGATTCGAAATGATTCTATAAATTACCCCCCTAACTGACGGTCCTCCTGCCCATACAATCTCTTATAATGTATTTTCACCAAAATCAGTCAGGTCGAGTTTCTTGGCAGCCAGCTGCAGGTATCGTATCTCAGCTTCTAGAGTAAGTACAAACACGGGATAAAGTGCGTTTTAAAGTTCATTTCAAATGCTACAACATGGTGAAAATGGAATATTGATAACAAATTCGTGTAATGAGCACTGATTACATGAACTTTAGTACTCTCTGAGCCGTCTGCTCTAGATTTAGCTGCCTTAAGTCAATATCTTTACAGTCAAAACTCAATAAGATCGCAAATTACGAAATATCTGATTTTCTGCATAGATAATGCCCTGTCCTACTTGTACAAATCTGCTAACTTTTGGAATTGCAAAGATTATCCAAGCCAAGATATCATAGAACAACTTTTATTTTAGGCGCCTACGCTTTGGTCTGAATCACGCATGCGTACTAACAAATAGTCTGATCTTGAATTCTGATTGAAATCGAATCGTTACAATCAAAATTTTCATCGCAAAATAAACTTTACTGCACACCACACTAAAACATGTATAGAAAAGATTCGAAATGATTCTATAACTTACCCCCCTAAATGACGGTCCTCCTGCCCATACAATCTCTTATAATGTATTTTCACCAAAATCAGTCAGGTCAAGTTTCTTGGCAGCCAGCTGCAGGTATCGTATCTCAGCTTCTAGAGTAAGTACAAACACGGGATAAAGTGCGTTTTAAAGTTCATTTCAAATGCTACAACATGGTGAAAATGGAATATTGATAACTAATTCGCGTAATGAGCACTGATTACATGAACTTTAGTACTCTCTGAGCCGTCTGCTCTAGATTTAGCTGCCTTAAGTCAATATATTTACAGTCAAAATTCAATAAGATCGCAAATTACGAAATATCTGATTTTCTGCATAGATAATGCCCTGTCCTACTTGTACAAATCTGCTAACTTTTGGAATTGCAACGATTATCCAAGCCAAGATATCATAGAACAACTTTTATTTTAGGGGCCCACGCTTTGGTCTAAATCACACATGCGTACTAACAAATAGTCTGATCTTGAATTCTGATTGAAATCGAATCGTTACAATCAAAATTTTCATCGCAAAATAAACTTTACTGCACACCACACTAAAACATGTATAGAAAAGATTCGAAATGATTCTATAACTTACCCCCCTAAATGACGGTCCTCCTGCCCATACAATCTCTTATAATGTATTTTCACCAAAATCAGTCAGGTCGAGTTTCTTGGCAGCCAGCTGCAGGTATCGTATCTCAGCTTCTAGAGTAAGTACAAACACGGGATAAAGTGCGTTTTAAAGTTCATTTCAAATGCTACAACATGGTGAAAATGGAATATTGATAACTAATTCGTGTAATGAGCACTGATTACATGAACTTTAGTACTCTCTGAGCCGTCTGCACTAGATTTAGCTGCCTTAAGTCAATATCTTTACAGTCAAAACTCAATAAGATCGCAAATTACGAAATATCTGATTTTCTGCATAGATAATGCCCTGTCCTACTTGTACAAATCTGCTAACTTTTGGAATTGCAACGATTATCCAAGCCAAGATATCATAGAACAACTTTTATTTTAGGGGCCCACGCTTTGGTCTGAATCACGCATGCGTACTAACAAATAGTCTGATCTTGAATTCTGATTGAAATCGAATCATTACAATCAAAATTTTCATCGCAAAATAAACTTTACTGCACACCACACTAAAACATGTATAGAAAAGATTCGAAATGATTCTATAACTTACCCCCCTAACTGACGGTCCTCCTGCCCATACAATCTCTTATAATGTATTTTCACCAAAATCAGTCAGGTCGAGTTTCTTGGCAGCCAGCTGCAGGTATCGTATCTCAGCTTCTAGAGTAAGTACAAACACGGGATAAAGTGCGTTTTAAAGTTCATTTCAAATGCTACAACATGGTGAAAATGGAATATTGATAACTAATTCGTGTAATGAGCACTGATTACATGAACTTTAGTACTCTCTGAGCCGTCTGCTCTAGATTTAGCTGCCTTAAGTCAATATCTTTACAGTCAAAACTCAATAAGATCGCAAATTACGAAATATCTGATTTTCTGCATAGATAATGCCCTGTCCTACTTGTACAAATCTGCTAACTTTTGGAATTGCAAAGATTATCCAAGCCAAGATATCATAGAACAACTTTTATTTTAGGCGCCTACGCTTTGGTCTGAATCACGCATGCGTACTAACAAATAGTCTGATCTTGAATTCTGATTGAAATCGAATCGTTACAATCAAAATTTTCATCGCAAAATAAACTTTACTGCACACCACACTAAAACATGTATAGAAAAGATTCGAAATGATTCTATAACTTACCCCCCTAAATGACGGTCCTCCTGCCCATACAATCTCTTATAATGTATTTTCACCAAAATCAGTCAGGTCAAGTTTCTTGGCAGCCAGCTGCAGGTATCGTATCTCAGCTTCTAGAGTAAGTACAAACACGGGATAAAGTGCGTTTTAAAGTTCATTTCAAATGCTACAACATGGTGAAAATGGAATATTGATAACTAATTCGCGTAATGAGCACTGATTACATGAACTTTAGTACTCTCTGAGCCGTCTGCTCTAGATTTAGCTGCCTTAAGTCAATATATTTACAGTCAAAATTCAATAAGATCGCAAATTACGAAATATCTGATTTTCTGCATAGATAATGCCCTGTCCTACTTGTACAAATCTGCTAACTTTTGGAATTGCAACGATTATCCAAGCCAAGATATCATAGAACAACTTTTATTTTAGGGGCCCACGCTTTGGTCTGAATCACACATGCGTACTAACAAATAGTCTGATCTTGAATTCTGATTGAAATCGAATCGTTACAATCAAAATTTTCATCGCAAAATAAACTTTACTGCACACCACACTAAAACATGTATAGAAAAGATTCGAAATGATTCTATAACTTACCCCCCTAAATGACGGTCCTCCTGCCCATACAATCTCTTATAATGTATTTTCACCAAAATCAGTCAGGTCGAGTTTCTTGGCAGCCAGCTGCAGGTATCGTATCTCAGCTTCTAGAGTAAGTACAAACACGGGATAAAGTGCGTTTTAAAGTTCATTTCAAATGCTACAACATGGTGAAAATGGAATATTGATAACTAATTCGTGTAATGAGCACTGATTACATGAACTTTAGTACTCTCTGAGCCGTCTGCACTAGATTTAGCTGCCTTAAGTCAATATCTTTACAGTCAAAACTCAATAAGATCGCAAATTACGAAATATCTGATTTTCTGCATAGATAATGCCCTGTCCTACTTGTACAAATCTGCTAACTTTTGGAATTGCAACGATTATCCAAGCCAAGATATCATAGAACAACTTTTATTTTAGGGGCCCACGCTTTGGTCTGAATCACGCATGCGTACTAACAAATAGTCTGATCTTGAATTCTGATTGAAATCGAATCATTACAATCAAAATTTTCATCGCAAAATAAACTTTACTGCACACCACACTAAAACATGTATAGAAAAGATTCGAAATGATTCTATAACTTACCCCCCTAACTGACGGTCCTCCTGCCCATACAATCTCTTATAATGTATTTTCACCAAAATCAGTCAGGTCGAGTTTCTTGGCAGCCAGCTGCAGGTATCGTATCTCAGCTTCTAGAGTAAGTACAAACACGGGATAAAGTGCGTTTTAAAGTTCATTTCAAATGCTACAACATGGTGAAAATGGAATATTGATAACTAATTCGTGTAATGAGCACTGATTACATGAACTTTAGTACTCTCTGAGCCGTCTGCTCTAGATTTAGCTGCCTTAAGTCAATATCTTTACAGTCAAAACTCAATAAGATCGCAAATTACGAAATATCTGATTTTCTGCATAGATAATGCCCTGTCCTACTTGTACAAATCTGCTAACTTTTGGAATTGCAACGATTATCCAAGCCAAGATATCATAGAACAACTTTTATTTTAGGGGCCCACGCTTTGGTCTGAATCACGCATGCGTACTAACAAATAGTCTGATCTTGAATTCTGATTGAAATCGAATCGTTACAATCAAAATTTTCATCGCAAAATAAACTTTACTGCACACCACACTAAAACATGTATAGAAAAGATTCGAAATGATTCTATAACTTACCCCCCTAAATGACGGTCCTCCTGCCCATACAATCTCTTATAATGTATTTTCACCAAAATCAGTCAGGTCGAGTTTCTTGGCAGCCAGCTGCAGGTATCGTATCTCAGCTTCTAGAGTAAGTACAAACACGGGATAAAGTGCGTTTTAAAGTTCATTTCAAATGCTACAACATGGTGAAAATGGAATATTGATAACTAATTCGTGTAATGAGCACTGATTACATGAACTTTAGTACTCTCTAAGCCGTCTGCTCTAGATTTAGCTGCCTTAAGTCAATATCTTTACAGTCAAAACTCAATAAGATCGCAAATTACGAAATATCTGATTTTCTGCATAGATAATGCCCTGTCCTACTTGTACAAATCTGCTAACTTTTGGAATTGCAAAGATTATCCAAGCCAAGATATCATAGAACAACTTTTATTTTAGGGGCCCACGCTTTGGTCTGAATCACGCATGCGTACTAACAAATAGTCTGATCTTGAATTCTGATTGAAATCGAATCGTTACAATCAAAATTTTCATCGCAAAATAAACTTTACTGCACACCACACTGAAACATGTATAGAAAAGATTCGAAATGATTCTATAACTTACCCCCCTAAATGACGGTCCTCCTGCCCATACAATCTCTTATAATGTATTTTCACCAAAATCAGTCAGGTCGAGTTTCTTGGCAGCCAGCTGCAGGTATCGTATCTCAGCTTCTAGAGTAAGTACAAACACGGGATAAAGTGCGTTTTAAAGTTCATTTCAAATGCTACAACATGGTGAAAATGGAATATTGATAACTAATTCGTGTAATGAGCACTGATTACATGAACTTTAGTACTCTCTGAGCCGTCTGCTCTAGATTTAGCTGCCTTAAGTCAATATCTTTACAGTCAAAACTCAATAAGATCGCAAATTACGAAATATCTGACTTTCTGCATAGATAATGCCCTGTCCTACTTGTACAAATCTGCTAACTTTTGGAATTGCAACGATTATCCAAGCCAAGATATCATAGAACAACTTTTATTTTAGGGGCCCACGCTTTGGTCTGAATCACGCATGCGTACTAACAAATAGTCTGATCTTGAATTCTGATTGAAATCGAATCGTTACAATCAAAATTTTCATCGCAAAATAAACTTTACTGCACACCACACTAAAACATGTATAGAAAAGATTCGAAATGATTCTATAACTTACCCCCCTAAATGACGGTCCTCCTGCCCATACAATCTCTTATAATGTATTTTCACCAAAATCAGTCAGGTCGAGTTTCTTGGCAGCCAGCTGCAGGTATCGTATCTCAGCTTCTAGAGTAAGTACAAACACGGGATAAAGTGCGTTTTAAAGTTCATTTCAAATGCTACAACATGGTGAAAATGGAATATTGATAACTAATTCGTGTAATGAGCACTGATTACATGAACTTTAGTACTCTCTGAGCCGTCTGCTCTAGATTTAGCTGCCTTAAGTCAATATCTTTACATTCAAAACTCAATAAGATCGCAAATTACGAAATATCTGATTTTCTGCATAGATAATGCCCTGTCCTACTTGTACAAATCTGCTAACTTTTGGAATTGCAACGATTATCCAAGCCAAGATATCATAGAACAACTTTTATTTTAGGGGCCCACGCTTTGGTCTGAATCACGCATGCGTACTAACAAATAGTCTGATCTTGAATTCTGATTGAAATCGAATCGTTACAATCAAAATTTTCATCGCAAAATAAACTTTACTGCACACCACACTAAAACATGTATAGAAAAGATTCGAAATGATTCTATAACTTACCCCCCTAACTGACGGTCCTCCTGCCCATACAATCTCTTATAATGTATTTTCACCAAAATCAGTCAGGTCGAGTTTCTTGGCAGCCAGCTGCAGGTATCGTATCTCAGCTTCTAGAGTAAGTACAAACACGGGATAAAGTGCGTTTTAAAGTTCATTTCAAATGCTACAACATGGTGAAAATGGAATATTGATAACTAATTCGTGTAATGAGCACTGATTACATGAACTTTAGTACTCTCGGAGCCGTCTGCTCTAGATTTAGCTGCCTTAAGTCAATATCTTTACAGTCAAAACTCAATAAGATCGCAAATTACGAAATATCTGATTTTCTGCATAGATAATGCCCTGTCCTACTTGTACAAATCTGCTAACTTTTGGAATTGCAACGATTATCCAAGCCAAGATATCATAGAACAACTTTTATTTTAGGGGCCCACGCTTTGGTCTGAATCACGCATGCGTAGTAACAAATAGTCTGATCTTGAATTCTGATTGAAATCGAATCGTTACAATCAAAATTTTCATCGCAAAATAAACTTTACTGCACACCACACGAAAACATGTATAGAAAAGATTCGAAATGATTCTATAACTTACCCCCCTAAATGACGGTCCTCCTGCCCATACAATCTCTTATAATGTATTTTCACCAAAATCAGTCAGGTCGAGTTTCTTGGCAGCCAGCTGCAGGTATCGTATCTCAGCTTCTAGAGTAAGTACAAACACGGGATAAAGTGCGTTTTAAAGTTCATTTCAAATGCTACAACATGGTGAAAATGGAATATTGATAACTAATTCGTGTAATGAGCACTGATTACATGAACTTTAGTACTCTCTGAGCCGTCTGCTCTAGATTTAGCTGCCTTAAGTCAATATCTTTACAGTCAAAACTCAATAAGATCGCAAATTACGAAATATCTGATTTTCTGCATAGATAATGCCCTGTCCTACTTGTACAAATCTGCTAACTTTTGGAATTGCAAAGATTATCCAAGCCAAGATATCATAGAACAACTTTTATTTTAGGGGCCCACGCTTTGGTCTGAATCACGCATGCGTACTAACAAATAGTCTGATCTTGAATTCTGATTGAAATCGAATCGTTACAATCAAAATTTTCATCGCAAAATAAACTTTACTGCACACCACACTAAAACATGTATAGAAAAGATTCGAAATGATTCTATAACTTACCCCCCTAACTGACGGTCCTCCTGCCCATACAATCTCTTATAATGTATTTTCACCAAAATCAGTCAGGTCGAGTTTCTTGGCAGCCAGCTGCAGGTATCGTATCTCAGCTTCTAGAGTAAGTACAAACACGGGATAAAGTGCGTTTTAAAGTTCATTTCAAATGCTACAACATGGTGAAAATGGAATATTGATAACTAATTCGTGTAATGAGCACTGATTACATGAACTTTAGTACTCTCTGAGCCGTCTGCTCTAGATTTAGCTGCCTTAAGTCAATATCTTTACAGTCAAAACTCAATAAGATCGCAAATTACGAAATATCTGATTTTCTGCATAGATAATGCCCTGTCCTACTTGTACAAATCTGCTAACTTTTGGAATTGCAACGATTATCCAAGCCAAGATATCATAGAACAACTTTTATTTTAGGGGCCCACGCTTTGGTCTGAATCACGCATGAGTACTAACAAATAGTCTGATCTTGAATTCTGATTGAAATCGAATCGTTACAATCAAAATTTTCATCGCAAAATAAACTTTACTGCACACCACACTAAAACATGTATAGAAAAGATTCGAAATGATTCTATAACTTACCCCCCTAAATGACGGTCCTCCTGCCCATACAATCTCTTATAATGTATTTTCACCAAAATCAGTCAGGTCGAGTTTCTTGGCAGCCAGCTGCAGGTATCGTATCTCAGCCTCTAGAGTAAGTACAAACACGGGATAAAGTGCGTTTTAAAGTTCATTTCAAATGCTACAACATGGTGAAAATGGAATATTGATAACTAATTCGTGTAATGAGCACTGATTACATGAACTTTAGTACTCTCTGAGCCGTCTGCTCTAGATTTAGCTGCCTTAAGTCAATATCTTTACAGTCAAAACTCAATAAGATCGCAAATTACGAAATATCTGATTTTCTGCATAGATAATGCCCTGTCCTACTTGTACAAATCTGCTAACTTTTGGAATTGCAAAGATTATCCAAGCCAAGATATCATAGAACAACTTTTATTTTAGGGGCCCACGCTTTGGTCTGAATCACGCATGCATACTAACAAATAGTCTGATCTTGAATTCTGATTGAAATCGAATCGTTACAATCAAAATTTTCATCGCAAAATAAACTTTACTGCACACCACACTAAAACATGTATAGAAAAGATTCGAAATGATTCTATAACTTACCCCCCTAAATGACGGTCCTCCTGCCCATACAATCTCTTATAATGTATTTTCACCAAAATCAGTCAGGTCGAGTTTCTTGGCAGCCAGCTGCAGGTATCGTATCTCAGCTTCTAGAGTAAGTACAAACACGGGATAAAGTGCGTTTTAAAGTTCATTTCAAATGCTACAACATGGTGAAAATGGAATATTGATAACTAATTCGTGTAATGAGCACTGATTACATGAACTTTAGTACTCTCTGAGCCGTCTGCTCTAGATTTAGCTGTCTTAAGTCAATATCTTTACAGTCAAAACTCAATAAGATCGCAAATTACGAAATATCTGATTTTCTGCATAGATAATGCCCTGTCCTACTTGTACAAATCTGCTAACTTTTGGAATTGCAACGATTATCCAAGCCAAGATATCATAGAAGAACTTTTATTTTAGGGGCCCACGCTTTGGTCTGAATCACGCATGCGTACTAACAAATAGTCTGATCTTGAATTCTGATTGAAATCGAATCGTTACAATCAAAATTTTCATCGCAAAATAAACTTTACTGCACACCACACTAAAACATGTATAAGAAAAGATTCGAAATGATTCTATAACTTACCCCCCTAAATGACGGTCCTCCTGCCCATACAATCTCTTATAATGTATTTTCACCAAAATCAGTCAGGTCGAGTTTCTTGGCAGCCAGCTGCAGGTATCGTATTTCAGCTTCTAGAGTAAGTACAAACACGGGATAAAGTGCGTTTTAAAGTTCATTTCAAATGCTACAACATGGTGAAAATGGAATATTGATAACTAATTCGTGTAATGAGCACTGATTACATGAACTTTAGTACTCTCTGAGCCGTCTGCTCTAGATTTAGCTGCCTTAAGTCAATATCTTTACAGTCAAAACTCAATAAGATCGCAAATTACGAAATTACGGGGTAAAATTAACATGATTGTACCTCTTTTACTACATATTGTTTAATTAAACTTGTAATGAGTATCAAATTACTCACAAACAGCATTTTAAGCAACAATTTGCAAAGCATTAGACATTATCAAAGTTACACAACAAAGGCTGTGGTATGAATCGTACAAGGGTAACAAAGCAAAGCTTTAAACATTTGAAGTTGCAACTGTAATTGTCTTTTACTTTTTGCTGTTTGTATTAAATTCACTGTTTTTGTTTAAACTGTTACCATGTACTGATACTGTAATACAGGCCTTCTGATATTACGCGATGGTGCGATTTCGCACAATCGACCTCAAATCGCATCCGATCGCACAATTCACGAAAAATCGCATAATTCAAAAAATAACGCACAATGTTCATAAAATAAAGCATGAATTAACAAGTTTCTTTGGAATTCCTGCAAGAATACGCCATTTTCAAGATGATTTACCTTGGAAAAAGGCTAACAAGACTCTTTCACCTTCGATTTCGTATTCATTCGAAGTTAAGGCGTTATTTTGAATGTCAAGGACCTGGTACGAGTCTCATTCTTAAAGAGTCGCCTATTGGTGTAACACAAACACGCCCCTTGTTCAGATTACAAGTATTGTGGGGACAGTTTCTAAAGAAACTGGTGCTGCGTCGGTGGGAAATTGAAACACAAGAAATTGGATAAATCAAACGAGTTGATTAAGTAAGTTATACCACCGTAAGGTGAATGGGAGGTGCTGACGTTTCGAGCGTTAGCCCTTCGTTGCTCCGACGAAGGGCTAACGCTCGAAACGTCAGCACCTCCCATTCACCTTACGGTGGTATAACTTACTTAATCAACTCATTTGATTTATCCAATTCCTTATTCAGATTAGCCAATCTGAATGGCTGTAATTTCCGGCCGCTTACCCGCACGGCGGACTACCCCCACGGGTGATTTTTGCCAAAAGAAAAAGGGGAATCGTCAGAACACGCACTTGCAGATAACCCGCACACACACAAAAAAAGAAAGTTATGCAAAACAGTTAGAGAACTCACAAAATTTGAAGCGATGGAGCGCTTTGAAAATTGCTCTGAGCCTTTCAGGCATTTTTTAATTGAACTCGTATTTCTCGTAATTGAGTCGTGGAAACACTTATCGTATCGTATTAGAATCGAAGAAAACTTTATTCCTTGTTTTTTGCTTAACAAAATACTTTTCAGCATGCTATTAGCAAGTTTTCAGAACCACTGAAAACTATTGAGAATTGAACAAACTTGTAAAATTCGGTTCGCAATTTCCTCAAGAAACAATATCTCGGGATCTTCCGGGTCTTAGAAATTGCTTGAAACGGGGCGTGTTTGCTCCTACTCGGGGGCCGAGTAGGAGAGGACCCTGGGAACAAGGTTGAGTTTAGCTTTGTGTTTTACACAATAAAATTGTTTCATATAAAGCAGAAACGCATTCAAAATATCTTAAGAGCAGCAAAAAAGTGTTTTTCTTATCTTGAAACCTTATAAAACAAGCTTAAAATTGCTCAGAAAAAAATCGCACAATCTTCATTATTTATCGCATAATTGGCCTCTGTAATCGCATAATCTGCCCTGCAAATTTCGCATAATTTGCATTTTTTTATCGCACCCTATCAGAAGGCCTGTGTAATATCATTATATCAGGGAAGATTTTACACTCAGTGCACTAGAAACTCATCGATATATTGGGGTTCTGTCCCATACATTTTACTGTAACTTTTACCCGGACATAGCATATTTATCATTATACTGTGGATATCGTTATATCAAGGATCCTTACATTGGGGTTCCACTGTATGCAATAATTTATGGTATTATATGTCAGAATGAAGGTTTTGGGATTTTCGGTTTTACCATTTTGGCCATTCTAGGTTGGTGTTGTGGTTTTGCAGGCTGTCACAAAACTCCTCCAGAGTCCTCTGTTGTGATTCAGTGGAGGATTGTTGTGAATTTTCTTGAAATATTAGTAGAAACTTTAGATGATAGGTATGCTTCAGATGTCACCTGTGTATTGGATTGATTGGGGATCATTAGGGTTTTAGAAATTTGGGGGGTGTAAATCTTAAGTTTTGTTTGTAGTTTTCAATTTCAATCACAATTTGTTTTGGTTTTTTGGTTTCAGGTGATGTTTTGAGCGGTTTTTTGGTTTCTTAGAGACCCCAATGGCCCTCTCTGTAAGGGATGTTTCCTTTGCTCATTTCTGTATTGTCAATTATTTACCTTGCAGGCTGCAGTAAATGGTATTGAATCTGGTGGAGTGACAATTGTATCTGTGACTGATGTGACACCAGTTCCACACAATGGCTGTCGACCCAGGAAAACAAGGAGAATGTAATGAGTCAGAGGATTGAGCTTAGAACATCAACAACTTTCTTTGATCTACATGTAATGCCAACATATTATTTATGAATCCAATAGTGTAAGGAATTTCTGTCACTGAGCACAACTGTACAATTTCATCGCATTACATACTGTACATGCTAGAAAAAGACTTGATGTTAGGATTGTCTGAAATGTTCCTTCACTTCATCAGGGTGCTTGAGTTGATAACAGATTCAACAAATTAAAGAATGGCGGCAGAAAGTAGTTTCTACTTCTTAGTGTGAAAAGTTGAAAAGCAAAATGTTATAATGGCACAGCATTAAAAGAGGTACTTCCATACAGTGTTCATCATGGCGTGTGATGTAAGTGTCTCAGAAATAGAAACCGTAATTTCCATGCTGAAATGGGAAGTAGATTTTTGAGAAGCCAAGTCAAATATTTATACACCTTTATGTTCGATGTTTTGGGAGATAATACGTGCAGATATTTTATGAGTTGCATAGTATTTCTCCAAGCCCTATAGGGGCAAGGAAAAATGTGAGCAATGAGTACAATGTCCACGTGTCTTATCTTGCAAAACATCAAATAAGAGGTTTATTATTCCACTTGAATTTTTTTATGTCATCAAGGATGTTTAATTTTTAGTCAGCTGCTGCAATAAGTTCATTATCCAGAAAGTCAAGTTTAAAAGCTGTAAACAGGTCAAAATTTGGTTCATCCTGTCTGGCCATTTTTTCTTTCTCATCCTCCTGTAGAAACAGTGTAATATGCTGGCATACGTTGCTTGTTCTCTTGCCTTTATATGGCAAAATGATGTAATAGTGGAATAATAATGTGCTGTATTTGCATCAGCAAACACCGATAATTTGCATATTGTCCACTTTTATCCAAACTTCTTCTGTTTGTCACATGAATTTATCATACAGTATGATTGAATCATTTGACTTTCATATTGTTACTAATAGTGCTGCCACTTCTTGCTGCCGTGGGTACCTGTCCAACATCATAGTCGGTAGGTCATCAAAGTTGACACCAGTGTCTCGTGAGGTCACATCAAGGTATCCCATTTTCCTGCTGTTTGATACCTGCCATAAAAGAAGATCCAATACCCCTTATCTTTTGCTTTGTAGTAATGACAAGTACCAAGACCCTTCCTATTTTCCATGGAGATAGGATTTGTTTTGTATGTTACTTTGTGTTCTTGGCTTCTCTATAATGGTGTTAAAAGCAGGGTTTCTAAGGGATACTAGATTTAAACATAGATCTATTCTCAAGGACAGAGGCCAAAGAAATTTGTCTCTGCTTTGTTCAGTTCTTATTAGCAAAACAAGAGCCATTAATTAAGAAATAGAAAACATGTACCGTGTTTCTATCGAATTATAGAAACACGAGTGGAAGTTTGGGAGAACGAGAAATGCTGTGGGAACACGAGCCGCAGGCAAGTGTTTCCACAGCTTTTCGAGTTCTCCCAAACTTTCACTAGTGTTTCTATTTAACTCAATAGAAACACGAAGAACATGTTTTCTATTTCTTTTAGAAAACACTGCGACGAAAAAAAGAAAAGCAACTTGTTAGCTTTGATTATCAAAATGTAAATTCTCTTTGCTCGCGTCATCATTACGCCAACAGCTCGTGCAAGTTCTGTGTTTATTGTCTATGCCAGTTAGTTTAACGTGGCAGTGACCAACCCGGAAGCATCTGCTACTTTGGTCACTGCGCACATCTTAATTTCGTTAATTTTCTATCTTTAATTTAATTTTGTTTTATAACTTATTTCTACAAATGTAATGTAAATTCTATATGTAGGTCTTGCCAAATAGTTTAGACCTCATCAGTGTTATACAAAGTTATGTAATTGGACATTTCCTTGCAAGATTTATATTTAGGCCTTCACCAAGAAAATTTTGGAGTGGAACAGATAATGAATTATTAATTGTCCATAAATTTTCAATTTGATTGGCGGGCTGCCTGTTATATTTCAGGACATGGAAAGCCAATTTGAAGCACGCCGATTGAGTCAATAGATGAAATTGAAATTGTTTTAGGGAGTGCGGAACTCCGATACACGGGCATTAGCCAACTTTGTGGGATTCTTTCGTTTCTGACCGCGAAACTAAATTTGTTTACTGGAAGTTTCCATTACTACTGCTTCGCGATATGAGTCCAAGGTGAAAGCTTAACGGGCGGTAGAAAACTAGCGATTTTGTATCCAGCACTTTCAAGAATAACTGACACTGTCTTCAAGAGAGAAGATATCGAAGACTTCTGTGATATTTTGGACGAAATTGGAAGGTGAAGATTTAAGTTTATTCACTTCGCGTTGCCCTGTTGTCGCTGCTTTATAGAATTACTTAAATACGATGTGAGTGATTCTCAACCCATGTCCTGTCTCTCCTTGCAGTGGACAGTTCGCCGTTGTAAAGAAATGTAGGGAGAAAAGTACAGGTGCAGAATTTGCTGCGAAGTTTATGAAGAGAAAGCGAGGGAAAAGCCTAAAAAAAGGTGTAACAGCAGAGCAAATCGCAAACGAGGCTAACGTCCTACGGAAAGTTCGTCACAAATGAGTTATTTACCTTCACGATGTATTCGAGACGAGCACACTGTAATAGCTTCGCTATGTTTAATTAGTATTTACCGCACTATGTGAAGAATGAGTGCTTATCATATTATCACATGTCAACTGCTTGTATATATGTCACTTTACATCATTTAATAAATCAGTCTTGCTTATCCTTTACTCACGAGTAGTCCCAAGTTATTACATTGGCGACGAGGATCTAAAAAAAACCTTAGCGATGGCAACGTACGGTCAAATCGGTGAATACAAGGAGACTGAGCTGTGGACGCAGTACGTGGAAAGGCTTGAACAGTATTTTTTGGCCAACGACATCAAGGATGCGGCCAAGAAACGGGCAATTTTCATCAGCGTGTGTGGAGGGAAAACATATGCGCTAATTCGAGATTTGCTGCAGCCGAAAAAGCCAGCCGAGACGGAGCTGAAGGTCATTTTCGAGGAAGTTGAGAAGCATTACTCACCAAAGCCAAGCGAGATCGTGGAGCGCTTCAAATTCCACAATCGCAGTCGCACTGAGGGAGAAGGCGTGGCGGGGTTTTTAGCAGGGTTACGAAAACTATCAGAACACTGTAATTTTGGAGAGACCCTAGATAACATGCTGAGGGACAGATTAGTTTGCGGAATCAATGACGCAAAAATCCAACGTAGACTTCTAGCGGAACCTGAACTAACGTTGAAGAAAGCTATAGATCTAGCGTTAGCGCTTGAATCTGCTTCGAAGAATCTCCTTGATTTGAGTTGCAAAACAGAGTCTTCACCAGTTAACCTAGTGCACGCGCAAAGGAAGAGCGGCAGAGCGAGAGGCGGAGCCGGAGAAAATGCCAAGTGTTATCGCTGTGGTGGAAAACATCTGGCTGCGACCTGTAAATTCATAGACGCCCTCTGCTTCAATTGCGACAAGAAAGGACATATTGCGAAAGTGTGTCACTCCCCGAAATCTGACAAGAAGAAATCAGAGGGAGCAAGAAAAGAAACTAAAAAGGACACTAAGAATCGTACAAACGTGGTGAGAGATAAGGAAAGTGACGATGAGTCATACGCCATGTTCAATGTCACCGGAAAAGCGGAGTCTGTGAAAGCATTCAAAGTTGACGTTAAGATGTGTGGCAAACCGCAGCAAATGGAGGTTGACACTGGAGCGTCAAAAACAATTGTAAACGAGAGCACGTACGCGATGTTGCGTGATGAGGTCAAAACGGAGTTTGCAAAGCCTACATTGAGTACCTATACAGGGGAGAAAATTCCTGTGATAGGAACCGTGATGATCCCAGTGGAATATGGGGAACAAAAACACAAATTATCAGCAGTGGTGGTTCAAGGACCAGGACCAAACTTGTTAGGTCGGGATTGGCTTAATGTGTTGAAGCTCGACTGGAAGTCGATTTTCAGTGTGCAAGACACGCCCCTTGTGAAGCTTTTGGAGGCTCACAAAGATGTGCTTGATGAGGGACTTGGAACTTTGAGAGGTACCAAGGCAAAGATCTACGTGGAAGCTGACGCTGAGCTTAAATTCTTCAAGGCACGTCCAGTACCTTATGCTCTAAGAAGCAAAGTGGAAGACGAATTGGAACGGCTCCAAAAGGAGGGAATTATTTCACCCGTGGAATTTAGTGAATGGGCGGCACCAATAGTTCCTCTTTTGAAGCCGAACAATACGATTAGGATATGCGGAGATTACAAATGCACTGTCAATCAAGTTTCCAAGCTTGACAACTACCCAATACCAAAAACGGAGGATCTGTTAGCGACTTTGGGCGGCGGAGAAAAATTCTCGAAGTTGGACATGTCCCAAGCCTATCAACAACTAGTGTTGGATGAGGATTCAAAGAAGTACACCACCATTAACACTCATAAAGGATTATTTTGTTATAACAGATTAGCCTACGGAATTTCGTCAAGTCCTGGAATTTTTCAGCGCACAATTGAAAATGTGTTGCAAGGGATTCCCAAAGTGATCGTCAGAGTGGATGATATTTTAGTGACAGGGAAGGATGACGAAGAGCATTACAACAACTTAGGAAAAGTCTTAGAAACACTTTCACGAGCGGGGCTTAAATTGAGAAGGGAAAAATGCAAGTTCATGCAATCGGAAGTGGTTTATTGTGGTTATGTCATCAATGGCAAAGGAATCAAACCGGTTGCAGATAAGGTGACCGCGATTAGCCATGCACCGGAACCAACGGACGTGGGACTGTTGCGGGCATTCCTGGGAATGTTAAATTATTATCACAAATTTCTACCGGATGTGGCTACGTTGTTGGAACCTTTACACAAACTCTTGCGAAAAGGGGAAAACTGGATGTGGAAGGACGAACAACAACAGGCATTCAACAAAGCAAAGGAACTGTTGCAAGCGGCGAACTTGTTGATACATTTTGACCCGACAAAGGAACGTATTCTAGCCAGTGACGCATCCAATTACGGAATTGGTGCTTTGTTGTCACATCGCGTGCATGATGGAAGTGAGCGACCTATCGGATACGTGTCACGCGCGTTAAACGCGGCGGAGCGCAATTATTCAACCCTAGAGAAAGAGGCTTTAGCGGTTATCTTTGGAGTCAAGAAATTTCACCAATACCTGTATGAAAACAAATTCACAATTAAAATGGATCACAAGCCACTGGAGGGAATTCTGAGTGAAAAGAAAGGGATTTCACTGCAGGCAGCTCCCCGAATCCAGAGATGGGCTTTGACCTTAGCAGCGTACGAGTACACCATTTCGTACAAGACTGGCGTGACAAATGGTAACGCTGATGCACTGAGTAGACTCCCGTTGTCTACGTTACGAGAAAATACACATCAAATGGGAGAGACAATAATGCTGATGGAACACTTGGAAGGAATGACCATCAATAGTCAGCATATTAAGGAGTGGACCAAAAGGGATCCGACTCTTGCACAAGTCTTACGGTTTACATTGGAGGGTTGGCCTGCAGAGACACAACAGTCTGAGGAGCTGAAACCCTACGTGAATCGCAAGACCGAGCTAAGTGTCGAAGATGGGTGTTTGCTCTGGGGAACCCGAGTTATGGTACCGCACCAAGGCAGGAGCAAAGTACTCGCGGAACTACACGAGACCCACCCAGGAGCTTCACGCATGAAAACACTTGCACGGAGTTATGTCTGGTGGCCTGGAATGGACGGAGATATTGAAAAATTAGTAAAACGTTGTGACCAATGTCAGCTACACCAAAAGGCACCAGCAGAGGCACCCCTACACCCCTGGGAGTGGCCTAAACAACCATGGTCAAGGATCCACATTGATTATGCGGGACCATACATGGGAGAAATGTTTCTAGTTGTAGTGGATGCTGGTTCAAAATGGCTTGAAGTGCACATGATGAAATCAACTAAGTCAGCACCTACAATCGAGAAATTGCAGGAAATTTTTGCAATGCATGGCCTACCAAGAACTGTTGTCAGTGACAACGGACCGCAATTTGTCAGTGCGGAATTTAAACAGTTCATGGACGCAAACTGTATTAGGCATGTTAAAGTGGCACCGTACCACCCAGCCTCAAATGGCCAAGCTGAACGGGCTGTGCGCATTTTTAAGGAGGGGATAGAGAAAATGCAAGGGGGCAGTTTAAAGAGCAAGCTATCGAGATTTCTACTGAGATATAGGGTTACTCCGCACTCTACAACAGGCATACCGCCAGCTCAGTTACTTATGAAACGCCACTTGTTTACCATGCTGGATTTGTTACGGCCGAGCGTTGAAAATCGTGTGCGTGACAAACAGACCACCCAGAAAGCGTTGCATGACTTACATGCAAAACCACGAGAGGTCAACGTTGAGGATGCAGTGGTAGTGAGGGATTTCAGGTCAAAGAAAACGTGGATGCCGGCAAGGTAGTCGAGAAAACGGGTCCAGTTTCTACAAAGGTTGAATTGGAAGACGGGTCCATCATTCGCCGACATCAAGATCATCTTAGAGTTTGCGAAAGCCCACCAATCGAACCTGTGGCTACGGAAAGCCAAGAACCTGATAATTCGGCAGAGATAGTTAGAACGGAGAACACTCGTCCTGTACGCAATCGAAAAATGCCAGAACGCTTTAAAGACTTTGAAGTTTATTATGTTTAACTTGATTGTAGACTATTGATATCAAAGACTTTCTGTGTATTTTAAAAATTGGTATAATCAAACTTAGTGGGGAGGAATGTAATAGCTTCGCTATGTTTAATTAGTATTTACCGCACTATGTGAAAAATGAGTGCTTATCATATTATCACATGTCAACTGCTTGTATATATGTCACTTTACATCATTTAATAAATCAGTCTTGCTTATCCTTTACTCACGAGTAGTCCCAAGTTATTACACACACAGTTTACCTTGGTTTTGGAACTGTGAGTGTATGAAATTCCTGTCATTTCTGATGCCCTTTATGCATTGCTAAGAAAGAATGCGAATTGAAGCGATTTCCCGTTACGTAAATTTATTCTCATCGTTTAAAGTATCGTCCTCGTAAATCGTGCGTATTTTCTTGACCTGGAGTGTTAGTCCGCCGACAGATTTACAAATCTTTGAGCAACCAGGGAACTGGCAATGGAAAACTTCTTTGCTCCTGGAAACAACTTGCTGATGACCCGAAGGCTTTTGCTTCGAGTTGCCATATTTTGGAACCAAGTTTGGCTGGCCGTTGTCTTTTAAAACTTTCGCGCGGTCGGACAGCTTCAATCTCAACTCGTCCACTGGGCTTCCTTTTTTACTGTTGTTGTCCAAAGAGTCCTCAAAACTGTCTGGGTCGTCATCATTGTCCTCGTCGTCACTTTCTTGGTCGCTCTCGTCGTCACTGTTTAGTTCATCACCTGCCAAATACCTGGAATGAAAGGGCGCAGAGTGAGCTTTCCCGAGGAGAGGAAGTGTTTGAAATCTGTTGAAATGGACACGTGCTACGCTGACTAGCCTTCGTTAGCTGTGAATCGTTCAATTTTAATGCAAACCAACCTATTCATTGTCGTGGAAAGCTCTCGTATTCTTGCTTCAAGCAAAGGGTGGCATATAGGGCACAAGAAACTTTCACGGTCACGCTGCTCTCGATTTTGACCACGTTCGCGATCTCTCAAGCAAACCAGATGAAATGAATGGCCACAGTTTAATCGCTTGTAGTCCACTGACTGCATCTGAAGTTGGCATTCAACCAGGTCACAGCACACCATTCTGTCGGGTTCATTTCCAAGAAAGGAATATCCTAACGGCAGCGATCGCTGGTCCATGGTCGCGTCAACAGCTGGAAAATAATATGGCTGAAAGGCAAGATATTTGTTTGTTTATTTAACTGGATTTGTATTGACCTGCGAAATGAAAGCGAAAATTATGCTTCGGCAAAATATTGTTACCAACACCTGCCTTTATATAAAGTCAATTATATCAATCAAAACTTAGATTTTTGTGCAAAATGAAAAATTTCTGAAAGGCAAGCACGTTTTGCAGTTATCCTGTGCTCGCTGGTGGTATTTTTTTAGAATAACGGAAACTTAAATCTATCTCTTTAAGTTGAGTTCATTCCCTCTTAAACAGGTTGATTTCCCTTGCAGATCTTTTGTCTGAATGAACTTGAACCAAATTAGTAGCAGATTGGTTAAAAAAATGGCAAATGCATAACACCTGGAATTTACGGTTTCCACGTGGGACTTTGACTGTTTGGCCAAGCGTCATCCACACTTCAGTGAACAGTTCAAAGAGGAACTCTGCTGCTTTTAGTGTTGTCTCTGTGAGGTTTTTGTGGCCTTGCCCTCTGAGATATTGTGGCAGAAACCATTCCATAAAATCGACATCAAAGCGCCTTCCACTAAGTGCATGTGCGATTATGTGGATCAGTTGGGGAACTGCCCAGATAGGTACATTACTGTAAGAAGGTAACAAAGGATGTGTTTTGTGTGTTGTTGCACTCTTAATGGCCAAATATTGGTCTAGGTCTTCTGTAAGTTATGGACAAGGTCTAAAAAATGCCTAAGTGGGTGCCCTATAAATAATTGGGTGGGTGTGTGCTTTTGGGATTCTGAAACCCTAAGCCCATACTAGACTGCTTTCAGATTCACTTTGCAATCCTATTCTAGACAACATACTAAAAATCCCTACCCTACATTGTAGTGTCGAGGCTCATTGATTATGTATGAGTTGATGACACATATATATAATGTATTCAAGGAGTGTGTGGGAGGAATCTGCATGTGTGTAACGAAGGTACATTAATGAAAAGTGTGATTTACTTGTAACGGCGCTGGCGGTTCTACATTGGCGACGAGGTAAATTTTGGGAAGTTTTCGTCGAGGATTTCGTCGACGTTTTCGATAATAATTGGTCTCACTGATGGAAAGAGGCGGGACAGAAAACTCAAGCGGTTCGAGCACTTCTGGAAGCGCGGGAAGCACTTCGGTCGTTTTAGATGTCGGTTGTTTGGAGCCGTTTAATCCAAAGGTAGAGCCACAGAATTTAAATCAACGATGGAAAAGATGGAAAAGAGCGTTCAATTTATATGTAACGGGGAAAGGAGTTTCGGACGACGCACAGAAAAGAGCTTTATTTCTACATGTTGCCGGAATGGACGTGCAGGAAATTTATTTCACTTTGGCTGGTGAGGATGCGAGCGGCTTCGCAGCAACGGTTAAAGTACTTGATGATTATTTCGCACCGAAGACGAACGTTCCGTTTGAAAGACATTTATTCAGACAGATTGCGCAGGAAAGTGGAGAAACGGTCGATCAGTTTGTCTGTAGGCTTCGTCAACGGGCGATTAGTTGTGAGTTTGGCGCTGGCGAGGACGATTACATCCGTGATCAAGTTATTGACAAGTGTTATTCGAACCAGTTGCGTCGAAAGTTCCTGGAAAAGGAGGGAGCACTAACATTGGACGATTTGTTAAGGATTGCAAGGTCACAAGAAGCGGTCGATCGACAGTTGAAACAGTTCAGTGCGGACCAAATGAACAATCAAGGGAATGACCAAGGAAACAATCCAAAGAATGACCAAGTAAATGCAGTGGGTGGCAAGTCGTATGGTCGGAAAGCAACGATTTGTTTTGGTTGTGGTCAAGAAGGACATTTCAGTGGAGACAAGAGGTGCCCGGCTCGTGGACAAGCTTGTAGAAAGTGCGGCGGTATTGGACACTTTAAAGTTAAATGCCCCCAGGTTCAACAACGCAGCGGTGGCGAATTAGGATCCAGGGCAAAGGTTCCGGACAAGAAGGGTGCCACTGGTGGAGGCAGGAGGGGTGGTGGTAACAGAGGTGGCAGTGGAGGCAGACGTGAACGTGGAGCGAACCGAGAGACAAATCTTGTGGCTGGTGGAAATGAAGGTGGAGAACCTCCCGGATTTGTTCAATATAGCCCCGATTTTGCATTTTCAATGGAACACTCTTCTGGCCATGGGACACTAGGTGGTGGCTTGGTTACCCTGGTTGTCGGAGGCGTGGACGTGCCTGATGTTCTTATTGATTCTGGAGCTACTTGTAATGTGATGGGCCAGCAGACCTGGAATTTGTTGAAACTGAAAGGAATTAAATGCGAGTCTCGTAAGTCAGCCAAAGATCTGTTTGCTTATGGTAGTACGGAACCGTTACAAACTCTTGGAACGTTTACCGCAGATGTGAGGTTGGCTGGAAGCAACGTTCGTTGCGGGGCTGACTTCGTGGTAGTCAAGGGAAACGGTCGAACGCTACTGGGTCGTGAAACTGCTGAGGTACTAAGTCTTTTGCGCGTTGGACCCTCACAAGCGAACCATGTTACTAGTGGACAACTGGAGAGCGATATCCAAGAGAGATACAAGGGCTTGTTTACTGGTGTTGGTCTTTTAAGGGATTACGAGCTTAAACTCCATATTGATGAGTCTGTGAAGCCTGTGGCCCAACATGTACGCAGAATACCGTTTGGCTTGCGTGAGAAGGTTGCCAAAAAGCTCGACGAGCTGCTGGAGCTTGGCATTATTGCAGAAGTACCAGAGGGTCTGTCAGGATGGATTTCTCCTTTGGTGGTTGTTCCCAAGGGCGATGGAGACGTAAGGGTGTGTGTGGACATGCGTCGTGCGAACGAAGCAATTATTCGTGAAAGACACCCAATTCCGAACAATTCTGAACACCGAAGGACGACGCCTCTGTGGCCTCAAGCTAACGGCGAGGTCGAACGCCAGAATCGTTCCTTGCTCAAGTGTCTTCAGATTGCAAATTTGGAAGGAAAGAATTGTCGAACCGAGTTGGTTACCTGGTTGACAGCGTACAGGTCCACTCCGCAGGCAACCACAGGCGCCACGCCATATTACCTTATGTTCAGTCGGGAGATGAGGTCAAAGTTGCCGGAGTTGAGGAGAGAGACTGTCCAGGTACCAAGGGAGGAGGTTCGTGATCGTGATTGGTCGAATAAGTTGAAAGGCAAAGCTTATGCAGATGCAAAAAGGGGTGCCACGCCTAAGTCTATTCGTGTTGGAGACGCGGTTTTGCTGAAAGCAGAAAAGTCGAATAAGTTCTCAACCAACTTCCGTTCGAGTCCTTTCAAAGTCGTTGAGAAAACGGGAAGCGAGGTTACAGTCAGAAATGGAGCTGGTGTGGAATTTAAACGTAACACGGCTTTTGTGAAGAGGTACAATGATCCAGGTGATAGTGTTAGAGATGTACTACCGACTTCAGAACTGTCTGGAAGGAGTCTAGTCGAGTCGTCAAGTCCAGTCCAAGCAGTACCCGAGAGTGTGTCTGGAAGCAGTACCCAAGCAGTACCCGAGAGTGTGTCGGGAAATGAAATGGTACAGCCGGAAGGTCGTGTGTCGTCATCGTCAGATCAGAGGAGTATTCGGAAGTCTTCAAGAGTAGTCAGGAAGCCTGTGCGTTTTCAAGACTATGTTTTGAACTAAGAGTGTCTGAAAGACCAAAAGACTTTGCCGAGTGACTTAAAGTGTCAGAACCTAGAGACTGTGTTTTAGACGTTCAAAGTGTTCTTTGTTTAGGTTTTTGTTTGAGAAAAGGAGAGAATGTAGTGTCGAGGCTCATTGATTATGTATGAGTCGATGACACATATATATAATGTATTCAAGGAGTGTGTGGGAGGAATCTGCATGTGTGTAACGAAGGTACATTAAAGAAAAGTGTGATTTGCTTGTAACGGCGCTGGCGGTTCTACATACATGTATCCTGCACTTGCTTTTTGAGAACCTCTATTAATGTTGTAACCTAACTTATCTATTGCCGTGCTGTAGGATTAAACACTTCACCAGACAATACTACAAAATTCAATGGTGGAAACTTGCGTTGTCTTGTAGGTTTTGTTATTCAACATTTTGACAGTATGTATATATGTAACATTCAAAATGAAAAAGTTTCCTACCGTCGCAAGATGGAGTGAAATATTTCGACTTTTTTCTCTGAAAAAACTTGTAGAAATTCTTCGATTGTTTCGCCAAGGTCTGTGTTTTGGGACACATGGAACAGGAGATCACTTAGCTGACATAAAGTTGCCTTGTCATAGTTTCTGCGGCGGAAGTTGATGAAGATCATTGACGCCCTTAGCATAGACTGTATCCAGCTGTCAAAATTTCCACCACGGAAAAAAACGGTGTAGAAGTAGAAGTTGAAGCAGCTTATCTCATCGAGTAAGTTGACCAACATCAGGTACTGTTCATCTTTGCATGCACCAAATAACTCCATGACCACATCTCTTACTATAAGCCAGCCTCCAAAGGCAGCTGAAGACACCAGAGAAATTTTTCCAGATTTTGGCTTCTTGGGGAACTTCTTGTTTCTAGAAATTGTAATGCATTTAATTATATATTATTCATGTGAATAAGTAATGACAGTTGACAGTTACTTGTGAATAAATATTTCGTGGCTAGTCTGACGCAGCGTTTCGTCCCGGGCCAAGGGACTCTTCAGAGACCTTTTCTGCTAGCAAACTCGTTGAGCATCGCGCACAAAGTCCTGTTCGCAAAGAATGATGACATGTGAATAAGTGCCAGATTTATTTTATACATATTAAACTACAGGCTTTCTTCTGTCGATGTACAGTAGTTAATAAAGAAAGAAACCTGTATTTGTTACATCGAACATGTATGTGTACATACATGTATTTCCTGTTAACCAACCTTCCAAATAGAGCTTTATATAACTTCTCAAAGACAGGCCAGAACACTTGAAAGGTGGATTCCTCTGTGTTCAGCGAAACATGAAAAGGGCCCTGCCATGGGATCATTAATGGTGTGTTTCTTTGAGCTCCATTTGTCCACTGCATAATCCATAAGAAAAAAAATGGTAGTTTGATTTTAGTGTAATGTTAGGTACAATATACCAGTACATTATATTTTTGAATGAGTATTTTTGGCTAAGGATCTGTATGTCTCCAAAATTGTAAAGAAATTGTATGTACTTGTAAACCATTTTTCTGTACTCTAAATAGAGAAATCTTTTTTTCTTTGAAAAGCACAGTCTCATTGTTTTGTTAGCCTGCGTGCAGACATCTCCATTTCCTTTGCTTCTCGCGGAAAGGGACCCTTTCCGCGAGAAGCAAAGGAAATGGAGACGTCTGCACGCAGACTATGTTTTGTGCACTCAGTTGAATATAGCTAGGTCTTCCATATTTATCTCTATTGTGTAAATAGTGTGGAATAATATGCTTTTTTTTCTTTTTCACATCTACTTGGCTACCTCTGCAACAAGTTTTTTGTTGTACTTCCAGGTTGGGTAGTCACCAGTTACAACCAGTTGGAATTCAGCCATGTATTCATTAAGCTCAGGGCACATCATGAGGGTGTGGTCCAGGGCTGCTGCATAATCGTGCTTGCTGTGGAGGGTCCGTTCAAACTCGTCAACCAGCCATGATGTTCGCAATGTCTCCATTTCATGTCTCTCTGCATCCCAGTACACCCTTTCATAATGACAAGCACATTGCTTAGAGCATGTAAGTAGCTATGTAGAAGTTTTTGTTGTGTTTTTGTTGTTCTTGCATAACCTAGTATACTGGACACTGAAAGTGAAATGAACTGAAAATATGTATGCATGTATTTTTTTGATATGTATATATTTTCTGTATGTATTTGTTTTTCAAATGAGATCTCATGTCAGTATGGAAATACAACATTCTTGAATATACATACATTAGCAGTATTTTTGCACGTCAAACATGTATGTATCAGTATGGATACATGTACATATATATTTTGGCTTAGAACCAAAAGTCGTGTGAGGACATGCATGCACTAATGACACTTTCTCAGTTGTACATGCTTGACAGTGTGTTTTAAATTCAACAGATTTAATTTTGTATCAATGATAACTCCATATCAATTTTCTGAAAGACTGCAAGAGTGCTGCTTGTGACAAGAATTTGACAGCAATGAGCTGCTTCATTTTGAGTTAATCTATATTATTGTTAACAACACTTGTTACTGCAGCTTTATGCAGAAAAGTTGGTCAGCGGTGGATACCGCATAAGCAGCCACGCCAGATTTGCATGCGGCCATGTTGTTTGCCTTTTTTTTACTGTTCGTTTTATGTCAAGTAGTTTTTTGAGTTTGTATCCATGTAATCAATGCCCATCGGATCTTCAGGACCTACGTTTTAAGGCCTAAACGGTAAGAACTTTTCAGTGAAACCCTAAGGTGCCATTTTCTTCGTTATTTCTGGCCTATTCTACTCGTAGTCATATTTTGTGTACGCACCCTACAGATTGTTATCTCAAGATCATTAAAGAAAGTGTAAAGACAAGTCGTCCAGCAGTTATTCTTGTGAATGACAACGTTTAGGTTACCGCAACTCTTCCCGTGAGTAGTCGAGTGATACACGGGAGGCCAGCCACAATAACAATCGTTTAACTACACTGAAAGTACAGTCGTAATGTCCGACCGCGAGGATGCGAATTCCGATGGGGAAGTGCAAGTTGCACGTGGAAGTGTTCAAGAGAATGTTCTTGAGACTGTAGACATCGAAGAAAAAAGGAAACGAACTTTGACAGAGAAAGGATACAGATATCAGCTGGACTTGAAGACGAGTAATCTTAAGTCCAAAAGATCTGATCTGGTCAAGGTGATTAGAGGTACTCTACTGCAGAGAGGTCAGTCAGTTGATGTTAATGTATTTAAACACCAGCTAAGTGAGGCTCAAGTTCTCTATGCAGAATTTCAAGATATTGTCGATGAAGCTAAGCTGTTTGAAAGCCCTAATGAAAACTTCGAAGAGATTGGAAGAGTAGTCGAACGAACTGACCGAGAATGGTTGAATTTTGAGTCTGATATTAGAGCAGAAATTAAACATCTGGAATTCATTGAACAACAGAAAATTGAAACCGGTTCTGCTATCTCAATGAGGTCAAGTAATGGGTCCGAAAAGGGTAGAGTTAGAAGTGTTACATCAAAACTCGGTCCTATTAGCAGTGTTAAGGGAGAAAGACTTCAGTTGCAAAAGGAAGAAGCTGCCTTGAAGGTTAAGCTGGCCTTTGTAGAGGAGGAAAAAAGGTTGAAAATAGAAAACAAAAGAGTAGAGTTGATGAAGTTAGAACAACAAGAAACGTTGGAAGAACTAGGCATTAAGAGCGAACTCGCTCAGAATCAAGCTAGACTTAATATGTGTAAGTTAGCAGAGAGAGAAGAAGCGATTGAATCTGAGCAGGACCTGGGCTCTGTTCCTCCCATTGACAAAGAAAAGGACATGGACAAATTCTTTAGATCCCTACCAAACAGAAGTAACATTGGTCAAACTCCTTCTCGCCAGTATCCAATCCATTCTTCTCCTCAAGTAGACAACGTTCAACCAGCAGTTAGTTCCCCTGGTGTAGACCATGCCACACATAGTACACTTAGTCCTCATGTAACACCCTTCATACCACAGTCTGGCATCCTAGAGAAATGCATGGATAAGCTAGTAGAAACAAGTAACAGGCTGGTGGCTGCTACAATGGAGCAAAACCTAGTTAACAGGCAATTAGCTATTTCAGGACAGCTACCAAGAATATCAATCCCAGTTTTCCATGGAGATCCCTTACAGTATCCTTCATGGAACAGTTCCTTTTGCGCCTTGATCGATTCCAAGTTCATGGATGCACAAACGAAATTGAACTTCTTGAATCAGTATGTATCTGGAAAGCCAAAACAAATTGTTGAACAGTACATTTTGATTGGTACTGAAGATGCCTATCAGTCTGCTAGAACTTTGCTGCAAGAGAGGTATGGCAACTGCAATGTGGTGGGGTCAGCATTCATAAACAAACTAGACAATTGGCCAAAGATTAATACACGCGATGCAGAAGCTCTAAGAGATCTATCTGACTTTCTCCAAAAGATCAGTGTTGCCAGGGAAACTACCCCCAGCTTAGCAGTGTTAGACTTTGCCAAGGAAAATGTTAGGATTCTGGCCAAGTTACCCCCTCATATCCAGAGTAAGTGGAGAGGAATAGTACAGAAATACAGAGTTTCAAAAGGAGATGGTTCCTATCCCCCTTTTCTACAATTTGCTGCATTTGTGAGGGAATGTGCTGAGAGGGCAAACATCCCCGAGCTGGAAGAGCTACCAAAGACCAAGGAAAATGCCAACACTGGTACTCCTATGAGAAGGCCTTTCAAGAGAACAGATGGCAATTCGTTTGCAACCCAAGCATCAGAACCAATGAAGAATTCGAGGAATCAGGAACATGGTAAAAAGGAAGGCTCTCATACCTGTCAGTTTTGCAAGGAGAGTCATCACCTTGACAAGTGTAAGACGTTCGCAGTCATGCCTTTCAAGGCAAAGAAAGACTTTTTCTTCAAGAAATTTCTGTGCTTTGGATGTGCCTCTAACAGCCAACATCAAGTAGCCTCCTGTAAGAACAAACTTGTATGCCGCATTTGTTCTGGAATTCATCCAACCTGCCTCCATCAGCAGAAAGCCTCTGGTGAGAGCATTTCGAGCTGTACAAATGTTTGTACAATCCCAGAACAAGAGGGTGGTTTGGACCATTCCATGATTGTACCAGTGTGGGTCAGACATGCAAGTGAACCCTGTAAAGAAGTCTTACAGTATGCAGTATTGGATGACCAGTCTAACGTGAGTTTTGTGTCACAAGGTCTTTGTGATCAACTGGACTTGCAAGGCCCACCAACTGATCTACTGCTGACCACAGTACAAGAGAGAAATGTACATATTTCAAGCAACCGTATTTATGGAGTTGAAGTGTTGGATTATCAAAGGGAACATGTAGTGAAGTTGCCAATGTTGTTCAAACGAGGTGCCATTCCATCCAGCCGGTCACAGATTCCCAAGGCCAGAGTTGCCCAACAGTGGGAACATCTACGCCCTATTGCTAACAAACTCATGCCGTATGACCCCAATGTGGAGGTCTCCTTGCTTATTGGAAATGATTGCCCTAGTGTTGTCAGGCCCAGAGAAGTTCTCGTGGGAGGTGAAGATGACCCGTATGGTCAGAGATCCCTACTGGGATGGGGTATAATCGGCAAGGTTTGCAAGTCTACATCTGATAGTGCCAAGAACGAAGGAGTGTGCAACAAGGTAGTGGTTAGTGAAACCTATGAACACTTTGCGCTCTCAACAAAGGCAAAGGAAATCATCAACCCAGAGAAGATTCTAAGAGTTCTTGAGTCAGACTTTATAGAAAGTTCTGCAAGTAAGAAGCCTTACTCAGTAGAAGATCATAGATTTCTCACTATCCTGGAGAACGGTATCTTCAAGAGAGCAGACGGTCACTACGAGATGCCACTCCCTTTGAAGTCGGATCAGATCTCTCTTCCTTTCAACCGTCAGCTAGCTTTCAAGAGATGGCATCAGTTACTAGCAAGATTCAAGAGAAACCCAAAGTACCTCGAAGATTATCGAGCCTTCATGAAAGATGTGATTGCCTTGTGTGCAGAGAGAGTACCAGCAGACCGCTTGAAGGTACGGGATGGAAGAGTCAACTATGTCCCCCATACAGGAGTATACCACCCGAAAAAGCCGCAACAGATCCGAGTGGTCTTTGATTGTTCTGCACAGTTTGAAGGTGTGTCCCTCAACAACTACTTGCTGCAGGGCCCAGATCAAATGAACACTTTATTGGGGATTCTGTGTAGATTCCGTCGGGAAAGCGTGGCATTCATGACCGACATCAAGAGCATGTTTCATCAATTCATGGTGACGGAAGACCATCGGGACCTGTTATGCTTCCTATGGTGGGAAGATGGGGATCCAAAGAAGAACGTTGTTGAGTACAGGATGAAGGTCCATCTTTTCGGAGCCACTAGCTCACCCGGCTGCGCAAACTTTGGTTTGAAGAGAGCAGCGGAAGATGGCGAGAGTGAATTTGGTAAAGAAGCTGCTTCATTCATAAGAGATGATTTCTATGTAGACGACGGACTTAAATCTGTTGCTACAGTGGAGAAGGCTGTCGCCCTGATAAAGGCAAGTAAAGGTATCTGTGCCAAAGCGGGATTGAAATTGCACAAGATAACGTCAAACAGCAGGAAAGTTCTAGAGATGATTCCACTTGAAGAACGTGCCAGTGGTGTAAAAGAGTTAGATCTTGACGCGGATCCACTGCCCTTGGAGCGTGCATTAGGAGTGATGTGGTGCGTCGAGAATGACAGCTTCAAATTTCGCATCGAACTTCGAGATCGTCCTTCAACCCGACGTGGTATACTGTCAACAGTGAGCTCGATCTACGATCCCAGTGGTTACGTGGCACCAGTCACCTTAAAGGGGAAACAAATTCTTCAACAGATGTGCAAGGACAAGCTTGAATGGGACAGTCCTCTTCCAGAAAGTCTCCGTCCTCAATGGGAGAAATGGCGTCAGGATATTCTCAACCTAGAGCAGCTAGAGATTCAGCGATGCTTTAAACCACAGAATTTTGGACAGATCCAAGCCAGTGAGTTGCACCATTTCTCCGATGCAAGTGTAGAAGGCTACGGACAGTGCTCGTATCTTCGAGTTGTTAACACATACAACCAAGTCCATTGTTCCTTTGTCGTTGGCAAGGCCCGAGTTGTCCCCCTAAAACAGATCACAGTGCCCAGGCTAGAATTAACCGCAGCCACTATCTCAGCCAGAGTGAGTGAATTCTTGCGTCAAGAATTGTCTTACACGGATGTCAAGGAGTACTTCTGGACGGATAGCGACGTTGTGCTTGGATATATCAACAATGACGCGAAACGGTTTCACGTATTTGTGGCTAATAGAGTACAGCAAATCCGTGACCTTACAGAGCCAAGTTCCTGGCTACACGTCGACACTGAAGTCAATCCTGCAGATCATGCATCTCGTGGTCTCACCGCCTCACAGTTGCTACAAGGGTCAAGTTGGCTGACCGGTCCAGAGTTTCTTTGGGAAAGTGGGCCTTTCCAGCCCAAGAAAACCAGAGGACACCCAGTTGATGAGAATGACCCAGAAGTGAAGAAGGCGCATGTTTTTAACACCCACGCAGAAGGTTCAATTTACTCAGGCTCTTCGCCCGTTCAGGTCAGACCGTTTACACCATATTTCAAGCTGGCAGCGTGTGTTAAAGGTTGTAGCCATTTGCCTTCGACTTAAGACCAAGCTAGTGAGTAGAGAATTAAAGTCAAGTAGTCACAGACAGACAAGTGCAACAAACGATAAAACAGTCCTGAAGGTAGCAGTCACGGTAGCAGAGCTCCAGGCAGCTGAGAAGGAAGTTTTGAAGATTGTTCAACGTGAGCAGTTTCATGAAGAGATTCAAGTTCTTGAGAGACTTAAGCTGGTAGGAGAAGCAACAGACAGAAATACAGCAAGACAAAGAAATATAGCTATCAGGAGAAGCAGTTGTTTGTATCGCTTGGATCCATTTCTTGATGAGGATGACCTTATCCGTGTCGGTGGTCGCATCAAACGAGCCAACCTTCCGTTTGGAACTAAGCATCCTGTAGTTCTTCCAAGAAAAAGCCATATCACCGCTCTGCTGATCCGATTTTGTCATGCTAAAGTAAACCACATGGGAAGAGGAATCACACACAATGAGCTACGCCAAAGAGGTTATTGGGTAGTTGGAGGCTCATCAGCTGTATCAAACTGCATATCTCGGTGTGTAACCTGTAGGAAACTCCGTGGATGCCTGCAATTTCAGAAGATGGCGGACTTACCTGCAGATCGAGTGGAGCCCTCGCCTCCTTTCTCTTACTGTGCTGTTGACTTCTTTGGTCCATTTCTGATCAAGGAGAAGAGAAGTGAAGTGAAACGTTATGGAGTCATATTCACCTGTATGGCCAGCAGAAGTGTGCATCTGGAGATGGCTAACTCATTGAACACCTCATCCTTTATCAACGCATTGTGTCGTTTCCTCAATAGGCGTGGTCCAATACGACAGCTTCGCTGCGATCAAGGCACCAACTTTATGGGAGCGAGAAATGAATTGAAGGCAGCCTTGAAAGAACTGGATCAAGAGCGTCTGCGTGAGTACTTAGTGGAAAATGGCTCTGACTGGATACCATTCGAGACGAACACACCCCATTCAAGTCACATGGGTGGCGCCTGGGAGCGTTTAATCCGGACCATTCGTAGCGCATTGGAGACACTGCTTCTCAACGCTGGTACCCACTTAAACGACGAAGCCTTCAGAACGTTCTTGACGGAAGCAGAATGCATTGTGAACTCCAGACCACTAACTACCAACTACCTGAATGATCCAGATGCACCAGAGCCACTTACGCCAAGTCATTTGCTCACTCTGAAACCAAAGGTTGTGATTCCACCCCCTGGAAAGTTCCAGAGAGCAGATCTATACTCCCGAATGTGGTGGAGAAGAGTGCAGTATCTCGCCAACGAATTCTGGCTCAGATGGCGTCGAGAGTTTCTCCAGAGTTTACAGACCCGTGATAAGTGGAACCATTCAAGGCGTAACCTGTCCGTTGGAGATATAGTGATATCCAAGGAGGATGACAGCGCACGTAATCAGTGGCCACTTGCCCGAGTTGTTGTAGTGCGGATGGATGCGTCAGGAAAGTCAAGATTATGATGGCGAATGGGGAGCTTGACAAGAATGGGAAACGTCAAAAACCTCCTACGTTCCTGAACAGACCCATCCACAAACTGGTCCGCTGTTATTACCCTATGAAGAGTCTGATGTTACTGTTGAAAACAACAGAAAGACCGAGGAGTTCCCCAACGAGGAGCCAACGTCTCAGTGAAGCACCATCCAGTTGATGCAAGGAACTTTGTTGCAAACTCTGAACCTTGTTAACCCATTTTGTTCGCTTTTTGGTTTGAAATTTTCTAAGTTGGTAATTGTTAGTAAACAATTAGAGGAGCCATGTTACTGCAGCTTTATGCAGAAAAGTTGGTCAGCGGTGGATACCGCATAAGCAGCCACGCCAGATTTGCATGCGGCCATGTTGTTTGCCTTTTTTTTACTGTTCGTTTTATGTCAAGTAGTTTTTTGAGTTTGTATCCATGTAATCAATGCCCATCGGATCTTCAGGACCTACGTTTTAAGGCCTAAACGGTAAGAACTTTTCAGTGAAACCCTAAGGTGCCATTTTCTTCGTTATTTCTGGCCTATTCTACTCGTAGTCATATTTTGTGTACGCACCCTACAGATTGTTATCTCAAGATCATTAAAGAAAGTGTAAAGACAAGTCGTCCAGCAGTTATTCTTGTGAATGACAACGTTTAGGTTACCGCAACTGTTCCCGTGAGTAGTCGAGTGATACACGGGAGGCCAGCCACAACACTTGAGCTTTATTTGCATGGCCATAGTAGTATTATTATTACCTGAGATTCTGAAAGCTATCCTGGATATTTGAAAAATTGACCTGTGCATATTCTGCAGGTAATGAGGACAGGAAACTGGAAGCAAAATATTTTCTCAACTCTACACGAAAATATCCCAGGAGATGCTGAATGTCGATTCCCCCACGGCACTGTCGAATTGATCCATCTTTCATTGTAACTCTCACTGACCGGTGGTTTCTGTTGATATCCTGATTCTGGGGTACAGCATTGATGTCAGTGTGGATATCTGCTAGCACTGTGCACATGTGCCAGCACGTACTTGTTATCGACTTGGTTGGCCTTCTGGGTGCGTGTATGAAATGGATGTCATCTTCAATGAGAAGTATGAATTTTTTTTCCTTTTGAAACAAAAAATTTTACTGTTTTAAATGTAATCACCATGGAAAAAAAAGTAACAGTCCAAAAGGTTAAAAATTCTAAACCTGAGTGCTGTTTTGTCACGGTGATATTTGCATTTTAATTGAATACCAAGAGGCTTGTCACGAGAGCCAACCCATTGTTGTTCAAGTACGACGGTGCCATACAATATGTTTTGACATTAAGGCATGAGTACAATAAGCTTTGAGTTTACAACTTTTTAATTTTAAATGTCTCAAAGGAATGGTTGCTCAGTGACTTGTTGAGGCAT
Source organism: Ricordea florida (assembly GCA_949710005.1). Classification (NCBI taxonomy): domain Eukaryota; kingdom Metazoa; phylum Cnidaria; class Anthozoa; order Corallimorpharia; family Ricordeidae; genus Ricordea; species Ricordea florida. The sequence continues at coordinate 24,283,732 of OX453273.1, read as the reverse complement.
AATAGTTATTCATGTAATCCCTTAGGCTGTTGTTAGAGCAAAAGGTATAATAAGAAAGATTTTATTCTTGAAATTGTTGACTTTATAGGCTCATTTCATCAAGTACAGCTACCTTTATTGCAAGTTTTACTTTTCTTCTCACTTCTTCTTGGTTCATTTTAGCTAGACCTTTCTCGTAGTTGGTTATGGAATGAGGGTGGCAACTGTAGCCAAGGACCATACCAGACATCATTGAGGACTAGCTAGCTCCACTAAGTTTCAGTTGTAGGCCATTTGCTTTCTGCATGGGGCAGTTTTTCTGACAATTAGACATCAAGGATATAAATTTATAAAAGCCTGTCATTCTACAGTTGCCAACAAGTTGTTGCAAGCACATACTGTATGTGATTTTATTGTTTATGATAGTATTGGACCAATTTTTTCTTGTGCAAATAATTTTGAGATTATATTTATTTCTATAATGCCATTAAATAGTGGATATTAACAGCTTTGCCCTCTCTTGTTTAATTAAAATAATTAATAATTCAACTAAACAAGAGAGGGGAAAACTCTTTATAATAGTTATTTTTACTACATAAGAAAAAATTTTCTCCTTTTTGTTTAATGTGGTTGAATTTTAATGCAGTTATTTTATCTGTTTTGTTTGAAGGAAGAAAGGACCAATACCTGATTTCTAAAGAAACTGAGATTGTGCAGTAACGCAACTACTCGAATTCTTTGGAGATGTCTTCTCTTCCTTGATGTTGCTTCCTTTTCATCATTAAATATGGCTGAAAAGATGTCCTCAAACAGGCCAGGAGCATGCACATCACAAAACTGTTCCATGTCATCAGGATCATACAAATGTTGTCCCCCATTTGTATAGTGCTGGACCAAGGACTTGTGGAATTGCTGCACAAGAATGCTAAATGTGGTGTCTCCTTAAGCAGTGAGAAATACTTGTTAGAGGAACCATATTGTGGCTTTCCTTGTTTTTTTGAAAAAAAAATTGTGTTTGCTGTTTTCGTGTGAGAGTTACTGCAAGTTTCTACCTTGGGCATGTGCCACTTTCTCTTAGACAGCCAATATGTACCTGAATGATTGTATTAGTTTACATTTTCAGATTGATGATGAAAAAACAACAGATGAACATGCACAAAAATGTGGACCACTGTTAGGACTATATAATTATACAGGCTGGATGTTTTGATTTTATACTTTAGTGTACATTATGCTGTGGTTCAATAATATCCTTGGTTCAATTTTATTTTCTTGATTTGTTTATAAATGATATGGTAAAGTATGATAAAAGTTTAAAATAGTGGAAAATAAACTTGAACCACAACACCCACATACCTTTGGTGACCTGAACTAGCCACAGAATTATGTACTGGAATTTGTTTTCAAGTGTGCATTGATGCAGAAGGGGCAGTCACCTTTGTTTTTATAACTTTTTCCAAACACTGTGCAGATATACAGGGTTTACCTTGAATTTTCTTGTGAAGCATGATGTTCTCATCTTTCAATTCATCATTCAATTCCCTTTGGTGATTTTCTTTCTGCATTAAATGTGTATTTTGCTGAGCAAGTTCTGTTGGAAAATCAATCACCTTGGGTTTTAGCTAACAATTTCCACATGTAACAGCAAACACGAAAGCAATTTGTGTAGATAGTCACCTAATTTTCGGATGGAGTGCTTTGCAAGATTTATTTTAAAAAGTGCTAAACGTGAAACCCGGGGCAGTTTAGACAATAGAGAAATTTACTGGTTGGACTATTTAGGCTTCAGATTATTCTGCCCCTAAATTGGGACAAGCAGACATGTTTAAGGTGTTACTGTTTATAGCCAACCCTCCATAACTGCAAACTTTCAACACATGATTGAACCACTCTACATTTTTTGTTTGTTTTCATTAAATAATTAAATTGTTTCAGGGGATAATTCCCAGAAAAGAAAACAATCCAAGGGAACACAGATGTTTTCTGCCTCAGAAACCATCCAGGGGTGGTGTACTACTATCAATAATATTTAACAAATAAATAAGCCTCCTCTGGGCTTTGTTCTGTTATAAAGCACGCAGGAGGTGACGAGAGCACGAAAGAAGTGTAGGGGGAAACACGAGCCGCAGGCGAGTGTTTCTCCCTACTTCTTGAGTGCTCTCGTCACCTCCTAAGTGCTTTATAGTAAGTAAGTAAGTAAGTAAGTAAGTAAGTAACGGCTTTATTTAACGAGGGTAGTACATAATAGTACAAAAGTACTAACAAACTTGTAGCCCTCACGAAATACAGATTAAAATTTATAAACACCTAAAAATCGACTAAATACGTAATAATACAGACCTAAAAAGTATATAAAAGCTAATGCATTGCAAATCACGGACAAAAATGTACTAAAAATTTTTGTTCATCTAATAACAACTTTTCAAATTTCTTTCTAAACAAGCTAACCGATGCCTGCCTTCTTAAATTTAATGATAAACTATTCCAAAGTTGAGCCACTGTAACAGAGAACATTTTGCCACTCTCAGTTTTCCTGTTAACCTTAGGACAAATCAAGTTTAAATTTGCATGTCTGGTATTTCTAGCATGCATTTGGCTATTCAATTTTAACGCTTCAAAAATATATGATGGAACTTCACCATTTACACGTTTATAAGTCAAACTACATTTATTCACTTTAATTTCTTCATAGAAAGGAAGCCATCCCAACTTATTAAAAAGTTCAACTGACGGTGATAGTCTTGAGGAATCTAAAATCACCCTTGCAGCCCTTTTTTGCAGTTGTAATACCCTAGTTTGATTTGCTTTACTACAAATAGACCATGTAATAGATCCATACATCATAACAGGCTTAATAATAGCGTTATAGTATAATTGCCTTTGATTAACTGACAAACAGTTTCTGATCCTCTTTAGTATTCCAATACGTTTCGCAAGCTTTCCACAAATGTAATCAATATGTTCATTAAAACTAAGTTTATCATCGACAACTAAACCAAGTAACTTTGTACTTGAAACTCGCTTAATGTCTTGCGGTACTGGTGGACTCAGTTCACCAATCATAGAAGCCAGACGTTTCCCAGTAATTAGTAGAAACTTTGTCTTTTTTTCATTCAGTGGCATCTTATTACCAGCAGCCCAATCTTGAACATTGACAACAGATTCCTCCAAGGATTTTATTAGCTGATGTAGCTCTTTATAATCAGCTGACTTCGATATAGTAGTATCGTCTGCATACAAATCCAGCTCAGCATTACCAATGTGCAAGGGAAGGTCGTTTATGAAGATTATAAAAAATAGAGGCCGCAATATGGACCCTTGTGGAATCCCATGGCAGATTTCTCTCATAGTTGATCGTGCTCCAGACAACTGAACACACTGTTTCCTTTGATGCAGATATGACTTTGTCCAAGCAATAGCATTTTCATCAAAGCCATAGATCTTCAGCTTTAATAAAAGCAGAGAATGATCAAGCATGTCAAAAGCTTTTTGATAGTCTACCGTTACCATGCCAGTTACACGATTGTTATCCAGTTCAAACAGCAACTGATCAATGATCTTTATAAGTGCTGTTTCAGTGCTGTGATGACATCGAAAACCAGATTGTTTACTATACAACAAGCTATTCCGACTCATGTATGTGTAGACGTGTTTATGTACGTGCTTCTCAATAATTTTGGACATAACAGGTAACACAGAAATTGGACGAAAATTTTTTACATCGTCACGTTCACCATCTTTAAAGATTGGAGTGACTTTGGCTATCTTCCATCTGCTTGGGAAAATACCAGATGACAGGGACAAATTTATAATTTTTGTGATAGAAGGAGCTAAAGCTGGAGCAGCTATCTTTAGTATTTTAGCGCCAATGTTATCGATGCCAGTAGATTTATTAGCTTGGATATCTTTTAGGATACCTAAGACATGTTTTGTTGTCATGGGTGGAATCGTAAACTTCACATCTTTGTCTATTCTTGAAGCAACAAAGGTTCTTAGTTTCGAGAGATCGCAGCAAACATCAGGAAGTAGTGATCTCAAACGATCTGCAACGGTTGTAAAATGTTCATTTAGAAATTCTGCAATTTCTTGTTTATCCTCAATAAAACCATTATCTGTTTTAAGACGCATGATTGATTCTTGTCTTTTTCCAGTTCCCTCTAGGCGTTTTATTGTTCTCCAACAGTACAAACAGAACAAAGCCCAGAGGAGGCTTATTTATTTGTTTTATAATAAAGAACTAGCGATTTTCCACAAAAAACGAGCTTTTATTTAACAAATAAAGAAGCCTAAGCCGTGTATTACACTGTGATAAAACACGACGGGCATTTGAGAACACGAGTGAAATGTAGAAAACACGAGCGGCAGGCGAGTGTTTTCTACATTTCTCGAGTGTTCTCAAATGCCCGGAGTGTTTTAATCACAGTGTAATACACGGCTTAGGCTTCTTTATTCGCTTTATGATATAGATTTTACATGCCGCGAGTAGAAACAACAAAGCACACAGATTGACACACCGACGCCATTTAATACCAAATTCTCGACTTTTTTCGCTTCTTCTTCTTTACTTGTTTTATTATTCTCAGCTTCAAAACTTTCTGCTGCTTCGCAGAGAATTCCATCATGAATTTCTTCAATGAAAAATGTTTTTCGCCATCTCTTAGAGAATTGTCGAGTGGAGGTAATGTGGCGAAAAACAATAAAACACGCTTTTTCTATGTTTTATACTCTGATAAAACATAGCGCGCGTAAGAACGTAACTATATTATAATTTCGATGAACTGCCAGTGTTTTTTTCAGCGCGCGCGCTGAATGTCGTCAGCATTGTCCTTTATACTCTGATAAAGTACAGCAATTTGGGCCAATCAGCGAGCTTGTAAGAATACGTCCGACACTCTCATTGGTTCAAAAGACAAAGGCTGTCAAACCATCAAAGTTCGAACGCAAAGCACTGAAAAGTTTTTGAACGCGAGATTTTTTCAGCTCAGTCAAGATATTTTTAAACATTCTCAAGTCTTAAATTAATCGAAATCCAGTCAAATTATGGCCCATGAAGACAACTGAAGAGGAAAAAACCATTTGTGGAATTTAGCAGAAGAAAACAAACAAGACGAACTGCTTAGCTTGTTGCTGAAACTAAAGACAGTGTGCCACGTTTTCTGAATGGACAACGCTCAGTTTATGTCAATGGGAGAACTGCTGTTTTTCTTTGTGCTTTTAGTCTCTGCTTTAATGATTATGTTGTGGAGAGATGAATTCGACGAAGAAGCAAATTTCTGTGTGTTTGATCCGTATTGTTTGTCGTTTTTACTAAATCCGACGTAAGGGAGCTCAAATTAAGCAACCAAGACTACAACGCCGAGTACTGTACCTGTGACAAAAGTGGATTTGTCTTCCTCTTGTACTGATGACGGTAGGCAAGTTTCATATCGTTTTCATTTTTCTTTGAAACTGTAGAATTTTCCACTTAGTCCGTTTGCAGTCCATTTCGAATTTTTGCCGTCAACCTTCACGTCTTAAGCGGAGAAGACTTGTACATTGGTCACTTTACGTTGTTGTTTTGCATAGCTTGGCACTGAAACCAACCGAACTGTATTTTGCTCGGCAATTTTATTGTTTCATTCAAAAACGCCATTGTTTGATGGTTTCCTGGTTGATGTCGTAGTCCTGTTTTTCTTAATTTAACTCCCCATTTTTACAAGTGCTGACTTAGTTGTTTAACTCGGTCTCTATATCTACATTTTCCTAGAGCTCCTCATCTTCGCATTCTTCTAAGTGTAATGGATGCTTTGTTCGAGCTCTTTCAGAATATTTTACGAAAAGCTGGTAAACTCCTCGAAAAATTCCGCCACTTTTTTCACTGCTCAAAGCCGGTGGATGACGCGAGCACCGTCCTTTATACACTGATAAAGGACGCTGTTTGGACCAATCACATCGCGCGTAGTATCGGGACTGTATTATAATGTATTATAAGCTACACTGTATTTGTTTTTTTTTTTAATCTAGATATACACCTCACAACCCACGTAAGCTACAGTGTATACTATAACTGCTGTAACAAAATTTGCTACCTTCAATAGTGTATTGGTACCATATTTTGTGGGAGAGGTGTGATAAAAGCCATTGCCATCAGTTTATCGACATAATAAAACCAGGTTCAAACACCCACCTTCAAGTTTCTTTTGGAGGGTTTTATTTTGTTCCTCAATTTCTTTCTGTTTTACCTCCAGCTGATGCTTTTCATCTTCAAGGGTTTCTACCTGCTCTACTAGCTCTGCGTAGCAACTACTAGGAACTGTTTCCTTTTTTTTCTCTGTTTTAGGGCACTGACAAAAAAGGGGTGACACATAAAGGGTGGGACAAATTTAAAACAATGCAGAGTGATTTTTGAAATTGAAATAATGTTATCATCCTGCACCCACCTTTGTTGGTGAAATGTATGTGTCCATTTTACAAATTCTTTCATCTTTGTCAGCTAATGTGATGTGGCCCTGGCATATCAGTGTTCCAGTGTGAACTGAATTAGTTGCATCAAAAGCAGGGAAAAAACGCTGAGGGCATTGGACTAGGGCACCTTTGCAGGCATTTTCACAATCCCTGAACGGAAAGCAGCACTTTCCTTTGTTGATGTTACTCAACTCGTCGAAATGTTTTTTACAAAGAATTGTATCACTTGCGAAACCACAGGCCCGTGCGCTTGTACCCACAATAACAGATACTTTTCCCCAACAGTCATCGACAACAGGGGCCGGGTGTTGAACATTTTGGTTTCTTCGTTCCCGCGGCGCTAACACAAAACATGCCAATTACAGGTGCGTTTAAAACACGAAAAAAATCCCGGCGTCGGTCGGCAACATTTTGCCGTTTGAAACAACGAAAGACCGGCAGGCAGCCGCGCAGTTAAGGCGGGAAAACACTAATATCACGTAAGCAATCAAATCACTGCAATGTCAATGAGGTACAAACTCTTTAATAAAACACTGGCATTTAGATCATAAACTTTACATACATTTCAGAAGAACTTAGACCTTAAGTTCCCACATACTTTGTGGAGTGAAAATTCAAAACCACAGATTTCACTTTTTGTTGTAAAATTAGTCGAGTTTTCTCACTGTCGGCAAAACTATAACTGCGAATTATAGCGGTCAATGTACTTACAGGTCTGCAAACTTCGACGTGATGAAGCCTTCCTTCCACTTTTAGGTTATGAAAGTAGAAGTCCACCTTTGAAGAGCTCTTTACAAGTTTCATATCGACGAAAAAAAAGTCATATTTGATATGTTTCGCGTAAACTATTTACCTCCAACGGATCTTTCTCCTGAACTTAAAACGTAAGCGATCACCTTAAGAAACGCAAAACTCTGTCCCTCCTCCAAATAACGAACGTAAAACCAGGATTAGAAGCTGGCCACAAACAAAACTGTTTTCAATCGACTGCATTAAGTCCGATCTCATCGCTTACGGCTCCGATGCATCGTTGAATGATGACAGATTCTGTTCGTCGTGTGTGCAGAATTCTTGGCCTCTGCAATGACGTGTTGGTTTTTGATTTGTCGTCCGCCATTTTGAAAATCGAAGGGCGGTAACACAAGAGGTGACTAGCCGGACTTTAGTGCGCATGTCAAGCGGTTTTTGCGCTCTGTCCATTTGCACGGAAAAAACCGGTTGTTCCAGTGAAAAATCAAATGGAACAGACTTTTCCACTGAAAATTTTTCGGAAAAAGAGGAAAACCTTCAGAGGTATTCCTCTTTTACCGTTTTTACCGAAATGATCGAAAAATCCTGTACCATTTGCCTCGTTCCACTAGTGTCATGCTTCTTGGCGCGGTTTTTGCCCGCGAAATTTACAACATGGCGTCCATGACATTTATGTGTCCTGGATGTGGGTTTAGCACGATTCACGCAACTTCAGGTGAGAATTTCCACTTATAAGTAATACGTACCGGGTAACTGGTTACTTACCTTATTTATTAAGGTTGTTGTATTTTTACGCGTGAATTTTCGCCTTGCTTATGCTCGCCTAAATATATGCTTAATCTGTTCGCTGTGCTGTCAGTTTACCGGTAAAACGTTCCTCTATCATGCAAGTGTAAAGTTTTCCAAGAAGGCGAATCATCTTTTGAGGTTTCTGATTAGTTATGTTGAGATTTAGCGGGTTTTCTTCGAGCTCATGCCCAGCTGCATTATCTGACAGACTGTCGTTGTGGCACCCTTCCAGTGGTTTGTACCTCTCTGCAGAGAGCCTCTACGGTGTTTCTTGTCATTCTAAAGTGACTTTTAAACTCATCGATCGAGTATCTTGGAACCGAAACTTCAAAATACCCTTGATTTCGGTTGAGGTCACGCCGCATTAAAGTTGCAGCCGCTGCAAACAGGACGATTTCGCCATCATCCTCGGAATTTATTACAATTTCCTCTTCAACAGAAGAATCCAAGATCTCATTCAGCATCAAAAACATCTGTGCCGCCATTTTGAATTTTCGCGGGAAATTCGATGGAGCAACAGAGAGGAGCCAGAGAACGAATGAGATTAGTGTCTAAATGGAATGCGCTCTTCCCGATCGGAAATTTCAAACGGAAAATTTCGGAAATTTTTTGCAAATGGAAAACGCCCCTCATTTCTGTTTTGTTTTGGCTTCTAAAAGGGTATAGGAGATCTGGGAACGAGCGGGTTTCTGCATCTAAAAAAACTGTCTGGCAAACGAAAATTCTGAAATCGAAAGCTAGCGCCCCTTATTTTAAACAAAAGCAAAAACGTTTACTGGCAGGATTTTGCGCGCATTCCAATGCGGGCATAATCTGGCAAAGGCTCTGTAATGAAGAGAAAGAGAGAGCAAGCGAACAAGGAACCCTTAACTTCTTTAATGACCTGCCCACATTTTCGCGTTCCTTTTACTATTTGAGAGCCTGAGAAAGACATGGAAAAGAGAATAAGGCAGAGTTGGACAAGAGGCTAGGGGATGGACAAGTAAAGTTCCGTGGGAAACGATCCTTTATGGAGCAGATGGCTACGCGGTCTGGATCATGATGTAGACCTCATAGGCTGAGTGGAACTTTTCCCGATATAGTGACATTCATGGGGTCCGAAATGCGTCTTTGGCAGTGTGAATCAAGACGTTAACCACCCACCTGCCAAGTTATTTATGGGAGTACACCAATAGATCCATAGAAGATCGTTACTGGTGTTGGAAAAGGCTGTTTCTAACACCATTACTTGTATGTGCTGGCCTTTTTAGTGAGTCTTGTTGCACACTTCCTTGGGTTCTTTTAGCGCTTTATGCTTCTCGGTCAGGAGCCCACCACAAATTCAGCTAATAGAGGGTTTATTGCTTGGTCAAAATTAGTAATCTGGACAAATTGAAAAAGACGAAAAAACAAATTGACTACCGAAAGCAGGCAAGAAGTGAGGAAATTAGACGGGCAAGTCTGCTTTTCTCTTTCCTACCGTGGTTTCCGCAGCAGGATTAGCAGACCCTCCCACTATCATGGAGAAGTTTTATTCACGCGCTGCGGTCCTAACTTTTCAATCTTTGGAGGAAATCAAAGAAATGACCACTAACAACTTGTTCTAGAGTTATTATGCAGTGGTAGTTTTTGGAATTTAAGGTTCTCGATATTTGGTTACGATGACGACGTTTTTTCAGTTTTATTCATTTGCTTGGTAAAGAAACAGTCAATGTACAGCTCATACCCCCACCTTTTTTGCCAAATCCTTGCTTTGGGTTAAGAGGGGAAGGGTGGGGGACAGGGTGGCGAAATATTTAACTGGGGTCTTTGTAACAAACTACAGCTTGCGGTGAGAGCAGCCTCGCACCTGTTGTAAGATCTTAGGCTATTGGTTCATAACCAAGAGAAAATGAGCAAAGAGAACATAACCCTGTCTGATATGCTAAGACGAAAGAATCTATTTTTAGCGCGGAATCTATATCTCGTTCCATGGCTGCGCGGTTTCCAGATGGTGCATTGAAATTACAACCACGTGATGAGAAGGACATGAGCTATTGGTCAGTTAAAATAGTTTCCAGATCTAAAAATAAATTCTGTCACCTTATCATAGTAAGAGAACCCAGTATGGGAGATACGTTCTCTTACCTCATTTTCTCTTGTTCATAACCGAAGGATGAACAGGGTAACGAGCAAAACAGACAATGCGCCTAGTCCTGAAAGCAATGAAGCTGCTACTCACAGTGGTCAAAGTTTAGAAAGCTGCAACCTTTCTGTACAGTTGAAGGGGACATTGGGATTTCCTGTTACTATTGAAAGGGAAAGTGAGGTTAGAGAGCGAATCCGTGAGGCCCAAGAAAATTATTTGAAATCTATTCTTAGTTGGCGCAAGTTACTTGTATCTGTTTTTTTTCCATGGCTGCGCGGTCCACTTTGTTATCATAACCGCTCTATAACCTCCCTTGTAATTGTTGGACATCTGAAAAAAGTTTCCATTTTAATTCTCGTCACTCAAGGTTTCATTAAAGCGCGTTTTTATTTTTTGATGTAACTGACGATTGCGATGAGCATACACGGAAAACTTCGGAACAAGGTGTCATCCTTAAAATAACCGCGATGATCCAAAAAGTAGATTTCAAATAATTTTCATCAAAAGAGGGCCATGTATGGAAGCTTCCCTCTCTTTCAAACCTCATATTTTCTTGATTATTCATATTCACTACATTTGCAATGATATATAAAATCACTTATATCAGGCTAATTCATGAATTGAGTAAGGCTGGTAAATTATAAGTTGTATATTTTGCTACTGCTGGAAAATAATAACTAGATTAAATTCCACTAAAACACAAACAAATAATGAAAATACCTTAAAAGGATTACGGCAACAACAAACAGATGTCGCATTACAGAGTTTACTTATTATTTTATTTATTATTTAAGACCATTGACTAACTTTGCGAACTTTTGAAAGTGATTTAGAAGCTTGTTTTTCTCCCTGGAAAGTAGTAGTAACTATTAATATTAATATCAATCAAATAGGCCATTTTACAGTTTTGACCTAAGGAACCTAGCCTCTGAATAGAAGCGAGGCTGGAGGTGACCTTGCTTGGTTACAAACCTCCCTACCTTTCATGTAACCGCCGACCAGTTAGCTCAGTTGATAGAGCACTGGACTACCGTGCGGAAGGTCGCGGGTTCAAAACCCCGGCCGGACCAACACTCATGGTCTTAAAATAATTGAGTAGAAAGTGCTGCCTTTGTAATGACTTCTGCAAATGGTTAAGACTTCCTAGTCTTCTCGGATAAGGACGAAAAACCGTAGGTCCCGTCTCACAACTCTATCTGTAATGTGGGACGTAAAAGAACCCATGGCACTGTTCAAAAAGAGTAGGGTGTGTTCCCGGTGTCATGGTCTATTGGTCTGATTGTAATGCGCATATGATTATTTATATAGAATATGCGCAATATAAATGGAGTATATTATTATTATTATTATTATGTGCAAATCATATTATTTACATATGAAGAACAGGAAGGTTTGTAACAAAACGAGGTCACCTCCAGCCTCGCTTCTATTCAAAGGCCAGGGTACTAAGCATACAACTGTAAAATGGTCTATTGAAGTGCTTGTTCTTAAAATGAATAAAAACTACTAAAAAAACAATACATTGGATATTTTCTACCAAGACTCGGAAAAGGTAAGTGGCAGAAATTTACATTTTTGAAATCACTTAGCCCTGGGTAATGTCAAAGAATACACCATTTTCTCCACGTCATTGTTAATGAGGTAACGGAAGAGGGATAATAAACAACTATTCACCGAAGTGGAGGTGGACACTAAGGTGAATAGTTGTTTTGGTATATACTAAAACAGTGCGATAATGTACACCACAAGAAAATGGCTTTGAAAATGGAGGACATCTCAAGCGACGATCCAACGCGGATTGGATCGCGCTAAGGGATTTTTTTTGTTGTAACGACTGCCGTCTCGTTTTCTCGCTCACAAATAACATTTCTGACAGTTGTATAGTTCTGGCGGTGACATTTCTTCAAATGGAGTTGTAAACGCGTTCTGTATTTGAAACCATTCTGTGAAAAAAATATTCTTTGGTTCTCAAGTGAACAAGTGACATCAAGTTTGGGTAGGCATTTGCATTTGTAAACGAAACCATTCTCGTTGGTTTTTATCGATAAAGTTCGGGTTAAAAACATAAACTATCACCTTTAAACACGGCCAAACCAAATTAAGCCGCTTTTCTTTTTTCAATTATTCATACCGAGCAGAGCTAGTCACAAGAAATATTACCTGGTTCGTACAACTTCCAAGAAACAAAATTCAAGGACCTTTTTAAGGACTAAATCTAGTTTTCAAGAAAGGAGTTTCATTGATGGCATCGGAACTCTTTGTCCCCTTTTCATACATAACACATTCAACCAAGTCATACGCTATGCCAGATATTTCAACCTTGGCTGATGAAACACCACCATAAGAGGTGTGGTGCACAAATTGAGGCAAAGGTCAAAATTTTCCTTCATGTACGAGTTCACGTTGTTTACCGGTATTTTTAGCTAGTTTGTTCGTGTTTTAAAGTCATTTGCGGACAAAAGCTCCTTATAGCAAAATCACTACATTTACCAGAAAGTGATAGGGCATATAAGGAAGACTATACTTCAAGGACATTTCAAGAGCGAGCAGAGAAATCAAGTACTTTTCAAGGACCTTAAGCAAATCCAAGGATCTTTCAAGACACTAGACTTTCTCAAAGTCCTTTGATTTTTTTTCTGGTTGGTTGGGCTCGACACGGTTGCGAGAGGTCTACTTGGAGCAAGTCTCTCAAGACACCTGCTAAAATTCATGACCTTTTCAACATTGTACGAACCATGTTAGTTAGTGTCGAGCGTAACTGCTAAAGCAGGATGACCAGAGGGAGATAAATACTTACTTGAATAGTAATTGGATGGGGCTGTGCGGTTTAAGACGAAAATAAGTGATTATCGATTACTATTTGACCAAATAATCCGGAAATTTCGATTAGAAGTCATATGGAACGGTTCACTTC